>CM065741.1:47882148-47909648 GCA_033310375.1 Conus canariensis | reverse complement strand
GAATGAGGAAGGAAACAGTATACAGTGATTAAAGAACAAGTAGGGTCACTGATTAAAGTTAGCACTTACCATCATTGTTAGACTGATTAACGTTAGCACTTACCATCATTGTTAGACTGATTAAAGTTAGCACTTACCATCATTGTTAGACTGATTAAAGTTAGCACTTACCATCATTGTTAGACTGATTAAAGTTAGCACTTACCATAATTGTTAGACTGATTAACGTTAGCACTTACCATCATTGTTAGACTGATTAACGTTAGCACCTACCATCATTGTTAGACTGATTAACGTTAGCACTTACCATCATTGTTAGACTGATTAACGTTAGCACTTACCATCATTGTTAGACTAATTAACGTTAGCACTTACCATCATTGTTAGACTAATTAACGTTAGCACTTACCATCATTGTTAGACTGATTAACGTTAGCACTTACCATCATTGTTAGACTGATTAACGTTAGCACTTACCATCATTGTTAGACTGATTAAAGTTAGCACTTACCATCATTGTTAGACTGATTAACGTTAGCACTTACCATCATTGTTAGACTAATTAACGTTAGCACTTACCATCATTGTTAGACTAATTAACGTTAGCACTTACCATCATTGTTAGACTAATTAACGTTAGCACTTACCATCATTGTTAGAGTGATTAAAGGTAGCACTTACCATCATTGTTAGACTGATTAAAGTTAGTATGTACCATCATTGTTAGACTGATTAAAGTTAGTACTTGCCGTCATTGTTAGACTGATTAAAGTTAGCACTTACCATCATTGTTAGACTGATTAAAGTTAGTATGTACCATCATTGTTAGACTGATTAAAGTTAGTACTTGCCGTCATTGTTAGACTGATTAAAGTTAGCACTTACCATCATTGTTAGACTGATTAAAGTTAGTATGTACCATCATTGTTAGACTGATTAAAGTTAGCACTTACCATCATTGTTAGACTGATTAAAGTTAGTATGTACCATCATTGTTAGACTGATTAAAGTTAGTATGTACCATCATTGTTAGACTGATTAAAGGTAGCACTTACCATCATTGTTAGACTGATTAAAGTTAGTATGTACCATCATTGTTAGACTGATTAAAGTTAGTATGTACCATCATTGTTAGACTGATTAAAGTTAGTATGTACCATCATTGTTAGACTGATTAAAGTTAGTATGTACCATCATTGTTAGACTGATTAAAGTTAGTAGTAGTAGTACTTCAGTTTTCCGTCTGTTCACATCTGTGATATTAGACGAAGAGAGAGAGAGAGAGAGAGAGAGAGAGAGAGAGAGAGAAATGTCTGTGACTATGCAAGTTTATGCATAATCTGGTTATGTAAGCGCATATAAATGTCCCCCTTTACATCCCTACAACATACCAGCAAATAATCTTACAGCAAATGCTTTTAAAATTAGTACTTACCTTCATTGTTAGACTGATTAAAGTTAGTACTTACCATCATTGCAAGATTGTGTGGTGACTGATAAGGCGTGATTGATGTGGACTGACTTCATGGCAGTTGTCAGTGTGTGGTGACTGGTAAGGGGTAATTGATGTGGACTGACTTCATGGCAATTGTCACAGTGTGTGGTGATTGATAAGGCGTGATTGATGTGGACTGATTTCACTGCAATTGTCAGAGTGTGTGGTGACGTGTGGTGACTGGTAAGGGGTGATTGATGTGGACTGACTTCACAGCAATTGTCAGAGTGTGTGGTGACGTGTGGTGACTGGTAAGGGGTGATTGATGTGGACTGACTTCATGGCAATTGTCAGAGTGTGTGGTGACGTGTGGTGACTGGTAAGGCGTGATTGATGTGGACTGACTTCATGGCAATTGTCAGAGTGTGTGGTGACTGGTAAGGCGTGATTGATGTGGACTGACTTCATGGCAATTGTCAGAGTGTGTGGTGACTGGTAAGGCGTGATTGATGTGGACTGACTTCATGGCAATTGTCAGAGTGTGTGGTGACTGGTAAGGCATGATTGATGTGGACTGACTTCATGGCAGTTGTCACAGTGTGTGGTGACTGGTAAGGCGTGATTGATGTGGACTGACTTCATGGCAATTGTCAGAGTGTGTGGTGACTGATAAGGCGTGATTGATGTGGACTGACTTCACGGCAGTTGTCAGAGTGTGTGGTGACTGGTAAGGCGTGATTGATGTGGACTGACTTCACGGCAGTTGTCAGAGTGTGTGGTGACGTGTGGTGACTGATAAGGCGTGATTGATGTGGACTGACTTCACGGCAGTTGTCAGAGTGTGTGGTGACTGGTAAGGCGTGACTGATGTGGACTGACTTCACGGCAGTTGTCAGAGTGTGTGGTGACGTGTGGTGACTGGTAAGGCGTGACTGATGTGGACTGACTTCACGGCAGTTGTCAGAGTGTGTGGTGACGTGTGGTGACGGGTAAGGCGTGACTGATGTGGACTGACTTCACGGCAGTTGTCAGAGTGTGTGGTGATGTGTGGTGACTGGTAAGGCGTGATTGATGTGGACTGACTTCACAGTGAGGCACTAATGTTCAACGTGTGCCTGCTGAAGACTGCCCTGTTCCAGGCTGCCCAAGGGATCTGGCAGTGGCTGGTACCTGTCTGGAACCTTCAGCCTGGCCAAAGAAGATTTTGCCAAGAAGGCGGTGAGCTGGCTTTTGGATCTGCCTCTTTTCCTGGTTTTTGGCTCCAGCTGCGTACAGTTGCACATGGAGGCGCATACACGTGCACGCATGCATGCAAGCACGCACATGCACACACGCGCACGCACACATAATCATACACATACACACACACACACACACACACACACACACACACAGAAACACACACAGAAACACAGACACACACACACTCACACACATACACACAGACACGCACACACACTTATGCTCACACACATGCACGTACGCACAGACTCACGCATACATATACCTACACCACACAGGCCCACACACACTCATTAAACACACACTGCACACACACATTGAATAGACACCATACACACACATTCAAACATACACCACACACACACACACACACACACACACACACACACACGCTACATACACAAACACAATCACACACACACACACACACACACACACACACACACACATGCTACATACACAAACACACACACACACACACACACACACACACACACACACACCATACGCACACACCATACACACACACACACACACACACACGCTACATACACAAACACACCCAAACACACACACACACACACACACACACACACACACACACACACACACACACACACACACACACCATACACACACACACACAAAACTCAAGTGCACCACACCCACACCACACCACACCCATCACATACACACATCACACACATGAACCTCTGTGTGCCCACCCCCTCTCCCCTCCACCCCCTACTCACAACACACACATGAACGTTTCAGCGTGCCCACTCATTCTTCATCCCCTCAACCCCCTCCCCCCCACCTTCTCAGTACAGCTCTCTTATCTGTGCTGCCTATTCCTTACCGTCATGTCTGTTTCTGTGTGGTTGCACTGAGTGGTGAGGGAGGAGAGGGTAGTCTCAGTAGGAATTATAGCCCCTCCTGGAAATATCATGTGATCAATTTCCTCTGTCAAGCTTTGACTCTCCCTTTGTTTGTTTCTTTTGTTACCGTCATTCACTTTTTTTTTTTTCAACCTGCCTTTGTGGTACAGTCACCTTTGTTCTAGAAAATCTTTACATTTTTATTTGTTTGTTGACTGGTTACAATTTACATGTTGTTTTTGATGTAGTAATCTGGTGAGTAGAAAGTGAGAATCTGGCCTCAGGAATGGGCACTGTGTGTCCATTTGTCTGATTGCTGTTTGACCTTTTTTTTTTTTTTTTGTTATAATAACACACATATGGTCTGTCACCTTACTGGATCTGAGAGTATCTTGGTCCACAATGGGGTAGACATTAGAGGGGGTGGGGTAGAAAGGAAATCCTTCGGTGTTCAGTTATCACTGACAGAACCTGCTTGTTCGAAGTGAGAGCCTCCCACTGAGAGAAGAAGGTGGAGAGATGATCGGCCATGGGAATGGTCTCTGGAGGACAAAGGTGCTGAGGGGACCGAGAGTGCAGATTGGGAGTGGGGAAGACGCACGCCTGTCTCCACACTTCAGGGACTGACACTGAAAAAGTGTGGCTGGGAGAAGCGGATGTCTTCGGAGCCCAAACGAGCAGACTGTGATGAAGGCTTAGGCAGTGCGATTTGTTCAGCTTTGAGGGCAAAAGATGCAGTTCCTGTGAGTGTAAGCTCAAAGGGACTAAGAGAAACACTCAGGGCAGATGCATGACAAGGCAGTGCGATTTGTTCAGCTTTGAGGGGTATATTCTGAGCAAAAGATGCAGTTCCTGTGAGTGTAAGCTCAAAGGGACTAAGAGAAACACTCAGGGCAGATGCATGACAAGGCAGTGCGATTTGTTCAGCTTTGAGGGGTATATTCTGAGCAAAAGATGCAGTTCCTGTGAGTGTAAGCTCAAAGGGACTAAGAGAAACACTCAGGGCAGATGCATGACAAGGCAATGCGATTTGTTCAGCTTTGAGGGGTATATTCTGAGCAAAAGATGCAGTTCCTGTGAGTGTAAGCTCAAAGGGACTAAGAGAAACACTCAGGGCAGATGCATGACAAGGCAGTGCGATTTGTTCAGCTTTGAGGGGTATATTCTGAGCAAAAGATGCAGTTCCTGTGAGTGTAAGCTCAAAGGGACTAAGAGAAACACTCAGGGCAGATGCATGACAAGGCAATGCGATTTGTTCAGCTTTGAGGGGTATATTCTGAGCAAAAGATGCAGTTCCTGTGAGTGTAAGCTCAAAGGGACTAAGAGAAACACTCAGGGCAGATGCATGACAAGGCAATGCGATTTGTTCAGCTTTGAGGGGTATATTCTGAGCAAAAGATGCAGTTCCTGTGAGTGTAAGCTCAAAGGGACTAAGAGAAACACTCGGGGCAGATGCATGACAAGGCAATGCGATTTGTTCAGCTTTGAGGGGTATATTCTGAGCAAAAGATGCAGTTCCTGTGAGTGTAAGCTCAACGGGACTAAGAGAAACACTCAGGGCAGATGCATGACAAGGCAGTGCGATTTGTTCAGCTTTGAGGGGTATATTCTGAGCAAAAGATGCAGTTCCTGTGAGTGTAAGCTCAAAGGGACTAAGAGAAACACTCAGGGCAGATGCATGACAAGGCAGTGCGATTTGTTCAGCTTTGAGGGGTATATTCTGAGCAAAAGATGCAGTTCCTGTGAGTGTAAGCTCAAAGGGACTAAGAGAAACACTCAGGGCAGATGCATGACAAGGCAGTGCGATTTGTTCAGCTTTGAGGGGTATATTCTGAGCAAAAGATGCAGTTCCTGTGAGTGTAAGCTCAAAGGGACTAAGAGAAACACTCAGGGCAGATGCATGACAAGGCAGTGCGATTTGTTCAGCTTTGAGGGGTATATTCTGAGCAAAAGATGCAGTTCCTGTGAGTGTAAGCTCAAAGGGACTAAGAGAAACACTCAGGGCAGATGCATGACAAGGCAATGCGATTTGTTCAGCTTTGAGGGGTGTATTCTGAGCAAAAGATGCAGTTCCTGTGAGTGTAAGCTCAAAGGGACTAAGAGAAACACTCAGGGCAGATGCATGACAAGGCAATGCGATTTGTTCAGCTTTGAGGGGTATATTCTGAGCAAAAGATGCAGTTCCTGTGAGTGTAAGCTCAAAGGGACTAAGAGAAACACTCAGGGCAGATGCATGACAAGGCAATGCGATTTGTTCAGCTTTGAGGGGTATATTCTGAGCAAAAGATGCAGTTCCTGTGAGTGTAAGCTCAAAGGGACTAAGAGAAACACTCAGGGCAGATGCATGACAAGGCAATGCGATTTGTTCAGCTTTGAGGGGTATATTCTGAGCAAAAGATGCAGTTCCTGTGAGTGTAAGCTCAAAGGGACTAAGAGAAACACTCAGGGCAGATGCATGACAAGGCAATGCGATTTGTTCAGCTTTGAGGGGTATATTCTGAGCAAAAGATGCAGTTCCTGTGAGTGTAAGCTCAAAGGGACTAAGAGAAACACTCAGGGCAGATGCATGACAAGGCAATGCGATTTGTTCAGCTTTGAGGGGTATATTCTGAGCAAAAGATGCAGTTCCTGTGAGTGTAAGCTCAACGGGACTAAGAGAAACACTCAGGGCAGATGCATGACAAGGCAATGCGATTTGTTCAGCTTTGAGGGGTATATTCTGAGCAAAAGATGCAGTTCCTGTGAGTGTAAGCTCAAAGGGACTAAGAGAAACACTCAGGGCAGATGCATGACAAGGCAATGCGATTTGTTCAGCTTTGAGGGGTATATTCTGAGCAAAAGATGCAGTTCCTGTGAGTGTAAGCTCAAAGGGACTAAGAGAAACACTCAGGGCAGATGCATGACAAGGCAATGCGATTTGTTCAGCTTTGAGGGGTATATTCTGAGCAAAAGATGCAGTTCCTGTGAGTGTAAGCTCAAAGGGACTAAGAGAAACACTCAGGGCAGATGCATGACAAGGCAATGCGATTTGTTCAGCTTTGAGGGGTATATTCTGAGCAAAAGATGCAGTTCCTGTGAGTGTAAGCTCAAAGGGACTAAGAGAAACACTCAGGGCAGATGCATGACACGACATCCGAAGCAGAAGGAATGGAAGACGATGAAAGATTCCTTAGTGCATGGTGGCGGAGCCCAGTGCTGGGGAGGGATGGTGAAAAAGTGCGACTTGTGGAGATTGGCAGACGAAATTCTCTTTTTACCTAAATGAAAGTGAACTCTAAAGGCTGTTTGAGAGGAGTTCAGAAGGGGATGTGTTCCCTGGCCAAGGAAAAGAAGTCTGAACTGTTTCTGAATATGACGAAAAGGGCAGTCACTCTTACTGCCTAACTGGGTATGCAGGCAAGGTTAGCTCCATGCTGTATCTATCTGTCAATTTGCCTACCAACCATCTTACCTACTTACCTATCTGTCTGTCTGTCTATAACAGATTCTTGCGGCAGTATAGACTCCCTTGCTGAAAGACCAGTGTTTTTCCCGGAACATTTTGCCATCATCTGTGTATTACATTTGTGTTGCCACATTTTTGTGTGTTTGTAAGGACTTCTGAAAATCATAATTGAAAGGTCTGATTGTCATTCGATTTGCTGGTCCAATAAATGAATATGAATGAATGAGTGAACGAATGAATGAATGAATGAGTGAACGAATGAATGAATGAATTCACCAAAACAAGAAAGAAGAGAAACTGAGTCATGTCACTGACCTGTAACACAGATACAAAAGATGTGGAACTGTAGGCGATCAGACAAAAAAAAAAAAAAAAGGCCTCTTAACTAACCAACCTCCGTGGTACATTCCATGTCATGTACCACTCGCAGTGAAGCATGTTCTTTTAGAGTGTTGGGACTTGCCTGATGTGAGACATAAACGTTTTACAGCAGACTCCATGAAAACCTTGTTCAGAGATGTCCCACGTGACGTGATCTTTGAACTTCTGGAAGAGATTAACATTTTCCATCTGATCTAAGATTTTACAGAAGAAAGATAATGAACAAAATTTCTGGTGTGTTTTTAGGTGTATTTTAAAGGTTGGTGTGGATTAGTTAGGTTTTTTTTGTTTGTTTGTTTGTTTTTTTTGAATGACTTGTGAGTTGACTTGAATGCAGTGACAGCCCTGATATGGCTGTTTGCGGTCGGTTAGGCTATTAGCAACTTTACCTTACCTGACCTAACTAACCAACCAACCATAAGTTTTCTGCGCAGACTCAGCAGCTCAAGCATGATTTCAGAGTTCGATCCCCTTCAACTGCGTGCTGACTGAGAACCCCCAGCGGTCGAACATGGCCAAGAACGGCAAGGGCAAGAAGGAGAAGGAGGAGAAGGGCAAGGAGAAGGAGAAGACCAAGGAGGAGGAGTACGAGGAAGCCCTGAGGGATCTCAAAGTGTCCTGGATCCAGAAGTGAGTGGAGGATGCGTGGAGTGCACCTGGCTGATGATTGGTCCTCCTGTTGACCTCTGCCCTGACTGTTTTGAATAGGAATGCGGCGCTGAATGAAAGAATCTTCCCTTTCCTTCTTCCATTCTTTCTTCCTGTTTTATTTCTCTCTCTCTCTCTCTCTCTCTCTCTCTCTCTCTCTCTCTCTCTCTCTTTCTTTCTTTCTCTCTTCTTCTTCTTCCTCCCCTCTGTTTCTCTGTGTCTCTCTCCCCCCTCCCTCATTTTCTCTCTTCTTCCTCCGCCTCTCTCTCTGTCTCTCTGTGGGTATGTATGTGCGTGTGTGTGTGTGTGTGTGTGTGTGTGTGTGTGTGTGTGTGTGTGTGTGTGTGTGTGTGTGTGTGTGCGTGCGTGCGAGAGTGTGTGTGTTTGAGAGTGTGTGTGTTCGTGTGTGTATGTGTGCACGTGTGTGTGTACGTGCATGCATATGTGTATATGTGTGTATACACGTGCATGTTTGTGTGCATGCCTGCGTGTGTGTGTGTGTGTGTGTGTGCATGTGTGCGTGTGTGTGTGTGTTCTGCTTTGCTTCCTTTCCCCCTCTTGCATCCCTGCCCCTCCATCTTTCTTCCTTTTTTCCCCTTTCTCTCCTTTCTTCTTCCTTTCCCTTCCCCTTCTCTCCTTTTCCCCCTCCCTTCCCTTCCTTCTCTCTTCTCTAACTTAACCTTTCATTCTCCTCCCCCGTTCTTCCCTCCGTTCTCCTTTCTTCTCTCCTTCTTTCCCCCCTTCGGTTGTGTCCCCTTCTTCCCTTCCTTTCTCCTTATCTTCCGTTCCTTTCCTTTTCCACCCTTCTCCATCCCCCCCCCCTCCCCTTCCTTTTCTCCCCCCCCCACACCTCCTCTTCCTTCCCCCTTTTCTTCCTCCCTCCTCTCTTTCCATTTCTTCCCTCCTGTTCCCTCCTCCCTCCTTCCTACATTTTACCCACTCTCTTCCTGTCTTCCCTAGTGTTGTTTACTCTTTTCTCCTCCCTCCTTCCTACATTTTACCCACTCTCTTCCTGTCTTCCCTAGTGTTGTTCACTCTTTTCTCCTCCCTCCTTCCTACATCTTACCCACTCTCTTCCTGTCTTCCCTAGTGTTGTTCACTCTTTTCTCCTCCCTCCTTCCTACATTTTACCCACTCTCTTCCTGTCTTCCCTAGTGTTGTTCACTCTTTTCTCCTCCCTCCTTCCTACATTTTACCCACTCTCTTCCTGTCTTCCCTAGTGTTGTTCACTCTTTTCTCCTCCCTCCTTCCTACATTTTACCCACTCTCTTCCTGTCTTCCCTAGTGTTGTTCACTCTTTTCTCCTCCCTCCTTCCTACATTTTACCCACTCTCTTCCTGTCTTCCCTAGTGTTGTTCACTCTTTTCTCCTCCCTCCTTCCTACATTTTACCCACTCTCTTCCTGTCTTCCCTAGTGTTGTTCACTCTTTTCTCCTCCCTCCTTCCTACATTTTACCCACTCTCTTCCTGTCTTCCCTAGTGTTGTTCACTCTTTTCTCCTCCCTCCTTCCTACATTTTACCCACTCTCTTCCTGTCTTCCCTAGTGTTGTTCCACTCTTTCTCCTCCATCCTTCCTACATTTTACCCACTCTCTTCCTGTCTTCCCTAGTGTTGTTCACTCTTTTCTCCTCCCTCCTTCCTACATTTTACCCACTCTCTTCCTGTCTTCCCTAGTGTTGTTCACTCTTTTCTCCTCCCTCCTTCCTACATTTTACCCACTCTCTTCCTGTCTTCCCTAGTGTTGTTTACTCTTTTCTCCCCCTCCTTCCTACATTTTACCCACTCTCTTCCTGTCTTCCCTAGTGTTGTTTACTCTTTTCTCCTCCCTCCTTCCTACATTTTACCCACTCTCTTCCTGTCTTCCCTAGTGTTGTTTACTCTTTTCTCCTCCCTCCTTCCTACATTTTACCCACTGTCTTCCCCTAGTGTTGTTTACTCTTTTCTCCTCCCTCCTTCCTACATTTTACCCACTCTCTTCCCCTAGTGTTGTTTACTCTTTTCTCCTCCCTCCTTCCTACATTTTACCCACTCTCTTCCTGTCTTCCCTAGTGTTGTTTACTCTTTTCTCCTCCCTCCTTCCTACATTTTACCCACTCTGTTCCGTCTTCCCTAGTGTTGTTTACTCTTTTCTCCTCCCTCCTTCCTACATTTTACCCACTCTCTTCCTGTCTTCCCTAGTGTTGTTTACTCTTTTCTCCTCCATCCTTCCTGACTCCCAATTTTGTTTGTTTGTTTGTTTGCTTTTTAAAAAAAAAATATTGTGTGCTGTGGGATGTGCAGAATGCGGTGGACAGCACACTTTATGAGAAAGTAAAGGCTTTTTTTTTTTTTCCTTTTTTTTTCTTTTTTTTTTCTTTTTCTTTTCTTTGGTTTTGTTTGTTTGTTTTTGTGGGTTTTTTAAAATGTTGTGGTGTTGCTGCGGGATGTGCACAAGGCTGTGGACAACACATTTTATGAGAAAGTGAAGTTTTTTTTAAATTTTTTTTTTTTAACATTGTTGTGTTGTGGTAGTGTGGATGTGCACAACACTGGACAACACATTTTATGAGAGAGTGAAAGCTTTTTTTTTCTTTTTCTTTTTTTTTAAACATTGTTGTGTTGTGGTGGTGTGGATGTGCAGAATGCTGTGGACAACACATTTTATGGGAAAGTGAAGGCTTTTTTTTTTTTTTTTTTTTAACGTTGTTGTGTTGTGGTGGTGTGGATGTGCACAACACTGTGGACAACATATTGTGTTAGAAAGTGAAGGCTTTTTTTTTTCTTTTTCTTTTTTTTAACGTTGTTGTGTTGTGGCGGTGTGAATGTGCACAGCGCTGTTGACGACACATTTTATGGGAAAGTGAAGGCTTTTTTTGTTTTTTTCTTTTTCTTTTTTTTTAACGTTGTTGTGTTATGGTGGTGTGCGATGTGCAGAACACTGTGGACAACACATTTTATGAGAGAGTGAAAGCTTTTTTTTTTCTTTTTTTTTTTTAACGTTGTTGTGTTGTGGTGTTGCTGTGGGATGTGCAGAATGCCTGTGGAGAGCACGCTGTACGAGAAGGTGAAGCAGGAGTACCCAGACCACATCCCAGTCCTGCTGGCTCGCCTGCAGCTCCTGGACACGGCTGAGGTAGGCTGAAGAAAGAAGGAAGGAAAGATGGATGGACGGACAGTGCGAGCGAGAAAAAAAAACAGGAAAAAAAAGATTCAAGAAAAAGAGTGATTAGATAGTCAGATGACTGCTTGAACAGAGTCGTGACCGAAGGAACTAGGAATTTACTGGTAGAACAAAGAAATGACGGGAGAAAAGAAAAGAAGACTGGCTGAACAAAGCAGTGGCTGAATGAACAAAGGGAGCAAACAATGAAAGATTGATTGGACAATGGAAGAGTGACTGAACAATGGCAGACTGATTGAACAAAGGAATGAACAATGGAAGACTGAATTAAGGAGTGACTGACTGAACAAGAAATGATGGGGTGAACAAAGAAGTGACTGACTGAACAAAAAAAATATATGACTGAGTGAACAAAGAAATGACCAACCGAACAAAGGAAGACTGACTGAACAAAGAAATGGCCAAGTGAACAGAGATGACTTACTGAACAAAGAAATGACGGAACAAAGCAGTGACAGAGTGAACAAAGAACTGCACCATTGCAGGGACGGCGGAAGAACCTGAGCGAGATCCTGTCCCTAGCGCAGCAGGTGGTGTCTCTGATCGACGCCAGTGAACTGCTGACCTATTTCGGCATGAAGTCCGATCAGCGGGCGGAGGCCTCCACCATAAAGAGGTAAGGCTTACTGTCACACACCGCATTTGCATACATTCAATCACAAACACAGCATGTGGACTCCATACGCACACATCTACTCCATTCATGTAAAGGAGAGGCTGGGGACACAAAAAAACACTTTTTTTGTGCTCCCTTCACCAGAAAAAAAACAACAAAAAACCCAAAGAATTTTACAATGGCAATTAAGCACTAAGTAATATGCATATAAATCTCATGACACTTTCATTCAGATTTTTCACAAAACACTGAATTTATTGGCCATTAACCTCTTTTTCCTTTTCAATAAACAACACATAAGCATTGCATTTCTCGTTCTTCTTTTTTTTTTTTTTAACTAAGCAGTTGCTGTGTAAATGTTCCTTTGTTAGAAATTCTACCAGTGGGAATCAAGCCTCCAAGAGGTAGGTATGATCCACTGGTTGGATGCTGAGGTTTTCCATAGGGAATCAGTATTATGACAAACAGAATCCTTAGCAGATTTCTCTCTGCGTTACATCGACCACTGTCTGGTCGTTCAGGAAACTGCATGTTCCTTTTCAACCCCCAAGGTTGAAAAATATCTACCAGCTTGACACAAGTCAGGAGACCTATCCTCCTGTTTGGCGTCTCCTAATCTGCCATACAGATGGGAACACACCCGTCCTACACAATAGTGAGCATCTCTCACTAATCACCTGCCTCAGCGTCCAATCAACAACAAGATAAGGTTAGGGATTCAAGCACTGTTCACATATGGTCTAACATTCTTGTCAAAATCTAGCTTTTCAAAATTGCCACCTGCACATATCTCTTGTCATGATACGAGTGCAACATAAACATTTAAATAGGTCTGCAGCTGATATGGTTGATGTTTAGCCTGGTGGTGGCATGCACAGTCACAAAGATTGAAATGCCAGTGGCCCCTAAAGTTGCCAGAAATAACATTTTTAAAGATTTCCTTTTTTTTCTTTCAATTTTGATTGTAACATTATAAGATTGTAGAAGATTGTTGTTAAATTTCTAGATTCACTTATACGTAACATTAAACTAAATTCCTTCCCTACAAATGTGCACCAGTGTTTACCCTATTCAATTAAACATGTGCTCATCAAATGTTTTGTCAAGGCCAGGTCAAAATCTATTGACTTTTCTGTACATTTTGCTGTGTTCTTTTTTTCTGAAGAACTACAGACTTTTGTGACGTGTTTTGATGTCAGTCTTGTCATGGCATCACTCATTATTCATTTCACTGCATTGACAGTCAGCACCAAAATGACCAGCTTTGCTTCACATGAACTCAGAGAAAACCAGGCTGATTTCTGATCTTCCTCGGTCCAATGCTCCACGAATGCATTGATAGTCCTGAAGTAGGAAGAGAAGCTATGCTTCAAAAGTTAATGGCAGAAATGCAAAAAAAAAAAAAAAAAAAAGGAACAGCTTCAGCTTCTCTCAACAGTATGTACTGTTCACAGGGCACATTACTACTTTTGTCACAGGCACAGCAAAACAAAAAGAGAAAAAAGCATGCCAAATAGTGAATGTTTTTTTTTTCATTTAGAAAAAAAAAGTACATTAAGTGTTTACAGAAAGAAAAAGAGGTGGACAGCAAGAAGTGAATGTCTCAGCGGCTTGTTTCATTAATGGCTTGTTTCATTGCCATTATGTTTATCGCCACTTCCACTCGCCATCATTGTCAATCATCCTTAATGGCTTGTTTCATTGCCATTATGTTTATCGCCACTTCCACTCGCCATCATTGTCAATCATCCTTAATGGCTTGTTTCATTGCCATTATGTTTATCGCCACTTCCACTCGCCATCATTGTCAATCATCCTTAATGGCTTGTTTCATTGCCATTATGTTTATCGCCACTTCCACTCGCCATCATTGTCAATCATCCTTAATGGCTTGTTTCATTGCCGTTATGTTTATCGCCACTTCCACTCGCCATCATTGTCAATCATCCTTAATGGCTTGTTTCATTGCCGTTATGTTTATCGCCACTTCCACTCGCCATCATTGTCAATCATCCTTAATGGCTTGTTTCATTGCCATTATGTTTATCGCCACTTCCACTCGCCATCATTGTCAATCATCCTTAATGGCTTGTTTCATTGCCATTATATTTATCGCCACTTCCACTCGCCATCATTGTCAATCATCCTTAATGGCTTGTTTCATTGCCATTATGTTTATCGCCACTTCCACGCGCCATCATTGTCAATCATCCTTAATGGCTTGTTTCATTGCCTTATGTTTATCGCCACTTCCACTCGCCATCATTGTCAATCATCCTTAATGGCTTGTTTCATTGCCATTATGTTTATCGCCACTTCCACTCGCCATCATTGTCATCATCCTTAATGGCTTGTTTCATTGCCATTATGTTTATCGCCACTTCCACTCGCCATCATTGTCAATCATCCTTAATGGCTTGTTTCATTGCCAGTTATGTTTATCGCCACTTCCACTCGCCATCATTGTCAATCATCCTTAATGCTTGTTTCATTGCCATTATGTTTATCGCCACTTCCACTCGCCATCATTGTCAATCATCCTTAATGGCTTGTTTCATTGCCGTTATGTTTATCGCCACTTCCACTGCCCATCATTGTCATCATCCTTAATGGCTTGTTTCATTGCCATTATGTTTATCGCCACTTCCACTCGCCATCATTGTCAATCATCCTTAATGGCTTGTTTCATTGCCTTATGTTTATCGCCACTTCCACTCGCCATCATTGTCATCATCCTTAATGGCTTGTTTCATTGCCATTATTTATCGCCACTTCCACTCGCCATCATTGTCAATCATCCTTAATGGCTTGTTTCATTGCCTTATGTTTATCGCCACTTCCACTCGCCATCATTGTCAATCATCCTTAATGGCTTGTTTCATTGCCTTATGTTTATCGCCACTTCCACTCGCATCATTGTCAATCATCCTTAATGGCTTGTTTCATTGCCATTATGTTTATCGCCACTTCCACCGCCATCATTGTCATCATCCTTAATGCTTGTTTCATTGCCGTTATGTTTATCGCCACTTCCACTCGCCATCATTGTCAGTCATCCTTAATGGCTTGTTTCATTGCCATTATGTTTATCGCCACTTCCATCGCCATCATTGTCAGTCATCCTTAATGGCTTGTTTCATTGCCATTATGTTTATCGCCACTTCCACTCGCCATCATTGTCAGTATCTTAATGGCTTGTTCATTGCCATTATGTTTATCGCCACTTCCACTCGCCATCATTTTTTTTTTTTTTTTTTTTTTTTTTTTTTTTTTTTTTTTTTTTTTTTTTTTTTTTTTTTTTTTTTGGCTTGTTTCATTGCCATTATGTTTATCGCCACTTCCACTCGCCATCATTGTCAGTCATCCTTAATGGCTTGTTTCATTGCCATTATGTTTATCGCCACTTCCACTCGCCATCATTGTCATCATCCTTAATGGCTTGTTCATTGCCATTATGTTTATCGCCACTTCCACTCGCCATCATTGTCATCATCCTTAATGGCTTGTTTCATTGCCATTATGTTTATCGCCACTTCCACTCGCCATCATTGTCAGTCATCCTTAATGGCTTGTTTCATTGCCATTATGTTTATCGCCACTTCCACTCGCCATCATTGTCATCATCCTTAATGGCTTGTTTCATTGCCATTATGTTATCGCCACTTCCACTCGCCATCATTGTCATCATCCTTAATGGCTTGTTTCATTGCCATTATGTTTATCGCCACTTCCACTCGCCATCATTGTCAGTCATCCTTAATGGCTTGTTTCATTGCCATTATGTTTATCGCCACTTCCACCGCCATCATTGTCATCATCCTTAATGGCTTGTTTCATTGCCATTATGTTTATCGCCCTTCCATCGCCATCATTGTCATCATCCTTAATGGCTTGTTTCATTGCCTTATGTTTATCGCCACTTCCACTCGCCATCATTGTCATCATCCTTAATGGCTTGTTTCATTGCCATTATGTTTATCGCCACTTCCACTCGCCATCATTGTCAATCATCCTTAATGGCTTGTTTCATTGCCATTATGTTTATCGCCACTTCCACTCGCCATCATTGTCAGTCATCCTTAATGGCTTGTTTCATTGCCATTATGTTTATCGCCACTTCCACTCGCCATCATTGTCAGTCATCCTTAATGGCTTGTTTCATTGCCATTATGTTTATCGCCACTTCCACTCGCCATCATTGTCAGTCATCCTTAATGGCTTGTTTCATTGCCATTATGTTTATCGCCACTTCCACTCGCCATCATTGTCAGTCATCCTTAATGGCTTGTTTCATTGCCATTATGTTTATCGCCACTTCCACTCGCCATCATTGTCAGTCATCCTTAATGGCTTGTTTCATTGCCATTATGTTTATCGCCACTTCCACTCGCCATCATTGTCAGTCATCCTTAATGGCTTGTTTCATTGCCATTATGTTTATCGCCACTTCCACTCGCCATCATTGTCAGTCATCCTTAATGGCTTGTTTCATTGCCATTATGTTTATCGCCACTTCCACTCGCCATCATTGTCAGTCCTCCTTAATGGCTTGTTTCATTGCCATTATGTTTATCGCCACTTCCACTCGCCATCATTGTCAGTCCTCCTTAATGGCTTGTTTCATTGCCATTATGTTTATCGCCACTTCCACTCGCCATCATTGTCAGTCCTCCTTAATGGCTTGTTTCATTGCCATTATGTTTATCGCCACTTCCACTCGCCATCATTGTCAGTCCTCCTTAATGGCTTGTTTCATTGCCATTATGTTTATCGCCACTTCCACTCGCCATCATTGTCAGTCCTCCTTAATGGCTTGTTTCATTGCTGTTATATTCATCATCACTCCCTGTCCTTCCATCATCGTCAGTCATCCTTAATGGCTTGTTTCATTTGCCCTTGTATTCATCGCCACTTCCACCCATCATCGTTATCGATCATCCTGACCATCGTCATTGTCAATCATTCTTAATGGCTTGTTCATTTGCCCTTGTATTCATCGCCACTTCCACCCATCATCGTTATCGATCATCCTGACCATCATCATTGTCAATCATTCTTAATAGCTTGTTTCATTTGCCCTTGTATTCATCGCCACTTCCACCCATCATCGTTATCGATCATCCTGACCATCATCATTGTCAATCTTCTTAATGGCTCGTTTCATTTGCTGTTATATTCATCACCACTCCCACCCATCGTGTGTCAGTCATCCTCAAAGGCTTCTTTCATTTGCTGTCCTATTCCGTCACCGCTTCCACCCAACATGGCTGTCAATCACCCTGACCCTGATCGCTGACCTCCTCCAGTGAGATGGAGAAGAAGAAAGGCTGGATGGTGTCGGCGCTGGTGTACCAAGGAATGGCTCAGGCTGCAGCACTCTGCGGTGAGGACTCCTCCGAGGCTTCCAGCCCGGCTGGGGAGTCGTCAGAGGTCCAGCAGGTGGCCTCCGGGGCTGGGGAAGGCATCGGCCAGGTTTCTTCCTCCTCCTCCTCCCCGGATGTCACCTGGCAAGACTTGGACAATACCTTCGTGGAGGTCCAGAAGTTTGTGGACTTGACCGATGCCAAGGTGAGAGGAGTTTGTGTGGCAGCTCTGTGAACTTTGACGTGCGATTCAGTTCCGTGAATTTTGTTTGTAGTCCAGCTGACTGCAGGGGGAGGGTGTGTGTGTGTGTGTGTGTGTGTGTGTGTGTGTGTGTGTGTGTGTGGAGTATCAGGGCTGTCACGTAGTCACAGTTAGTTCCATGCTTGTTTGTTTTTTTTCTTAAATACTTTATTAACATCCCCACCCCTGTTTTCCCATCCCCTAAAAAGAAACTAGAGTTAAACCTGTTTCTTTCAAACACAGTCGGAACATCCTGAAATGTGATCTGTTTCCTTAAAAAGATGTCAGATCAAATGGTCATCTTATATAAACATTTTTTCATTTAAACTCTAAATCAAAAGTAATTATTACACTTTACAGTAGTTTTCTTAAAGTGGTCAATATTTTTCATTTGATCTTAGATCAAAGTGATGATTTCAGATTAGAATGGTAATTATCAATGTAAACAAACGGTCATTATTATCATATACAAATGGTCATTTTCAAGAGAAAACGTATTATAGTGTGTCATTTGCTATGTCTCTGTCCAGTGCTGTAGATGTCATATGTGATTTGCTGTGTTCTGTATTATTTGCTATAGGTGCCCACCATTAATTTGCTATGTTATAGGTCATTTGTTTAAATGTCTTGTAGTATTCACTTTGTCTTGTCGTTTGCTATGGAAGGCTTATGTCATGAGATGTCGATCTCCTGTGCTGTGTGCTATAAACATTGTGTGTTGTTTGCTGTGGAAGGCCTATGTCATGTGATGTCGATCTCCTGTGCTGTGTGCTATAAACATTGTGTGTTGTTTGCTGTAGATGTCCTGGGTCATTTGTCATAAAAGCCTATGGTATTTGCTATACATGTTCCGTGTCATGTGCTATACATGTTCTAGATGCCCTGTGTCATGTGGTGTAGATGTCCTGTGTCATGTGCTATAAATGTCCTGTGTCATGTCTATAGATGTCCTGTGTCATGTGCTATAAATGTTCTAGATGTCCTGTGTCATGCACTAAAGATGTCCTGTGTCATGTGCTATAGATGTTCTAGATGTCCTGTGTCATGTGTTGTATATGTTCTAGATGTCCTGTGTCATGTGCTATAGACGTCATCTGCTATAGATGTCCTGTGTCATGTGCTATAGATGTTCTAGATGTCATGTGTTGTAGATGTTCTAGATGTCCTGTGTCATGTGCTATAGATGTTCTAGATGTCCTTTGTTATGGGCTCTAATTGTCCTGTGGCATTTGCTATGCATATTCCGTGTTGTATGCTATAGATGTCCTGTGTTATTTGTGAAAAATGTTCTGTTTCATGTGCTATAGATGTCCTATGTTGTGCTCTAGATGTTCTGTCATGTGGTGTAGATGTTCTATGTCATGCTCTAGATGTTCTGTCATGTGGTGTAGATGTTCTGTGTCATTTGCTGGGAGACGTCCTGTGTCATGTGCTACAGAAGTCCTTTGTCATGGGCTCTAAATGTCCTATGTCATTTGCCGTAGTTGTCCAGTGTCATTTGGTGTAGATGTCTTGCATCAAAAGCAGTGGACTTCCCTATGGGATTTGCTGTATCCTATGTCGTTTGCTGTGCTATTGACTATGGGTGTCCTAGGTTGTTTGCTGTGCCCAGTGTCCTTTGCTATAGATGCCCTGTGAGATTGACTGTGTCTTATGCCATTTGTTACAGATTCCTGTGTTGTTTGCTGTGTCCTGTGTCATATGCTGTATCTTATCTCATTTACTGTCAAGATAATACACCATTGGCTACGACTGTCCAGTGCCTTTGGGTTTATCCAAAATCATTTTGTCTGTCCTCCTTTATATGTCTTCTGCTCTGTCCAGTGTCACTTGTTCTGTCCTCTTTTTTTTTGTTTTTTGTTTTGTTTGTGTCTTTTTCTCTGCCCACTTATCTTTTGTGCTGTCCAGTGTCATTTCCTTTGTCCTGTGCCATATGTCTAGGTCTGTCGTATGTCATTTGCCTCTGTCCTTGTAATCTTTTTTGCTCTGCCCTTCCTTTACTGAGTCCTAAGTACTCTTACCCTGACCTGTGTCATTTGCTCTTTCTCAGTATCCGCAGCTCCATCTTTTACCCTGACCTGTGTCATTTGCTCTTTCTCAGTATCCATGGCTCCAATATACTTAGTTGGGTTTGGCAGATTTATTACGTAAACTTTTTAACCCTCTTCTGTATGCATTTATCTGTGCTTACTTAGGCTGAAAACCTACGGCAAGAGAAGTAACTCTATAATTTGTATATGGTTACCCAATTTAAAAATTAGTTTAAAATAGAGGAAAGAAAATAATGAAATGAAAATAATTTTGAAAATTCCTACGAATATATATGTAGCTATATCATAAGTTTGAAGAATGTCACATGAGCCATTTACTCGGGAAAAAAAATCTTCTTCTTCAGAACTTTCTTCTGAATCGTTGTTTATCATATCAGGAACCTCATCCCAGTCGAAATCTAGGTCACTTTAAGCTTCATTACCCAGCACTTTCACTAAGTCTTATACCGTAAATCCTACAAATCACAGTATCTTCATCACTAAATCCTATTGTAGAACGGCAGAAATCAAGGTTAGCCATGGTGAAAAACAGCATTTCGACCACAAAACTTTAAAAATTCATAACTCGAGAACTACGACACGTATTGAGTCGCGTTTTTTTGCAAACGGAAGTGAACCGCTAAAGGAAAAACAAAGTCACGTTCTCATGAGACTTCCTTTTCAACGAGAAACATGGCAGCGCACATTGTTGGCACATGTTTTACTGGGCGCTGGCAGGCGCTCAGCCTTTTGGCAGTGTGATTTCCTGTTGGGCGCTGGCGTGCGCATGCTTGTCAAGAGAGTTAAGATGCATCATACTTTTCACCCGCTTTCTTTTACACACAAGTAACCTGCTTTCTTCTAACAAGCTGTGTTAGAGGAAGCAGAGAAGCAGGCCTGATTGGTTGTTGTGTGCTGTTGCCAGGTGCTGCCCTTCAGCACACGTCACGCCATGGTCCACAAGCACTATGGCCGAGCGGCCAAGTTCATGGCCAAACAGATGGAGGAAAAGGGCAACAAGAAGATCGACAGCGAGCTGGTGGAGGTGCGTGCGATTTTGTTTGTTGGTGGGAGCATGTGTGTGTGTGTGTGTGTGTGTGTGTGTGTGTGTGTGTGTGTGTGTGTGTATGTGTGTGTGTGTTTTGTTTGTGGGAGCGTGTGTGTGTTGTGACTATGAAGTTGCACACCACAGTTGACTTGCTGCTTGTGGTCGAATGACAGTAAATCTGTCTAAGAATAATCTGGAACTGTCATCAGACAGGTTGCTTATTCTCTTAGTGGTCTCAAGACATTTAGGTCTTGTCTAGCTAGCATTTGGAGAAAACCACCAATGTAGTGTTGGAATGTTACAAGTGTCTTTTTTTGCTGGGCTGTATTCAACCCACTTTTGCTGTGTTTTCAACCCATTTTTGCTGGTCTGTGTTATGGCAGGTCTATTCCAAGCTGGGATGGAGTCACTGCTCTCGTTTCCAAGAGAGCTCTCTCCTGGTGAAGTATCCTCTGGCGTATCGCTTGTTTTAATGCACGTGGACCATAACGGTGCTCTTCAGCTAACCTGCGATTTTCTTTTTCTTTTTGGCCGACTGAAGACAGAAGAGGCGGGGGATATGGAAGAGTGGATCGTGGAACATCCATGCGAGCATGGAACAAGTGGAGGATGTCTTTTTGCTTTTTTTAATTTTGATTTTGATTTTCTTTTTAAAGTAGTGCAGTTTGTGGTTCATTTTATGAAAGGAGAGGATAAGGTGCGGCCACATGTGTGATTTCTCATTGCGTAAAGGAGATTATGTTTGGAGACTTTGCACCATAATGGTGGACCACATCTAATGTAGTAACATTATCCAACGCCCATGTTCAAAAAGGCAATCATTTGCAATTGAAATGGAAGTCCAAAGAAGAGCGATTGATTTGTGGCATGTGTGCTGGCACAGGAGCTACTTAGAAAGATGGAAGTATTTACATTCACATTTAATCAAATGAAGAAGATGAGGGGAGGTTTGTCTCAATCTTCTTTTCCATGTGTAAGATTACATCGGCCTGACCCACATACCATGAAACCAGAAATTTCAAGGATAAAATCTTTTTTTTTTTAAACGCTTGCAAGCTGACTTGGGGAAGAATTTATACTATCACAAGAGTGGCACCAAATTTGAATTTAACTTGCTTTAGAGATCAATGATCAGAAACTTAGTAGAAGACTTTCAGAGCTCTCCCAGACAGATATGAAATGAATAGCGGTGTTTTAGGAGCTCACTGAATGATTATGGACCCATTGGTGTATGGCATGCTCTGCAACGTTCAGCTTTAAATCGATAAATAACAAGGCCAGAGGTTCTATTACTACTACTATTATTATGCTAAAGTGTGCTCAGTTTGGAGCAGGTTCATGTGTTTTCAGTCTTGTCCTTTTGATCTATTTGTGTGCTGTGTGCAAGTCAGAAGTGGTTGTAACAAAACATGAGGGCACTGATGGCGTTCATTTGATTTAATCATATTTCATTTTAGCTGTAGCTTCAAATGTGTTGAAATTTGTCACCCTTTTTTTTTTTTCCTTTTCATTTTTTTTTTTACTAAAGTTGAGGAGAGCTGATAGCATTGATTTGATTCAGTCATATTTCATTTTAGCTGTAGCTTCAGATGTGTTGAAATTGATTTGCCATCTTTCTTTTTTTTTTCTTTGTTTGTTTTATGTTTTAGGAGTTATTGTTAGCATGCATGCATAAAACCAGCAATAGGCTCTGATTTGCGTGGAGGAATAACCCAGACTTTGTGTCAGTCTGTGGTGTTCCTCTAAGGGTCGTTCATGACTATCCACAGATGAGAGAAAGAGGAAAGGAGAGAGAAGGATAAAACAGAAGAGTGGGAAAGGTGGGAGAATAAAGGGAAAGGTGGGGGGGTTGGGGCTGTTGCGGTCTACGTCAGGAAACAAGAACAATCTGAAAAAACATTAACATCAGGAACCAAGACCAATCTGAAAAACACGTATCTATAATTTTTTTGTAGTAATCGGTATCTTTCTCATTGCTTTTTCTGGGTAGCAACTGCTCAAAATTCAACACATCTGGCCTAAACTCTCAATCAGGTCAGAAAGATTAATTCAGCCAGTGCCGTTTTTCAGTACACCTTGATTTTGATACATGGGTGTTTTGCTTTGATGTCAAAAATGACCTTCAGCCAGATGGGGAGGGGAGGTAGAGGGTTGGGGGAGGGGAGTGGTGGGGTTGTCTGAGGATGACAGAATTGTGTTTCGACTTCCATATTGTTGGCTTTGACTTCAGTGTGTGTGTGGATGGGGATGTGGTGGGGTGTAGGAACTGGTGTGATTGATCTGTTCACCTTGTGTAGCTTTGAGGGATGATTGCCCTGTGCAGAATAAGTTTGTTATGTTTGGTTGGTTGGGGAGATTTACGGAGATTTACGCTTAAAAGAAAATTGCTGGTCAAGAGACGGCATTCTGAGAGTAGTGTGAAAAGCAGCCTTTTGAAGCAGTTGTGACCTCTCCTTGTACTTGACAGTACAGAAAAAGTTTCCTCCAGCGGGGTGCCGGTGATAGTGTTTAAATGAAAAAAGTGTGAAAATCTGCTGTGCTGGAAGAAAGAGTTGTTGCAGAAGGAAATGTGTTTGGCCTCAGAATCAATGACAAGATCAGAAAACAAGGCAAAGAAGAGTACGAATTGGAAGTCTTTTGCACACCTCCTCAGGAAGACGTCTCCTTTTCCTTTGGCCGTCATGGCTTTGTCGCAGTCCCCCATAATCACATCTTGTGATAAGCATCTCCGACACCAACAGTATCACTGCCTCGAGGAGGATTGACGCTCGAATGTTCAAAAGTGAAAATCTCGAAACATTTTTTTCCTTTGCCGCCTGTTCACAGCGAGTTTCAACAAGATCATGGGGCCTGCAACAATTTGCATGTTGTTTGAGTCCTTTCCTGAGGTACTGATGTACAAGTCTAATGCTGCATGTCTCGAAAGGTCTGTTTGTTCATTTGCTTTTTGTTCCCCAGCTACAGCTCTGAGGTATTACCATGCTGATGAGATTTTTTTTTTTTTTTTGCCTACGCAGCCGGTTTCTGTGTACGTGTAGACTTAATTGTTCCAGTATTCGTAGTCTTGGAAAGGGTTTTTTCCCTTTTTTTTTTTTTGATAAAGGGAGAGAAGTTTGGCATGGAGATGGTGATTTTTTAAAATTGTTCAGCTATATCGAATGAAATGCTTCAGGAGGCTCAGACCTCTGACCTCTGACCCCTGGAGTCCACCAGGGATCTTTGGGGGCTCCCAGACACCTGCCAAGTTTCTGCAGGTTTTTTTTATTTCTTAAAAAAAAATTGTGTCTGCAGCTCTGTGTGCAAGTTTATGTTAGGTAGTGTTGTGTGTTATGGCTTTTAGTTGTTTTTTTTTTTTTTTTTTTCTGTTTTGTAACTGTTTTGGTTCATATAAAATCTAAAGTCATTTCATTCTCATGGATCCAAATAATTCTCAGTGAAAGCTGAGGCTTTAGCCATTGTAATAAACACATATATTTTATATATATGATCTTTTTTGTGGGTCATTTTAAACTGTGATAACGCAGGAAGTGGAAAGACTTTTCTTCTGTTGGATAAGAAAACACAGGGGGAAATGCAGTTTTTACCAGGGCACAAGATGGCAATGAACCCGCAAGAAATGTTCACAGGGGAAAATGCGTTCATGATAAAAATCTTTACATAGACCAGGCTTATCCTTATATAGATGACAGTCCTTAGCATATAAACATTTTTTACATAGATCAGGCTTATCCTTATTTAGAAGACAGTCCTTAGTCTGGAAAATGCTCCAGTGAGACTGCCAAAAGTGGATGAAGAAACATAAGAATGAAAAGAAACAGCCGTATGTGGATGAAAAAAACATAAGCATGAAAGGCCATTACAGCTGTTGGCTTGGGTTCATTTTCAGATAATTTCTACTAGGTATTTTTGTATGTGTGTGTTGAGATGAAATCTTGTCATGCTGGGATGTCTTCTGGCCAGTGTGGAGGCATTTACTGTGGCAGCAGTTGAATAGGAGACTCCAGCATCAGTGTCAGATCTCCTCTCTTATCAGAAACAAGGGGAGCAGTAAAGAACTTCTTGACAATGTTATTTGAAAGACCGACATTGGTGTACAGAATAATGAATATAGATCAGCGCTTGTGTGAGACTGCTAAGAGGAGCAAGTCTAGCTTTTTCGTACCTTTAGTTTGCAAGCTCCCCTGCGTTCACTGTGGTCTCAGCTTGTGTGAAAAAATGGATTGAGCATGGTGAGTAGTAAGATAGGCTTTTCTGCGGCCTGCAAAGGGTGGCAGCTTTCCAACAGCAGGTGTGGATAGGAAAATATAGTGGCTTGCTCGCTTGTGTGTCTTTACATGCGGACTGTTCAGTGACTGTCACAAGAACTGTTACCAAGCATTTTTCATTTGGACTGTGGAGGTGCTTTTTTTGTTATTAGACATGGCGACTCGACATCTGAAGAGAGGCTAGGAGTTGGAATGGTAGTTGGAGTTTCAGGGTTGGGATCATGTTTCTTCCCGTTGATGTCGCCAGGCTGCACCTCACTGTAGTTTTCACACGTAGGGGTCTGTGTCCTTATTTTCTGATTGCTTAAAGCGCCACCCAAAGCTATGTGTTCCAAAGCTTTGTTATGTGCTTTAGTCTCACAGCTTAGATGATACATGTGTTTTTGACAAGGATCCAATCACCAAAAAAGGAATCTGAATGAAAAGAAAGACTAGAGTCGCCTAGACTGCTGATTTGTCACCTGGTTGACTACTTTGATTCTCAAAATGCAGCAATATTGTTGATGAAAGTGATTATGTTGTATGATTCTTGGTCAGATTCACTGGATAACTGTTGATTGTGTTTTTGGGGCGTTGTTGCATGACTGTGAGTAGAGTAGTATTGTGATTATTTTCAGGTCCATATCATGTGCAAATGAATTGTTGGTACACATGTGGTATTATCATTGCACATACTCATGGCTGTTGTATTTATATATGGAATCTAATGCTTTGATTTTGTGGTATGATGTGAATAAAACTTCTCGTTAACTGTGTGTTGTGCATGTCAGAAAAACTGCATTTTGTTTTCACTGTCCTGTTCCCTAGGAAATAAAGAAAGCCAGCACCTTTGAAATGTTTTGCGTAGAACTGTTGGTTTGAAATGAATGGAATATTATCCTAGGTGCATGTTGATGTGTATGAGGACTGGCATTGCTGTTCACAAACAGCCTGATAGGATTCCGTGATCCCAGCATAAAAGATTGATTTTGTTGTCTACAATTGCATTGACTGACTTCGTTGTCTACAATGATTGACTTTATTGCCTACAATTGCATAGACTGATTGCTTTTGTTGTCTACAATTGCATAGACTGATTGATTCTGTTGTCTACAATTGCATAGACTGCATGATTTTATCACCTACAATTGCATAGACTTTGTTCACAAACAGCCCGGCAGGAGCCATTGATCTCTGCATAAAAGAACGATGTTGTTGTTTACAGTTGCATAGACTGATTGATTTTATTGCCTACAATTGCATGACTGATTAATTTGATTGTCTGCAATTGCATAGACTGATTGATTGTATTGCCCACAATTGCACAGACTGAACGTCAGCCGTCTTGTTTGTGCAGGACCTGAAAATGTTCCCCATTTTTCTGCTGTTCACATACACACTGAAAGCAGTCATTGAATCACTGAAAGCTGTTGTCATCTACCTGTTTTTTCTGTGGCTTAAAACTTTCGTTTCAGGATGGAGTGAAAGAGTTGACCATGTATACCCAAAGTACATGCTGCGTTCAAGAAGGGGCATTAGTTTTCAGCTGCTGTTCACATACACAGCAAACGCAGAGTCTCTTTCGTAGCCTGGCATTAAGAGTGAATTTTGCAGCGAGTTAATGAATGGAGAATAACGCTAGTGGCGGTGTCATGTAGTGGGGAACTTCTAATTGGTTTTCTGATTTTGTTGTCTACTAATGAAAGGAGATGGTGGTTGTGTATTGTGTTGTCAATGAGTGGCTTGGTGCATTGGGGTTTTGCAGTGGGTCAGAGCGTAGAAGATGGTGTCGGGTTTTGTGGAGAGGGGTTGAGGGGCAACCTTGTTTTCGGACATTATTCTTTCATAGTCGTTTTATCCTTCTGATAACAACATTTCTACATTTTCCCCCTGCATTTTCCACATTTTGAGGAAGAAAAGGGGAATGGAAAAATAGAAAAAAGACAGACCCAAAACCTGACCGGCCTTTCGACTGGTCTTTTTGTATTCTGATTGGAAGGCAGGATTCTAAGCAAATGCACAGCACTGATTCTTTGAAATAATTCATGTGTCTAGATGCATGTTTTTGAATATTGTTGTGTGTTGATAACAAATGTATGAAAAAAAAAGTTTCAGATAGGAGGGGGCTTCGAGTGTTGTTGTGTTGATGAGAAACATATGATGAAAAAAACCTTTTCAGACAGGAAGGGGGTTCGCTTCTGACCAGCGCCATGATTTCAGGAGGAAGATAACGGGGCCTTTTCATGTTTCGCCTTCCTGTTTTTATGAACATGGAAAGAGAACCAGAATGAGTTTCACTCTTGTCTGATCATTTTACTATCTCTTCGTAAGAGAACAGCTCGTAACCTTACTACTTTTTTCTTTCTTTTTATTGTTTTAGTTTGCATTGGCTGCTAAACTGGTGAGAAAACTTGATGACTGGTGAGAAAAAGGCTGGGTTTTTTTTTTTCTCTGTATGTGTATTTTCTTTTTTTTTGTTTTAAGTATTGTGTGTGTGTATGTAAAATGAGTGTTCACCTTTGATATTATCAGGGATGTTGTTGTGTGGTATGATAGAATTTGGAGTGTGGTGACAGGGTTCGAGTAAGTGTGTGGCTGAGTGTTGGACTGTATTTCTTGGCACATTAAATTTCTGTATGGAAAAGAAAGAAAAAATCCAGACCCACTGAACTGAAATGTGTGTTGTCTTCAGAACAAATGAGATGTGATGTTCAATATCCTCAGTGTCTGTCCCTTGCTCCTTTCTGTCTTGAGTTTTCTGTGGTTTG
>CM065741.1:47877148-47879648 GCA_033310375.1 Conus canariensis | reverse complement strand
AAACAAAAACACCTTAAGACTGACTCGACCATCCACTCAATCAAATGATGACATTGTATTTTACTGATCTCTTCAACATGGAACCCCCCAAAAAAACAAACAAACAAAAATTAAGACTGACTCGACCATCCACTCAGTCAAATGATGACATTGTATTTTACTGATCTCTTCAACATGCGATAAATGATAATATTCATTCAGATATCTCTTATAATGCATTATCTTAAATTTCACTATCCTTCATCTGTCTAGTTTTCAATGCTTCCGCGATGAATTTCGCAACTGATTTAATAACAAGTTCATCATCTGATGATAACACGACAGCGACATTTTGTCTTTTCGCTATATCTAACTGGAAAAATGAACAATTTGTCCGCACTTCATTATAAACAGTACAGTGGAACAGAAAGTGTTCTTCTTCGTCATCAATAATATGTCTACATGCAGGACAAGGAGATTCTGTGGATGTTTCACATTCAAACCATCTTTTGTTCGCATTAAAACCTAAAGTTCTCAATCTAAATCTTGCGTAATTTATTCTGTGCCATTTATCTGTTATGACATTGAGAAACTTTTCAGAATGAAACACATTCTTAAATGAGAAAAACCATCGATGTTTTTCTTTACTTTCCATATCTGAGTGCCAATTCTGTTTAAAAGAACAAATAAGCCTGTCTTTAAATTCCGCAATGAACTGTCGCTCATTTCCTACTTCCTGGGTCATCCACACTGTTCCAAAACCCTGTTCTGAAAGGACTTTCTTTACTTTATAAGCCCAGTTTTCTTTATCTTTTTCCATTTCTAAAAGCATCGTATCATAGGCTTGCCTGCTCACACGGGACTGGGGTAGCTTCAAGATCTTCAACCAGTACTTAATACATTAATTTTCACAAATGTACTTATATACAAAGTGTATCTGCCATTTCTCCATATAAAACGGTGTTGGATGAATGAATAAGTACTTGAAGGAAACGCTTCATAGCATACGTATGTACTTTTTCCATCTGCGAATTTTCATGTAAGCCCAAAATTTCAGCTGCATAAGTAAGAAGAGGTTTTATCTGTGTATCAAACATTTTCCAAAATATACCACAGTCTGTACAATTCAGTTTTCTCAGGGATTTCAGAATTTCAATAGTACCTTTTTTCCCTTTTCTCAGAAATTCTTCCCATGCGTAACGGAAAGTTAATTTTGTGGAAAATATCATTCCAAGATATTTATATGAATTAACTGCTTGAACATCTGCATTTCCATAAGACCATTTTTCATACACTGATAGGTGGCCACCCATTCTAAAGACCACTATATTCGTCTTATCCAAGTTAACTGATAAACGTAAGCGGTCTGCTTCTTCTTTCAATATATTTAGTTGGTTTTGCAAACCTACAACTGTTCCGGACAGAAGAACAACGTCATCAGCATATTGTTTTACTCCATTTGGACAATCAAAATAATCTGAATACTCACTCTTCACACGCACACATGCAAGCACTGAGTTGTAGACCCCTCTAATAGCCATGTACAATTTACTATTAACACCACTTTTACGGAGTACATTCCACAGAGCATTCCGATTTACCGAGTCAAAGGCCTTCTTGAAATCTACAAATGCAATGTAGAGCTTCGATTTGCAGAGTAGATGTTTCTGAATCAAAGAATATAGTGTAAATATATGGTCTATGGTGCTGTAACTGGTTCTAAAACCTGCTTGTTCTTCCACTATTTTTTCTTCAGTTTCAGCCCATTCAGAGAGAGAGAGAGAGAGAGAGAGAGAGGGAGAGAGAGAGAGAGACAGACAGACAGACAGACAGACAGAGAGAGAGGGAGGGAGGGGGAGGGTTTGGTTGTTATGGTTGAGGAAAAGGCTAGAAGACAATATATAAAAAAGCAAGAAGAGATAAGAAGTGCACTGCCAGACACCAGGTCTGACAATACCTTTCACACCGATACGAGATGCCCAATATGACTGAATGGCATAACAATTGTATCAGTCAGTCAGTCAGTCCCCTGACTGCTGCGGTCGTTGGGGGGACGTGATGAGGCAGCCGCCGTTTCTCTCCAGGCTCTTCTGTTGGTAGCTGTCGTGAGATCTGGCATGGTCATTTTGGTCCAGTCCTTAATATATTCGGACCAGCTCTTTCTCTGCCGTCCTCGTCTGCGCCCTCCTTCAACGGTACCATGAAGGATGGTTTTGGAGAGGGTGTTGTGACGGTGTGCAGGTGAAGACAGGCAGATGGTGACAAGTGCAGGAGCCAAGGGACAGCAGCCAGTCAAGAAGACGCAGAGGACGAAGCGGAGTTTTTCTCCCTTTTATTTCTCTTGCCTCTTGCATGCCAGTTGCTTGGGGAGCACTGATCACTCTCAAATAATGGTCGAGTTTTACGTCCTCAGAGCGAAAGCTTAAAGGGACATGTTGCTCTTTCACGGTAGTCTTTGGATCACTCTCAAACAGCGCCTCTAAATATATAGGGGCGAACTGGACTACAAAGCATAAATTCT
>CM065741.1:47864648-47872148 GCA_033310375.1 Conus canariensis | reverse complement strand
TAGGTTCTTGGAGTCAGTCAGTATCATGGCTTGTTGAGTTTGAAACTGGCTTATGGATGTAAGCCAGTGGAGTGCTTGTGTCACTGCTTCTACCTCCATTGTTAGACTTGAAGTTGTTAAACTGTGCGCACCATTGTCTTCCTGAATAGTTCGGCCATTCTGCTTCACTGTGTATCCCCAGTCTGACTTACCTTTGGTGACAGAACCGTCAGTGTATATTGAAATATCATCTTTTGTGCAAAGGTCTTCTACCAGCATCTGAATTTCTGCGTTGGTTTTGCCTTCTGGCCATTCTCGACATTGTCTTCCAAGTTCTGGAGCGATGGCAATTTGGTAGAGGTGCTTCAAGTGGTCTGGATATTTCTCCCATTCTTTGATTTCTTTGAGTTCTGCTAACTGGCACACAAGCTGTATACTGTCTTCTGCCTGTCCCATCCATGATTTTCCACGTCCTAGCCGAGTGCCTTTTGTTTCCTTGACCGCTGCATGAAGTGGGTTTTGGGGATTTTCAAGGGCTCTGAAATATACCTTCACCTGTTCCAGCTTGTGTCTTGTCTGCATTGAAGGAAGGTTGAGCAGGTATCGCATAGTTTGAACTGGTGTGTCCTTTGTGGTTCCCAGGATCAATCTCATTGCTTCATTTTGAATTCTTTCTAATTTGAGAAGGTTGCTGTTGGACAGTGTTGTAAGCCCTAATCATAATCTGTCACACTGAGTACAAGTGCGTGATACACTCGGTAGAGATGGCGCTGTTCAATGCCTTTAGCTGCCATTGCTTTCATGGCAAATAAGCCTTTTTTGCATTTAAGAAGAATGTTCTCAACATGCTTTCTAAAGGTTAACAGTCTGTCAAAGCCTACACCCAAATAGCGTAGGTTGTTAGTTGATTCAATTGGTATTCCAACAAAGGAAACTGGTGAGGGTACTTGTCCTGATATCTTGTTGAGAGTGCAGACTAATGTCTGGGCTTTTGTAGGGTTGATGGACGATCCAGTTTCTTGACACCACTGAGCAATGTTGTTTAACTGTTGTTGAACTGCTTTCGTTCTTTCTTCAGCATTCTTTGATGTTTTGTAGATCAGGCCGTCATCTGCAAATGTCATCACTCGAGCAATTCCGTTTCTGTTGAGGTCTGCTAGGCCTTTAGTGTAAACATTGTACAAAACAGGGGAAAGAGGAGAACCTTGAGGTAATCCCATAGAATGTTTACGAGGCTCAGAAGTCCAATCTCCAAATTGTAGGATGACGGTTCGCTCCCGAAGTGCCGCAGCTATCCATCGTGTAAGTGTCTTACTGACTCCATAGTCAAGGAGTAGTTCCAGGTCTATTGCAACAGTTAGTGTTTCTTCCTTTCTTTGGAATCTTCGTACACTTCATAGGCAAAAGCGGCCGCATTTTCCCATGTACTTTTACCTGTTCTGTAGCCTCCTTGATTTGATGGGAGGATTTGTCGATTTTCAAGATCTCTTGCGAGTTTTCTTGCTATGATTCGTTCCATGAACTTTCCTGCTATATTTTGCATAGTGAGTATGCGGAAGCCATTTAGCTGATGATGATCTTTTCCTGGCTTTGGTAAAGCTTTCAGATAGCTGTGTGTCCAGTCTTCTGGGACATAGCCTTTATCAAAACTCTCCTGGTAGGGACTCAAGAGTTTGGCTCTCTCCTCTTCTGAGAGCTGTTTGATATCTGAATACTGTACTTTGTCTGGTCCTGGAGCACTATCCTTAGTGCATCTAGCTATTGCGTCATCCAGTTCAGATTCTGTGATTTAATCATCAATGCCAGTCTGAGCTAGGTGTTGGTTTAACTTGGTCAAATATTTCTTCCTTTCCTCCAGATTTCTTTGATCACTCTGTTCTGTGAAACGTTTACGTAGAGCCGACCCTTTCTCTAAATTTGTCTTCAGTTTTGTGATCCCATCAGCGTCTAAGATATCTGGGGTTGCGTTTGTTTTGTTTTTTCCTTCCATGCGACTATAAAAGTGCCAGAACTGAGTCAGTGTTGTGTCATAATTAAGTGACAGACAAAACTGTTACCGCTTGGTTTCTTTTGCTTCTTCAGCTACTCTTTCGAATTGTTCAGTCTTCTGATTCATGTCTGTTTTAATAGCTAGATCAGGGCAAGGTTTTCTTCTTTCTCTCTGCCAAAATTTTTAATTCTTACAGACTTGCGTTTCTCTTTCCAGGCTGTTTCTGTGTCTATATTCCACCAAAGGGGTTGGACGATTTGTTTGGTTGTAGCATTGTTTCTTTTGCGTCTTCTACTCCTTAACGGTCCTATGATGTCCCCTTCATTGTTGTTATGTAAGGGTCCTTTTGTTTCGTTTGTTTAACTTTTGATGGTTTCTGAAAACTGAACACAACAGGGAAATGGTCGCTTCCATGATGAAGAAGTACTTCCGCACTCATACCTGCTGTGAATTTTGGTCCAATGAGCGCAAAGTCAATGACACTGTCAGTGTCACCCTGCCTCCCTGTGTGTGTTGGGGATGATGACGTCAGTGCACTAAGAAGTACTTCATCCAACATCGCTTCCAGTGCAATTCCTTGAGGATTGGTACCATGTTGGTCCCACAATTTTGAGTGTGCATTAAGATCTCCACATAGTATGACAGTCTCCAAATTCATGTTCTATTTCCTCCAGAAAGGTCCAAGCCGTTTTTGATGTGTGGGTACCTGGATTGAGCGTGCATTAAGATCTCCACATAGTATGACAGAGTCTCCAAATTCATGTTCTATTTCCTCCAGAAAGGTCCAAGCCGTTTTTGATGTGTGGGTACCTGGATTGAGCGTGCATTAAGATCTCCACATAGTATGACAGAGTCTCCAAATTCATGTTCTATTTCCTCCAGAAAGGTCCAAGCCGTTTTATAAAAGGTATAAAAGAATGGAGCATATTGTAACGTAATGGGCCTTTCGTCTGCTGTGCGGTTGACCTTGATGGTAAACAAACTCGGAGTGACTTGCCCTGGGATCAGCGACAGGAAGCAGATCAACGGAACACAGTTCCACTTGAGTGAGGCTTACACTACTAACACAGAGGTTAGTAAACGATACATGGTGTCAGAATCGGGATCGAAGTCATTGATGAACAAATCCTAATTTATGAAAACGACGTTAAACCTAGAAATCAGTAGAAATGTACGTGAAAGTTGAAGCAGCTGAAATAGTGACGTCAGCTGCCATGAGTGACAACGAATCCGAAGAAGAAAGATCGTCGCGACCTAGGCGATCGAGAAGGCGAAATATTCCGTTACCGTCGAAACTGGAAGTATGCGGTGATTTGCAAAGCTTAACTTAACTTAACTTAGTCCTCTGAATTCCCTTGGGAACATAGGGCCGCAACCACACTCTTCCAGCGGACACGGTTTTGGGAGATCTTCTTCAGCTCGGCCCACGTCATTCCGGCGGCCTTCACTTCCGCGTCGGTACTCCTTCGCCATGCCTGTCTTGGTCTTCCCACTTTTCTTTTGCCCTGAGGGTTCCATTCAAGGGCTTGTCTTGCGATGTTGGATGGAGACTTTCTGAGGGTGTGGCCAATCCATCCCCACTTCCGTTTTCTGATTTCTAATTCTATTGGAACTTGCTTGGTCTTGTTCCACAGTTCTGTGTTGGCAATAACATCTGGCCATCTGATGTTCACAATGTTTCGCAGACATCTGTTGATAAATGTTTGGAGTTTGTGGGTGTTTGTCTTTGTTGTTCGCCACGTTTCAGAACCATACAGAAGGAGATTTGCAAAGCAACTGGAAGAAATTTCGAAGACTCTGGGATAGCTACGAAATAATGACAGAGTTGAATTTAGAAGATCAAGAATTCAGAACAGCAACATTTCTCTCCTGTGTAGGATCAGAAGGTTTGGACATTTTCGGTCTTCCTTCTGCAAATGAAGAAGAGAAAAAAAAATCTAGATTTAATCCTTACAAAGTTTGAGGAATTCTGCACTGGAGAAAAGAATGAAACTTATGAAGCTTATAAATTTCATAAAAGACACCAAGCTGCAGGAGAATCAGTGGACAATTTTGTTTGTGATTTGAGAAAACTCATCAGGCCTTGCAATTTTGGGAGCATTGAACTTGAAGAGAGACTTCTGCGAGATCAGATTGTACTGGGTGTGTACAATTAAAGTCTTAGAACGAAGCTACTGGAGGTTAGAAAACTGACTTTAGTAACTGCTTAGACATTTGCAGAGCTTTTGAAATGAGTCAGCATCAAAGTAAAGCAATGAAAGTTGGAGATTCAAAGATTTATGGGGAAGATATAAGCGCCATTTCTGAAAGAAATAAAGAGAAAATAGTCAAGAAAAAGAAATTATGCTGAAGAAATGCATGTTTTGTAGGAAACAACACAAACAGAAAAAAGAAAGTCCGCTGAAGAAATGCATGTTCTGCGGGAAACAACACAAACAGAAAAAGAAGAATGTCCGGCATTCGGAAAGGCCTGTTTGAATTGTGGAAGAAAAAATCATTTCTCAGTAGTTCGTAAAGCCCTAAGAAAAGAAAAAAAGAAACCCAGTTCAGAAGGTGTCAGAAACAGATGAGACTGAGTCAGAAGAAGAAGTAGATCACAACAAAACACGGGAAAAGAATGTGAAAGCTAGACCACTCATCAATGAAAATCAAGTCAGATTTATTCTGGACACGGGGGCGTCCACAAACGTTATGTCAAAGAAAACATACAGAGAAGTGCCAGGTGACACCAACTTGCGAAAGCTGAACAAAACTAAAAGCAAGTTAGTCATGTTCAATAAATCTGAAATGAAACCTCGTGGAGAAACTATGATAAAAGTTGTCAACCCAAAGAATAAATGCGGCTACAAACTGAGGTTTGTCATCACAGAGGAGTTCTGCACTCCAATCCTGGGTTTGAAAGCAGTACACACCATGGATCTTGTGACAGTTAACACAGAAAACATTGCAATTGTTTCAAAAGAGAAAGAAAACAGTATTTTGGACAGATATGAAGATATTTTTGAAGGGGAAGTCGGAAATCTTGGAAAGAAACTTCATCTTCAGACAGAAAAGGGATCCAGTTCGGTTAAAATGCCCTGCAGAAAATGACCACTCTCGGTTAGGAAGAAAGTCAAAGGTGAGTTGAAAAGATTAGAGAAATTGGGAGTTGTCAGCCGTGTGGATACTCCAACAGACTGGATCAGTAGTCTGGTAGTAGCAATAAAACCAAATGGAAAAATTAGGCTGTGCATCGATCCGAAACCCTTGAACAAAACACTCAAAAGAAATGAGTACCCAACACCGACATTGGATGATGTCCTACCGAAACTAAAAAAAAAGCCAAGTACTTCACACACCTTGACCTGAGGAACGGGTTTTGGCATGTACAACTAGATGAAGAGAGCAGCTACCTGACAACATCTGAAACCCCCTATGGAAAATATAAGTGGAACAGAATGTCATTTGGAATATCTGTTGCACCAGAAGAGCTTCAAAGAAGAGTTGATGAAGCACTCGCAGATTTGCCAGGTGTATTAGCTGTTCATGATGATATCATTCTCTGGGGAGAAGGTGATTCGGATGAAGAAGGGACAAAAAATCATGATGAACGCATGGGAGATGCTTCTACAAAGATGCCGAGAAAAAGGAATGAAGCTCAACAAAGAGAAAGTGGAATTGAAGAAAACAGAAATCACATACCTTGGACATATTCTGTCGAGAGAAGGACTCAAACCAGATCCAAAGAAGATAGCAGCAGTTCAGCAACTGCCGATACCAGAATCTAGACAAGACGTACAGAGACTGCTGGGGGTGGCTATCTCCAAAAGTTTGCCCCAAACTTGTCGCTAGAAGCAGCCCCAATGAGAGAGATGTTGAAGAAAGAGGTGCATTTCAAATGGAATCCTGACATTCATGGAAAATCACTAGAAAAGGTTAAAAAAAAAACACGCTGTCAGAGCCTCCTGTTCTACGCTACTTTGACCCAACAGAGAACACTCAAATCACCCTTCAGCGTGATGCGTCAGCATACGGATTAGGAGCATGTCTGCTTCAAAATGGTCAACCGATACAATATGCATCAAGAGCATTGACAGAAACTGAAAAAAATTATGCTCAAATCGAAAAAGAGATGCTAGCCATAGTTTTTGGTCTTGAAAGATTTGAGAGATATGTTTTTGGACACGAAGTCATTGTCGAAAAGTTTACTCTCAGCTCCAAAGAGAATTCAAAGGATGTTGTTGCATACACAGAAGTATGACTATGAAGTTGTGTACAAAAAGGGAGCTGAACTGTATCTGGCAGATACACTTAGCAGAGCAGTTAGTGGTAAACCAGAACAACAAACGAGTCACAAAGAACTGATTTTCTGCACTGAAGTAGAGGACTGGGACATCACTCAAGAGTTGGCAGTCAGTGGAACAACTCTCTCAAACCTACAGCAAGCTATAAAAGAGGATGAAGGTATGAGTCAGTTGATGAAAACCACTCTTGAAGGTCGGCCTGAAGAAAGGAAAACAGTACCAGAAAACATACAAGACTACTTTCCATTTCGGGATGAACTGTCAATGCAGAATGGATTGATCTTCAAAGCACACAGAATAGTCGTGCCAAAACAGCAGCGACATTATTTTCTGCAGAAACTTCATACAAGTCATGCTGGCATTCAAGGATGTTTCAGACGAGCAAGAGAGGTCACATACTGGCCAAGAATGAGTTTTGACATTGAGAATTTTGTCAAAGATTGCCAAGCATGTCAAGAATTCAGTCAAAATCAGCAGAAAGAGCCTCTCATCAGCAGCGAAATACCAGAGTTACCATGGCAATATGTTGCTGCTGATTTATTTGAGTACAGAAAGAAAAGCTACATGGTTGTGGTTGATCACTATTCAGATTTTTTCGAAGTTGATGTCATAACTTCCAAAGACAATAAAGAGATCATTAAAAGGTTGAAAGCACATTTCGCAAGACATGGGATTCCGGAGAGACTGACAACTGATAATGGGCCACCTTTCAACTCACATGAGTTTGTGAAATTTGCTCAACTGTATGGTTTTGAACATATCACCAGCTCACCGGGTTATCCACAGGCTAATGGGAAAGCTGAGAATGCAGTGAAACTTGCCAAGAACACAATTAAAAAATGTGAAACTGGTCAGGATGGATACCTAGCTTTGCTGGAACTGAGAAATACTCCATCAGAGATCCTGAACACCTCTCCAGCACAGAGGTTGTTTGCAAGAAGGACCAGAACACAGCTACCTGTTGCCAGATCATTGCTGAAACCTTTTGTTGTGCCAGCCGTAACAGGACTTCATAATAGAAAAAGAAAACAAGCTAGGTATTACAACCAAGGAACAACAGAACTGGCTGAATTGAAACCCAGTTAGCTGGTTTGTTTCCGTCCACCGGGGTCAAAGAAATGGACTGAAGCACAAGTGGAAAAACAAGTGGACATCAGATCATACAACATTCGCACAGAAGATGGTCGCAAATTCAGAAGAAATAGACATGATATCAAAGAAACAAATGGGAATTTCTCAACAGAATCC
>CM065741.1:47842148-47857148 GCA_033310375.1 Conus canariensis | reverse complement strand
AGCAGAGGTCTAGATGTACCTCAGACATCAGGCAGAGGCCTAGATGTACCTCATCCGTCAGGCAGAGGCCCAGATGTACCACATACGTCAGGCAGAGGCCTAGATGTACTTCATACGTCAGGCAGAGGCCTAGATGTACCACATACGTCAGGCAGAGGCCTAGATGTACCTCATCCGTCAGGCAGAGGCCTAGATGTACCTCATCCGTCAGGCAGAGGCCTAGATGTACCTCAAACCTCAGGCAGAGGCCTAGATGTACCTCAAACGTCAGGCAGAGGCCTAGATGTACCTCAAACGTCAGGCAGAGGCCTAGATGTACCACATCCGTCAGGCAGAGGCCTAGATGTACCACATACGTCAGGCAGAGGCCTAGATGTACCACATCCGTCAGGCAGAGGCCTAGATGTACCACATACGTCAGGCAGAGGCCTAGACGTACCACATACTTCAGGCAGAGGCCTAGATGTACCGCATACGTCAGGCAGAGGCCTAGATGTACCACATACGTCAAGCAGATGCCTAGATGTACCGCATACGTCAGAGGCCTAGATGTACCACATACGTCAGAGGCCTAGATGTATCGTATACATCAGAGGCCTAGATGTACCTCAAATGTCAGACAGAGGTCTACATGTACCTAAAATGTCAGGCAGAGGCCTAGATGTACTCATACATCAGGCAGAGGTCCATCTGTACGACGATTATCACATGTCAGTAGGGGTCCATGTGTGCCTCTTCATTAAGTACATATGCCAGGCGGGAGTACAGATGTACCTCGTCTGTAAGTTCACACGATAGGCCAAAGTCCAGCCGAATTCGGTCAGCAATGATACATGTCAAGCTGGTCACCCCACCAGCCGCCGTAGCGAAGTGGTTAGCGTCACGGACTCCCAGCTGGGAGATTGTGGGTTCGATTCCCATCAGAGTCATGTGGGATTTTTTTCTGCGCCGACCGGCTTCTACCCAGAGTTGAGTTTGCTACGGGCTCAATTGGGAAGACTGGGACCACACAGTCGAGTTTCATCCTCTACTTAATGGATGCGTCTCTGAGAGTGTTGCTCAAATTTCCTGATCAACACTGCAGGTGTCTGTATCTCACGGGCCTGGTTGATGCTAGGACACATTGTGAAAGTAAGCGTAGAGTACAGCCCTGTCATGTCGTCGTCGTCGTTGTTGTTATCATTGTTGTCATTGTCGTTGTTATTGTTGTCGTTGTTGTTATTGTTGTTATTGTCGTTGTTATTGTTGTTGTCGTTGTTACTGTTGCCGTCGTTGTTGTCGTTGTCGTTGTTGTTGTTTTTGTTGTCGTTGCTGTTCTTGTTGTCGTTGTCGTAGTTGTCCTTAGTGTTGTTGTCCTTGTAGTAGTTGTTGTGACAGGCGTGTGCACCGGCGCGCGTACTTGTGTACGTGTGTCTTTGCAGACAAACTGACGGAGGAAGGAACTGACGTCATAGGGGTGTCCATGGACCGAGAGTTCAAGGACTTTCAGAGGGATTACTTCCGCCGAATGGAAGAGGCGGCCCGCAGACGTAAATCTCTCCGGGTCAGCTGCTATGGTTATCATTTCTGTCTTTCTGTCTTTTTTTTTTTTTTTTTGCATCGTTGCTGTCTGGTATATTAAGGCGCCCCATCCTCCCCCTAATCTCCCACCCCTCACCCCCACGCCCGCCTCCCCGCCTCATTTCCACGGATCCCTTTAACAGTGTATAACAACAGAACTGGTTGTACATTTTTTTGCCGTTGTGTGTAGTGCACAGTCGCCAGATACGTATTTATCAGCATTCTGTGTTCATAACGATTAGGGAGCTTTTCTTTTTTTTCTTTTTTTTTTTAGCATTGTGATTTAACTATGACAAAGATAGCTATTTACAAATTAATCAGGACCGGCAGGTATTATTTTGTTTGTTTTGTTTCTGCATGACAAGTACGTTTTTTTTTTTTTTTTTTTAAAACTGAATATTTGCAGGCATGAGGAAAATGGCATCCGGATTCAACTTCAGAATAACAGAGATCGCAGAACATGAGTTATGATTATGCAAGTACATGAGAAGTTACTACGCTTTGTTGGGTTTTTTTGTTTTTTTGCACAGGTATGCCAGGGAAGATGAACAACGCTTTCTTTGTCCTCGCCTTCACAGACATGTGGTCTGTGGCGCACCTTTTTTTTTCTTTTTTTTTTTTTTAATGAGTGCATTGCATGCGTTCTTCAGTTGCCAATATTTTGCTTTTATTTTCTTTTTCTTTTTTTCCCCTCTGATTTTTGTTCTTCGTATTTGAAATCCTAATAAGTAATTCACCAACGTCTTGTCTATCTGAGCGCGTGATAGTTATTTCTTTTTAATTTGTTTGACTTTATCATTGTGCGAGTTTTGAAAGTTTGAGTGTCTGTGTGTCTTGAAAACAAACCAACCTACCAACAAATGTAAAAAAATTATCATAACATCGTGAGACAAATGTAAAAAAAAAAAAAAAGGAAACTACCACAATATCGTCAGTACACACGCACGGGGCAGAAACTTACCCATACGGACAAAACCAACCAATAAAAGCAAACAAACAAACAAAAATTAACAGTACCCCCCCCCCCCCAATTAAAATAAATAAAAAAGGAAAAAGAAAACAACGACAACAACAACAAACAAACAAGCAAACAAACCCGGAACGATAATTATGCACAATAGCCACAATAAAATCATCACTTATACAATCAAAATATTACTATAGTATAAACAAGACATGATGATGCTTTCAATCAATGCCAAAAAGCATTAGCTTATAAGAATTCCACTCCGTAATAGCACGATCACTTTTACAATAGACATGTTTCAATAGCATAAACAGAACATGATCATGCTTTCTATCAATGCTCAAAGAACATTGGCCTCTAAGAATTCTACTCCATATTGAATTTGAACATTGTTTTGTACATTTTTGCATGATGAAATTCGTTCCCCTTCAAATGTTCTTAAAGAGTTGTGCTGGAGAGTCTGCCCTTATTACTTGTCCATTTCCCCCCGTCAGCTTTCTTCTCCTCACTGGCGGTCACCAGAAACTGTAGCCAATGCCCTTGTGTGTCCACAGAACCGCAAGAGATGGCTCAAGGCCTACCGGAAGACCCAGTCCGTGTTGCGGATCAGCAAGAACCTGGCTGAAAGGTAAGCTGTGTGAGAAAATCGCAACAAGTGGTGCACTAGACACCCTGAGGAGTCTGCACATGTGGAGTAGGACCATAGCAGTTTCAGATTGAGGTGCAGCAGGCGGAAATTCACACAAATTGTTACAAAGAATTGTTGGTGAGTCCGCCAAACCACAGGGACAAACAAATGACAAGACAGAACACGACGCGTTTCGACCTCTTAGGTCTTCTTCAGGCTACGTCCCTCTTGCGCCTGAAATGAGACGATAAGTAGTTCTTGCTCGTTCTTCGTTTTCATTGTCCTGAATGTTGTTTGTCTTGTCTAAAATAATGAAGACCTAAGAGGTCGAAACGCGTCGTGTTTTGTCTTGTCATTTGTTTGGCCCTGTTGTTGGGTGGAGTCACCAACCATTCTTTTTTAAAATTGACGACGGTACCAGTTTGTACTGAACTCGGTGATGACGGTGATGGCCTAGTTTCTCGTCTATGCTGTAGAGAAGAGGAGTTTTCATCTTTCATTCCCGCTTGCCAAGGGTAAAGCTACGCCTGTAGGCCCCACAGCTGGCCGTAAGCTAACAACAGCAATGCACACTTCCTGGAGGGTGTAGCCTTCTCATTCTACTTCCTTGAGTGTGTAGCCTTCTCATTCTACTTCCTTGAGGGTGTAGCCTTCTCATTCTACTTCCTTGAGGGTGTAGCCTTCTCATTCTACTTCCTGGAGGCTGTAGCCTTCTCATTCTTTCTCACCGTCGCGCAAATGGCACGTGCTGTCCGTCACAGAGCCAGTTCCAACCAGTGCGCCTTCAGTGAAATTCCCGCTCTGGTGAAGATGCTATTTATTGTCCTTTACCAGCTCTCTCTCTCTCTCTCTCTTCTCTCTCTCTCTCTCTCTCTCTCTCTCTCTCTCTCTCTCTCTCTCTCATCGTGACCAGAGATAGTGCGGACAGACGCGCTGACCCAGTTCACATTGAATGGGCGTAAAGCAGACGATGCTATGGCATGCATTCCTTCATCAGGTTAGGGGAGGATGCGTGACTGTGTTTCTTTACAGAAATCCTGTCTTCTTTTTAAGTCTCCGTTCTTTGTGGTGGATTCTGTACTCCGTGCATTAATTTCAATACACATATTTGTCATTAATCCACAAAAGTGCCGAAAATGACCGCCGAATGCTCTATTAGGGACTTCTGTCAGGACACAGTGCTGCTGTTAGCACTGGGGGTCTACATGGTCCACTCCACAGTTTCTGGGGAAGGGCTCGTATGTTTATTTCAGGTATGGAAACATTTGGGCGGAAAAAAAACCCGTGATGAAATGTCCCTTTTAAGGCTTTAAAAGTCTGCAAAGAATGACTTATTTGATAGAAATTAGTGTGTACATTTGATACTGTGCTTGTTTTTTTAGAATGTCCTATGAAAAAATGTTAGTGGCACTTGTCCCGTTGTTACAAAAAAAAAGAAAGAAAAAAAGTGGAAGATATTTTTACAAACACGTTGTGGAAAATACGCTCATTTTAGTTGAAGATGACATCACTGGCAGTCTTGGAGTAAACAAGTCTGTATGCATGTGTATATATATATAAATAAACAATGAAGACGATTGCGGTGTTGTCAGGTCTTGGTCCTTCGAGCTGGAACCGAGTACTTACGTGGACATCGGCGATTCCGTGACCGTGTCGGTGGACTACGGGGCCGGTCGCTCCATCGACACGGAGATGTACAAACGGAAGAAAGAGGTGACGAGGGGTGGAAGGGGTGGGGGTGGGGCTACCACACACACACACACACACACACACACACACACACACACACGCACACACACATACACACACACACACGAACACACCGCCTTAACATCCCATACCTGTAAATTAATGGAACGAATCGTACTAAATAGGTTATCTTATTACTGTAAAAAGCATGATGTCATACCGATTAACCAAGCTGGATTTCAAACTGGCAGATCCACAATAGAACACCTAGTCAAACTTACAACTCAAGTGAAACAACAATTTGCAAGACGAAAGAACATACTAGCTACATTCTTTGACGTAAAAAAAGCTTATGATCAAGTATGGCATAGTAGACTATTATACAAATTAAAAACTGTTGGAATTAACGGTAACATGTATAATTATGTTCAAGAATTCTTAGAAAATAGATCAATTCAAACAAAAATAGAACATACTTATTCAAATCCGAGAACATTGCAAATGGGACTGCCACAAGGTTCAGTAATATCTCCTATCTTATTCAATATTTTAATGGCAGATTTACCGAAAGGCTTATCGAAAGGCACAGAGTTAGCTCAATTTGCTGATGATATATGCCTTTGGATGAGAGTAACCATGAAACGAATAACCCCTTCGAGGTCGCTGAACTACATAAAAGCTTTATACCAGCGAGAACTCAATAAAATAAATGTATTTTTACAAGAAAACGGGCTCGCACTTTCTTTAGAAAAAACACATATAATGCTTTTCAATTCTGGGTATGACCCAGAAAAGCTCCCAGTTTTTACTTTAGATGGCATCGAAATAAAATATGTTAAATCAGTAAAATTCCTAGGTATAATCTTAACTTCTAAACTGTCATGGAACCAGCATATTGACCACATATTAAATAAAGCACGGAAAAGTTTAAACTTTCTTAAGATTATAAACAAGCAACCATGGGGCCAAGATGCTTCGACTTTAATACCTCTATCAACCGCTCTTGTGCGATCTAGGTTAACCTATGCTCAGGAAGTATTTTTCAGCGCACCACAACATCTGTTAAATAAATTGCAGAGCATTGATTGCAAGGCTTACAAACTCGCTCTTGGTGTTCCCATACATACATCCAACTTAGGAACATACAATGAGATTGGAGTGCTACCTCTCAATGAGGTTCGAAAAGTAGCTGCGTCGAAGTTCGTTCTGAAGAGTTTTACACAGAAAAATTTCTGTTCAAAAGAAGTTTGTTTAAATTCTGAAAAAGATTTTGGAAAACGAGCTAGAGGAATACAATCTACAAAATCAATCTACTCGTATACTTCTAACCTTATCAGAGATTCCAACATAAATAGAAATGAAATCGCTGTTAAACCATCCTTTTCACCAGTGCCAAGATGGGAACAAACGAAAGCCTCCTTTGATACGATTCATTCAGATTTATCAAAAAAAGATTCACCCAACATACTAAAAATTTCCGTATGCTTACACCTGGAAAATCAGTACAAGAACCACCTAAAAATTTTCACAGACGGCTCAGTGCTAGAAGACAGTAGGACAGGGGCAGCTTTTGTAATACCTGACTTAAACGTGGAGAAAATGTACCACCTTGGCAGAAATTTTTCGATTTTTAGTGCCGAGCTAGCCGCCATCCTAATGTCCTTAAATTATATTCTTTATCTTCATCTGAATGTCAGTCACGTACTAGTATGTGCTGATTCTAGATCTGCTCTTGAAGCAATCCGGTCTTCAAATTCAAAAATCCGTTTGGAGATAATAACAGAAATAAATCATATTATACATCTTTTATCCGATAAAGGCACATCAGTTACTTTTTGCTGGGTCCCCTCTCATTGTGGCATTTCAGCAAATGAGAGAGTCGATCAGGCTGCAAGAAAGGCAGCTCGAAATGTTGAAGGTTCAATTCCCCTTAATATTCCTTTGGATTTAACAGAATGCAGTATTCTTCTAAACAAAACATCGGATGAAAGCTTCAGAAACTTGATAATGAACTCGGATACTCAGTATTATCAGAGTTGTGTTAAATATTGTGGCAAAATCAACTCGAAAGCCTCGTCAAACAATCGCCTTGCTTCTCTGTCTAGAGAGGTTAGAAGTTTACTGCACAGAATGCGGTTAAATTCCCTTCGTACGAAGTTCTGTAAAAACATTAGATGTATGTGTGGAGAAACACTCGGAGTAGGACATCTGTTAATCAATTGTCCAAGAGCAAGGGAATTATATCGTAAGTCGGGCGTTTGTAGTTTATCTGACGGATCCAGTCCGTCATCTGTGTCCAAGATTTTGAATGACTACTCTTTTCTTTCCTCAGTTTGTAAATGTTTGTTACACAGCCCAGTGGGCATTTACCTTTGATGTTCTATCCTTTAATATTAGATTGTTAATTACTTAGCATTACTTACAGTACTCTTGCTCCTATGCTACAGTCAGTTTGAAGCGTACTTGCCTAATTCCGGATAAATTGACACATTTACATACAAGCGCGCGCGCGCGCGCACACACACACACACACACACACACACACACACACACACACACACACACACACACACACACACACGCTCACACACAAACTCACATCCACACTTTGTCCCTCTATCTGGCCATCTCCAATCTCAACTCATATCATAAGAAACGTTTATTCATACAACACATTTTCAAGAAACAATCACACAGTTAATACGCACATTTCATATACTTCAACACATCGTCTGATATCACTTTTAGTGGAAGGACGTTAAACTGAAGAAGAAGACACGCATACACACACGCACACACGCACGCACGCAAGCACTCACATACGCACGGATGCACGAATGCACGCAGGCGCGCCCTCGTACACACAGACAGACAGGCAGAGAGAGAGAGAGAGAGAGAGAGAGAGAGAGAGAGAGAGAGAGAGAGAGAGAGAGAACGAATCTTTTTTAATTAGGGCAAAGAACAAGCACAGTGCAGGCTTTTTTTTTTTTTTTTTTACATATTGCCCTCAAATGAAGTAGATAAAGAAAATAATGATAATATGCGACTTCAAAAGTAATTGAACTGTCTAAACGGTGAAAAGATTACTTGACTTCAAATACAAACACCTATCCAAAAATGAGACAAGCAACTTTTCGCAAAAAAATAAAATAACTTTAAGAATACATTAAAAAAGAGAGAGAGAGAGAGAGAGAGAGAGAGAAGGACAGAGACAGAGAGAGAGAGAGAGAGAAGTGAAGGACGTGAATGAAAGATGGAAAGGTGAAGAGTATGTCATCAGAAGACATAGAGAAGGGGGAAGGTGAAGAGTATGTCATCAGAAGACATAGAGAAGGGGGAAGGTGAAGAGTATGTCATCAGAAGACATAGAGAAGGGGGAAGATGAAGAGTATGTCATCAGAAGACATAGAGAAGGGGGAAGGTGAAGAGTATGTCATCAGAAGACATAGAGAAGGGGGAAGGTGAAGAGTATGTCATCAGAAGACATAGAGAAGGGGGAAGATGAAGAGTATGTCATCAGAAGACATAGAGAAGGGGGAAGATGAAGAGTATGTCATCAGAAGACATAGAGAAGGGGGAAGGTGAAGAGTATGTCATCAGAAGACATAGAGAAGGGGGAAGGTGAAGAGTATGTCATCAGAAGATATAGAGAAGGGGGAAGATGAAGAGTATGTCATCAGAAGTCATAGAGAAGGGGGAAGGAAGGAACACAAAAGAACATTCACATACATTTAAAGATTACTTGTGCTTGAATCCATACAAATACTTTTGAAAATGTATAAAGAAAAGTCATATGATTTTATCATTAGTCAACACTGTTTAGGAAGTTCAGCCATAAGATATGAGAAGTATTGTCTTTGGAAAACGTTTAGACTAGAATTTACATTAAATGAAGACATCTGCAAAGTGTTATCCATGAGACTGTCGTTTAAAATTCTCTCATCTTAGTCAGTAATTCATTGATCCAGCAGCTGTGAACCATGCGCAGTATGGTCTTGAAGCTTGTCAGACGTGGCGTAGCGTATATGGACGAGTCCGCACGCAGTGATACCACTTTCATGAAACTGAAACTGTCCAAAGTAGGTTACAAATCGCTGGACATTATTCTACGTTCAGACCTATAACAATGTTCACAACAGCTGGCCGGCTGTACACTATTCAACGACAGATCTATATCTCAGTAAAGGCGACTATACACTATTCAATGTACAGATCTATATCTCGGTGAAGGCAACTATACACTATTCAATGTACAGATCTATATCTCAGTAAAGGCGACTACACACTATTCAATGTACAGATCTATATCAGTGTTCAGTAAGGAGACTACACACTATTCACTGTACAGATCGATATCAGTGTTCAATAAGGCGACTACACACTATTCAGTGTACAGATCTATATCTCAGTGGAGGCGACTATACAATATTCAATGTACAGATCTATATCTCAGTGGAGGCGACTTCGCACTATTCAGTGTACAGATCTGTATCAGTGTTCAGTAAGGCGACTACACACTATATATATTCAACGTACAGATCTATATCAGTGTTCAGTAAAGGCGACTGTACACTATTCAATGTACAGATCTATATCAGTGTTCAGTAAGGCGACTACACACTATTCAACGTACAGATCTATATCAGTGTTCAGTAAGGCGACTACACACTATTCAACGTACAGGCCTATATCAGAGCTTAGTAAGGGCGATGGTTTGCCTCTTGACGACTTGACTTGGCGGAGGTGCAATGCCACTGAGGTGGCACAGAAGATGGGACAGCAAGACACAACAACAAAAACAACAAAGAAATTGTTGCTACACATGTTACCTACAGCTCTCTATCAGTGTCTGAAGTGAAAGTATTAAAGATGGCCACACACCTTATGTGCAGATCTCTATCAGTGTCTGAAGTGCAAGTATTAAAGATGGCCACACACCTTATGTGCAGATCTCTATCAATGTCTGAAGTGCAAGTATTAAAGATGGCCATACACCTTATGTGCAGGTCTATGTTAGTGTCTGAAGTGAAAGTATTAAAGATGGCCACACACCTTATGTGCAAGTCTGTGTCAGTATCTGAAGTGAAAGTATTAAAGATGGCCACACACCTTATGTGCAGGTCTGTGTCAGTATCTGAAGTGAAGGTATGAAAGATGGCCATACACCTTATGTGCAGGTCTGTGTCAGTATCTGAAGTGAAAGTATTAAAGATGGCCGTACACCACATGTGCAGATCTCTATCAGTGACTGAAATGCGGGAATAGCTCAGTTGGTAGAGCGCTGGACTCGCAATCTTTGTGATCCTGGGGTTGCGAGTTCGAATCTCTGCCGGGCCATTTAGTACAGGGGGATTTTTTCCCTCAGAGTTGACATTTCCAGTCCTTCGAATGAGACCATAAACCAAGGTTCCGTGTGTGAACGCATGCATAACATCTTGCACACATGTAAAATCCCATCACCACCTTTTGAAAGAGGCCAGTTCAGCCATTGGTATAGATGACAAGTACATAAAGCATGCACCCTGCATGAGAAATTGAAAGAATGAAGGAAGTAAGGAAACTGAGTGAAAAATATCGAATGGGTGACACGGGAAACAACTGAATGAAGCACTGGCAGGCAGCTCTTCAGTCGGCACTACCCAGGTAGGCAGCGCGTTGAATACACGAGAGTGTGGATTGCCAGCACCTAGAACCTTTGGCAAGGCGTTTTATAAATGCTATGTTGTTATTATTACCTAGAACCTTTGGCAAGGCGTTTTATAAATGCTATGTTGTTATTATTATTATTATTATCAAAGTATTAAAGATGGCCACACACCCCATGTGCAGATCTCGATCAATTCTCAAGTGGCTGACACACTGACCTCCATTCCTGCAGAGCGGACTCTGGTGCAGTTGGAGGAGGTGAGTGAGCACCAAGTGTCACAGCATCAACAACAACAACAACAACCCTCACCGACTAACCACAGTTCTCATCGTTCTTCTTTTCACCCTCATCCTGGACTTTGTCATCATCATCATCAATATCGTCGACATCGTCATCGTCGTCGTACTCATTGTTGTCATCTTCCTTACTAAAGCCGCAAATTTCCGATAGCACATGTTGACAGGAAGAATAATAGGGCTTGCTTGCTTGTTTCTCTATAAACGTTTGTGTTACTATATCGTCGTAAGATGTCGTCTACCCTTGTGTTAGCGTGGTGACTGTAACAGGTGTGGGGATTGTTGTTAGAGGGGTGTTACCTACCCATGTATTGGCGTGGTGACTGTAGCAGGTGTGGGGATTGATCTCATAGAGGGGTGTTTTCTACCCTTGTATTGGCGTGGTGAATATAGAAGTTTTGGGGTGGCTCTTATAGCGGTGTTTTCTACCCTTGCATTGGCGTGGTGAATATAGCCAGTGTGAGGCTTGTTCTCAGTGTGGTGTTTTCTCCCCTTGTATTGGCGTGGTGATTGTAACAGGTGTGGGGATTGTTCTTATAGCGGTGTTACGTACCCTTGTATTGGCGTGGTGAATGTAGCAGGTGTGGGGATTGTTCTTATAGCGGTGTTTTCTGCCCTTGTATTGGCGTGGTATTTGTAGCAGGTGTGGGGATTGTTCTTATAGCGGTGTTTTCTACCCTTGTATTGGCGTGGTATTTGTAGCAGGTGTGGGGATTGCTCTTATAGCGGTGTTTTCTACCGTTGTATTGGCGTCGTAAATGTAACAGGTGTGGGGATCGATCTCATAGAGGGGTGTTTTTAATCCTTGCATTGGCGTGGTGACTGTAACAGGTGTGGGGGTCGATCTCATAGAGGGGTGTTACCTACCCTTGCATTGGCGTGGTGACTGTAACAGGTGTGGGGATTGATCTCATAGAGGGGTGTTTTTCCCTTGCATTGGTGTGGTGAATGTAGCAGGTGTAGGGATTGTTCTTACAGCGGTGTTTTTTACCCTTGAATTGGTGTGGTGACTGTAACAGGTGTGGGGATTGATCTCATAGACGGGTGTTACCTGCCCTTGCATTGGCGAGGTGAATGTAGCATGCAGGTGTGGGGACTGTTGTTAGAGGGGTGTTACCTAGCCTTGCATTGGCGTGGTGAATGTAGAAGGTGTGGGGACTGTTGTTAGAGGGGTGTTACCTAGCCTTGCATTGGCATGGTGAATGTAGAAGGTGTGGGGATTGATCTCACAGAGGTGTGTTACCTAGCCTTGCATTGACGTGGTGAATGTAGCGGGTGTGGGGATTGATCTCATAGAGGGGTGTTACCTAGCCTTACACTGGCGTGGTGAATGTAGCAGGTGTGGGGATTGATCTCACAGAGGTGTGTTACCTAGCCTTGCATTGGCATGGTGGATGTAGCAGGTGTGGGGATTGTTGTTAGAGGGGTGTTACCTAGCCTTGCATTGGCGTGGTGAATGTACCAGGTGTGGGGATTGATCTCACAGAGGTGTGTTACCTACCCTTGTATTGGCGAGGTGAATGTAGCAGGTGTGGGGATTGTTGTTACAGGGGTGTTACCTACCCTTGCATTGGCGTGGTGACTGTAACAGGTGTGGGGATTGATCTCATAAAGGGGTGTTACCTACCCTTGCATTGGCGTGGTGACTGTAACAGGTGTGGGGATTGATCTCATAGAGGGGTGTTACCTACCCTTGCATTGGCGTGGTGAATGTAGCAGGTGTGGGGATTGCTGTTAGAGGGATGACTGTCATCAACCTCTGTCGCAAAGCTGAGGACACTAGGTCTCAAACCTTTCATGTTGTTGTTGTTGATTTCCCCGAAGTTGGAGTATGGCTGCCTTAATGGCGGGATAAAAAACGGTCATACACAGAAAACTCCACTCCCTTTGTTGGGTCGATGGGATTAATCCTGGCCTATCTATATAGGGAATGGCCGCAGGAGTATCAGGAGGGGTGGGTGGGTGGGGGGGGGGGGGGTGTTGTCGTTGAGCAATGGGGATTCTGTCCCCTTCTGGATCCTTCTTGTAGTCGCCGTCAGTTACCGTAGAAAGGACAACGAAGGACACGTTCAACAGTCAGCTGCGTCACACACACACACACACACACACACACACACACACACACACACACACACACACACACACACACACAGAGGCACGCTCGCAATCCCACTCATGTACAGTCACACACATGCACTCGTTTGCACGCACGCACACACACACACACACACACACACACACACACACACACACACCACACACACACACACACACACACACTCTCGTATACCCGTGGGATGGTCTGTGCGTTGGTCTGTGATCCCGTGCGTTGGTCTGTGTGTCTATGCGTTGGTCTGTGTGTACAGGCCCGGAGGGAGCTGCAGAAGGTGCAGGTGTTTTCAGAGTACCCCCTCAGCGTGCAGGAGCAGGTGCTACGTCGAGCTTTCTACCAGGCGTGAGTCTGTGCTCCTCTCTCGTTCCTGATTCATCGTCAGACACCTTCACTTTTCAGGATAAACGTTCAAGACGTAACACACAGGCACATTAGAGTCAAACATGTCAATCTTTCAGAATAGAAGTTGGGCGGTAACAACTGGTAAGGTTGCGTCACACAAGCACACCACAGTCAAAACACATTAGCGTGTCAGGACAGTAGTTTCGTTGTAAAGTATGTCACATAGGCATTCTATCATTGTTTGGAAGACAAGTGGTAGGTATGTCACGCAAGCACAACAGAGTTAAACAAGTGAGTGGTTCAGGACAGGAGATAACTCGTAACACAAGCACATCGGAGTCAGTGTTATTAGTGTTTAGAAGTTAAGTGGTAAGTATGTCACACAAGCATCTCAAACATATTGGTGTTTAGAAGTTAAGTGGTAAGTATGTCATGTTTAGAAGTTAAGTGGTAAGTATGTCACACAAGCATCTCAAACATATTGGTGTTTAGAAGTTAAGTGGTAAGTGTGTCACACAAGCATCTCAAACATATTGGTGTTTAGAAGTTAAGTGGTAAGTGTGTCACACAAGCATCTCAAACATAATTGGTGTTTAGAAGTGAAGTCGTAAGTGTGTCCCACAAGCATGACAGAGCTAAACATTTCAGTGTTTTAGGACAGAAGTTATGTCATAAGGTATGTCACAGCACACATCAGTGTCAAACATAGCAGCGATTCAGGACAGAAGTTAAATCATAAAGTATGTCACACACGCATATCGGTGTATGTCACACACGCATATCGGTGTATGTCACACACGCATATCGGTGTATGTCATACACGCATATCGGTGTATGTCACACACGCATATCGGTGTATGTCACACACGCATATCGGTGTATGTCATACACGCATATCGGTGTATGTCACACACGCATATCGGTATCAGACATAGCAGTGATTCAGGACAGAAGTTAAATCAGAAGGTATGTCACAGAAGCACATCAGTGTTAAACACACTAGTGATTCAGACAGAAGTTTAGTCATAAAGTATGTGACACACGCATATCAGATTTGGAAGTTAAATCACAAGTACGTCACACAAGCATACCAAACGTATTAGTGTTTAGAAGGGAAGTCGTAAGTATGACACACACATACAACACAGTCAAACATACCAAACATGTGAGTGTTAGGATGTGAAGTCGTAAGTATGTCTCACAAATACAACACAAACATACAAAATATATGAGTGTTCGGATGTGAAGTCGTAAGTATGTCTCACAAATACAACACGGTCAAACATTGAGCGTTTGGGGACAGAAGTTGAGTGGTAAGGTGTGTCCTTAAGCACACCCTAACCAAACGTATCAATATTTCTGCACAGAAGTTGAGTCGTAAACTATGTTACTCGAGCACATCAAACGTATTGAAAAAACACAAAAACAACCTACCATGCTGTTTCTCTATCCTCTAACCCCTTCCTTTCTCTCATTCTGTGTTTAGCCAGTAGTAATACTATTAACTACTATCGCCATGTTATCACCAAAAGTGGTAGTAATCTTCCCCTTAATATTTAGATATTTTCATCATCATCATCACTATCATTACTATTATTGCTATCATTTTCATTATCATTACTGTCATTATTATTATTTCAACTCCCATGGTCCCTTCCCGAACAGCCTCGTTTTCATCCAACACCCATTTTGCGCCGAATATCAGAAGATAAGTGATTGCTCGTTCTTCGTTTTCATTGACCTGAATGTTGTTTGTTT
>CM065741.1:47802148-47819648 GCA_033310375.1 Conus canariensis | reverse complement strand
CCGGAATGAAGTCAGTTCTCCAGTGACGAGGCATGATTCACCATGTCCGGAATGAAGTCAGTTCTTCAGTGACGAGGCATGATTCACCATGTCCGGAATGAAGTCAGTTCTCCAGTGACGTGGCATGATTCACCTTGTCAGGAATGAAGTCAGTTCTCCAGTGACGTGGCATGATTCACCATGTCCGGAATGAAGTCAGTTCTCCAGTGACGAGGCATGTTCCACCATGTCCGGAATGAAGTCAGTTCTCCAGTGACGTGGCATGATTCACCATGTCCAGAATGAAGTCAGTTCTCCAGTGACGTGGCATGATACACCATGTCCGGAATGAAGTCAGTTCTCCAGTGACGTGGCATGATTCACCATGTCCGGAATGAAGTCAGTTCTCCATTGACGTGGCATGATTCACCATGTCCGGAATGAGATCACTTCTCCAGTGACGTGGCATGATTCACCATGTCCGGAATGAAGTCAGTTCTCCAGTGACGTGGCATGATTCACCATGTCCGGAATGAAGTCAGTTCTCCAGTGACGTGGCATGATTCACCATGTCCGGAATGAAGTCAGTTCTCCATTGACGTGGCATGATTCACCATGTCCGGAATGAAGTCAGTTCTCCAGTGACGAGGCATGATTCACCATGTCCGGAATGAAATCAGTTCTCCAGTGACGAGGCATGTTCCACCATGTCCGGAATGAAGTCTGTTCTCCAGTGACGAGGCATGTTCCACCATGTCCGGAATGAAGTCTGTTCTCCAGTGACGTGGCATGTTCCACCATGTCCGCTATGAAGTCAGTTGTTCAATGACAGAACACGTGTGAGTATTCCTCTGTCCAAAAACGATGCTTCAGTGATGGGGGCAGAGCAGAACAGTGCTGACTGTCAGGCCAATGGAGAACACGCAGACAGAGAGAGAGAGAGATAGAGAGAGAGAGAGAGAGAGAGAGAGAGAGAGAGAGAGAGAGAGAGAGAGACGAGACAAGAACGTAAAACAACTGTAGAAAAAATAGATTTGGATTGTGTTGAACATGAAGAGAGTAGAGAGGAGACATGAACACAAAGCAACAGTAAAAAAAATAGATTTGGATTGTGTTGAACATGAAGAGAGTAGAGAGGAGACATGAACACAAAGCAACAGTACAAAATATATATTTGGATTGTGCTGAACATGAAGAGAGTAGAGAGGAGACATGAACACAAAGCAACAGTACAAAATATATATTTGGATTGTGCTGAACATGAAGAGAGTAGAGGGGAGACATGAACACAAAGCAACAGTACAAAATATATATTTGGATTGTGCTGAACATGAAGAGAGTAGAGGGGAGACATGAACACAAAGCAACAGTAAAAAAAAAAAATGTTTGGATTGTGTTGAACATGTCGATATCTTTCGTGGCTTCTCGAACCTCCAATTTTTCCCCCCACGGTTCTCTTTTTGCATGTTTCCATGTCTTTCTCTTTTTTCTTTTTCTTTTTTTGTTAACAGTGGGGCCTCCATTCTCTTATCCTCCCCACTGTTATTTTTTTGGTCTTAAATGGACTCATATTCACCACACATTGTCTGTTATGTTTTTTGTTTTTAACAAATGGACATTCTCTTGCTGATCTGAATGTTTGAGCGTTTGATACAAAGGGTCTGTTTCAATAAAAAACATTATTCATGTGTTGCTGTGTGGTGTCTTGACACTTTCATTCTATGTTTACTAAATAGTATGATTTTTCATCCAGTGAAATACACACTCACGCTTTCTCCCGTCCCTCCCTCTCCGCACACCGCGCACTCTCTCTCTCTCTCTCTCTCTCTCTCTCTCTCTCTCTGTTGTGTGTGTGTGTGTGTGTGCGCGCGCGCGCGCGCGCATACGCACTCGCAGAGAAAGAGTTGAGAGGTAAACTAACTAACTCTTAGAGCTGTCACAACATTTGAGAGGAGAGAGGCGAAAAAAAAAGATTTGGGGATGGGATAGGACATAGAAAGCTTAAAGAAATATTTTGGGATGGGATAGGGCATAGAAAGCTTTAAAGAAATATTTTGGGATGGGATAGGACATAGAAAGCTTAAAGAAATATCATTGTAGAGTAGGGAGGCGAAAAAAAACTTGGTATGGGATGGGACACACAGCAGAAGAAGGCATTCTAGGATGGGATGGGACACACAGCAGAAGAAGGCATTCTAGGATGGGATGGGACACACAGCAGAAGAAGGCATTCTAGGATGGGATGGGACACACAGCAGAAGAAGGCATTCTAGGATGGGATGGGACACACAGCAGAAGAAGGCATTCTAGGATGGGATGGGACACACAGCAGAAGAAGGCATTCTAGGATGGGATGGGACACACAGCAGAAGAAGGCATTCTAGGATGGGATGGGACACACAGCAGAAGAAGGCATTCTAGGATGGGACTGGACATACAAAGCTTTCAAACAATCATTTTGGTATGGGATGGGATATACAAAGCTTGAAAAGATATCATTTTGGGATAGAAGGGGACGTACCAAGCTTTAAAAATATCATTTTGGGATGGAACTGGATTACAAAGCTTTGAAAGATATTTTGGGATGGAACGGGACATACTAAGCTTGAAACAAAATCTTTTTTGGGATGGGAGGTGACGTGAAAAGTTTCAAAAATAATATTTTGGGATGGGATTGGACGTACAAAGCTGAAAGAGGATCAGGCAAAGACTATGTGTAATGGATATTCAACCCAGGAGTGGAGAAAACAAGTAATGTTTTTTTGATTAAGTGGAACATTTTCTTTGAATTGGGTCAAAATAATCTTTGTACCGCACAGAAGGTTTAAAGATCAGAGAGAGAGGAAACAAAATCATCTGTACACAGTGTGGAGAATTCACAGTAGAGAGGATGCTTCAGTCAACTTTGAGTTGTTTTATTCTTCTTATTATGAATACTTATATAGCGCCTATCCTCGGCTAGAGACCAAGCTCTAAGCGCTTTACAATCCACACTCGTTTACACAACGGGCTGCCTACCTGGGTAGTGCCGACTGAAGAGCTGCCAGCTGGCGCTTCATTCAGTCGTTTCCATGTCATACAGTCAGTATCGTTCACTCAATTTCCTTACTTCCTTCATTTTTTTCATTTCTCACGCAGGGTGCATGCTATGTGTAACGTGTCATCCATACCAACGGCCAGACTGGCCTTCTCTTTCGAAAGTTGGTGATGGGATTTTACGTGTGTGCAAGATGTTATGTGTTCGTTCACACGCGGAACCTCGGTTTATAGTCTCATTCGAAGGACTGTATGGGAAATGGAGTCAGAACCAATGTTAACTCCGAGGGAAAAATCCCCCTGTACCGAAACGGCCAGGCGGAGATTCGAACCCGCAACCCCAGGATCACCAAGATTACGAGTCCGGCGTGTTTGAAGATTCAGACTGTACAGAGGAAAAGGAATATCGTCTTTTGATCGTAATAGAGATGGAACTGTCCTGTTGTGTGGAACATTCTGAAGAGAAGAGAGGCGATACGCCATCTGTGAGAGGTGCGGTGCTTTTCTTCTAAGAGAATAGAGATGGAACCGTCCTGTTGTGTGGAACATTCTGAAGAGAGGAGAGGCGATACGCCATCTGTGAGAGGTGCGGTGCTTTCCTTCTAAGTCAGTGTCAAAGTGAGGGGACTGCAGACTCTGAAATAAACTTAAAAGAAAAAAACTGCTATTCCGCCGGACGAATTGGACAAACAAATTTTTGTTTTGTCTTGTAATTTGTTGGTCCCTGTCGTCTGGCGGGATAACATTTTTTTCTTTTCAGTTTGTTTTCTTCTACAGATTTTCAGTCCTACCTGCGGGACATAGGTGCACAGATGAAGTGCGATGAAGCATTTTTCTGAGGTGGTGGGGGTGAGTGGGTGGGTTTCATTCCTTGCTTGGGTGAAAATGTTATTTCTGATGGCCTGTTTTTAAGTCATTCCTGCCCCTCTCTTCCACCCCTCTTTAGTGGTGAATAACATGATTTAGGTTTTGACTCACGTGTGTGATTAACTGATTCTATGTAATAAACCCTATTTCCTTGGCCCCTCAGTCTGTGTGTGTGTGTGTGTGTGTGCGCGCGCGCGCGCGTGCATGCGTGCGTGTGTGTTTGTGCGTTTGCGTGTGTGCGTGTGAGTATGGTGCGTGCGTGCATTCGTGCGTGCGTGCGTGTGTGTGTGTGTGTGTGTGTGTGTGTGTGTGTGTGTGTGTGTTAATAGTGTGTGTATATATATGTGTGTGTGTTTGTGTGTGTGTAAGTAGTGTGTGTGTGTGTGTGTGTGCGCGCGCGCGCGTGAAGGATGCCTATTGATCAGGTCTTAACCGCTTTTCGTCGTCTAAAACGATGTCACTAAATGGAATGACAGCAAATCTCTGGTCAAATTTCAGCTACATTTTCAAGATTACAGACCCTCTCCTTTCAAATTACGATCACTTAAAAATTTTACCATTCATGCAATCGTAAAAGACATATTTAAGTGACATGTACACATATTGAAAAAGAAAAAAAATACTAGGTCACATTCCATGAAAATCAGACTCTTTAAATGCAGTTTCTGTCAAGTAGAAGCTCATACGGGGAAACATAACTAAGAGAACTACGACAGACCACACATACATCTAGCCCGCCTTTTTTCTTTTTCTTCTTCTGCGTACGCAGGCTGATACTCCTGCGGACACTCCCTATATGGACAGACAAGGATGAATCCCATCTACCCAACAAAGGAAGTGGAGTTTTGTGTGTATGACCGTTTTTTTTTTTATCCCGCCATTAAGGCAGCCATACTCCATCTTCGGGGAAGGTGCATGTTATGTGTAACGTGTCGTCCATACCAACGGCCAAACTGGCCTTCTCTTCCGAAAGTTGGTGATGGGATTTTACGTGTGTGCAAGATGTAATGCGTGCGTTCACACACGGAACCTCGATTTATAATCTCATTTGAAGGGCTGTATGAGAAATGGAGTCAGAACTAATGTTAACTCCGAGGGAAAAATCCCCCTGTACCCAAACGGCCCGGCGGAGATTCGAACCCGCAACCCTTGGATTACGAGTCCGGCGCTCTACCAACTGAGCTATTCTGGCCCCCTAGCCTGCCGAATGAAGCTAAGTGAGTCTGCTTGAGAGGATCATTGATGGTAGTGAATTAAAGAAGGAAACCATCTCTCTTGCTTTAACAACACCAGCACAGCTCTTCACAACAACTCTTGCTTCAACAACACCAGCACAGCTCTTCACAACAACTCTTGCTTCAACAACACCAGCACAGCTCTTCACAACAACTCTTGCTTCAACAACACCAGCACAGCTCTTCACAACAACTCTTGCTTCAACAACACCAGCACAGCTCTTCACAACAACTCTTGCTTCAACAACACCAGCACAGCTCTTCACAGCAACTCTTGCTTCAACAGCACCAGCACAGCTCTTCACAACTCTTGCTTCAACAACACCAGCACAGCTCTTCACAACAACTCTTGCTTCAGCAACACCAGCACAGCTCTTCACAACAACTCTTGCTTCAACAACACCAGCACAGCTCTTCACAACAACTCTTGCTTCAACAACACCAGCACAGCTCTTCACAACAACTCTAGCATTGCTATGTGAATTTTGACATTTTCAGCAAACGATAATTAAGGAACTACAAAACTGATGAATACATTGCAAAAATGAATAAAGGCCTAGGACAAGTCTGAAAAGACAAAACATAGGTGGCGTATTTGCCTTCTACGATAACAGACTACACGAAAGGAGCAAGCATCACATACAACTGACAACAATGTCAATATCTGTGTGTTCCCATTCACCTAGACTGTATGTGCTGTGTCACTGCGCATGTGTCTGGAATGTTTCCATCGGACTGATCATGTCATTTGAAGGTGGCACCGCTATCTTTCCTGGTTTCAGTTTTTTCCCCCCGTTCGTTTCCCTGTGTGTGGGTTTTTTTTTTTTTTTTTTAATTTGCGCGAGCGCGTGCACACGCATGCGTGTGTGTGTGTGTGTGTGTGTGTGCGTGCGTGCGTGCGTGCGTGCGTGCGTGCGTGCGTGCGTGCGTGCGTGCGTGCGTGCGTGCGTGTGTGTGTGCGTGTGTGTGTGTGTGTGTGTGTGTGTGTGTGTGTGTGCGTGCGTGCGATACTTTTCGTATTAATGGTACGTTATTTAGTATTCTGATATGTCATGGAAAACATGTGTACTTTTTGTAATTTTTGTTGTGAAGAAAATGGGAACAAAATTACTTACAAACAAAAACAAACAAAACAAAACAAAGAAGAGCCTATCTTGAAATGGTAAAATGTTTAATGTTTTAGTAATCATTCCCTATGAAAGTTGTAGATTTTAGCTGTATTATCTTTATGACTCCTACTTATATCAAATGAGTTTGACTGGAATTATCCAGTAAGGTAGAAGCATGAATAATTTCCTGGTCTGAAGATTGAAAAATAGTTTATTTTTGTAACGTGATCAATTTTTTTGGATATACGTGATCAATTCTTTTGGATATACGTTTTTTTAAAGATCAATATTGCGATCGTACTGTGATAAATCATTGTCAATAATAAAACCTCGATACTTCAGGTGATGTTACGTTCTCGATCATTTGGTATTTCACATATAACGATGGCAAACAAGGCGCTCATATTTTGACGTGTGGTTACAAACATGTATTTAGTTCTATTTGCTCAGAGGGTCAACTAGTTCAATTCTGTTCATCTACTTGTTGCTCTGAAGGTTATTCACTAAAGTGGAAGGATTGGCACTCTGATTGAAGTGAAGTGTCTTTAGCCAACACTTCACAACTGTACTGTTACATAGGGACAAATCATTTGTGGAGATACAAAAGAAGTGGGGTCCTAACACAAATCTTTGAGGTACACCAAATAAAAAAAAAAACCCTGTTGAAATCAATTTCAAGCAGTTGTTGGCGATTAGTCTTGTAAGTTCTGATAAAATCTGTAGCTTCTTTGACGGTTTTAATGTGTAAGCGTTTCTTTCTTTCATTTTTTCTTTTTAATAAAAAATGCGAATGGCTTTTAATGCCAAACGCTTTGGCAATGTAAAAAAAAAAAAAAAAAAAAGCGTCCAGTGAATTCGTTTTTTTTCTTTTTTTTTTTTTTTTTTAAAAGTTAGTTCGATATTTTAATCATAGGCCGTATAAGAGACGCATTGCAAGGGTGATTTTATCAAAAGTTTTACTGATGTTCGTGAACTGAATCATAATACTAGGGAGTCGCAGGCTTCCACAGCTCGTTATATGGAACATCTAGGTTTAAACTGGAATCCGCCGAAATTTCGTGTGTTAGGTATTTGGTTCACTAATGATTTAAAAGGATGTCTTGAAGTTAATTACTCAGAAAAATTAGCAGAAGTAAAGTATCTGTTCAAAATATGGGTCAAACGTCAGATCACACCTCTTGGCAGAGTTGCAATATTAAAATCTGTAATCCTTTCAAAGCTGACTCATCTCTGGCTCCTTTTACCAAACCCACCAGACATATTTTTTCAAACGTGTCAACAAATTTGTTATAAATTTATTTGGAACAGGAAACCAGACAAAATCAGTCGAAACATTTCACACAATAGTGTAAAGAATGGGGGCATTGGCCTTCCTGATTTGAAAACATTTGTCTTATCTTTATAAAACTTTCATGGATTCGTAAAGCTGAGAAAACAAAACATAAATGGAAAAGTCTTCTGTTGCATAACTTTCCCAAGTGGGAACTTATTGATAAGTATGGACCAGAGTTTGTCTCAAAATTCACTAAATACAATCAGTTTTGGTCAGAAGTTCTTGAAGCATATAAGGTGTTTTACTACAAATACATTCCTAAAAATTCTGCTGAACTTCTTGCCGAACCTTTATGCTATAACAAGCAGTTTCAAATGGGAAGAAAATTTATCGTCTCACAAGTATTGCATAACAAAAACATATTTTGCGTTGCCCATTTCTTTGATGATAACGGGCAGTTCCTCACTTACACACGTTTCAAGGATCAGTATGATATTAATATCAATTTCCTGACTTACGCTGGTTACAGATCTGTAATACCTGACTATGCAAAAAAGTCTGGCATTAATATAAATAACAATACATACCGAAACTCATCATTGTTTTAAACAACTGTTTGCAGTTTACAAAGGTTGTAGATTATATTATGATATATTGATTACAAATAACGTAACGCCTAAATGCTGCGAAAAATGGGATGCCAAGCTCTCAACAACCCATGACTGGAAATCTTGTTTTTCATACGCACACAAGATACAGGATGTAAAACTCCAGTGGTTTCAGCTAAAAATAATACATACATGTCTATGTACAAATATCATATTAAAGGAAATTGGTGTAAAAAATAATGACAGATGTGACTTTTGTGGAGAGTATAAAGATAGTATTGATCATGTGTTCTGGAAGTGTCATTATGTACAATTATTCTGGAATAATCTCACTGATTTAATGAAAGAAAGATGTATGAATGCACAAAATGTGCGGCTAACAGTCACTGATACTATTTGATAATGATGCAGCAATTTCTAGTGATGTAATCTTTTATTTTATAATTCTCTTCGCAAAATACTATATATACACTTGTAAAGTACAAAACAGTTTACCACAAATAAGTGCATTTATAAGGAAACTAAGGAGTCGGTATAAAATTGAAGAACACATCGCATACTTAAAATTAAACCATGTAGATTTCACTGTGAAATGGTCAGTGTACAAACCATTATTTGTGAATGATTAACTATTTAAACATCGCTCGATCTGTATCCTATGACCCATATTCACAGACTTAAACGCTTTGTCAACTTTTAGTAACCTGTTATGCTTTGATCTCTGCACACACAGACTATCTAATGTTGCAGATGAGTCTATACATATGTCTGTTCTGACATCATTATTGTCTCTTTTATTGATGGTTATGTTTTTGTTTTCTGGCCAGTGTGATTTACTTTGTGAAAGTAACTTGTGTCAACATATTGATTGAATGTAATCCATCCAACGTCTCTCTCTCTCTCTCTCTCTCTCTCTCTCTCTCGCTCTCTCTCATCTTCTCTCTTTTTCTCCCTCCACTTTTTCTTCGAAACCTACTTTTCTTTTCTTTTTTCTTTCTTTTTTTTTTTTCAAATGAGAAATGTGGAATTTTTTCTTGCTTGTGTGATTGCTGAATTCTCTCTTTTTTTTCTCCAAAATTCTTATTGCTTATGTATGTTCTATGTTTATGTAAATGTTTGAAATGAAATTAAAAAAAAAAAAGTTGAAAAAAAAGAATCATAATACTTAACAATATAAATGTCTTTGAACATGTCATTCAAGTGGTTTTGACGAAAGGGAAAGAATTGAGATAGGTCTATATTTAGAGAGGTTGGCAGATCGCCGTTTTTGAACAGGGGTGTAACTTTTGCTTGCTTAGATTTTAGGGGCAATTCATAGATTATAAACATAGGCGAGTGTATCAGCGATAACAGCTGAAGAGATTCTCAGTCTAGTTCCGGGTTGTTTTAAATTTAGCAACCCATTAAATACTTTATTCAATGAAATTGACGGAATGGCGAGACATGAAGATATACATTTTTAACGACAGTGTAGTTGTAACTCTTGTAAATCGTTTTCATTAGTTTCATCATTTATAATTTTGGCATTAGCAACGTTTGCAAAATGAAAGTTTAAACCTTCTGATGATATATCTTTTGTTGGATTTTAAGAGCTGGAGTTTTTCAGTCTGCTATTTCTAGAAAGACTTAACAGCCTTCCAAATCACTTCTTAATTCTGAGAAAAGGATAATAAATCTTGAATTTTTTTTTTCATCTCTCGTTCCATAGAACTCACTTTCTTTTCTATTTAAAAAAAAAGTTCTTTTTCCTTTGAGTAAATGGTCGCTTTTGCATCTTTCATTGTCTATTTCCTTTGTTAACAAGGGATTTGTAATCACTTTTTTTTTTCTGACAGGAGCATGTCCATTATATATTAAATTAAACGCATTAATTCATAAATGTGTGTGTGTGTGTGTGTGTGTGTGTGTGTGTGTGTGTGTGTGTGTGTGTGTGTGTGTGTGTGTGTGTGTGAGGGAAAGGGGTGCTAGAAAAAAGGGGTCCCACAGTTTCTACTTATTAAAGACGTTGACATTCTTGGCCACTGCGGTGTGTTCCTTTGGTTGGATGGATCACTGTATTTCAAAACGAAGTGACTGGGGGCGGAAAATGAAGCAAAATTTAGAAAGAGAGGGGGTTAGTTACCGCCAAGGACACAGACAAACAGAGTACAGGACAAAACACAATGCATTTCGACCTCTTGGGTCTTTTTCAGGTATGATTTTGCGCCGAATATAAGATAAGTGGTTTCTCGTTTTTCGTTTTCACTGTCCGAAATGTTATTTGTTTTTGCCTGAAGAAGACCCAAGAGGTCGAAATGCACATGTCTTGTCCTGGACTCTGTCTGTCTGTGTCCTTGGCGGTAACTAATCCCTTCTCTTTCTAAATTTTGGATCGTTGTATTTTTGTCTCTGCTTTACCGGTCTCCTCGTTTCTTCCTGGAGGACTGGGCGGCCTAGCCTTCATCATCCTTCATGTTTATGCCAAGGTGTAGGAGGGGCATCCACCAGGGAATGGTCCTCCGTTAATGATGATAATAATAATGAATGATAAGAATGAAGACGATTTCCATAGCGCCCATCCAATCAACGTAGGCTACAGGGCGCTTTACCAGTTTTAACAGATCAACTTCTAAAATATACGCAGGGGACACACACACACACACACACACACACACACACACACACACGCGCGCGCGCGCGCGCGCGCACGCACGCACGCACGCACGCACGCACGCACGCACGCACGCACACACACACACACACACACACACACGCACACACACTTCTGCGTTCATGAGTCATAAACATATGCATGCACTCGCTCACACATACACACACACGCGCATGTACGCACGCGCGCGCGCGCGCACCCACACACACACACACACACGCACACACACACACACACACACACACACACACACACACACACACACACACACACCACGCACGCACGCACGCACGCACGCACACACACACACACACACACACACACACACACACACACACACAGAAAGTGAGAATGCTCTAGAGCCGTGCTGCTTTCGGTTGAATGAGGGAATTTGAAAAATTCGGTCATCAGAGGAAGAACGGAGGGGGCGTGTAGGAATATCCATTTTAAAGAGATCAGAGAGATAGGCAGGCGCTTCACGTGTGATAATCTTAAAACATAGACACGCAGACTTTTACCGAATCCTAACCTCCAGATGTGTGGGGTCCTGGTGTGTCTCACAGGTGCAGGTCCGGCCCGTCCCGCGTATTATTATACATATTATAATGAATACTTATATAGCGCCTATTCTCGGCTACAGACCAAGCTCTAAGCGCTTTACAGTCCACACTCGTTTACACAACGGGCTGCCTACCTGGGTAGTGCCGACTGAAGAGCTGCCAGCTGGCGCTTCATTCAGTCGTTTCCCGTGTCATCCAATCAATATCGTTCAGTATCGTTCACTCAGTTTCCTTCCTTCCTTCATTCTTTCCATTTCTTACGCATGGTACATGCTATGTGTAACGTGTCATCCATACCAACGGCCAAACTGGCCTTCTCTTCCGAAAGTTGGTGATGGGATTTTACGTGTGTACAAGATGTTATGCGTGCGTTCACACACGGAACTTCGGTTTATTAGTCTCATTCGAAGAACTTTCGCATGAAAGACAGACAGACAGACAGATAATCTGGTGTGTCTCACAGGTGCACGTGCAGCACGTGCCGTGTATGACAGTCTGACGGTGGGTGATGGGGATCAGAGAGCCTCCAGCTACTCCCAGATCCCTGACTATGAAGACCTTGACCTTGACAACAGCACCATCACCACCACCTCCACCACCACCACCACCACCATCATCATCATCATCATCATCATCATCATCACATCATCATCATCACCACCACCACCACCACCACTAGGCGGTGGTGTGCCTGTGGCTACCATCAAAAATCATACTGCCGCGCAGACTGAAAAAAAAATGACCCAAAAGATGTACATGAAGCACTTCCCAGATGGTGTGCTAAAACGGCAACTAAAAGATATTCCGTGATACCTGGACAAACAGGACATTTTCCAATCTGACGATCTACCACAAAACAATAAACGGCATGGAGTCATGGCAGGCTGTGAATATAATACAAAGGTTAGATGGTGTGACAAAACCATATCTCTCTATCTCTCTCTCTCTCTATCTGTCTATCTATCTATCTATCTATCTATCTACCCACCTATCTATCTATCTACATTTCTATCTGTCTATCTATCTATCTACATTTCTATCTATCTATCTATCTATCTATCTATCTATCTATCTATCTATCTATCTGTCTAGCTATCTATTTATCTATCCATCTATCTTTCTTTCAATCTATCTACCTATCTATCTATCTACCTATCTACATACCTATCAATCTATCAATCAATCTATCTATCTATCTATCTATCTATCTATCTATCTATCTATCTATCTATCTATCTATCTCTTTATATGTCTAAGCCGAACTGGCACGGGGTAGAGAGTTCAACAGGACGGCTGGTTGACGTGTGTTTTCTCTCACTAATAATTGTCAGTGAAATGTGAAGATGGCGAACCCGTGGTGCTTTAACGCTCGGTGCTAATGTCAGTGAAATGAGAAGTTGGCGTCCCCGTGGTGCTGTGACGCTCGGTGCTAATGTCTGTGAAATGGGAAGCTGGCGCCCCCGTGGTGCTGTGACGCTCGGTGCTAATGTCTGTGAAATGGGAAGCTGACGTCCCCGTGGTGCTGTAACGCTCGGTGCTAATGTCTGTGAAATGGGAAGCTGACGTCCTCGTGGTGCTGTGACGCTCGGTGCTAATGTCTGTGAAATAGGAAGCTGGCGTCCCCGTGGTGCTGTGACGCTCGGTGCTAATGTCTGTGAAATGGGAAGTTGGCGTCCCTGTGGTGCTGTAACGCTCGGTGCTAATGTCGGATGCCTTGGGTTTCTCCCGGACAGTGGGATGTGTTTGTGATGGTGTTCTTCGGAGTATTTTCAGTTTCTGGTTAATTTTCTTTTGTAGGTCATTGAATGCTGACCTGGTTAACTGAGTATATGTTCACCCTTAGTGGACTGTTTAAGAAAACGTTTCAAACTTCTGATGACCTGTTTATCAATGACGTTGCATGAGTGGACTCTTTAAGACAATGTTTCAGGCTTCTGATGACCTGTTTATCAATAACGTTGCATGAGTGGACTCTTTAAGACAATGTTTCAGGCTTCTGATGACCTGTTTATCAATAACGTTGCATGAGTGGACTCTTTAAGACAATGTTTCAGGCTTCTGATGACCTGTTTATTAATGACGTTGCAAATGTTTCAGGCTTCTGATGACCTGTTTATCAATGTCGTTGCAAATGTTTCAGGCTTCTGATGACCTGTTTATCAATGACGTTGCAAATGTTTCAGGCTTCTGATGACCTGTTTATCAATGACGTTGCAAATGTTTCAGGCTTCTGATGACCTGTTTATCAATGAAGTTGCAAATGTTTCAGGCTTCTGATGACCTGTTTATCAATAACGTTGCATGAGTGGACTCTTTAAGACAATGTTCCAGGCTTCTGATGACCTGTTTATCAATAACGTTGCATGAGTGGACTCTTTAAGACAATGTTTCAGGCTTCTGATGGATTGTTTATCAATGACGTTGCATAAAGCCTGGCTGGCCGTTAGTCCCTGTGTTTTGTCTCTGGAGCATCTTCAAGTTTTGTACATCATTTTCAAGCTTGCTGGGTATGTGTGTACGTGTGTGTGTGTGTGTGTGTGTGTGTGTGTGTGTGTGTGTGTGTGTGTGTGTGTGTGTGTGGCGTGCGTGCGTGCGTGTGTGTGTGTGTGTGTGTGTGTGTGTGTGTGTGTGTGTGTGTGTGTGTGTGGGTGCGTGCGTGCGTGCGTGCGTGCGTGTGTGCGTGCGTGCGTGCGTGTGTGTGTGTGTGTGCGCGCGCGCGCTCACGCTTTGCTTTTTCTGCCTGTATGTCTTTAGCTCGCGAGCTTTCTAAACGTGCTGCAATCGCCCCCCCCCCCCCCCCCCCCCCCTTTCCCCCCTTTCCCCCCTCCCTCCCCCCTCCCCCCCCTCTCCCTCCGCTGAAGGGTCAGAGAAAAGGATTGTGTTTTGACACAGCCAATACACGGGGGAGAACTATGCTGACGCTGATCAGACAACAGTCACAAACTATACAAATCCCTTCACAAGTACCATTCTTGAAAGTCCGGCTAAAGACATGACCGCCCCTGATATATCAGTTAAAGATGAAATGAGATCAGCATTGAGCGGTCCAAACAGTATAAACATTTTAACTAAAGCATTGGATGAAGATAAGTGATTGCTCGTTCATTTTCGTTGTCCTGAGTGTTTTGTATCTTGCCTGAAGAAGACCTAAGAGGTCGAAACGCGTCGTGTTTTGTCTTGTGATTCGTTTGTCTACGTTTTTCAGCGGTGCTTTATCACTGACATTTCAAATTTGTTAAGACTTCCGCCTGCAGTCGCCTCACTTTGCAACTAGATTTAGGTTAGAGAAGAGTTGAGGAGGGAGAATTTCTAGTCCGAAGCAGCAACTCTCAAAAAGAGATAACGGAAATCTGATCTCTCACAGACGATTTTTTAAAAAGAGAGGTTCTCAGTTCAGCGAGATAATCCAGACAAACAGATTACAGGACAAAACACGATGCATTTCGACCTCTTGGGTCTTATTCAGGCAAAAACAAACAACATTTGGGACAATGAAAGCGAGGGACGAGCAACCACTTACCTTCTCATATTCGGCGCAGAATGGGCGCTGAATGAAAACCAGATAAGTTTAGAGAAAAAGACAAGGAAATATTGTCACTCCGAGATCAGGTTGGTTCGTTAGAGCAGTATAAGTTTAGAGAAAAAGACAAGGAAATATTGTCACTCCGAGATCAGGTTGGTTCGTTAGAGCAGTATAAGTTTAGAGAAAAAGACAAGGAAATATTGTCACTCCGAGATCAGGTTGGTTCGTTAGAGCAGTATAAGTTTAGAGAAAAAGACAAGGAAATATTGTCACTCCGAGATCAGGTTGGTTCGTTAGAGCAGTATAAGTTTAGAGAAAAAGACAAGGAAATATTGTCACTCCGAGATCAGGTTGGTTCGTTAGAGCAGTATAAGTTTAGAGAAAAAGACAAGGAAATATTGTCACTCCGAGATCAGGTTGGTTCGTTAGAGCATTATGGGAAGAAGAAATAATAATGTGCGTATTATTTGTGGGGGTTCCGGAGCGGGTTGGGGAGAGAATACCTATGACATCATCAAAGCAGTGACTAAAGAGTATAGGTACTGAGTTGCGTGACGATGCCTTTGACCAGAGCCATAGACTGGGGAGACAGCAGACAACGCGGGGTGGCAGTGGGCCGATGCTGGGTGGAGTGGACTTCCCATAGACACAAGGCAGGCATTCTGAAGGCCGGGAGAGGCCTGTGTCATGTTGATGGAACCAGGCTGTTTCCTGCTGCATGGTATCTCTCCAGCCAGTCTTGGAATCCAGTGCCTCTTGCTAGTGCTAGCACTCCTCCTAGACCGTGCATATAATTATGTTTCTCATTCTATGCCCCCACAGCTTTGGAACTCTTTTCCATTGCACGTCAGACACTCTTGCTCACTTGCTGCCTTCAACAGTCAGACCTCAAAACATTTCTCTTCCAAAAGTGTTGCTTGTGAGATCTTTTTTTTTTAAAGTATTCTCTTTTCTTTCGGCCATGTGATTGATGCCTGGTGTGCACGTGTGTGTGTGTGTGTGTGTGTGTGTGTGTGTGTGTGTGTGTGTGTGTGTGTGTGTGTGTGTGTGTGTGTGTATAAATTTTATTTATTTAAAATGTTCGTACATTTGTTGTTCTTTGTCAGCGCCTAGAACCCTTGGCAAGACACTTTATAAATGCTATCTTCTTCTTCTTCTTCTTCTTCTTCTTCTTCTTCTCATTATTATCATTATTGTTATTTTCTTTATCATCATCATCATCATCATCATCATCATCATCATCATCATTATTTATTATTGTTATTATTATCATCATCATTAACGAGGACCTGAGCAGCATCAGAGCTCACGTGACGGCTTGGGCAGAAAGTGATTCAAGACACCTGGACTCATGGTGGAGTGATTTTCATGAACAATTATACAACCCACACAATCAATAATACCCTCCGCGTGCTGGAATCGTTTGCCACCTGAATATAGCATGTACCTCTACAGTGTGTGTGTGTGTGTGTGTGTGTGTGTGTGTGTGTGTGTGTGTGTGTGTGTGTGTGTGCGCGCGCGCGCGCGCGTACTCACGCGCGTATGTGTCTGTCTGTACGCACATTCTGAAACTGACGTACGTGTGCCAGGCTGCAATAATTCTGTTTTTCCCCGCACGCATCTGCCCCCAAACAAACAGACAAACCTGAAATAAATCCGACACTAAAACGTATGCTCTATTCATTATTGAATACTGAAACATTTTAAAGGCTGTTCTGTTGCTGTGCACTTCCCTTTCGGACAATGGCAAGAACTATTCTGTATGTATCACGTGCCTCTATATTGTGGTTGATCTGACGTATCTCCGGAGATTGTTTGAACTAATGTGTTTGAACAAATCAACCCATGTATACCTGCCTACATAAGTGTGCCACTGTCTGAACAATTTTGTAATTGTTTTAATATATGCATATCTACACATTACTGCGTAGATTTTCATGTTTGCTAATGAAACTATCAATGTAAAGATGATCATGTGAAGCACAGGTATTACATGTGGGTACGTATGCATGTAGACACTTTCACCTACATGATATACTACTCATGTATAATGAACAATTGTAAACTGTCAGTGTAATGTATATTTCAGAGCACGATATACTGCTATAAGCTTGTTGTTGCTCTTTCGATGGATATAATTCTACGCTATTGTTTCGAATAACGTTATGTTTAAACCTACTGGTGCAGAATGTTCGTGGTAGACAAAACACTTGAGCTTACTTGAGCAACACAGAATTTGCAGTTAGCGAGAAAAATGATCATGAGCGATTTACAAGAGCATTAATTTTGAGAAATGTGATGAGAAAACATTCTTTGGCATCAAAATGAAATACTGACTTCACAAAAAAAGCTTAATTTGAATTTTGTACCCTTTTGGGGAGGTACCTGTATTATGTTGGTGGTAGTAGAATCTGGCTATTTATGAAGAGACAGAACTATGGTTTTACATTCTTCAGTTTAGGTACCATGTCTGCATGACAAATTGTTTTGTATAGTATTATAACTGACCAACCGGAACTTAAGATATATGGTGGCCAGTTTGAATGACTTTACTACATTGGTCATCTTTTTAGGTCGTCCGTCGCATGTGGACACAAACACCACACCGTCATTATTATTCAATTAATTTTTTTTCTACGGCAGATCCATCTCCATGCATG
>CM065741.1:47792148-47799648 GCA_033310375.1 Conus canariensis | reverse complement strand
GCTCGGAGGTGCACAGACCGGGGTCAGAACAACATGGAGAAGAAGGAGAACCGCCACCACTTCGACACCCAAAAATGAATGTTTATTGTCAGTGGTCTTCGCAGAATGTTCTAATTGTGGCGACATTGATGTTGGGCATCGCTGCGTGTGTTTTTCTGCCGAGAAATAATTTTGTGTAACTGGCACGGGTTAGTTCGACTCACTGGAGAAAGCGGCTGTGCTGTACTTGAAACAGAAGGGCAAGCTTGTGACACCAGGACCAATGTGAATGTCGTTTGGTGTCGGCTCACGCCTGTGTTGACTGTGTGTGACAACTATACCAGTAGGTAGGTTAGTGTGTGTGTGTGTGTGTGTGTGTGTGTGTGTGTGTGTGTGTGTGTTGTTGTTGTTGTTGTTGTTAATTTTGTCGTTATTTCTTCTTCAACTAAACGTCTATCCACATTGATTAATATGAGATAGACATGCGCGCGTGAGCGTGCATGTGCGTGCCTGTGTGTGTGTATGCGCGCGCGCGCGCGCGCGTGCGAGCAGACAGTTTGGAGGTGGGAGGGGGGGGGGGAGTCGTGTATGTGTGAGTGCATATTAACAGGTGTGTATGTGTGGCGCGCGCGCTGAAGCGCGCGCGTGTGTGTAATGTACGTACGCACATGTATGCTTGTGGACAGCAATTCTTCGGAATTTACTTTGCCAATTTCAGTACAAGATTAGTAATTGATTCTTTCCTTGGTTTAAGGAAAACTATTCATCAATCAAGTGAAAAAATAGTCTAGATTTGTAGATAACAAATAGGTAAACAACAACAACAACAAAATCGACCAGTCCGTCGAGCAGTTTAATAATCGGTCACTTTGATAGTCGTTCATTCACCCTTAAAAGTAAGATAAAATCTGTCCCTAGTTTTCTCTTGCAGCGACTTAAAACAGTCCATTAATATTGTCCTCACCGGCGAAAAACTAAAACGATGGCACTTCATTTATGAGCAGCCACTTGTAATGAACAAAAAAGGGTCGCAAACTGCAAGATCCCTTTTGGCAAAACTTCCGCCCCTCCCCCCTGTCAGACATAATTGTCTGCAAAGGAAGCAGGAAAATGAGGATTCAGTATTTTGTTCGTCAATTGAATCAGGTGTGGTACCAATGGATTGGAAGTCTGCAAATGTAACAGCCTTATTTAAAAAAAAGGTACTAGGACAGATCCTGGAAATTATAGGCCTGTTAGTCTTACATCAATTGTATGTAAGATTATGGAATCCATTATACGGGATGTTATCGTAGATCATATGACCTTGAACAATTTATACACAGAATGCCAGCATGGTTTCCGCAAACATCGATCTTGTATAACACAACTTTTACTTGTCATGGAGGATTTAACAAAACTTTTAGATAATGGCAACAATGTAGATATACTTTATCTAGACTTTAAAAAGGCTTTTGATTCTGTTCCCCATGAGAGGCTTTTAGTGAAATTATCATCATATGGAATTACAGGTAGAGTGCATTCATAAATAAGGGATTTTTTAAACTAAAAGACAGCAAAAGAGTTAGAGTAGGAAGTTCGTATTCAGATTTTACGGAAGTTCTAAGTGGTATACCACAAGGGAGTATTTTTGGTCCCATATTATTTACAATATTTATAAATGATTTGCCAAACTCGGTGGAAAGTATTTGCAAAATATTTGCAGACGATACAAAAATTTACAATACAACTTGTAATCATAATACATTACAAAATGATATTGATAACTTATCCGAATGGTCTACCACATGGAACTTGCATTTTAATGCGGACAAGTGCAACATGTTACATGTTGGACGTAAGAACCCAAGATACCAATATACAATGCTAAACAGTAATACTGGTGAGCGTGCAGATATTTCAACATGTGATTATGAAAAAGATCTTGGTGTCACTTTTGATTCTGGCCTGGTATTCGATAAGCATATTCAAAACTCTATAAAGCTAATAAAATGATTGGTATAATTAAACGTACTTTTATTCACGTAGATAAAGATATGTTTACAAAACTATACAAGGCTTTCGTTAGACCACATTTGGAATATGGCAATACAATTTGGTATCCTCGATTAAAGAGGCAGTCTGCTGCTTTGGAAAGAGTACAAAGAAGAGCAACAAAGCTTGTAAAGAATATACAAAATCTTCCCTATGAAGGTAGGTTAAAAGTTCTTGGACTGCTTACCCTAAAAACAAGACGAGTGAGGGGCGATTTGATCCAAGTCTATAAAATATTTAATTGTGTTGACAGTATTCCTATTTCAAATTTTTTTTACCGCATCAAGAGTTGATACTACCAGAAATAGTGTGGATAAAATATATCATGAATATTGTCGTACTAACCTAAGGAAATTTTCTTTCAGTAACAGAGTAACAAATCTTTAGAATGAATTAACCCCTAACATTAAACGTGCACAAACTAATCTTTTCAAAAGCTCTATCGATGATAGTATATTCTTGAAGACTATTTATTTTGACTATGATAAATAAAGAGTTGAGCGAGTTAAAGACCTGACCGCACAAAGACCAGATAACACATAGAAGGGACAATCATGTAAAGCCATTTCTGGCTATAATTACAAAAGCAATTGTCCCTGTGAACCTGAACGTGAACCTGAAATCAAACTGGGAAGAGGAAAAGAAGTATTTGTTGGAAATAATTCGTTTTCTACCAGTTTCATCCGTACAGGAGCTTCATCCTATTACATATTGAAGCTGGTGTACTGTATTGAATTCCCATGGTACTACATGCTCCCAAAGCATTTAAGAACGTTGTCAGTGTTTACTGCATCCATATATGCTCCATGGATCTTTGATGCCACCAAGATCTTTACTGCAGGGAGCAGAGGACGACGAAGGAAAATCTTCCCCTTTATTCATCCTTTCCTTTCCGGTCTTCGTCCTTTATTTTCTGAAGATGTCATCACTGGCCTTTGTCACATTGTCCTCATCATCACTGGCCTTTGTCACATTGTCCTCATCATCACTGGCCTTTGTCACATTGTCCTCATCATCACTGGCCTTTGTCACATTGTCCTCATCATCACTGGCCTTTGTCACATTGTCCTCATCATCACTGGCCTTTGTCACATTGTCCTCATCATCACAGGCCTTTCTCTCACATTGTCCTCATCATCACAGGCCTTTCTCTCACATTGTCCTCATCATCACTGGCCTTTCTCACATTGTCCTCATCATCACTGGCCTTTCTCACATTGTCCTCATCATCACTGGCCTTTCTCACATTGTCCTCATCATCACTGGCCTTTCTCACATTGTCCTCATCGTCACTGGCCTTTCTCACATTGTCCTCATCATCACTGGCCTTTCTCACAGTGTCCCCATCACTGGCCTTTCTCACAGTGTCCCCATCATCACTGGCCTTTCTCACAGTGTCCCCATCATCACTGGCCTTTCTCACAGTGTCCCCATCATCACTGGCCTTTCTCACATTGTCCCCATCATCACTGGCCTTTCTCACATTGTCATCATCACTGGCCTTTCTCACAGTGTCCCCATCATCACTGGCCTTTCTCACAGTGTCCCCATCATCACTGGCCTTTCTCACAGTGTCCCCATCATCACTGGCCTTTCTCACAGTGTCCCCATCATCACTGGCCTTTCTCACAGTGTCCCCATCGTCCTTGCTGACCTTTCTCACAGTGTCCCCATCGTCCTTGCTGACCATGTTCTCTTCCTTCGTTTTCTCACCTTGTCTTCATCCATCCTTCGCTTTCTCATTACGTCTTCATTCATAAATCCTTTCCCATGATGTACTCATTCATCTCTCCTTTCTCATGATGTCCTCATTCATCTTTTCTTTCTCATTGTGTCGTGATATATCTTTCCTATCTCATTGTGTCCTCATCCGCCTTTCTTTTCTCACAATTTCCTCATCCATCTTTCCTTTCTCACAATGTCCTCATCAACCTTTTCTTTCTCCTGATGTCTACGTCCATCTTTCCTTTCCTATGATATACACGTCCATGTTTTCATTCTCTTTACGTCCACTTCAATCTTTCCTTTATCATGATGTCGAACGTAATCAGTACTTTCTAAAGAAGTCCACACCTATGCTTCCGTTTCATGATGTCAACACCCTTTTGCCCTTTCTCATGATGTCTCCATTAATCTCTCCTTTCTCACGATGTCCACATCCACCTCTCCTTTCTCACAATGTCCACACCCATCTTTCCTTTCTCACAATGTCCACATCCAACTCTCCTTTCTCACAATGTCCACATCCAACTCTCCTTTCTCACGATGCCTGTGTCCATCATTCCTTTTTCAGTATGCCACACCCATCTTTCTTGTCTCATGATGTCCAAACCGACCTTACCTTTCTCACAATGTCCACACCCATCTTTCTTGTCTCATGATGTCCAAACCGACCTTACCTTTCTCACAATGTCCACACCCATCTTTCTTGTCTCATGATGTCCAAACCGACCTTACCTTTCTCACAATGTCCACACCCATCTTTCTTGTCTCATGATGTCCAAACCGACCTTACCTTTCTCACAATGTCCACACCCATCTTTCTTGTCTCATGATGTCCAAACCGACCTTACCTTTCTCACAATGTCCACACCCATCTTTCTTGTCTCATGATGTCCAAACCGACCTTACCTTTCTCACAATGTCCACACCCATCTTTCTTGTCTCATGATGTCCAAACCGACCTTACCTTTCTCACAATGTCCACACCCATCTTTCCTTTCATAGTGTCCACGATCATCATTCTATCTCATAATGTCCACGATTATCATTCTATGTCATGATGTCCACGGTCATCATTCTATCTCATGATGTCCACGATCATCATTCTATCTCATGATGTCCACGATCATCATTCTATCTCATGAAGTCCACACCCATCATTCCTTTCGAGACACCCATAATTTCTTTCTCATCTTCCATTTCTCATCATGTCCTAATCTTTCCATTCTCATGTCCAGATCCAGTTTCCCGTTGTCAGGGTGTCCTGATCCATCTGTACATTTCAAAATGTCCTGTCCTGATCCATCTGCACATTTCATAATGTCCTGTCCTCATCCATCTGCACATTTCATCATGTCCTGTCCTGATCCATCTGCACATTTCATCATGTCCTGTCCTGATCCATCTGCACATTTCATCATGTCCTGTCCTGATCCATCTGTACATTTCATCCTGTCCTGTCCTCATCCATCTGCACATTTCATAATGTGCTGTCCTGATCCATCTGTACATTTCATCATGTCCTGTCCTGATCCATCTGCACATTTCATAATGTCCTGTCCTCATCCATCTGCACATTTCATCCTGTCCTGTCCTCATCCATCTGCACATTTCATAATGTCCTCACCCTTGTTTAGTTTTTTCTCAGGGTGTCAATCTCCATCTTTCCTTTCTCACGATGTCCACAATCATCTTCCCTTTCTGTTAATGTCCACAGCAATCTTTCCTTTCTCATGATGTCTACTTCCATCTGTCCTTTCTCACGATCTTTGCTTGTTATGATGTCCTTTGTATTTTACTTTCTCTCCAAGAGGCACATTCGGGTGTATCTTTCTCTTTCCTTTCCTTTCCTTTCTTATGATATTATCATCTGTCTTTCCACACTCATGATGACCACCCCCACCCCCTTTTGTTATGGTTTCATAATCCATCTTTCCTTGTTTTGGGTTTCCGTATCGATCTTTCGTTTCTTCTCATGGCCTCTTTTATCTTTCTTTCTCCATGATGCCCTTACCCATCTTTTCTTTACATCTTGATGTTGCTGTTTGTCATCGCCTTCCTCATGATGTTGTCATCGCCTTCATGATGTTGTCATTGCCTTCCTCATGATGTTGTCATCGCCTTCCTCATGATGTTGTCATTGCCTTCCTCATGATGTTGTCATCGCCTTCCTCATGATGTTGTTGTCATTGCCTTCCTCATGATGTTGTCATCGCCTTCCTCATGATGTTGTCATTGCCTTCCTCATGATGTTGTCATCGCCTTCCTCATGATGTTGTCATTGCCTTCCTCATGATGTTGTCATTGCCTTCCTCATGATGTTGTCATTGCCTTCCTCATGATGTTGTCATTGCCTTCCTCATGATGTCATTGCCTTCCTCATGATGTTGTCATTGCCTTCCTCATGATGTTGTCATTGCCTTCCTCATGATGTTGTCATTTATCTTCCTTGCAGCTGGCGATATCAGGGCTGTCCACTGTGTATACTTGTTTGGATAGTTGCACTGACCAATTCGGGCCTGTCTACTTTTTTTTTCAGTAGTTGTTGAGATAGGTACGTTGGCCATATTAGGGCTATCTACTTACAGTAGATGTTTGGATAGACATATTCAGGTGCACCATAACTTACGTGACAGATAAGGATAACTATTTCATCTTGCATGTGTGTGGGTGGGGAAGGTGGAGCACGGGAAAGGAGGAGAACAGCGCATTAAAATGGGCAGTGAAAATGACAATTTTTATGTCGGTCAGAACTTCAAACTGCGAGCATGTTGCGTCACTGCTGGGGTCAACCAGGCACCATGTTATTTTCGATGTAGGGTATCCTTTCGTATCTAGCACCATGTTCTTTTCGGTGTGGGATATCCGTTCATATCTAGCACCATGATATTTTTGGTATAGGATATTCGTTCCTACCTGGTACCATGTTATTTTCTGTGTAAGATATCCGTTCATGTTTGTTACAATGTTACCTTCGGTGTAGGATAGCCGTTCATATTTGTTACAATGTTAATTTCGGTGTAGGATATCCGTTCACATGTAGCACCATGTCACTTTGGGTGTGAAATAATCGGTTCACATTTGGCACTATGTTGCTTACTCCGTGCCACCCGGCACCATGTTACCATCTGTGTAACATGGAGACTTCCCATGCTCACCTAGCACCATGTTTTTTTTTTTTTCTTTTCTGTCCTATAGTGTGTAAGCTGGCATCCACCGTGCTTTCGCCGTAAGACGTAGGATATCCGTGCACTCCTTGCAACATGTTACTTAATCCGTGATGTCTAGTGTATCCGTGCGTTCCTTGCAACATGTTACCTAATCAGTGATGTCTCGTATATCCATGTGCACTCGGCATCATGTTACTTTCGTCGTAAGGTTTAGGATACCCGGTCCACACCCGGCACTGTCACTTTCTCCGTAAGGTGTGGGATACCCGGTCCACACCCGGCACTGTCACTTTCTCCGTAAGGTGTGGGATACCCGGTCCACACCCGGCACTGTCACTTTCTCCATAAGGTGTGGGATACCCGGTGCACGCCTGGCATTGTTAGTTTCTCTGTAAGGAGTTGAATTCTCGATGCACGCCTGACACTATGTCACTTTCGCCGTAAAGTGTGGGATACCCGATCTTCGCCTAACGCTACGTTGATTTTGCCGTTAAGTGTAGGATACCTGATGCACACCTGGGATTATTTTACTCCGTAACGTGTGAAATATTTTTGCACACCTGGTACCAGCAGCATGTCCTTTCTGGTGCAGCAT
>CM065741.1:47769648-47782148 GCA_033310375.1 Conus canariensis | reverse complement strand
GGAAGGGATGGGTTTGGGGTTCCTGAAACAACTATGCCGAATCACGTGGATTTAAAGAAATCTGGGCCTTTTTTGTATCAATTACTTTGATCTATACGAGTTTTGAGTCTGTCTCCTTATCAACTGGCATTTTAAAAAAAATTATATATGCTTACAGCCCTGATCTGGTTTACGTCTGCTTCACTTAAAATGTATCAATTCAGATAGATACCATTTATAAGTGCTTCTAGATACCCCGCCTTTGCCCCTAGCCCCACTCACATAGGATTTTCTGATGCTCATCTCAACACTTTTTTATTTATGTACGTTCCTGTGCTTGTCACTGGCATTTTTTTCACACCGGGGTATTGCACTTTTTCAGTCCAGTTTTCCGTCCACTCCCTGCTTGTGAAGTTCACTCCTTGAATGTTCTCCAGAGACCCTTCACTTTATTATATGAACATGTTGTGGACATGCTGAGAGACCCTTCACTTTATTATATGAACATGGTGTGGACATGCTGAGAGACCCTTCACTTTATTATATGAACATGGTGTGGACATGCTGAGAGACCCTTCACTTTATTATATGAACATGTTGTGGACATGCTGAGAGACCCTTCACTTTATTATATGAACATGTTGTGGACATGCTGAGAGACCCTTCACTTTATTATATGAACATGGTATGGACATGCTGAGAGACCCTTCACTTTATTATATGAACATGGTGTGGACATGCTGAGAGGATTGGACACACCACCACCAGTCTCCATCTCTGTTCAGTGGCATTTTATCGCTTTTCCACCGCAGTTGTCTTGTCTAAATATTTCATGGCTTTTAACTTGAGGCCCTCCAGTTTCACCCCCTCCTTTCGTTCTTCAGCCCTACCACTACCGCCCATACCCCCTGTCATACATTGTTAATGACTCCATATTCCCCATTCTCTTATGTCTGCCATATTTGGCCTTTTTCCACTACACCACCAACCTTTGAAGTCTTGCAGTCTCCCACCCTCTCCTCTTTCAGTCTTCTCTGCTACAAACAGTTCCTTCCATACATGCTGACCTATTCTTCCGCATTGCTACGAACTGGCAATACAGTCATTTCCATTGTAACCCCCTTTACTTTTCTTTCGGCGGTATTGTACAGTGGGATGGACATACCATATTCAACTCCATCCAGTTCTCCCCTCCCTATCCCGCCCATCATTTATCATTCTTTTGTTCTTCTCTGCTCCATACTTCATGCTCTAAAACCTTTTCCTTCCTCCAGATGTTATTCATCAGTTTCACGTTCTCTTCTCGCATCCATTTATCTTTGTTCTCCTTTTCTTCTCTCGTCCATCATTCATCCTTCTCGCGTCCCCAGATCCCGTTCCGTCTCTCTGTTATCATGTTCATGTTCTCTCCTCATCTTGTTCTTCCTTTACTGTTGTCGTGTTCATGTTCTCTCCTCATCTTGTTCTTCCTTTACTGTTGTCGTGTTCATGGTCTCTCCTCATCTTGTTCTTCCTTTACTGTTGTCGTGTTCATGTTCTCTCCTCATCTTGTTCTTCCTTTACTGTTGTCGTGTTCATGGTCTCTCCTCATCTTGTTCTTCCTTTACTGTTGTCATGTTCATGGTCTCTCCTCATCTTGTTCTTCCTTTACTGTTGTCATGTTCATGTTCTCTCCTCATCTTGTTCTTCCTTTACTGTTGTCATGTTCTGCCCCCGTCCTACACTCCGCATTTTGATCGTCTCTTCGTCTCATCGTGTGTCGGCCATTCGTTATTAACGCGTTCCCGTCCCCTCATGTCGTGTGATTCTGTGCTGATTGTGCTCATGACTATTACTCTGTCGTTATGCTGTGTTTGATTCAGGCCATCAACCTCACGCTTTGCTCTTTCCTTCGCTTTCCTCATCCGTCGTTCGTTCATCAGTGTCGCACCACCCACCACCCTTCCACCTATTTGTCATCTTGCTGCGTTCTTCTCTTCCCCTCCTGTCCAACTTTCATCATTCTCCGTCTCTTCCCGTCCACCATTCACCATTCTCGCATCTCCCCCCTCCCCTCCAGTCCCCCCCCCCCCCCCCCCAGTCCAGTTGTTCATTATTCTCGCCTCCCCCCCCCCCCCCCCCCAAGTCCCATTTTCACGTTTCCCCAGTTCTACATTTTTTTTTTCACCTTTTCCCCCGTCCAACATCGGTCATTCTCTCGTTTCCCCCAGTCCAATATTTATTTTAAACCCACCCACCCCATCCTTCTCCTTTCCTACTCACACACATACGCATGCACGCACGCACGCAAGCACGCACTCACGCACGCATGCACGCACGCACGCGCGCGCGCGCGCGCGCACACACACACACACACACACACACACACTCCCGTCCAACATTCACCATTCGCATGTATAACCCTCCCCCATGAATCATCCTTCTCATCTTTTCCTGCAGTCCCATTTTCATCATTTATGCGTATTTCTACAGTCCAGCATTATTCATTCTCAGCCCCTCCCCCCCCCTCCTCCCCGGCTGTTCAACATTCTTCACTCTCGTGTTTTCCCCTATTCAGACATTCATCATTCTCATACCCCCCCCCCCCCCCCCCCCCTTTCTCTCTCCACTCAAACATTTATCTTTCTCTCATTTTACCCCAGTCTAACACTCATCATTTTCAAGTTTTCCCCTGTCCTACATCCATTATTCTCATGTTTCCCTGTTCACTGATAATCAATCTCACGTTTTCGTCACTTCAAAATTGTCCATTTTCACGTTTTTACCATCCAACATTCCTTATTCTCACGCTTGCTTCGGTCCAAAATTAATCATTTTCACCCTACCCCCATCCAACGTTTATTATTTTCATCTTTTCCAAAATCAAACATTATTCTCACCTTTACCCTGGTCCAACATTTATCTTTATCACATTTCCTTCCCTCCAGCATTCATTTTCGCGTTATTCTCTTCATCACGTTCGTCATTCACCATTCCCACCTTCTCTCATTTCGCCTGTCATTCCTCATTCTCTCGTTTTTCTTTTCTGATCGCGTCCAGCGTTCGCTGTTGTCTCGTTCCCTTCTCATTGCATTCATCTTTGGACGATGTCCGATTTTCATGTACTCCGTGATTCCCATCTTCCCTCTTATCTCTCTTCTGTCATCCAGGTTCCCATTCATCATTCTCACCTTGTTTTCTCAGTTTGTAAACAGACATGATCCCCTTGTTTCCTTTTATTTGTTCTGTCATCCAGGTTCCCATTCATCATTCTCACCTTGTTTTCTCAGTTTGTAAACAGACATGATCCCCTTGTTTCCTTTTATTTCTTCTGGTCATCACTGCGCCATTCCAACGCTGTCCAGTGTTCATTCATCCACTGGTCTCACACTCCTCTCTTCTTTTCCTTCTTATCCCGTCCCCCTTCGTTCTCATGTTATTTTCCCGTCCACAGTTCTGTCCGTCACCTTTCATACATCATTTGTTATTCTCACATTCTTCTTTCCACCTCTCGTTCATAGATATCATTTTGTCTTTTCATCCCACCCCTCATTCATGATTCAGACGCTGTGATAATCACGATCATTTGTCATCTCATGTCCTTTCGTCCATCCTGTTATCAATTTGGCGTTCGCCTGTTTTCTTCCAATCGGGGCTAAATGCGCCATCCTCCAGCTCTTGCCTGCTCATCCGACCGCCTTTCCTCACTCTCGCGTTAGTTTCCGATTACTTTGTCATTATTTTCACGCTCTTCTCCGTTCTCCCTTTCTTTGAATGGCGTTCTTTTCTCCTGTCTTTCCCCATTCTTTTTCTTCCGTCCGTTATTCACCCCTTTTCTCTTCCCCTGTTGTCTCTCTCTTTTGTCATTCTCTCGCTCTTTTCTCAGTCCGTTCATACTGATCATGCTCCAGTCCCGTCGATCATTCAGCATTCTCTCGTTCTTGTCAGTCAGTCATAGTCTTTACTGTTTCTTGTTCTCATAGCATCTGTTGTTCATATTCCTTACAACTTTCCTTCCTTCGTCATATTTACGTTCTCCTGTTCTTGTTCTTGATAAACCATTCCTTTCGTCAACGTCCTCTCATTCTTCTATTCCCGTCTGTCGTTCATTACTTCTAGTTCCTATCCATCGCTGAATTATCTCGTGTTCTTCCCCCGTCCATTATTCATTATTTTCACGTTCCTGTCTGTTCATCTTGTCTACTTGGCGTTTTGTCTCTCCTCACTGCGGTTATCATTCATCATTCTCGTCATCACTTCATCTATTTCTTCCTTTATTGGATGATTCTGACAACGTCTTACTTTTCTGCAGCCCATCGTCCGGACGCTCTTTCCTCTGTTCTTGTCCCGCCCCTGTTCATCATGTTCACCTGTTCTTCTGAACACTCCGTGAAAAATGTATTGTTCTCTCGTTTCACTTCCCTCCAGTTTGTCCACGGCTGCATCGTTCTCACGGTGTTGTATTTTGATGTCATCCATCACTTTCATGGCGCCCTCTCGCTTTTTACCTCCCCTGAATCCTTCTCTGGTCAATCTCATGCTGCTGTCCTGTCCACCGCACATCATTTTCACATTCTTCTCTTCGCCTGTTCTTCATGGATATGATGTCATCTCATCCCACCTCTCATTTGTAATTGTCTGTTATTTATCATTCACGTTTCCTCCTTTCATACTTCTTTCGCTATTCTTACGTTCCGTTTATATCCCGTCCGTGAATATGTTCTTACGTTCTTACCATCTCCTCCGAATTATTTGTCAGCATTCTCTCGTTCTTCTTCCATCCTACTTTCATATTTCTCTCCTTTTCTCATTATTTATTCACCATGTTCCCTTTTCTTATCATTTATTCACCATGTTCCCTTTTCTTATCATTTATTCACCATGTTCCCTTTTCTCATTATTTATTCACCATGTTCCCTTTTCTTATCATTTATTCACCATGTTCCCTTTTCTTATCATTTATTCACCATGTTCCCTTTTCTCATTATTTATTCACCATGTTCCCTTTTCTTATCATTTATTCACCATGTTCCCTTTTCTTATCATTTATTCACCATCTTCCCTTTTCTCATTATTTATTCACCATGTTCCCTTTTCTTATCATTTATTCACCATGTTCCCTTTTCTTATCATTTATTCACCATGTTCCCTTTTCTTATCATTTATTCACCATCTTCCCTTTTCTCATTATTTATTCACCATGTTCCCTTTTCTAATCATTTATTCACCATGTTCCCTTTTCTCATCATTTATTCACCATGTTCCCTTTTCTTATCATTTATTCACCATCTTCCCTTTTCTCATTATTTATTCACCATGTTCCCTTTTCTTATCATTTATTCACCATGTTCCCTTTTCTTATCATTTACTCACCATGTTCCCTTTTCTTATCATTTATTCACCATGTTCCCTTTTCTCATCATTTATTCACCATGTTCCCTTTTCTCATCATTTATTCACCATGTTCCCTTTTCTCATCATTTATTCACCATGTTCCCTTTTCTTATCATTTATTCACCATCTTCCCTTTTCTTATCATTTATTCACCATGTTCTTTTCTCATCATTTATTCACCATGTTCCCTTTTCTCATCATTTATTCACCATGTTCCCTTTTCTTATCATTTATTCACCATCTTCCCTTTTCTCATCATTTATTCACCATGTTCCCTTTTCTCATTATTTATTCACCATGTTCCCTTTTCTCATTATTTATTCACCATGTTCCCTTTTCTTATCATTTATTCACCATGTTCCCTTTTCTCATCATTTATTCACCATGTTCCCTTTTCTCATCATTTATTCACCATGTTCCCTTTTCTCATCATTTATTCACCATGTTCCCTTTTCTTATCATTTATTCACCATCTTCCCTTTTCTTATCATTTATTCACCATGTTCCCTTTTCTCATCATTTATTCACCATGTTCCCTTTTCTTATCATTTACTCACCATGTTCCCTTTTCTCATCATTTATTCACCATGTTCCCTTTTCTCATCATTTATTCACCATGTTCCCTTTTCTTATCATTTATTCACCATCTTCCCTTTTCTTATCATTCTCGCATTATCTTCACTTCCCGTTCATCATTGTGACGCTCTGGTGCCGTCAATCGTTCAGTGTATTCACTTTCTCCTCCAGTCGGTCATTGTGTTCACTTTCTCCTCCAGTCGTTCATTGTGTTCACTTTCTCCTCCAGTCAGTCGTTCATTGTGTTCACTTTCTCCTCCAGTCAGTCGTTCATTGTGTTCACATTCTCCTCCAGTCGTTCGTTGTGTTCACTTTCTCCTCCAGTCGTTCATTATGTTCACTTTCTCCTCCAGTCGGTCATTGTGTTCACATTCTCCTCCATTCGTTCATTGTGTTCACTTTCTCCTCCAGTCGGTCATTGTGTTCACTTTCTCCTCCAGTCGGTCATTGTGTTCACTTTCTCCTCCAGTCGGTCAGTCATTGTGTTCACATTCTCCTCCATTCGTTCATTGTGTTCACTTTCTCCTCCAGTCGGTCAGTCATTGTGTTCACTTTCTCCTCCAGTCGGTCAGTCATTGTGTTCACTTTCTCCTCCAGTCGGTCAGTCATTGTGTTCACTTTCTCCTCCAGTCAGTCGTTCATTGTGTTCACTTTCTCCTCCAGTCGGTCAGTCATTGTGTTCACTTTCTCCTCCAGTTGGTCATTGTGTTCACTTTCTCCTCCAGTCAGTCGTTCATTGTGTTCACTTTCTCCTCCAGTCGGTCGTTCATTGTGTTCACTTTCTCCTCCAGTCGGTCATTGTGTTCGATTTCTCCTCCAGTCGGTCATTGTGTTCACTTTCTCCTCCAGTCAGTCGTTCATTGTGTTCACTTTCTCCTCCAGTCGGTCGTTCATTGTGTTCACTTTCTCCTCCAGTCGGTCATTGTGTTCACTTTCTCCTCCAGTCGGTCATTGTGTTCACTTTCTCCTCCAGTCGGTCGTTCATTGTGTTCACTTTCTCCTCCAGTCGGTCATTGTGTTCACTTTCTCCTCCAGTCGGTCATTGTGTTCACTTTCTCCTCCAGTCAGTCGTTCATTCTGTTCACTTTCTCCTCCAGTCAGTCGTTCATTGTGTTCACATTCTCCTCCAGTCGGTCATTGTGTTCACTTTCTCCTCCAGTCAGTCGTTCATTGTGTTCACTTTCTCCTCCAGTCGGTCATTGTGTTCACTTTCTCCTCCAGTCGGTCATTCATCGTGTTCACTTTCTCCTCCAGTCGGTCAGTCATTGTGTTCACTTTCTCCTCCAGTCGGTCAGTCATTGTGTTCACATTCTCCTCCAGTCGGTCAGTCATTGTGTTCACATTCTCCTCCAGTCCGTCAGTCATTGTGTTCACATTCTCCTCCAGTCGGTCAGTCATTGTGTTCACATTCTCCTCCAGTCGGTCAGTCATTATTTTCACGTACCTCTGACATCAGCTATGTATCGCTTTCACCTTCTTCTCCAATCAGTCATTCATCGTTTTCAACGTCTTAGTCATTCGTGGTTTTCAGGTTTCTCCAGTTGGTCATTGATCATGTTCATATTCTTCTCCAGCAAGTTATTTATTTTAACACTCTTCTCCGGTCATTCGTTGATACTTTTCACGTTCTTCTTCAGTCCGTCATTCATCATTTCCAAGTTCTTCTCAGTCAGTCATTCATCGTTTTCAAATTCTCAGTCAGTCATTCATCATTTTCACGTTCTTATCAGTCAATCATTCATCGTGTTCAAGTTCTTCTCAGTCAGTCATTCATCGTTTTCAAGTTCTTATCAGTCATTCATTCATCGTGTTCAAGTTCTTCTCAGTCACTCATTCATCGTGTTCAAGTTCTTCTCAGTCACTCATTCATCGTGTTCAAGTTCTTCTCAGTCACTCATTCATCGTGTTCAAGTTCTTCTCAGTCACTCATTCATCGTGTTCAAGTTCTTCTCAGTCACTCATTCATCGTGTTCAAGTTCTTCTCAGTCAGTCATCCATCGTGTTCAAGTTCTTCTCAGTCAGTCATCCGTGGTTTCAGGTTCTTCTCCAGTCAGTCATTTCTGATATTCTGAAATATCTGAATCCAAAAATGTACTCAACGTGTGGAAAAGTGAAACAGAATTAAGAACAACTATCAACTTCCATCGTATCCTATTAAATTAGGAGGCATTGCTGTCGTGAGATCTTTTGTCAAAGCACAGGCATTGGTATGAGGCATTCTCGGAGAACAAGATATCGTCGAGCCTCATTTCTGATATCAAAAGTGGACAGAAAGATGAGACTATATCTGGTCATCAAAAACCAAATCAGTATACTACATACAGGGAAGTTAAAGAAACCTTTGACGTCTTTCTTTTTGCGGAAAAGTATTGTAAGTATTTTATTTGTTGTTAAAAGAAAATACCAGAAGAACGTTTTAAAAAGCCTTTGGAAAAAATATGGTCCTCGTACATCCGGCGGATAAAAGAAAAACGGTTCATAAGATAAGAAGCTCGAAGAAAAGACATAAGTTAGCAACATTTTTTTTTCACTTCAGGAAGTCCAGTCAATTCAAAATCATGCTGCAAGACTCCAGTCAAGAGCAAGTGGTGCTGCCTAACACACTCTGTACCTTCCAGTGGGCACACAAACGCGCGCGCGCGTGCACGCGTATGTGTGTGTATGTGTGTGTGATGCGTACGTCCTGCGTGCGCGCACATGCACGTGTGTGCGCGCGTGCGTGTGTATGTTTGTGTATACGTTAGCATATTGTGTGTGTGTGTGTGTGTGTGTGTGTGTGTGTACGGGGAAGGGGGGGGGGCGCATAAATCGGCATAAGTCGCGCAGCCATGTAAATTGATGTGTTTGTGGAGGAGCGACAGGACAGGGGAAAAGATGGGGATGGAGAGGTGTGGAGGAAAGGGGGGGGGGAGAGTATGTGTGTGTCTCTTTTTCAAATGAAATGTGTTTGTTTTGACAAATTGTACTGGTTTTGAATGACTTTACCAAACACTGCTTAACCATATTTTTTCCTTGTAATTTTTTGGTGTTGTTTTGCACAATGCTGGCAATACGGCTTAACTTGGTGTTAGTCGCGGTGTTCTCTCTCTCTCTCTCTCTCTCTCTCTCTCTCTCTCTCTCTCTCTCTCTCTCTCTCTCTCTCTTTCTCTCCTCTCTTTCTCTCTCTCTCCTCTCCTCTCTCTCTCTCTCCTCTCTCTCTCTCTCTCTCTCTCTCTCTCTCGTTAAACCCTTTTCTCTTGTGTTTTACTGTTCTTCTTCATTGATGCTTTAATGTTCAGTGGCATTGACTGTGACGGTCACATAGCTTGCTTTCACTATTTTCTGTCGTGTTTTAAAAATACATTGTTGTATTTATCATTAAAAGCTTACAATAACAAATAACTTTCAAAACTGCTCTAAAGTGTGAAAATGAGTAGAATAAGCGAAGTTTTGAATCAGCAGTTTTTTTTAATTTGAGAAAATCTGAATGTGTAAGAGTCGGCAAAGTCTTGTTATCTTTTCAGAATATCCATGGCCTTCTATGTGTCATCATTGCTTCTGTTGTGCATGTTACTCCTACTTATGGCATACCTAATGTACCATGAAAAGACATGCACTTGGTATAATGTTCAGACGATATTTCCATCTCCTTATGACTTACCTAAGGTACCATGAAAAGACATGCACTTGGTATAATGTTCAGACGATATTTCCATCTCCTTATGACTTACCTAAGGTACCATGAAAAGACATGCACTTGGTATAATGTTCAGACGATATTTCCATCTCCTTATGACATACCTAAGGTACCATGAAAAGACATGCACTTGGTATAATGTTCAGACGATATTTCCATCTCCTTATGACTTACCTAAGGTACCATGAAAAGACATGCACTTGGTATAATGTTCAGACGATATTTCCATCTCCTTATGACTTACCTAAGGTACCATCAAAGGACATGCACATGGTATGATGTTCAGACGATATTTCCATCTAGACAACTGCAAATCTAAGAACATGAACGAAATAAGAATAACGCACATAATATTTATCAGCAGGAGACAGGTATTAAACATGTACATGGAATGAAATGGTCTTGCATATTCGGGAGAGGAAACACTAATAACAATATTTTAACGGGGAGAATGAGACATCATTGCTACAACATCAAGTATTAAGTGAAAAAACTTTACAGCATTCACAAGACTAAGTTTCGGATACTCACATGACTGCTGATAACATTGGCAATTTCGTACTGTATAACATTGGCAATTTCGTACTGACAGTTTGATAGTGACAGCAAGGAAAAGGTAAAAAAATTTTTTTTTACAGCAATTGGTGCTTAACCATGGAATCAAGATACATCAACAATAAATCTCCATAACCAGTCACCAGCTTCATGTGATCAAAATTGATTTATGAATAAGTTTATTTATCAACCCTACACAGCGTGTTGAATAAAATACAGCCTACAGACAGTAGAGCGATTGAACAAGCTGTTGGCAGTCTGGTACATACAAATAATATTGAATTCGTACCATGAAGCTGGTTTGCCGTCTTTTTCAGAATAAGGCAAGTTGTCAAAAGCTAATCGTTTTTATTCGAAGTCTTTTTGTCTTGAATTCAGAAACAAAGAAAGTATTCTTAGACTCTGGCAACGAGTATCTGAAAAGAGCTAGACACACGCTGTCTCTCTCCAGCCAGCAAGAAATTATACAAATGAACTTAACGCAAAATGCAATGTTGTTCCTTCATCTGTTTCATCAGGTCCGACAATGCCTGTCATGCCTCACTGAGAGAACGGACAGGTCAAAGGTGATGATGATTATATTGCACTGACGACAGGTGAAAACATTAACATTTTATTGTCTGAGAAAGGTAGCGTGAACATTTTATTTTCTGAGACTCAATAACGTATTAAACCCGTGTATCCAAATGATTGAAAAGACGTTAACAGAAGGCTCCATCCTAGAATCACACACACGTTCTGGATGAAAAAAAAATCATTCAAAAATGCAAGAATACTTTTGGCTTGATACCACTAATGTCCGACTTCTTTTTCCTAGGTTCACGTGAAGTCACTGGGTCATCGCACTGAAGAACTGTTCACCAGATTTCTCCAACTCTGTCGGTTGTGTTCCGAGGCATTGGGCTCAACAGACGGTTTCCCTGTCCATTCTGCAATGCTGTCGATCCGTTTGTTTTGTCTTCTCCTTGCTTTCAGTTCTTCAACAGTTAACTGGGTGACTGTTTTAGCGGGGCCATTGGATCCTCATGACAATGCCGAGTTAGATTCTTTGCTTTGCTGGTGTCAGCAGATCTTTGTATGACTCGATATACTGTTTGATGGTATGGCGCACTGTACATCTGATGCACAGTATCTTGAAATGACACCTGGTTTCTATGATTGGGTTCTTTCTTCCAGGTCCATGGTGGGTCTGTCTATAGGAAAATAAAATACGCCCGTGCATGTAAGAGCCAGATTTGTACTTCGGTGAGATGTTATTGTCTTTCCATACAGGGTTCAGTCTGCACAGAATCGATGCCTTTGCTGCTCTTTAGAGGATATCTGATTTAAATTTCCCCCATCGCTGAAAACAAACCCCAGATATATGAACTGTTTAACAGTTCCTAGCTGAAATGAATCCCAGATAAATGATCTGTTGAACAGTTACTAACTGAAATAAATTCCAGATAAATGAACCTCCTTAAGTCCAAATCTTTGCCAAGTCATTACTATGAAGATAGTTCAGTTGTTGGCCTGCACTTGTTTTTTTCCCCCACTATTAGATTGTTCGTCTATGTATTTGTCTGACTTTGTTCAAGTTTAAAAGGCTGTGCCAGTCTTGAATAAAAGTTACTCTGTGTTAGGTTTTCTTATGGGAGCAAAAAAATACCCAACTTGTTTACTGTTGAACTGTTTAACAGTTCCTAGCTTCTATCCATGGTTATATTGGTACTGAAAGTGTGGTGTTGTGGCTGGCCGTTATTTTGGTCTTCTCGGTGTTGATAACCATACCATGTCTCATGTATGTTTTGGCCAGTGCTTTTAACAAGCTTAATGAGTTCTCGTTCTGCGCACGCCAGGCCGTCGAAGTTATTTGCAAAGTGAAGGGTTCGAGATAGTTCTTGCAGAGCCGATTGTGTTGACATGATCTTGAAGTGGATCATTCATGACGCATTCCAGGACTATGCTGAAAAGTACTGGAGAGAAACGAATCATAGCTGATATCTTGCACCACTCTCCAGTCTTCTCTGAAGACCTTCTGCTGTCAGACTCTCCCTAGAGTTTCTTCCAATCAGTCGCGTCCTTTGTGAACGCTGCACTAGTCACTTTGCCGGATGTTGTTGATTAACTTTGTCCCGCGATCAGATTTGTTCATAAGGCGTATAGCACTTCTGGACAGACTCTGTCCAAAGCCTCTTTGAAGTCTGTGAAGACATAATAGAAATCCTTCAGGCGTTGCGGGTGCTTTTGGCGAAGATCTGTTCGGTGATACTTCAGCCTCTAAGATGCAGCGGTGTCTGTCTGCAACTGTAATCTATTCAGAATGATCTTGAACATTACGTTGCTTACATTGCTGATCTAA
>CM065741.1:47742148-47764648 GCA_033310375.1 Conus canariensis | reverse complement strand
GGTCGTCATGTCATTCATTATTTCAGTCGGTCAGTCGATCGTTCAGTCATTCATTCGTTTAGTCGGTCAGTCGGCCGTTCAGCTATAGTCATTCGGTCAGCCGATCGTTCATTCATTCATTCGTACAGTCGGTCATTCGGTCATTCATTTGTTTAGTCGGTCAGTCAGTCATTTGTTCAGTCAGCAAGTCGGTCGTTTAGCCATTCATTCTTTTAGTCGATCATTCACTCGTTCGTTCAGTCGGTCATTCATTCATTCAGTAAGTCAGTCGTTCAGCCATTCAGTCGGTCAGTCTATCGTTCAATGATTCATTCAATAGGTCAATCGGTCGTTCAGTCATGCATTCGTTCAGTCGGGCGTTCAGTCACCGATTCATTCAGTCGGTCATTCGTTCAGTCGGTCAATCGGTCGTTCAGTCATTCATTCGTTCAATTGGTCAGTTGCTTGGTCATTCAATCATTCGTTGTTCAGTCGATTGATCATGCATTTATTCGTTCAGTCGGTCGTTTAGTAACTAATTCGTAGTGACGGTCAATCGGTCGTTCAGTCACTGATTCGTTCTGTCCGTTAGTCATTCATTCGTTCAGTCGGTCAATCGGTCAGTCAGTCAGTCATTCGTTCAGTCGGTCAATCGGTCGTTCAGTCATTTATTCGTTCATTCATACATTCGTTAAGTCGGTCGGTCATTGATTTGTTCAGTCATTCAGTCGGTCATTTAGTCAATCGTTCGTTCATTCGGTGAGTCTGTTGTTCATTCATTCATTCGTTGAGTCGGTCAGTCATACATTCGGTCAATCGGTCGTACAGTCATTCATTCGTTCAGTCGGTCATTCAATCATTTGTTCAGTCGGTCCGTTGATCGTTCAGTCATTCATTTGTTCAGTCGGTCAATCGGTCGGTCAGTCATTCGTTCGTTCAGTCGGTCGTTCAGTCATACCTTCGTTCAGTCAGTCAACCGGTCGTTCAGTCATTTATTCGTTCAGTCGCTCGTTCAGTCATTCATTCGTTCAGTCGGTCTGTCATTGATTCGTTCAGTCGGTCGTTCAGTCGATTATTCTTTCATTGAGACAATCGATCGTTCAGTCATTCATTCGGTCAGTCGGCCGTTCAGTCATTAATTTCGTTTGTCGGTTCAGTTACTCGTTCGGTCGTCGGTCGTTCAGTCAGTCAATCGTTGAATCGGTGAGTCGGCCCTTCAGTCATTCACTCGTTCAGTCGGTCAGTCATTCGATCAGTCTGTTGTTCAGTCCTTCGTTCGGGCAGTTGGTCGGTCGTTCAGTCGGTCGGTCGGTCATTCATTCGATCAGTCGGTTGTTCAGTCATTCATTCGGTCAATTGGTCGTTCAGTCATTCATTCGTTTACTCGAACGTTCAGTCATTCATTCGTTCAGTCGATCGTTTAGTCATTCCTTCGTTCAGTCGGTCAATCGATCGATCGTTCATTCATTCGTTAAGTCGGTCGTTCAGTCATTCATTAGTTCAGTCGGTCAGTCATCCATTCGTTCAGTCGATCGTTCAGTCTTTACTTCGTTCAGTCGGTCAATCAGTCGATCAGTCATTCGTTTAGTCGATCGTTCAGCCATCGATTCGTTCACTTGGTCTCTCAGTTGTTGATTCGTTCAGTTGGTTTTTCAGGCAGTCGTTCGTTCAGTCGGCGGGCGTACGGTGAGGCACAGATGCAAGGCGTCACATGGGTGGGGGTACATGGGATACGGATGCTGGTCGTGACAAGGATGGGCTTACGTGGAGGGGGGTGAGGGGGGGGGGGGAGAAGCGAAGACAGGGTATGGCGTGTGGGGGATACGGGGGGGGGGGGGGGGGGGCGCGGCTGCAGGGTATGGCCATGAGCACGGGGTCGAGGATGCAGCGTACAGCATAGTTGCGGGTATAAAGGACGGGAATACAGCGTATGACATGGGGGTGGGGGGTACGGTGGTCGCGGTTGCTGGGCGTGACGTGGGTGGGGTGACGGGGGAGTGGGGGGGGGAGCAGATACAGGGCGGAACATCGGTGGGGGTACAGGGAATGCGGGTTTCAGGGCTTCACATGGATTGGGGAGGGGAGGGGATGGTGGTTGTTGAAGGGCGGGAAAGAAGATGTAAAATGTAACATTGGTACAGGTTGTGCGAATACCGGATGTAGCATGGATGGGTGGAGGGCAGATTTCAGAGCTTGGAATGAGTGATGGTAGGAAGCGCGGATTTCAAATCATAACCATTGGTTCGGGTGAGGGGGGGGTGTGTGTGTGTGTGTGTGTGTCTGTCTGTGTGTATGTGAGGCGCATAGGATTCAGGGCGAGACATGAGTGGGAATATCGGTGGGGGGGGGGGGGGGGGGGGGGGGGGAACTGGGAAGTGCGGATTCCGGTGCCTAATCTGAGTGGGGGGTAGAGCGAAGGGGATTGAGTGTGTGCGGATGTTAGAGGCGACATAGGTGGGGGGTAGGGAAGGGAGGGCGTGATATGGGTGGGCGTACATGATGCACAGTTTTCAGGACCTGACATGGGTTAAGGTGTAGGGGGCGCGGATTTCAGGGTGTGACGTGAGTGGGAGAAGAGGGAGTGAAGACAGTGGGGCATATTGGAGAGGGCGTGCAAGGAGCGTCGATGTAGGGTGTGACTGGTGGGCATAGTGGGGCAGAGGTGGCGTGGATACTGGGCGTATTGGGACCGAGGGGGCGTGGATGAAGGGCGTGACGTAGGTGGGGCGTATTGAGGCAGAGGGGGCGTGGATGAATGGCGTGACGTGGTGGGCGTATTGAGGCAGAGGGGGCGTGGATGAAGGGCGTGAAATAGTTGGCGTATTGGGGCAGAGGGGGCGTGAATGAAGGGCTTGACGTGGTGGGCGTATTGGGGCAGAGGGGGCGAGGATGAATGGCGTGACGTGGTGGGCGTATTGGGGCAGAGGGGGCGAGGATGAACGGCGTGACGTGGTGGGCGTATTGGGGCAGAGGGGGCGAGGATGAACGGCGTGACGTGGTGGGCGTATTGGGGCAGAGGGGGCGAGGATGAACGGCGTGACGTGGTGGGCGTATTGGGGCAGAGGGGGCGAGGACGAACGGCGTGACGTGGTGGGCGTATTGGGGCAGAGGGGGCGAGGATGAACGGCGTGACGTGGTGGGCGTTTTGGGGCAGAGGGGGCGAGGATGAACGGCGTGACGTGGTGGGCGTATTGGGGCAGAGGGGGCGAGGATGAACGGCGTGACGTGGTGGGCGTATTGGGGCAGAGGGGGCGAGGATGAACGGCGTGACGTGGTGGGCGTATTGGGGCAGTGGGGACGCCGGTGGTGGGTGCGACATTGTGGGTGTGTTGGGGCAGAGGAGGCGCAGATGAAGGGCGTGACACGGTGGGCGGGGCGCGTTGGGGCGGAGGTGAATGAGGGACGTGATGTGGGTGTTTTATTGGACCAAGGGGACACGGATGAAGAGCATAACATGGGTGTCGGGGGGGGGGGGGGGGGGGTGAAGGGCGTGACATGGGGGGGGGGGGGGGGCGGCGTGCAGATGGAGGGAGTGACATGGGTGTCTTATTGGGGCAGAGGAGACGCGGATGAAGGCCATGACATAGGTATTGGGACAGCGCAAATGCAGGGTTTAGCATGGGTGGGCGTAGAGGGGGCGCAGATGCAGGGCATGGTATGGCTCGGCGAACTGGCGGGGGGGGGGGGGGGGGGGGGAAGAGGATGCAGGGCATGAAATGGATGGGCGTAAGGAACAGGGATGCACAGACTTCAGGACGTGACATGGGTGAGGGTACAGGATGCACAGATGTCAGGGCGTGACATGGGTGAAGGTAGAGGATGCACAGATGTCAGGGCGTGACATAGGTGAGGGTACAGGATGCACAGATGTTAGAGCGTCACATGGGTGAGGGTACAGGATGCACAGATGTCAGAGCGTCACATGGGTGAGGATACAGGATGCACAGATGTCCGGGCGTGACATGGGTGAGGGTACAGGATGCACAGATTTCAGGGCGTGACATGGGCGAGGGTACAGGATGCACAGATGTCAGGGCGTGAGATAGGTGAAGGTACAGGATGCAGACTCCAGGGCGTGACATGGGTGAGGGTACAGGATGCACAGATGTCAGGGCGTGACATGGGTAAAGGTACAGGATGCACAGACTTCAGGGCATGACATGGGTGAGGGTACAGGATGCACAGATGTCGGGGCGTGACATGGGTGAAGGTACAGGATACACAGACTTCAGGGCGTGACATGGATAGGGTACAGGATGCACAGACTTCAGGGCGTGACTTGGATGAGGGTACAGGATGCACAGATTTCAGGGCGTGACATGGGTGAGGGTACAGGATGAACAGACTTAAGGGCTTGACATGAGTGAGGGTACAGGATGCACAGATGTCAGGGCGTGACATAGATGAGGGTACAGGATGCACAGATGTCCGGGGTGACATGGGTGAGGGTACAGGATGCACAGACTTCAGGGTCTGACATGGGCGAGGGTACAGGATGCACAGACTTCAGGGCGTGACATGGGTGAAGGTACAGGATGCACAGATGTCAGGGCGTGACATGGGTGAGGGTATAGGATGCACAGATTTCAGGGCGTGACATGGGTGAGGGTACAGGATGCACAGACTTCAGGGCGTGACGTGGGCGAGGGTACAGGATGCACAGACTTCAGGGCGTGACATGGGTGAAGGTACAGGATGCATAGATGTCAGGGCGTGACATGGGTGAGGGTACAGGATGCACAGATTTCAGGGCGTGACATGGGTGAGGGTACAGGATGCACAGACTTAAGGGCGTGACATGGGTGAAGGTACAGGATGCACAGATATCAGGGCGTGACATGAGTGAGGGTACAGGATGCACAGACTTCAGGGCGTGACATGTGTGAAGGTACAGGATGCACAGATGTCAGGGCGTGACATGTGTGAAGGTACAGGATGCACAGACTTAAGGGCGTGACGTGTGTGAAGGCACAGGATGCACATATGTCGGGGCGTGACATGGGTGAGGACACAGGATGCACAGACATCAGGGCGTGACATGGGTGAGGGTACAGGATACAAAGACTTCAGGGCGTGACATGGGCGAGTGTACAGGATGTACAGACTTCAGGGCGTGACATGGGTGAGGGTACAGGATGCACAGATGTCGGGGCTTGACATGGATGAGGGTATAGGATGCACAGTTATCAGGGCGTGACATGGGTGAAGGTACAGGATGCACAGTCTTCAGGGCGTGACATGGGTGAGGGTACCGGATGCACAGATGTCGGGGCGTGACATGGATGAGGGTGCAGGATGCACAGACTTCAGGGCGTGACATGGGTGAGGGTACAGGATGCACAGACTTCAGGGCGTGACATGGGTGAGGGTACAGGATGCACAGATGTCAGGGCGTGACATGGGTGAAGGTACAGGATGCACAGTTATCAGGGCGTGACATAGGTGAGGGTACAGGATGCACAGACTTCAGGGCGTGACATGGGTGAGGGTACAGGATGCACAGATGTCAGGGCGTGACATGGGTGAGGGTGCAGGATGCACAGATGTCAGGGGCGTGACATGGATGAGGGTACAGGATGCACAGTTATCAGGGCGTGACATGGGTGAGGGTACAGGATGCACAGTCTTCAGGGCGTGACATGGGTGAGGGTACAGGATGCACAGATGTCGGGGCGTGACATGGGTGAGGGTGCAGGATGCACAGACTTCAGGGCGTGACATGGGTGAGGGTACAGGATGCACAGACTTTAGGGCGTGACATGGGTGAGGGTACAGGATGCACAGATGTCAGGGCGTGACATGGGTGAGGGTACAGGATGCACAGATGTCGGGGCGTGACGTGGGTGAGGGTACAGGATGCACAGATGTCGGGGCGTGACGTGGGTGAGGGTACAGGATGCAGACTTCAGGGCGTGACGTGGGTGAGGGTACAGGATGCACAGATTTCAGGGCGTGACGTGGGTGAGGGTACAGGATGCACAGATGTCAGGGCGTGACGTGGGTGAGGGTACAGGATGCACAGATTTCAGGGCGTGACGTGGGTGAGGGTACAGGATGCACAGATTTCAGGGCGTGACGTGGGTGAGGGTACAGGATGCACAGATGTCAGGGCGTGGCATGGGGAGGGTACAGGATGCACAGACTTAAGGGCGTGACGTGGGTGGGCGAACTGGAGGGGGGTAGGGTGGAGTGGATGCAGCGAGAAAAGTGGATGGGTATATGGGATGGTGTTGGGGGGAGGGGGGCGTTGATGCACATGGGTGGGCGTGATGCGGAGGAGGGAGTGCATGGTGGGTGTATTGAGGCGGAGAAGGGTGTGGATGAAGGGTTTGACTTGGAGGTCGTATTCAGGCAGAGGGGATGCACACGAAGGGCAAGACGTGGATGTCTTGGTGGGGCAGAGGGGACACGGATAAAGGCGTTACATGGTGGAAGTATTGATGCAGTGCGGGTGGATGAAAATCTGGATGTAGGGGACTTGTTGGGGCAGAGGGTTGGTGGGGGGTGGGTGGGGGGGTGGACGAAGGACGTGACATCGTGGGCGTTTTGGGGCCGCGGGAGAGCAGATGAACGGCGTGACGTGGATGTCTTATTGGGGCAAAGGAAGTGGAGGAAAGGCGTGACACGCTGGGCGTCTCGGGCAGAGGGGGCGCGGATGAAGGTCAAGGCATGGTGGATATATTGGGGCAGTGGGGCACGGATGCAATAGGTCATATGGGTGTATTGAAGCAGAGGAGCCGTGACATGGGTGAAGGGTAGACGCATAGACAAGGCGTGACATGGCTGGGCAAACTGAAGTGGGGGAGGGGGGGGGGAGGAGGATGAATGGACGCAGTTCTCGAAATGGATGGGTGTGAGGAAGGGGGGTGGGGGGGCGTGGATACACATGGGGGAGCATGATGGAAGGAGTGTGTATGCAGGACGTGACATGGATGTATGTGTTTGGGGGGGGGGGGAGCACAGATGCATGATGTGAGATGGAGGAAGAAGAGGCACGTACGCGCGACATGTATGGGTATACGTGGGGGTGGGGAGGAGCGAATGCTGGGTATGACGTGTGGTGGTATGGGGAATGTGGATGCAGGGTATGCCATGGGTACAGTGTCGTGAATGTGGGGTGTGACATGGATGGAGGTGAGGGGGTCGCGGATGCAGTCTACGCCGTGGTGGCGGGTATGGAGGACGCGAATACAGTCTATGGCATACGTGATGTTACGGCGGTCATGGATGCAGGGCGTGGCATGGGTGGGGGGGGAATGGGGGAGGCGAGGTGCAAATACAGGGCATGACATTGGGGGGGGGGGGGGGGGGGATGGAGGCTTCACACAGATGTGGGAAGGGGTCACAGATTTCGGAACATGATAATAGGTTGGGGTGGGGGGAGGGGCGTCAATTTCAGGGCGTAAGATGGATGTGACCATGGAGGAGGGGGGGGGGGGGTTAGCATCTTACACGGGTGGGGAAGCAAAAGGGTAGGGGAGGCTGATTCCAGGGTGTGACGTGGTCATGGGTGCAGGGGGGTGCGGATTTTACAGCGTGATATTGATCGGAGTAGGATAGGGAAGGTGCAGGGCCTGATACGGGTGAGCATACAAGATGAACAGTTGTCAGGGCGCTACATGGTTGAGGGTATATGACACGACAAGAGTTAGGGAACAGGAAGTGAACATTTCAGAGCCGGACTATTGGCGTATGGAAAGGGGGAGGGTGCGTGGGCGGGCGGGCGTCGCTGCAGGTTGTGACACAGGTGGGTGTACTTGGGAAGAGGGGCACAGATGATGGGTGTGACGTGGGTGGGTGTATTGGCAGAAGGGACGGATGAAAGACGTGACGTGGGTTGGGTAGTGAGCAGAGGGGGCGTGGATGAAGGGTTTCATTATGATGGGGATAGTAGGGCAGACGGGGTGGATGAAGGGTTTCATTAGATGGGGATAGTAGGGCAGACGGGGTGGATGAAGGGTTTCATATGATGGGGATAGTAGGGCAGACGGGGTGGATGAAGGGTTTCATATGATGGGGATAGTAAAGCAGACGGGGTGGATGAAGGGTTTCATTATGATGGGAATAGTAGGGCAGACGGGGTGGATGAAGGGTTTCATTATGATGGGGATAGTAGGGCAGACGGGGTGGATGAAGGGTTTCATTATGATGGGGATAGTAGGACAGATGGGGTGGATGAAGGGCATGATTTGGGTGGGCGTAGTGGGGCAGAGGGGGCATGGATGAAGTGTGTGACGGTGGGTGTATTGGGGCAGAGGGGGTGGATGAAGGGCATGACATGGTGGACGTATTGGGAAAAAGGGGCGCGAATAAAGGGCGTGACATGGTGGGTGCACTGGGGCAGAGGGGGCGCGGATGAAGGGCGTGGCATACGTGGGTGAACTGGAGGGGGATGGGGTGGAGCGGAGCAGAGCAGATGCAGCATTAGAAATGGTTGGGCAGGGAAAGAAGGGGGCGTTTGGCATAACGGGTGGGGCGGGCAAAGAAGGGGGCGTTTGGCATAACGGGTGGGGCGGCGAAAGAAGGGGAAGTTTGGCATAACGGGTGGGGCAGGAAAGAAGGGGGCGTTTGGCATAACGGGTGGGGTGGGGAAAGAAGGGGGCGTTTGGCATAACGGGTGGACAGAAGCCGGGCGTGGCATGGATGGGCAAATGGGGGGAGGGATGGGGGCGGATGGAAAAAGCACCAACACGGGGCGTGAAGTGGAAGGGGATGAGGAAATGCAAATGAAAGGTATGACGTGGGGAAGTACGAGAGACGTGGATGCAGGAGATGCTGAAAGGTATGACGTGGGGAAGTACGAGAGACGTGGATGCAGGAGATGCTGTGAGTACGGGGTCTCGAATGAAGACCAGGTCGTGGGTGGGCGTATTGGAGCAGAGTGGGCGCGGATGAAAGGTGTGACGTGGGTGGGTGTTTTGGAGCAGAGGGGGCGCAGATGAAGGGCGTGACGTGGATTGGCGTATTTGGACCGAATGGGGGCGTGGATTAAGAGCGTGACATAGCGGACATATTGGTGCAGAGTGGGCGCGGTTGAAGGGTGTGACATGGGTGTCTTATTAGGGATGGATGAAGGGCGTGACATGGGTGTCTTATTAGGGATGGATGAAGGGCGTGACATGGTGGGAGTGATAGCGCAGAGGGGGCATGGATGAAGGGCGTGATGTGGGTGTCTTCTTGAGGCAGATGGGGTGCAGATGAAAGGCTCGACATGGTGGGTGTCTTGTTGAGGCAGATGAAAGGCTTGACATGGTGGGTGTCTTGTTGAGGCAGATGAAAGGCTTGACATGGTGGGTGTCTTGTTGAGGCAGATGAAAGGTTTGACATGGTGGGTGTCTTGTTGAGGCAGATGAAAGGCTTGACATGGTGGGTGTCTTGTTGAGGCAGATGAAAGGCTTGACATGGTGGGTGTCTTGTTGAGGCAGATGAAAGGCTTGACATGGTGGGTGTCTTGTTGAGGCAGATGAAAGGCTTGACATGGTGGGTGTCTTGTTGAGGCAGATGAAAGGCTTGACATGGTGGGTGTCTTGTTGAGGCAGATGAAAGGCTTGACATGGTGGGTGTGATAGCGCAGAGGGGGCACGGATGAAGGCGTCATGTGGGTGTCTTCTTGAGGCAGATGGGGCACAGATGAAAGGCTCGACATGGTGGGTGTATTGTTGAACAGAGGCGATGATGCAGACTGACATGGGTGGGCGTAATGGATGGAGGAGGGGGGGAGGGGGGGGCGGGAACGGACGCAGCGCATGAAATGGATGGGCGCAAGGAAGGTGAGAGAGGAAAGTTTGGGTGCACATGGGCGGGTGTAATGGGTTTGGGGGGGGGGGGGGGTCGTGTTCGCAGGGCGTGACATAGGGGGAGTGGGGTGGAGCACGGATTCATGATGTGACATGGATATGCAAACAGGGGGGGGGGGGGGGGGGGGAGGGATGGGGGGGGGGGGAGACGAGGAGAGGCATGTACGTAGGGCGTGACCTGTATGGGAGCCCCCCCCCCCCCCCTCCCCGTCCACAGCAACAGTACGGCCCGTCCCGCCGCATCCTGGTCCCGGCAATCCACAGGGAGCACAAAATGTCAAGAGGCAACCCTTCGTAGCAGACATTGCACTGCTGCCGAGTCACTTCGGTGGAGATCAGTAGTGCCTGTTCTGATCCAGCATACGCAGGACACCACCTACTAAGCCCCCTACTGACGATAATAATTAGCAAGTCGCGCAGCCGGCGTGAGTGAGCTCTCCCTCCGGAGCTCTACATCCGTCCAACGACAGTCTCCATGAATTTGCCAATGCTGGTGACCCCGACGGAATCAAATACAGGCATAGACGTGAAGAGAACATGGAAACTGAGGTCATCATGAGATCAGGGCTTGAAGGGCCACAGAATTTGACACTTTTTATGCTGATCGATGGAAATAAGTAAGGATGATGATGATACGGATTTCCATTCCGGTCTGATACTGCGTGTCGGGGCTGTACTCTACGCTTACTTTCATCATATATCCCGACGTCAACCAGACCCGAGAGATGCAGACGCCTGCAGTGTTGGTCAGGAAATTTGAGCAACACTCTCAGAAACGCATTCATGTAGTGAATGAAACTCTACTGTGTGGTCCCTCTACTGTGTGGTCCCTCCCTCTACTGTGTGGTCCCTCTACTGTGTGGTCCCTCTGCTGTGTGGTCCCTCCCTCTACTGTGTGGTCCCTCCCTCTACTGTGTGGTCCCTCCCTCTACTGTGTGGTCTCTCTACTTTGTGGTCCTTCTACTGTGTGGTCCTTCCCTCTACTGTGTGGTCCCTCCCTCTACTGTGTGGTCCCTCCCTCTACTGTGTGGTCCCTCTACTGTGTGGTCGCTCTACTGTGTGGTCCCTCCATCTACTGAGTGGTCTCTCCCTCTACTGTGTGGTCCCTCCCTCTACTGTGTGGTCCCTCGACTGTGTGGTCCCTCTACTGTGTGGTCCCTCTACTGTGTGGTCCCTCCATCTACTGTGTGGTCCCTCCATCTACTGTGTGGTCCCTCTACTGTGTGGTCCCTCCCTCTACTGTGGTACCTCCCTCTACTGTGTGGTCCCTCCCTCTACTGTGTGGTCCCTCTATTGTGTGGTCCCTACCTGTCCTGTGTGGTCGCTCCCTCTACTGTGTGGTCCCTCTACTGTGTGGTCCCTCTACTGTGTGGCCCCTCTACTGTGTGGTCCCTCCATCTACTGTGTAGTCCCTCTCCTGTGTGGTCCTTCCCTCTACTGTGTGGTCCCTCCCTCTACTGTGTGGTCCCTCTACTGTGTGGTCCCTCCCTCTCCTGTGTGGTCGCTCCCTCTACTGTGTGGTCCCTCTACTGTGTGGTTCCTCTACTGTGTGGCCCCTCTACTGTGTGGTCCCTCCATCTACTGTGTAGTCCCTCTCCTGTGTGGTCCTTCCCTCTACTGTGTTGTCCCTCCCTCTACTGTGTGGTCCCTCCCTCTACTGTCTGGTCCCTCTACTGTCTGGTCCCTCCCTCTCCTGTGTGGTCACTCCCTCTACTGTGTGGTCCTCTACTGTATGGTCCCCCTACTGTGTGGTCCCTCTACTGTGTGGCCCCTCTACTGTGTGGTCCCTCCGTCTACTGTGTAGTCCCTCTCCTGTGTGGTCCTTCCCTCTACTGTGTGGTCCCTCCCTCTACTGTGTGGTCCCTCCCTCTACTGTGTGGTCCCTCCCTCTCCTGTGTGGTCCCTCTACTGTGTGGTCCCTCTACTGTGTGGTCCTTCTATTGTGTGGTCCCTCCCTCTACTGTGTGGTCCCTCTCCTGTGTGGTCCCTCTATGGTGTGTTCCCTCCCTCTACTGTGTGGTCCCTCCCTCTACTGTGTGGTCCTTCCCTATACTGTGTGGTCCTTCCCTCTACTGTAAGGTCCCTCTACTGTTGGTGGTCCCTCTCCTGTGTGGTCCCTCTCCTGTGTGGTCCCTCTACTGTGTGGTCCCTCCCTCTCCTGTGTGGTCCCTCTACTGTGTGGCCCCTCCCTCTACTGTGCGGTCCTTCCCTCTACTGTGTGGTCCCTCCCTCTACTGTGTGGTCCCTCTACTGTGTGCTCCCTCCCTCTACTGTGTGGTCCCTCTACTGTGGTGCCTCTACTGTGTGGTCCTTCTACTGTGTGGTCCTTCTAATGTGTGGTCCCTCTACTGTGTGGTCCCTCCCTCTACTGTGGGGTCCCTCCCTCTACTGTGTGGTCCCTCCCTCTACTGTGTGGTCCCTCCCTCTACTGTGTGGTCCTCTACTGTGTGGTCCCTCTACTGTGTGGTCTCTCCCTCTACTGTGTGGTCCCTCCCTCTACTGTGTGGTCCCTCCCTCTACTGTGTGGTCCCTCTACTGTGTGGTCCCTCCCTCTACTGTGTGGTCCCTCGCTCTACCGTGTGGTCCCCCTCCTGTGTGGTCCCTCTCCTGTGTGGTCCCTCTACTGTGTGGTCCCTCCCTCTACTGTGTGGTCCCTCCCTCTACTGTGTGGTCCCTCCCTCTACTGTGTGGTACCTCCCTCTACTGTGTGGTCCCTCCCTCTACTGTGTGGTCCCTCCCTCTACTGTGTGGTCCCTCTACTGTGTGGTCTCTCCCTCTACTGTGTGGTCCCTCTACTGTGTGGTCCCTCTACTGTGTGGTCCCTCCATCTACTGTGTTTTCCCTCTCCAGTGTGGTCCCTCCCTCTCCAGTGTGGTCCCTCTACTGTGTGGTCCCTCCCTCTACTTTTTGGTTCCTCTGCTGTGTGGTCCCTCTACTGTGTGGTCCCTCTACTGTGTGGTCCCTCTCCTGTGCGGTCCCTCCCTCTACTATGTGGTCCCTCCCTCTACTGTGTGGTCCCTCCCTCTACTGTGTGGTCCTTCCCTCTACTGTGTGGTCCCTCTACTGTGTGGTCCCTCCCTCTACTGTATGGTCCCTCCCTCTACTGTGTGGTCCCTCTACTATGTGGTCCCTCTACTGTGTGGTCCCTCCCTCTACTGTGTGGTCCCTCCCTCTACTGTGTGCTCCCTCCCTCTACTGTGTGGTACCTCCCTCTACTGTGTGGTCCCTCCCTCTACTGTGTGGTCCCTCCCTCTACTGTATGGTCCCTCCCTCTACTGTGTGGTCCCTCTACTGTGTGGTCCCTCTACGGTGTGGTCCCTCCCTCTACTGTGTGGTCCCTCCCTCTACTGTGTGGTCCCTCCTTCTACTGTGTGGTCCCTCCCTCTACTGTGGTCCCTCTACTGTGTGGTTCCTCTACTGTGTGGTCCCTCCCTCTATTGTGTGGTCCCTCCCTCTACTGTGTGGTCCCTCCCTCTACTGTGTGTTCCCTTTACTGTGTGGTTCATCTACTGTGTGGTCCCAGTCCTCCCAAATTAGACTGTAGCAACCTCAACTCTGGGTAGGGTAGGAGCGGGTCGGGGCAGAAAAATCCCAAATGGCATTGATGGGAATCGAACCCGCGACCTCCCAGCTGGGTGTCGGCGACGCTAACCATTTCGCCACGGCGGCTGGTAATTTTCTTAACTTTGTCTTTCACTTCACGATTGATTGCTTACACTTCTTTTGTTCTATTATGAGAGAGAGAGAGAGAGATGTAGGTTTAAACGACACAGTTCTGATGAGAGAGAGAGAGAGAGAGAGAGAGAGAGAGAGAGAGAGAGAGAGAGAGATTAAACACCACAGTTCGAATTCAAGTTCTTTTGGCAGATAAACCACCTCATCTTCCGTGCCAACACGATAAATGTTCATCCAAAGGAAAAGGTTTTCTATCTCTGCCGTGTAGTGCAGACAATGTTGTCCAACGCTGCCCGATAGATCCTTTTGATGACCTGTGACGTCATCTCCCAGCCCTGTCCCCAGCCTCAGGTTTCTCTTCATTCCATTTGTTTTGGCGCTTCAATATCTTCCGGTGAAAGGTCAATGTTGTGTACAGCTGCTTAGTTTCATATTTCAGTCCAAACTGGAAATTTCACAGCTCAAATTATTTCCTGATGAGCCAGTCAGAAAAAGTGGAACACTTGACTCTTTCGTCGACATGGTGCAAGTTTCACTTTTTGCCGATCCATCATTGAAAGCCCGCCATGCTGAAATGGGATGGGAAAATTTCAAGACAGTATTGAAAGGAGTCATTCTTAAATTGCGAGAAAATGTCTTTTTTTTCAGTCAAAAATATATTTTCTTTTATCAAAGTGATTGAAAAATCTATAGTAAATGGCGGTGCAGTTTTGGATTCGAAGTTAAGTCGGTTTAAATAGCAAAGTGCACGTTGCTGAAATGTGGTCAATTATGAATCCACAACGTTTAAATTGGCGAAGAAAAGAAATTGTTGTCAGAATAGATGTGGTTAAGTGAGAAAGACGATTTACTGGGACTCTGTCAGCAATGCCGACAAGTTGTTGCAGACCAAGCTACGTAGTAACTGATCACTGGGTCAGTCATTTAATAACAAAATATTGTAACACACACACACACACACACACACACACACACACACACACCCTCCCTCCCACGGATTATATCCATTACACACACAAGGTCGTCAAGCCTTGAAGCAATCACACGTTGTCAATAAGGGAGGTGACAGGATACTTTATCTCAACAAAGATGATGCAACCTCCATCGCTTTTGGACCATTTTTGTTTTCTTTTTACGAAGTGAAATATGCTATTGTGTCTATACACAGAAATTCCAGACTCTGCGCATGTCAAGGTAAGGTAGCGCATGTCAAACAGCATCACGAAATGATGTGATAGTGAAGAACTATGACTGTTTCATGCGTTAATCTGAGAATCAAGACGGGTTCCACTCAAAGTCCCGGCAGTTTGGGATGTCATCAACCAGCAAGCAGACATCAGGCATCTTTGTAAACAGCTGATCAACGTTTTATTGCGCGGTGCGTGTTACAATATTCTGACCACACATTATGATCTCCATATAAACACGACATCAGGTAATGAATAGCAAATATTACAGATAGAAGGTCTACATGCGGAATATTGGAGTTCGCTTGATGGTAAAAAATGAGACGACATCAGGTAATGAATAGCAAATATTACAGAAAGAATGTCTACATGCGGAATATTTGAACTTACGTGGTGGTAAAGAATGATAACAAGAACGCAACAATAAAATACAAACAGAGCCGATACGGTAAAGAAAGGCTTGGTTATGATATAAGGATATACAGTGAAGAAATATGGACGACAAAGGAATAAATATAATTACTCTTGGCCTGTGGCCGTTGTGTACATGTGCACTGTATCTCCTACATGATCATTCAGAACCGGTACATTTAGTAAAACTATAGACAGGAATCTCTTGTTAAACAGAGGACGTTTTGTTTACAGTCCACGACACCACAGAAAACGGTTCGTGAGCTCTGAAATTCAATGCCTGTTCTAATGAATGATGAAGTCGGCAGACAATGTATGTTCTAATGAATGATGAAGTCAGCAGACAATGTATGTTCTAATGAATGATGAAGTCGGCACACAATGTATGTTCTAATGAATGATGAAGTCAGCATACAGTGTATGTTCTAATGAATGATGAAGTCAGCAGACAATGTATGTTCTAATGAATGATGAAGTCAGCAGACAATGTATCTTCTAATGAATGATGAAGTCAGCAGACAATGCCTGTTCTAATGAATGATGAAGTCAGCAGACAATGTATGTTCTAATGAATGAAGTCAAGACATTTCAGCAGACAAGGGAAAAAAAGTGCACACACAGGCACACACAGACACGAACAGACACAGATACAGACAGACAGACAGACACACACGCGCCCGCGCGCGCACACACGCACACACAGAGACACACAGACACACACACACACACACACACACACACACACACACACACACGAACATACGCACGCGTGCGCACACATACACATATAAACATACATACATACACGCGCACGCGCGCACGTATACACCCACCCACGCACGCACGCATGCACGCACGCGCTCACACACATTGACAGGAAGAAGAGTATTAGTATTGTATTATAATGAATTAGTAGCACAATGTATTATGCATAAGGCAGCGAACGAGTACTAGACGAAATATTTGCTTTTACGCAGTGAAGACTAACATGAAAATATTATCAGCTCAGACCAAGGAAGCGTATTCATGCACATGTGCATATGCAAACAAGCAAACTTTTACATCCGAGTTATTGACAAGAAAAAAAAGAGAAAGACAGACAGACAGACAGACAGACAGAAATTGAAACAGACTGGCACACCCCAACTTTTTTATTCAGAAAGAGAGAGACAGAGACACAGAGGGGGGAGGGGTGGGGAGGGGGGTTGGGGGCGAGGCCGGGATGGTTGGATAGGGGAAGACAAAGACGGAACTTCAGAGAGACAGACAGGCAGACAGACAGACAGGCAGGCAGGCAGACAGGCAGGTAGTCAGCCGGTGCCACAGTGTCCTGATCCAGGTGCAGGAGATTCCTCTGCTCCCTGCTTGTGTCGTGTCTTCACATCACCATGCTGTCTGCCCTGTGACTCGCCGACACTGTTCACACACACACACACACACACACGCACACGCACACGCACGCACGCATGCACACAAACGCGCACACACGCGCGCGCACGTGCATATTACTCGCACACACGCGCGCGCACACGCGCACACACACATATACGCGCGCGTACACACATATACGCGCGCGTACACACACACACACACACACACACACACACACACACACACACACACACACACACAAGCACGCCCATACTTACACACGTACACACATAGACATACGCGCGCGCGTGCACACACACACACACACACACACACACACACACACACACACACACACACACACACAACCGAGTAAAAAAGAAAAAAAACGTGCCGTAAGATGTCTGGCCATATCTGAATCGGTTAAGGTGAAGAAACACGGAGATACACCTAAAACTGTATGAACCAGGAGATACACCTGAAACTGTATGAACCAGGAGATACACCTAAAACTGTATGAACCAGGAGATACACCTGAAACTGTATGAACCAGGAGATTCACCTAAAACTGTATGAACCAGGAGATACACCTGAAACTGTATGAACCAGGAGATACACCTAAAACTGTATGAACCAGGAGATACACCTGAAACTGTATGAACCAGGAGATACACCTAAAACTGTATGAACCAGGAGATACACCTGAAACTGTATGAACCAGGAGATACACCTAAAACTGTATGAACCAGGAGATACACCTAAAACTGTATGAACCAGGAGATACAACTGAAACTGTATGAACCAGGAGATACAGCTAAAACTGTATGAACCAGGAGATACACCTAAAACTGTATGAACCAGGAGATACACCTAAAACTGTATGAACCAGGAGATACACCTAAAACGGTATGAACCAGGAGATACACCTGAAACTGTATGAACCAGGAGATACACCTAAAACTGTATGAACCAGGAGATACACCTAAAACTGTATGAACCAGGAGATACACCTAAAACTGTATGAACCAGGAGATACACCTGAAACTGTATGAACCAGGAGATACACCTAAAACTGTATGAACCAGGAGATACACCTAAAACTGTATGAACCAGGAGATACACCTAAAACTGTATGAACCAGGAGATACACCTAAAACGGTATGAACCAGGAGATACACCTGAAACTGTATGAACCAGGAGATACACCTGAAACTGTATGAACCAGGAGATACACCTAAAACTGTATGAACCAGGAGATACACCTAAAACTGTATGAACCAGGAGATACACCTAAAACTGTATGAACCAGGAGATACACCTGAAACTGTATGAACCAGGAGATACACCTAAAACTGTATGAACCAGGAGATACACCTAAAACTGTATGAACCAGGAGATACACCTAAAACTGTATGAACCAGGAGATACACCTAAAACTGTATGAACCAGGAGATACAGCTAAAACTGTATGAACCAGGAGATACAGCTAAAACTGTATGAACCAGGAGATACAGCTAAAACTGTATGAACCAGGAGATACAGCTAAAACTGTATGAACCAGGAGATACAGCTAAAACTGTATGAACCAGGAGATACACCTAAAACTGTATGAACCAGGAGATACACCTAAAAGTGTGTGAACCAGGAGATACACCTAAAACTGTATGAACCAGGAGATACACCTAAAACTGTATGAACCAGGAGATACACCTAAAACTGTATGAACCAGGAGATACACCTAAAACTGTATGAACCAGGAGATACAACTGAAACTGTATGAACCAGGAGATACACCTAAAACTGTATGAACCAGGAGATACACCTAAAACTGTATGAACCAGGAGATACACCTAAAACTGTATGAACCAGGAGATACACCTAAAACTGTATGAACCAGGAGATACACCTAAAACTGTATGAACCAGGAGATACACCTAAAACTGTATGAACCAGGACATACACCTAAAACTGTATGAACCATGAGATACAACTGAAACTGTATGAACCAGGAGATACACCTAAAACTGTATGAACCAGGAGATACACCTAAAACTGTATGAACCAGGAGATACAACTGAAACTGTATGAACCAGGAGATACACCTAAAACTGTATGAACCAGGAGATACACCTAAAACTGTATGAACCAGGAGATACACCTGAAACTGTATGAACCAGGAGATACACCTAAAACTGTATGAACCAGGAGATACACCTAAAAGTGTATGAACCAGGAGATACACCTAAAACTGTATGAACCAGGAGATACACCTAAAAGTGTGTGAACCAGGAGATACACCTAAAACTGTATGAACCAGGACATACACCTAAAATATATGAACCAGGAGATACACCTAAAAATGTATGAACCCGGAGATACACCTAAAAATGTGTGAATCAGGAGATACACCTAAAAATGTGTGAACCAGGAGATACACCTAAAGTGCGTTGACTAGAAGATACACCTAAAACTGTATGAACCAGGAGATACACCTAAAAATGAATGAACCAGGAGATACACCTAAAACTGTATGAACCAGGAGATACACCTAAACATGTGTGAACCAGATAAAAGCTAACTCCTTCATAGTATTGTCCCCGTTTAAAAGGAATGTGCAGCAACTTGTTGGGTATTCTTAACAGACAATTCCATGAATCAAAAATAGCTTTAAAATACTACCGCAGCTTTGGCCAATTTGTCGTTGTTGGCAGAGACGCTTTTCTGCTAGTCTTTATTACACACAGGTGTCAAAGAAGGCAACACTCTCTCAAAGGCTTTAAGGGATTTATTTGGCCAACAACAAATTGTTGATATACAGGAAGAGAGCAGTATATTTGCTCATTTTGGCAGAGAAGACATACAGGACATCTATCTGAACAGCCCCACCCCCTCCTCCAATCCGCACCCCCCCACCCCTCCCCACACACACACACCTTTCAGCGCATGTGCCAAGGAGATGGTGTCGATCATAAAATCACATGTGGCAAAAAATCGTCAGGGACGTGCTAAGATTTTTATTTTCAAACCTCAAAACGCGAAATAATCAAGGGAGGCAAGAAGTTAACCAACCACTCGGAATGTGGCACATAGCGCGGTAGTGACCTTAGACGAGATCACGGTAGGAGTCGTCACGAAAGCTGGGACAGAGTGGGTCCGCAGGATGCTCCCACGAGAACAGTTGTCTCCCTTTATTTGTAATTTATATATATATATATATATATATATATATAGCTGAACAATTCAGTAGTGGGGGAAAACAAATGCAGGCTAACAATTCTTCAGTCATTATAGTAATGACTTGGCAAAGATTTGAACTTTTAGAAAAAAAAAAAATTGAAGATGAAGAAAATGGGGGGAATATATTATAAATATGAGAAACCCTTCACTAGCCACCTGAGGGAACCATCACAATCCCTCTTGAAGGCACATCTATTTGTATTGCCTGCTCCTAGGCCTTTCGTCCGCTGGATCGGACTCATCAGGGAAACACGGCTGATTGTGTCTGTGCTCTTGGTGTCAAATAGAGACACATCACAGTCCATAATTCTGTGGTGTTCTCACCACCAAGGGTTCAAAAGAGAATGCAACAGCACCCCCGAAGCAGCCAGCGAAGGGTAGCAAAATGGAACAAAACGAGTGTGGAGAGGAAAAAAGTTGCTGAAAGACTAAAAGCATTATGCAAACAGTATAAGATGTAGGGGACAATCTTTGAGCCTATACTTGAGGATCCATTCAAGGATGCAAGGGAGATCAAAAGATATGGAACAGTCTGAGTGGTCAGCTCTGCTGTTCAATAAACCAAGCATTGTAAGTGGCTAAGAATTGTACAGAACAACCTTTACTTGGATCTCCTAAGAGATGCAATCTCCCACTGATTGACCAAACAATATAATGCTCTCTCTCTCTCTCTCTCTCTCTCTCTCTCTCTCTCTCTCTCTCTCTATATATATATATATATATATATATATATATTGTTTGTTTGTTTGTTTGTGGTTGTGTCCCTTAGGCGTGAACAAAGTGGGGGTCGTTAACAAAGCTGGGACAGAGTTGGCCGTAAGAATCTCCGCCTTGAGAAAAGTAGTCTCCCTTTCTTTGCAGCACGTTTTGAAGCGTTGGGATGACGTCATGGTTCAGCAAATCTGGCTGTGGGTGGATGAGGGAGTAATAGAGAAATTGACTATTGAGTGTTGACCAGAATTTGATGATTGTGTTTGATGAGGTGGTAGTAGAGAAATTGATGATTGTGTGTTGACCAGAATTTGATGATTGTGTTTGATGAGGTGGTAGTAGAGAAATTGATGATTGTGTGTTGAGAGGTGGTATTAGAGAAATTGATTATTGTTTGATGATTGTGTGTTGACGAGGTGGTGGTAGAGAATTTGATGGTAGTGTGTTGACGAGGTGGTAGTGGAGAAATTAATGATTGTGTATTGACGAGGTGGTAGCAGAGAAATTGATCATTGTGTGAGGATGTTTTAAAACATTACTTTGACCTTCGAAGTCCATTTGCTTGTGTGAGGACTGAAGTTCATTGTTCGGTTGTTAAGCAAACCTGACTGAACATTGACAGATGGAAGAACACAGGTTTCAGGAGATCCTTTCTGATGTGTCTGTATAAGATGGACGGTGGACAACACGATGAGGTGGAGGAAAGGAAGAGGAGGAGGAGGTAAAGAGGAGGAGGAGGAGGAGGTAAATGTAAAGGAAGAGGAGGAGGTAAAGGTAAAGGAAGAGGAGGAGGAGGAGGAGGTAAAGGAAGAGGAGGAGGTAAAGGTAAAAAGGTAGAGGAGGAGGAGGAGGAGGTAAAGAAGAGAAGGAGGAGGAGGTAAAGGTAAAGGAAGAGGAGGAGGAGGTAAAGGAAGAGGAGGAGGTAAAGGTAAAGGAAGAGGAGGAGGAGGTAAAGGTAAAGGAGGAGGAGGGGGTAAAGGAAGAAGAGGAGGAGGAGGTAAAGGAAGAGGAGGAGGAGGTAAAGGAAGAGGAGGAGGAGGTAAAGGTAAAGGAGGAGGAGGTAAAGGAAGAGGAGGAGGAGGTAAAGAAAGAGCAGGAGGAGGTAAAGGTAAAGGAAGAGGAGTAGGAGGAGGTAAAGGTAAAGGAAGAGGAGGAGGAGGAGGTAAAGGTAAAGGAAGAGGAGTAGGAGGAGGTAAAGGTAAAGGAAGAGTAGGGGGGGTAAAGGTAAAGGAAGAGGAGGAGGAGGAGGTAAAGGTAAAGGAAGAGGAGTAGGAGGAGGTAAAGGTAAAGGAAGTGGAGGAGGAGGAGGTAAAGGTAAAGGAAGAGGAGGAGGAGGAGGTAAAGGTAAAGGAAGAGAGGAGGAGGTAAAGGAAGAGGAGGAGGAGGTAAAAGTAAAGGAAGAGGAGGAGGTAAAGGTAAAGGAAGAGGAGGAGGAGGTAAAGGTAAAGGAAGAGGAGGAGGTAAAGGTAAAGGAAGACGAGGAGGAGGTAAAGGTAAAGGAAGAGGAGGAGGTAAAGGTAAAGGAAGAGGAGGAGGAGGTAAAGGAAGAGGAGGAGGAGCAACAAGATAGTGATGAATGATTATGTTGACCACGGCAAGGACTGTACTGTTGTTGTTGTTGTTGTTGTTGTTGTTGTTGTTGTTGATTATGATGATGATGATGACGACGACGACGACGACAATGACGACGACGACGGCGACGACGATTATAATGATAATGTTGACGACGTCGGCGGCGACGACGACGACGACGACGATGATGATGATAGGAGGAGGAAGGGGAGGAGGAGGAGGAGGGGGAGGAGGAGGAGGAGAAAAAGATATTGATGATGATTATGTCGACCGCGACAAGACTGTATTGTGGATGATGAGGAGGAGGAGGAAGAGGAGGAGAAGGGGGAGGGAAAGGATGCGGATGACGACGACCACCACCACGACCACTACCACGCCGACTACAACAACCATGATGATGATGATGATGATGATGATGATGATGATGATGATGATGATGATGACGACGACGACGATCTTTACCTTACAAGGCTGGGATACAGGCGCAGCAGGACTGGCTGTTGTCAAGATCAAGGTCTTCATAGATGGCGATCTGGGAGTAGCTGGAGGCTCTCTGATCC
>CM065741.1:47734648-47737148 GCA_033310375.1 Conus canariensis | reverse complement strand
TAGATAGATAGATAGATAGATAGACAGACAGACAGGCAGGCAGATAGATAAATATATATAGATGCAGGTGAGACATCCCGCACGCCTGACACACGCATCTACGTACACCTGGCTGACATCTCCGTACACCTGGCTGACATCTCCGTACACCTGGCTGACATCTGCCATCACTGACTCCATTCCGTCGCTCTGCATTTCAATCGTCCCCGACACAACAGCAATCAGATCAAAGTTACGTCCCTTTCGTAATCGCAGAGTATTCCCGACACAACAGCAATCAGATCAAAGTTACGTCCCTTTGGTAATCGCAGAGTATTCCCGACACAACAGCAATCGCGTCAAAGTTATGGCCCTTTGGCACGGGCAGGGTGACAACCTTGAGCGCACCATGCAGGAATGCCAGACTGGGGATCCTTCTGCCGACATGGCATTATCATCACCAAACAGAAGACCTACCCTACCCACGGTACAGAGAGAGAGAGAGAGAGAGAGAGAGAGAGAGAGAGAGAGAGAGAGAGAGAGAGAGAGAGAGAGAGAGAGTAAAGTCTAAGCCAGTGTCAAGCACATGATTTCTAGAAGACGGGGGAGGCAGTTTTAGACTGAAAGACACCTCACCTCCCCTCTCCTCCCCCACCCCCATCCACCCAATCCCCTAACGGCCTTGGGCATCCCCCCCCCCCCCACCCACCCACACACACACAGAGGGCAAAAGAGTGACATGCTGGTTTTCAACTGAAGAAAGAGTGTTGTAGGACTGTCATGTGCACATGTTATGTTGATTATAATGTGCACATGTTGTTTTGTGTATAACTATTGGTTTTGAGACAGCAGGTTGACTGGCCTTGTGGTTTTAAGTGAAAAGTGTCATGTGAATGCACATCGCTATTCTGTTGGCTGTGGCCTGTGTGAGTACTGGTTAGGCGCACTGCGCGCGCTATTGAATTTACCTTTAGGATTTGATAATCACTTGCTCCATGCCAGCCGGAGAAGTCGGAGGGCCTGATCGTTTGTTGGGCTGAGGCCAGAGCGAGGCTGCGTCGCGGCAGAGGTATTTAAGTATCCATGTTTAATTAGGGAGAAGCGAAATATATAAGCGAAAGTAAGGAAGACGTTTGTATTTAAAAGAAAAGAAAATAATAAGAACAAGTGTGGTTAAAGTTGTAACAATTCTTTTATTTAAGAATGGGAAAAGAAAAGTAACATTCAGAATAAAAGCTTATGCATAGGGGAAAGGTTACTGTTTCACATCTTCATGTTGAGGTGAGTTCCCCTTTAGTAATTATGGAAACTGTACGTGGTTCCGAGTGTGTTGACAGATTGGCTGTCTCACACGGGCCACGGACTTAGGGCCTTGGAGTGGTCCCAGAGGTGCTGGACCAAGTCCCCAGCCCAGGTCGGGTAGCGGGCTACTTCACCGTAACGAGCCCCAGACCCTGAAGAAGGCGGGTTTGTATAAGGCGACGCCCTATTCAGCCCGGAGATGGCTGTCCCCGTGTGTCTTCCCCAAGTATAAAAGAGTGACCAGAGAGTAAAAATTATATATGTCTTCCTGGAAAGGAATTTTGAAAGTGGAAGCATTTGACGAGAGATCTGTAAGGGCGTGACAGAGTGGAACTGAAGTTCCGATTTTTTTTCCCTAGAAGGGGATGATAATTGATTAAGTCACGAGTGGGGAAGGATACCCCAGAACTTCCGTCCTAGAGACAGTGACATTTTTTTTGTATTTTGGGCTGGATGGTAAATGATTTTTATGTGTCTCTTCCCGGCGTGAAGGAAAGATGTTGATGTATGCCCCTGATGTTTTCGGATGACGTGAAACATACTCCCCTTGTGCTGGTGATAGAAACTAATTCATCCTCATTATATTTATGAATTCATTGATTGTAGGGGAAGCAGTTGTTCTTTTTCCTCCTTCGTGCAGTGGAGGTATAAACGAAATTACTCAAGTGTTGGTGTTTGATTAATAATATTTGTACTCTCATAGAAGGAGGGGAAACAACCTTTTCTTGTGATGTGTTTATTATTTGGCGTTCCTTGGGTGAGAGGAGTGATTGCGTGTACGTGCGGAGTGTACTTTGGGCAGAGGTGCATGTGTGTGTACGACCCCTAGAGTATGACAAGGACAGACAGACATATAGACAGACAAACAGACAGACAGACAGACGAAGGGGACAGATTTTTTTTCTCATCAGCTCACGCATCCTCATCAACGACAGCTGCCGCCGACGTCTCCACGCCCAGATGATCACGACAACGGCGACGACCAGTCCGGCCGCCAGCCCTGCACCCCCGCCCACCCCAAAGCCCAGGAAGACGTGGTGCTGAAGAGGAAGTTCTGCATTTCCTGTCACAGACCAACACAGCTGCCATGACAGGCTGCACACCCACAACACATGCGGCCAGGGCCTTGCTTAAGAAATCCAGTATTTATAGACAAACACATTTAGCTTATTTTGAGAAGTGTGTGTGTGTGTGTGTGTGTGTGTGTGTGTGTGTGTGT
>CM065741.1:47714648-47727148 GCA_033310375.1 Conus canariensis | reverse complement strand
AACAAACTATAGTGGCTACGGGAAAAGATGAATTTCAGTATAGCCTTGACTAATGACAGAGACTACAGATGGCGGGCCGAGAAAGAGTCTGTTCCAATTAATGCGGCAATTTAATTAATTACTGAATGAATTAACAACAATAAGAAGAATGATAATAACAATAATGATAATAATTATAACAATAATGATGAAGATGATGATGATAATGATGATAACAACAACAACAACAACAAGAGTAATAATGATAATAATAATGATAATAATAATAATAATAATAATAACAACAACAACAACAACAACAATAAAAATCATAACAATAATAGTAATAATAATAATGATGATGATGATGATGGTAACAATAGTAATAATAACAATAATAAGAATGATAATGATAATGACGATAATAAATAAAAATAGTTATAGCAATGATAATAATGATGACAATAATAACATAATGATGATAATAATAATAATAACAATAACAACAGCAACAACAACAATAATAATAATGATGATGATAATAATGATATATGATAATGATGATGATGACAAAGTAAAGAAATGATAATAATTATAAATAAATTAAAAAAGTAATAGCAATGATGTCAACAACAGTAATAATAATAATATGATAATGATAATAACAATAATAACAACAACAATGATAATGATCAAAGGCACAAGTGAGGGTTCCTATTCATATCCCCCCCCCCTCCCGGCCCCTCCCCCCCCCCACCCGTTTTCTTACCCCAGCACAGACACACGCCCCTGCACGCAAACCCACCCCTCCCTCTCCCATGCTCTCCTTCCTTTGTTTATGTAAACAAAGGAATAAGGACAGCCTGACCCAGACCAGCTCCAATGGGGATGTAGACATACAGCTTGTCTTCTCTATGTAAACAAAGGAATAAGGACAGCCTGACCCAGACCAGCTCCAATGGGGATGTAGACATACAGCTTGTCTTCTCTATGTAAACAAAGGAATAAGGACAGCCTGACCCAGACCAGCTCCAATGGGGATGTAGACATACAGCTTGTCTTCTCTATGTAAACAAAGGAATAAGGACAGCCTGACCCAGACCAGCTCCAATGGGGATGTAGACATACAGCTTGTCTTCTCTATGTAAACAAAGGAATAAGGACAGCCTGACCCAGACCAGCTCCAATGGGGATGTAGACATACCTGAAGGAAGCAGCATCCCCGCAAGGAGGTAAGTGTGCAGCAGTTGGACAACTGTTATCATCCTTCTGCTTGAGCTCTGTGGACACAGAGAGAGAGAGAGAGAGAGAGAGAGAGAGAGAGAGAGAGAGAGAGACAGACAGACAGACAGACAGACAGACAGACAGACAGAGACAGAGACAAAGAGAGACGGACAGACAAACACACACACACACACACACACACACACACACACACACACACACACACACACACACACACACATACAGAGAGAGAGAGAGAGAGAGAGAGAGAGAGAGAGAGATTCAGATTCAGATTCAGAATCAAATGTTTAATTCATATTTAGGCCATTGCCCCCAATGAAGGGGAGTAATTGAACACTTATTTCACACAAACTTTTCTATACACATTATAAAGTCAGAACAATATTTTACGAAATGGCAATCTCACGCAACTGAAATGCTTTGTACAAGTAAATTGACAGATTTCTAACTGTTCTTTCACGTTTGCATGCCAAAAGTAAACTTAGTCGAAACAGGTTTGGAAATCTATAAAACTTTGCAGGAATGTATTGTTGTCTTAAGTTATTTAGTGCTGGACAACAAAAGGCAAAATGGACCTCATCCTCTTCACCGTTTTTACACAGTGGGCATATTAAATCATTCTCATTATGGGATCGATATTGGTAGTAATGCTGAGCAATATCTGTTACCCCGAGTCTGAACTTAGTCATTACAACTTTCAGATGTCTGTCTAGCCACAAATGGGTGTTCACATCAGGTACTGTACAAAATGTTCTGTATACACTAAATCTATCGCTATTCTTAATATGATCATCCCATTCCTGCCACCTACATGAAATAAATCTTTCCTTAAAATCATACAAAAAAGCATTTATTTCTTCTACACCTTGATTTGTCCAAACAAAACCATATCCAAACGTAAACAGTTTACAGCGGATGTTTGAAGCCCAGTTTCTTTTGTCGCGTAAATCTACATCTAGCAACATCCTATAGGCTTTGCGTGGTAGTCTTGACTCATCCATTCCAGTAAGTTTTATCCAAAATCGAACTCATTTAACTACTGAGTTGATATATATTGGATATCGATTCGTTTCCCCATATATTAGATCAATTGGTGTTCTTATTTCAACCCCTACAATTTTTTTTACGGGCAAATAAATGTTGTTTTTCAGAATTAAGAGCAGCATTATCTAGACCCCATAACTCAGCACCGTACATAACCATTGATAAGGTAATTGACCGACTGTCCGACTGATTGACCAATTGATTCACCCCATTGTATATTTAATTAATAGACCCTATTTGCTGTGTCGTATGTCGAGGGCGCTGGCCTATTCTTTTGCTTCTTTGTTTTTCCCTGTCTTTGTTTAGCCTTTGATCTCTTTTTATGTTCTTCTTCCACATTGTTACTTCTTTTTTTCTTTCTTTTTTTTTAAACTCTCTTCTTCCTTCCTTCACAGCTCCTTTATCCTTCCTTTCTTCTCTCATTCCTTCCTTTCTGTCTGGTGTCCCTCTCTCTTTGTTTCTTTGCATACGCCCTTTTGTGCTTTTTTTCTTTCTTTCTTTCTTCCTTCCTTTGCATCCTACCCTTCGTTCTTCTTTCTATCTTTCTTTGCATCATTTCTTTTGTTCTTCTTTCTTGTTTCTTCTCTCTCTTTCTTTCCTCCTTTTCTTTTTCCTTCTTTCTTTCGCACATTCCTTTTTGTATTTCATGTTTTCCTCCTCTTCCACTCATTCCTTTTTTAATTCTCTTCCTTCACTCATTTCTTTCTGTCTTCCTTCCTTCTCTTTCATTCTATCCTTCTTTCTCTCTTCACTTTCCATTCTTCTTCGTTCCTTCCTTGCTTCCTTCGTCCCCTCCCCCCCCCCCCCTCCCTTTCCTTTTCCTTAACCATTTCTGTTTGCTTCCTTTCTTTATTTTCCTTCCTTCCCTCTCTCCTTCCTTCCTTTCTTCCCTCTCTCCTTCCTTCCTTCCTTCCTTCCCTCCTTCCTTCCTTCCTTCCTTCCCTCCTTCCTTCCTTCCTTCCTTCCCTCCTTCCTTCCTTCCCTCCTTCCTTCCTTCCTTCCTTCCCTCCCTCCCTCCTTCCTTCCTTCCTTCCTTCCTCCTCCCCTTCCCTCCTTCCTTCCCTCCCTCCTTCCTTCCCTCCCTTCCTTCCTTCCCTCCTTCCTTCCTTCCCTCCTTTCCTTCCTTCCTTCCTTCCCTCCTTCCTTCCTTCCTCTTCCCTCCCTCCCTCCTTCCTTCCTCCTTCCTTCCTTCCTTCCTTCCCTCCTTCCTTCCTTCCTTCCTTCCTTCCCTCCTCCCTCCTTTCTTCCTTCCTTCCCTCCTTCCTTCCTTCCTCCTTTCCTCCTTCCTTCCTTCCTCTTCCCTCCTTCCTTCCTCCTTCCCTCCTTTCCTTCCTTCCTTCCCTCCTTCCTTCCTTCCTTCCCTCCTTCCCTCCCTCCTTCCCTCCTTCCTTCATTCCTTCCCTCCTTCCTTCCTTCCTTCCTTCCTTCCCTCCTTCCTTCCTTCCTTCCCTCCTTCCCTCCTTCCTTCCTTCCCTCCCTCCTTCCTTCCTTCCTTCCTTCCCTCCTTCCTTCCTTCCTTCCCTCCCTCCCTCCTTCCTTCCCTCCCTCCTTCCCTCCTTCCTTCCTTCCCTCCTTCCTCCCTTCCTTCCCTCCCTCCTTCCTTCCCTCCTTCCTTCCTTCCTTCCCTCCCTCCCTCCTTCCTTCCCTCCTTCCTTCTTCCTTCCTCCCTCCCTCCTTCCTTCCTTCCTTCCTTCCTTCCTTCCTCCTCCTTCCTTCCTTCCTCCTCCTCCTTCATTCCTTCCTTCCCTCCCTCCTTCCTTCTTTTCTTCTTTTTCGTCACAGTCTTCCTCCTTTTCGCCTTCTTACTTCCTGTTTTTACTTCAGTTTATTTTCTTCTTTTTCAACTGCGTGTATCGTCTAATCCTGAAATAATGTATTGCTAATCCTGAAAATAATGTATTGTCTAATCCTGAAAATAATGTATTGTCTAATCCTGAAAATAGTGTATTGTCTAATCCTGAAAATAATGTATTCTGCATATCTAAGAGGCCAGTAGTACTCCTCGACAAAGACTATGTGTATGTCTGCCCATGAAATCAAAAGAACAGTCGTGCTGGATAATTATTTAAAAGGACCATACCTTCTGACAGAGTTCACTATATATTCAGTTGTGAGAAGCTCCTAGCATCACATTATCAGACTCCCAAATCCCCCAAAGTCGGAGTATGGCTGCCCACGTGGCGGAGTAATCAAAAACGGTCACACGCGTAATGTTCTCATCCCCAGCTGATGCATTTGTACCATAGTGTTCAAGTACTTCGACTGTTTGGATGATCCTGGAGTCTTTTAGCCAGGGTACGACAACCAACAGCTTATATATATACTAGCAGGGGCACCCGGCGTTGCCCGGGATATGAACATTCTTTGCGATACTCACGTGACGGCAAACATGTATTAATTGTTTTGATTTACAATCAATTACCCCCCCCCCCCCAACATCTTCCCACCCCCTCCCCCACACAAATACACATTCTGTCTCCCTCTCTCTCTCTCTCTCTCTCTCTCTCTCTCTCTCTCTTATACATTCTATTGTTTTCCGCCTGCCTTGGCCCCTTTCCTCTGGATCTTCCCTAGCACGTCGAGATGCTTTTCTCGCTCGATTTTCCGCCTGCACTCACTGTTCCCATTCCCATTCTTCTGATTGCCCTTAATTTTGTAGGAATAGACTTTGTGCAAAAGTAGTTTATTTCAACGGGTCTGTGTCCAATGAAAAAAATACTGTATCAGGCATTGCACTGTACAATCATTTTTCTGGCCCCTCTCATTCCTCCCTTTTCATCCCCCTACCCTGTCCCATCCATGTTGCAAAATTGCTTACCGTTACTGGACATACGCATACCGATTTTTATCAATAGCGGTGTAAATTTAGAAAATAACGGTTTTTAACGGTCAATGTTAAGTTTTGGTTCGTAAAATTTGCATAACATTGTTCAGCGCTTAAAACTGTATGTGCATACGGAATGTTATCAAGAAGGGTGAAAATTTAGAAATTCAGAAAATAACGGTTTTTAACGGTCAATGTTAAGTTTCGGATCTTGAAAATTGTATATCATTGTTTAGCGTTCAAAACTGCACATGTATATCGAATTTCTTCAAGATTTCTCTAAATTTATAATATAACGTTTTTTAACGGTCAATTTTAAATTTCGGTTCGTAAAAGTTGTATATCATTTTTCGCCATTTAAAACTGCACATGTATACCGAATTTCATCAAGAGCAACCTAAATTTTGAAAATAACGGTTTTTAACGGTCAAATTTAACGGTCATAATGACTGTATAATGACCCTATGTTACCCGCTGGATGTTCCTGTAGGCTTATGTCAAGTTTGGTGGCGATCCGATGACTCTCGTGGCCGCCAACCTCAGAAGATCGGGTTTTAAACAGTTTTTATAGTGTTTGGTGTTTTTAACGGTTTTTAACTGTTATAAATAACGTTTTATAACTGCCAAATAACGCTTCTAATTTTCGAGAAGTAGTCCTGTACCTGTGCAATGTCACAACGGCCATTTGATGAAAAGCAGAGGAAAAAGATGTCTTTGAAACCGTTATAACAGTTTTTTTAACGGTTTTTAACGGTTTTATTTTTTGAGAGATTAGCCCCAAACCATCCCCGGGTCACAACAGACGTACCTGCTAAATTTCAAGAAGATCGGGTTTTAAACAGTTTCTTTTATAGGGTTTGGTGTTTTTAACGGTTTTTTAACTGTTATAAATAACGTTTTTTAACTGCCAAATAACGGTTCTAATTTTAGAGAAGTAGTCCTGTACCTGTGCAATGTCACAACGGCTATTTGTAGAAAAGCAGAGGAAAAAGGATGTCTTTGGAACCGTTATGACAGTTTTTTAACGGTTTTTAACGGTCAATGTTAAGTTTTGGTTCGTAAAATTTGCATAACATTGTTCAGCGCTTAAAACTGTATGTGCATACGGAATGTTATCAAGAAGGGTGAAAATTTAGAAATTCAGAAAATAGCGGTTTTTAACGGTCAATGTTAAGTTTCGGATCTTGAAAATTGTATATCATTGTTTAGCGTTCAAAACTGCACATGTATATCGAATTTCTTCAAGAATACTCTAAATTTATAAAATAACGTTTTTTAACGGTCAATTTTAAATTTCGGTTCGTAAAAGTTGTATGTCATTTTTCGGCATTTAAAACTGCACATGTATACCGAATTTCATCAAGAACAGCCTAAATTTTGAAAATAACGGTTTTTAACGGTCAAATTTAATGGTCATAATGACTATCTAATGACCCTATGTTACCCGCTGGATGTTCCTGTAGGCTTATGTCAAGTTTGGTGGCGATCCGATAACTCTCGTGGCCGCCAACCTCAGAAGATCGGGTTTTAAACAGTTTTTATAGTGTTTGGTGTTTTTAACGGTTTTTAACTGTTATAATAACGTTTCTTAACTGCCAAATAACGCTTCTAATTTTCGAGAAGTAGCCCCATACCTGTGCAATGTTACAATGGCTATTTGATGAAAAGCAGAGGAAAAAGATGTCTTTGAAACCGTTATAACAGTTTTTTTACGGTTTTTAACGGTTTTATTTTTTTAGAGATTAGCCCCAAACCATCCCCGGGTCACAACAGACGTACCTGCTAAATTTCAAGAAGATCGGGTTTTAAACAGTTTCTTTTATAGGGTTTGGTGTTTTTAACGATTTTTAACTGTTATAAATAACGTTTTTTAACTGCCAAATAACGGTTCTAATTTTAGAGAAGTAGTCCTGTACCTGTGCAATGTCACAACGGCTATTTGAAGAAAAGCAGAGGAAAAAGATGACTTTGAAACCGTTATAACACCTTTTTAACGGTTTTTAACGGTTTTATTATTTTAGAGATTAGCCCAAAACCATCCTCGGATCACAATGGACGTACCTGCCAAATTTCATGACAATCGGTTGAGCCGTTTTTGATTCTATAGCGTACACAGACACAGACACACACACACACAGACAGAATTTGCCATTTATATATTAGATATATCTAATATATAAATGGCAAATTCTGTCTGTGTGTGTGTGTGTCTGTGTCTGTGTACGCTATAGAATCAAAAACGGCTCAACCGATTGTCATGAAATTTGGCAGGTACGTCTGTTGTGACCCGAGGATGGTTTTGGGCTAATCTCTAAAATAATAAAACCGTTAAAAACCGTTAAAAAGCTGTTATAACGGTTTCAAAGACATCTTTTTCCTCTGCTTTTCTTCAAATAGCCGTTTGTGACATTGCACAGGTACAGGACTACTTCTCTAAAATTAGAACCGTTATTTGGCAGTTAAAAAACGTTATTTATAACAGTTAAAAACCGTTAAAAACACCAAACCCTATAAAAGAAACTGTTTAAAACCAGATCGTCTTGACATTTAGCAGGCACGTCTGTTGTGAACCGAGGATGGATTTGGGCTAATCTCTCAAAAAATAAAACCGTTAAAAACCGTTAAAAAAAACTGTTATAACGGTTTCAAAGATATATTTTTCCTCTGCTTTTCTTCAAATGGCCGTTGTGACATTGCACAGGTACGGGGCTACTTCTCGAAAATTAGAACCGTTATTTGGCAGTTAAGAAACGTTATCTGTAACAGCTAAAAACCGTTAAAAACACCAAACCCTATAAAAACTGTTTAAAACCCGATCTTCTGAGGTTGGCGGCCACGAGAGTCATCGGATCGCCACCAAACTTGACATAAGCCTACAGGAACATCCAGCGGGTAACATTGGGTCATTATACAGTCATTATGACCATTAAAGTTGACCGTTAAACACCGTTATTTTCAAAAATTTAGGCTGTTCTTGATGAAATTCGGTATACATGTGCAGTTTTAAATGCTGAAAAATGATATACAACTTTTAAGAACCAAATTTATAATTGACCGTTAAAAACCGTTATTATATAAATTTAGAGTATTCTTGAAGAAATTCGATATACATGTGCAGTTTTGAACGCTAAACAATGATATTCAATTTTCAAGATCCGAAACTTAACATTGACCGTTAAAAACCGTTATTTTTTTAATGTCTAAATTTTCACCGTTCTTGATAACATTCCGTATGCACGTACAGTTTTAAGCGCTGAACAATGTTATGCAAATTTTATAAACCAAAACTTAACGTTGACCGTTAAAAACCGTTATTTTCTAAATTTACACCGCTATTGATAAAATTCGGTATGCGTATGTCCAGTAACGGTAAGTAATTTTGCAACATGGATGGGACAGGGTAGGGGGATGAAAAGGGAGGAATGAGAGGGGCCAGAAAAATGATTGTACAGGTGCAAAGCCTGATACACTATTTTTACATTAGACACAGACCTGTTGAAATAAACTACTTCTGCACAAAGTCTATTCCTACAAAATTAAGGGCAATCAGAAGAATGGGAATGGGAACAGTGAGTGCAGGCGGAAAATCGGGCGAGAAAAGCATCTCGACATGCTAGGGAAGATCCAGAGGAAAGGGGCCAGAGGCAGGCGGAAAACAATAGAATGTATAAGAGAGAGAGAGAGAGAGAGAGAGAGAGAGAGAGAGACAGAGAGAGAGAGAGAGAATGTGTATTTGTGTGGGGGGAGGGTGTGGGAAGATGTTGGGGGGGAGGGGGGGGAACTGATTGTAAATCAAAACAATTAATACATGTTTGCCGTCACGTGAGTATCACAAAGAATGTTCATATCCCGGGCAACGCCGGGTGCCCCTGCTAGTCTAATATATAAAGGGCAAATTCTGTGTGTGTGTGTGTGTGTGTGTGTGTGTGTGTGTGTGTCTGTGTACGCTATAGACTCAAAAACGGCTCAACCGATTGTCATGAAATTTGGCAGGTACGTCTGTTGTGACCTGAGCATGGTTTTGGGCTAATCTCTAAAATAATAAAACCGTTAAAAAACCGTTAAAAAGCTGTTATAACGGTTTCAAAGACATCTTTTTCCTCTGCTTTTCTTCAAATAGCCGTTGTGACATTGCACAGGTACAGGACTACTTCTCTAAAATTAGAACCGTTATTTGGCAGTTAAAAAACGTTATTTATAACAGTTAAAAATCGTTAAAAACACCAAACCCTATAAAAGAAACTGTTTAAAACCAGATCGTCTTGACATTTAGCAGGCACGTCTGTTGTGAACCGAGGATGGATTTGGGCTAATCTCTCAAAAAATAAAACCGTTAAAAACCGTTAAAAAAACTGTTATAACGGTTTCAAAGATATATTTTTCCTCTGCTTTTCTTCAAATGGCCGTTGTGACATTGCACAGGTACGGGGCTACTTCTCGAAAATTAGAACCGTTATTTGGCAGTTAAGAAACGTTATCTGTAACAGTTAAAAACCGTTAAAAACACCAAACACTATAAAAACTGTTTAAAACCCGATCTTCTGAGGTTGGCGGCCACGAGAGTCATCGGATCGCCACCAAACTTGACATAAGCCTACAGGAACATCCAGCGGGTAACATTGGGTCATTATACAGTCATTATGACCATTAAAGTTGACCGTTAAACACCGTTATTTTCAAAATTTAGGCTGTTCTTGATGAAATTCGGTATACATGTGCAGTTTTAAATGCTGAAAAATGATATACAACTTTTACGAACCAAAATTTATAATTGACCGTTAAAAACCGTTATTATATAAATTTAGAGTATTCTTGAAGAAATTCGATATACATGTGCAGTTTTGAACGCTAAACAATGATATTCAATTTTCAAGATCCGAAACTTAACATTGACCGTTAAAAACCGTTATTTTTTTAATGTCTAAATTTTCACCGTTCTTGATAACATTCCGTATGCACGTACAGTTTTAAGCGCTGAACAATGTTATGCAAATTTTATAAACCAAAACTTAACGTTGACCGTTAAAAACCGTTATTTTCTAAATTTACACCGCTATTGATAAAATTCGGTATGCGTATGTCCAGTAACGGTAAGTAATTTTGCAACATGGATGGGACAGGGTAGGGGGATGAAAAGGGAGGAATGAGAGGGGCCAGAAAAATGATTGTACAGTGCAAAGCCTGATACACTATTTTTACATTAGACACAGACCTGTTGAAATAAACTACTTCTGCACAAAGTCTATTCCTACAAAATTAAGGGCAATCAGAAGAATGGGAATGGGAACAGTGAGTGCAGGCGGAAAATCGGGCGAGAAAAGCATCTCGACATGCTAGGGAAGATCCAGAGGAAAGGGGCCAGAGGCAGGCGGAAAACAATAGAATGTATAAGAGAGAGAGAGAGAGAGGAGAGAGAGAGAGAGAGAGAGAGAATGTGTATTTGTGTGGGGGGAGGGTGTGGGAAGATGTTGGGGGGGAGGGGGGGGAAACTGATTGTAAATCAAAACAATTAATACATGTTTGCCGTCACGTGAGTATCACAAAGAATGTTCATATCCCGGGCAACGCCGGGTGCCCCTGCTAGTCTAATATATAAAGGGCACATTCTGTGTGTGTGTGTGTGTGTGTGTGTGTGTGTGTGTGTGTGTGTGTGTCTGTGTATGCTATAGACTCAAAAACGGCTCAACCGATTGTCATGAAATTTGTCAGGTACGTCTGTTGTGACCTGAGCATGGTTTTGGGCTAATCTCTAAAAAAATAAAACCGTTAAAAACCGTTAGAAAGCTGTTATAACGGTTTCAAAGACATCCTTTTTCCTCTGCTTTTCTTCAAATAGCCGTTGTGACATTGCACAGGTACAGGACTACTTCTCTAAAATTAGAACCGTTATTTGGCAGTTAAAAAACGTTATTTATAACAGTTAAAAATCGTTAAAAACACCAAACCCTATAAAAGAAACTGTTTAAAACCCGATCTTCTTGAAATTTGGGAGGTACGTCTGTTGTGACCCGAGGATGGCTTTGGGCTAATCTCTAAAAAAATAAAACCGTTAAAAACCGTTAAAAAAAAACTGTTATAACGGTTTCAAAGACATCCTTTTCCTCTGCTTTTCTTCAAATGGCCGTTGCGACATTGCACAGGTAGAGGACTACTTCTCGAAAATTAGAAGCGTTATTTGGCAGTTAAGAAACTTTATTTATAACAGTTAAAAACCGTTAAAAACACCAAACACTATAAAAACTGTTTAAAACCCGATCTTCTGAGGTTGGCGGCCACGAGAGTTATCGGATCGCCACCAAACTTGACATAAGCCTACAGGAACATCCAGCGGGTAGCATAGGATCATTAGATAGTCATTATGACCTTTAAATTTGACCGTTAAAAACCGTTATTTTCAAAATTTAGGCTGTTCTTGATGAAATTCGGTATACATGTGCAGTTTTAAATGCCGAAAAATGATATACAACTTTTACGAACCGAAATTTAAAACTGACCGTTAAAAAACGTTATATTATAAATTTAGAGTATTCTTGAAGAAATTCGATATACATGCGCAGTTGTGAATGCTAAACAATGATATACAATTTTCAAGATCCGAAACTTAACATTGATCGTTAAAAACCGTTATTTTCTGAATTTCGAAATTTTCACCCTTCTTGATAACATTCCGTATGCACATACAGTTTTAAGCGCTGAACAATGTTATGCAAATTTTACGAACCAAAACTTAACATTGACCGTTAAAAACCGTTATTTTCTAAATTTACACTGCTATTGATAAAATTCGGTATGCGTATGTCCAGTAACAGTAAGTAATTTTGCCACATGGATGGTTTAGCAGGTACGTCTGTTGTGACCTGAGGATGGTTTGGGGCTAATCTCTAAAAAAAATAAAACCGTTAAAAAACCGTTAAAAAAAACCTGTATATAACGGTTTCAAAGACATCTTTTTCCTCTGCTTTTCATCAAATGGCCGTTGTGACATTGCACAGGTACAGGGCTACTTCTCGAAAATTAGAAGCGTTATTTGGCAGTTATAAAACGTTATTTATAACAGTTAAAAACCGTTAAAAACACCAAACCCTATAAAAACTGTTTAAAAACCCGATCTTCTGAGGTTGGCGGCCACGAGAGTCATCGGATCGCCACCAAACTTGACATAAGCCTACAGGAACATCCAGCGGGCAACATAAGGTCATTAGATAGTCATTATGACCATTAAATTTGACCGTTAAAAACCGTTATTTTCAAAATTTAGGCTGTTCTTGATGAAATTCGGTATACATGTGCAGTTTTAAATGCTGAAAAATGATATACAACTTTTACGAACCGAAATTTAAAATTGACCGTTAAAAACGGTATTTTATAAATTTAGAGTATTCTTGAAGAAATTCGATATACATGTGCA
>CM065741.1:47697148-47702148 GCA_033310375.1 Conus canariensis | reverse complement strand
CTGTCTGTCTGTCTGTCTGTCTGTCTGTCTCTCTCTCTCTCTCTCTCTCTCTCTCTCTCTCTCTCTCTCATTGTAATCATCTAATACCGTTCTGTATGGTGAATCAGGCAGGTATCCATTGTATGTAAAATCACTTAAGTGTATAGAATATTGGATAAAACTACTCAGATTACCTATGTCGAGACTGTGTAGACAGGCATACCAAAATGCAACTGATTCAAGCTGAGAAGGGTAAACTAAACTGGGTATCTCAAATTAAGAAAGCGTTAACAGAACATGGATTTAGAATTGTTTGGATATGCCAGAGAGTAGGATGCGAATATGGTTTTGTATCTGAATTCAAAGATAAATTGATAGCATCCTACATGCAAAACTGGCATGGAAAAATGGAAAGTAATGATAAATATATCTGGTTCTTTTCTTTTAAGTCAGTATTTCAAACAGACAGATATCTTTCAGTTGTTATAAATCGATGGCACAGAACTTGCCTTGCCAGGTTCAGGTCGAGAACCTTTGGTCTAAATGCAAACAAAATGTTGTTCAGTTCAAATGTCTCCATTACTCCCCGATGTCCGATGTGTGGTCATGCTCCGGAGGGTGAGAGTCACTTCATCTTCGGATGCAGGGGCTACGATGAACTGAGAAAAAATCACGTATTAATCAAGTCCAAAGAAGTGGAGGGGAAGAACATAATCGATATCTGAACGTCTGACCGTGTCACTAACATTGTATCGCTGGCAAAATATAGTACCAGAGCCCTGAAAGCAATGGCAGAAGCGGCAGAGGGGTGTTCAAGCTGGATCTGGTCAAGGAGGAACAAAAGTGAACTTCATAAGGCTTAATTTCCCTACAAATATCAGGTGTCCCTGTGGCTCAGTGGTTAAAGCGCGAGTCATTAAGTGGAAAATGAGCATGTCCAGAGGGTCATGGGTTCGAATCCCAGCCATGGCTCGTCCCAAGATGGGAAAAAAGGGGCAGCAGAGGGACATCCGGAGTCATGAACCGGGTGTGGCCCAACCCCCCTAGAGTGTCAGGAGATAAGGGCCGAAACACTTGCTTGAAGGGGGCTTCTCTTCTGAGGACTCTCTGCTGCCACGCTCTCCACGAGTTTCTTTCTACTGATGCATGGGTAAACCATTGACTTCCGGGAATAGGCCGGAGGACGTCCGGGAAAGACCGGAGGACACTGGGAAAGACCAGAACCAAGGGCTCTGTGGGCTGGCTCCCCACTTTGCCTTAAACATGTGGCTACTAAGAATAAAAGGAAAAGATGCTCCCAGGATTCACCGAAAGGGGGAGAGAATGATGAATCCATCGGTGCTCAACCAATCATGACTGCAAATCCCAAACGGACTATGAACATGGACCAAATGGAATATCCATGTGTCTGTGGAAAGCGTTTCGCTACCACCCGTGGCATGAAGATCCACAGAACAAAGATGGGATGTGTGAAGACTCATCTGAATGAGCAGCAGCGCACTGCATCAGCAGATAAGACGTCGGAAGACCAAGGCCAGGATTTAAACCACAGTGCCAAGGACATCCACGCTGTTGGTTCGGATGAGGAATTTGCACAGGCCCTCGATGCCAGGCGCCTGAAACTCAACCTGCCACGAGCAAACGAAACTGAAGATTGGGAGAAACTGGATGCAAAAATCGTCCAAAGACTCGATGCACTGATAGGGAAAAGCACCCTGGAACACAAACTAGCCACATATGGGGACATTGTGTATGCCACATGTAGAGACGCCTATGGAGCAAAACTACCCAAAGAGAAAACACCTCCAAAGAAATCCAGACGCCAAGAAAAGATGGACAAGATCAGGGTCCAAAAGAAAAACCTCAAGATGCAAATGAAGACCGCACTGCCAGCTGAAAAACAAGGCTTGGAAAAACTGTGGAAAGACCTGAAAGAAAAACACAGCGCCCTCAGCAAAGCGGAATCTGCGAGGAAGAGGAAGAGCAAAAAGAAGAAGACACAAGAGCGCTTCTTCAGAGATCCCTTCCAGTTTGCAGAACACTGTTTGAGCAGCCAAAATCTGGGACCCTAAGTGTGGACAAAGGAGTTCTTGAGCAGCATCTGAGGAAAACATACTCTGACCCACAGAGCAAAGCACCACTCGACATTCAAGGTCTGGTGTGGCCAACCAACCCTGAGGAACAGTTCAATGGCAAGCCTCCAACGTTGGCGGAAATCAAGAAGGTGGTCGACAAAGCCAGAGCCAAATCATCACCAGGGCCAAACGGAATACCTTACCAGCTTTACAAGAAATGTCCCAAGGTGCTGGAGTGGCTCCACAGGCTGCTGCGATCGGCTTGGAGAAACCAGAAGATCAGCGGCCAGTGGATGATGGCAGATGGTGTGTACATCCCCAAAGAGCAAAACTCAAGTGACATCAGCCAGTTCAGGCCAATATCACTACTGAACGTCGAAGGGAAAATCTTCTTCTCTGTCATGGCAGCAAGGCTGACCAAGTACCTGATGGAAAACAAGTACTTGGATGTGTCAGTCCAGAAAGGTGGCATCCCAGGCGTGGCTGGCTGTGTAGAACACGCCACAATGATCTGGGACGCAATCCAAAAAGCAAAAACAGAAAAGAGAGACCTGGACGTAGTGTGGCTTGATCTGGCAAACGCATATGGATCTGTGCCCCATGAGATGATACAGTTGGCTCTTGAGATGTACCATGTGCCAAAGAACATCCGCGACATGCTCAAGAAGTACTTCAATGGCTTCTCAATGCGGTTCTCTACCAAGGAGTACACAACAGACTGGATCAACTTGGAAGTGGGTATTGCAATGGGCTGTGCAATTTCCCCAATACTGTTCGTGCTGGCAATGGAACTCATCTTGAAAGCAGCAACAAACAACGCGAGACAAACAGACCTTGGCGATGGATACAAGATGCCTCCTCTCAAGGCCTTCATGGATGACACTACAGTGATTTCATCCAGAGAAGACGAGACACGTCATGTGCTGGAGAGGCTGGACGACATAGTTGCCTCATCCAGAATGAAGTTCAAGCCAAAGAAATCACGGAGTCTCTCACTGAGGAAAGGAAAAGCGGCCGGATCTGTGGTCTTCAGTGTTGCCAACCAGGCCATTCCAACAGTCACAGAAGAACCAGTCAAGAGCCTTGGAAGATGGTATGATGATACGCTGAAAGACACACAAAGAGCAAAAGAAACCAAGCAGATGGCGGAGGAAGGCTTGGAGACCATTGACCAGTGTGGGCTCCCTGGCAAATACAAGGTCTGGTGTCTGCAGTTCATGCTGATACCAAAGCTCCTATGGCCTCTGATGATATACGACATCTGCACCAGCATAGTGGAGGCAATGGAAGCCAAAATCAACAAGTTCACAAGGAAATGGCTTGGTGTCCCACCCTGTCTGACTGACATAGCGCTGTACTGTCGCCAAGCAAAGCTGAAACTACCACTGAAATCCATCCTGGAGGAATACAAAGCAGGGAAGATCAGACTTCAAAGCATGCTGGAGGACTCAGGAGACAAGGTGGTAGAAGCAATCAAGCCCCAGCTGAAGACAGGCAGAAAATGGAAAGTTCAAGAGGCGATGGATTCTGCAAAAGAAAGTCTCAAGATCAGAGAAATAACAGGACACACACAGACCAACAGACAAGGACTGGGGGTGACCAAAACTGAATGGTGGTCAAAGGCCAAAGGAAAAGCCAAAAGAGACATGATGATTCAGGAGATGAGAAAAGAAGAAGACCAAAAAAGACTCCAAAAAGCAGTCCAGCAGAGCCAGCAAGGGCAATGGACAACGTGGGAGAATGCACTCCAAAGAAGTCTCACTTGGAATGACATTTGGCGCATGGCCCCTCTCAGGATCAGCTTCATTCTCAGATCTGCATATGACCTTCTGCCCTCAAATGCAAACCTGGTGAAGTGGGGGAAAACAGACGATCCTGCATGCCCCCTCTGCCATGAAAAACAAACAGTGGAGCATGTCCTAAGCTCATGTAAAGTAGCCCTGGCTCAAGGAAGGTACACATGGAGGCACAACCAAGTGCTCAAAGAGATTGTACAAGTAGTCTGGGCTAGTACCAACACCACAAAAGGGAAAATCAGGACTCCAAAAGCACCCGCAACATTCTTCACGGCAGGAGGCAGCAAATCATGGCCAAGAACAACAGTGCCACTCGAAACATGCAGGCAGAGTCTGCTGGACGGGGCAGATGACTGGGAGTGCACTGCAGACCTCCCAGAATGGAAGAGTCACCCAGAGATCATCAGCAAGAGTGGCATGAGACCAGACATAGTAGTCCACTCTAAGTCAACCAAGCAGCTGATCATGATCGAGCTCACGGTGCCATATGAGAACAGAATGGAGGCAGCTCAAATCTACAAGACTGAAAAGTATGCTGATCTGGCAAACAGCCTGAGGAGAGAAGGTTACCAGGTCAAAGTCCTCACTGCAGAAATTGGAGCTAGGGGGTTTGTAGGAACGTCTGCATACAGCCTCATGAAACAGCTCTCAGTTGCAGGGAAGGAAAAAACCAGAGCCCTGAAAGCAATGGCAGAAGCGGCAGAGGGGTGTTCAAGCTGGATCTGGTCAAGGAGGAACAAAAGTGAACTTCATAAGGCTTAATTTCCCTACAAATATCAGGTGTCCCTGTGGCTCAGTGGTTAAAGCGCGAGTCATTAAGTGGAAAATGAGCATGTCCAGAGGGTCATGGGTTCGAATCCCAGCCATGGCTCGTCCCAAGATGGGAAAAAAGGGGCAGCAGAGGGACATCCGGAGTCATGAACCGGGTGTGGCCCAACCCCCCTAGAGTGTCAGGAGATAAGGGCCGAAACACTTGCTTGAAGGGGGCTTCTCTTCTGAGGACTCTCTGCTGCCACGCTCTCCACGAGTTTCTTTCTACTAGTTCAGAAGCAGGGTCGATGCGGAAAAAGAAAGTGCTTTATGAGTGAGTGCATGAAATGGCCTAATGTCTATTGTGTGTTTGTCAGTTTAGGTACTTTAAGGAGTATTC
>CM065741.1:47684648-47692148 GCA_033310375.1 Conus canariensis | reverse complement strand
CACAAAAGAGTGCACCATAGAAATTGAATGGTGTACCAATGACATACTGAACAGCCATTAAAATTGCTATTAATTCAGCTGTGAAAAAGGAGAAGTCCTTACCAAAATAAAAAGATTTCTCAATTTTTAAAGTGGGGATGACAAAACCACAGCCTGCCTGATTGTCTAATAAAGAACCATCAGTGAAGATTTTTAGATGATTGGGATAAAATTCATTCATGTGGGATCTAGCTTCATATGCAAGTACATTGATGTTGTCAAATTTGGACAATTGTGTATAGTTATAATCAAACTTAGCCTTAAAAAACTCCTAGTTTGGGATGGGACTTACTGGAAAACGCACAGCTAATTTCTTTTGATTAGTGTTTAATTTTGTCAATAGTTTAGAAGAAAATGTAAGAATAGTTTTATTAGATCGGATACGTTTTGCACGCTTAGGAAAATGAATATCGGACCTAATTTCAAGTTCTATTTGGTTTGAATTTTGAATGGTAGAGCATCTTACAATGTATTTAGCACAGGCTAATTTTCGCTGATCATCAAGAGGCAAAACACCTGCTTCATGGTAAGATCCTATGATGGAACCATGAAAAGGAATGCCAAGGGCTATTCTATATGCTTTACAATCTATGCCCTGCAGTTTTTTCAATAGATATTTTGGAGCACTAAAGAATACCTCTTGTGCATACGACAATTTAGATCTAACTAAAGCAGAGGATAAATCAATTAATGTATTTGTGTCTTGACCCCAGCTTTGTTTGCTTATGACTTTTAGAAAGTTCAATGACTTTCTTGCTTGATTTACAGCATGTTCTAAATGCAGGTTCCAAGGGAGCTTAGACGTTATATAAGCACCAAGAAATGTAATGTTTGAAGCATATTTAAGTGTGATGTTGTTAACTTTGAATTCTGGAGCATTGTGAACAGATTCACTTGCATCAAATAGCATCATGTGAGATTTTTGAGGTGATACGCTTAAACCATTTTCTGACATAAACATGGCAATATTATCTAGATCATATTGATATGCTCTTTTTATAAAATTCATAGACTTTTTTGATGTTTTCTTTTTAAAGTAACATTCATCCACAAACAGATATCATCGGCATACTGAATAAAGTTACTTTTTTGGAAATAGATATTGGTAAATCGTAGGTTAGGATATTAAATAGGATAGGAGCAATTACAGACCCTTGAGGGATACCCATATCAATGGATCTTTTAGAGGAATAAATGTGACCAATTCTTGTTTGGATACTTCTGTTGGCCAAGAATGCTTTAACATAGTCATAGATATGACCAGACAGCCCAACCGTTTTTAACTTGTATAGTAATCGTTCATGCCAAACCTGATCGCATGCCTTAGTTATATCAAAGAATGCGGCAAGAACATTTTGTCTTTTGGCAAATTGATGTTTGATTTGAGTTGTTAATTTCACTAAATGATCAATGGTTGATCTGTCTTTTCTAAAGCCTCCTTGGTTTACAGGGATAATCCCACGTTTTTCGCAATGATAAGACAATCGATTTAAAACAATTTGCTCCATTAATTTGCATACATGAGATGTCAGAGAGATAGGTCTATAACTATTCACATCGTGTACTGGTTTGCCCTGCTTTAAAATAGGGACTATAATTGAATATCTCCATATGGATGGGATGTTACCTTCAATCCAGCATTTACTTATAATTCCGTGTAAAAATAACAAAAAGTTTTCTGGAAGATGTTTTATCAACTCATTGGAAATGGCATCCAGACCAACAGAAGTTTTCTTGGTCTTAGGTAATGAACAGATAGCAGACACTAATTCTTGAAAAGTAATTTCAGCATTCAAGTAGTGATCATTATTTTTCTCAGGGTCATTGTATATGTCATTTTGTGATTGATTTTCCCTTAAAGTTCTGCATTTGTCTGATAGACTATTGTAAGAGCTATTCTTTACAAAGGTGTCAACAAATGCCTCAGCTTTTTAATATTCTGAAGGAAATTGTTCATCACCTAGAATAACTGGATATTCTGGTAGATGAATCCCATTTTTCATTTCATGGATCTTTTTCCAAATTTTACTTTTATCTTTATGGTCACTTGTTTCATTAAAACAAAACGTTGACCAATAGTTGCTTTTAGCACTTTCTATAACTGTTTCTCTGGTTTTTAGCAGATTTGACAGGAACACTGCCTTTCACTTTTTGAACTTTAGCATATGATTTAAAGGTGTTCTTGTTTTTGTCTACAGCATTTTTACATGAATCTGTCCACCATACTTTACCAACGTGTTTCGAAGAGTTTGACACATTAATTTTGGGAATTGCTTTGCCTGCAGCATTTAAAACTGCCTCTGTAAAATGAGTATACATAAATTCGATGTCTGATTTACCAAAAGAACTAACATCGTAAGACCTTAGAACAGATTCAAATTTGGCCCAGTCAGCTTGTTTATAATCAAGTTTAGGAATTTTATCCTTTACATCATTTTGCTTAACTTCAAACCTCTAAAAGTAAGGATAATAGGAATATGATCACTTCCCAAAGTGTTATCGTGTAATTGCCACTTGCAGCTAGGAACTAACTTTGGAGAGATTAGAGTCAGATCAATTGCTGATGGTTTGTGGCTGGGAACATCAGGCAGTCTTGTAACACTTCCGTCATTTAAAAGAAAAAGTGGAGAATCTGAAATATTCTCCACCAAGCGATTAGAGGTTACTTTGATGCAAGATAGGTCTCAAAAAGGAGCATGTTCATTAAAGTCCCCCGCTATTAACCATTTATCATTTGTAGTATTTAACGAACGTAGCCAGTCAGAATTGCAATTAATAATACCTTTTGGGAAATACACTGAAACAATATTTAAAACTAACAATTTGTTGAATCGGACACACGCTGCACGGGAAAACAAGTTTGTTGTGTCATTTGGTACAGGCGATTGGATTGGATGGTAAAATAATTGGTCATTAATATAAATGGCTACAGAAATTTTCGCAGCACAATCACTTTCTTGGCACACTGGTGGATAGAAGAAATGGTCCAATCGTGGCAAGTCCTTCTTTGTCACATTTAGAGATTGAAGAATGATGACCATATAAGTGTTGTTCTCAAGATGTTGTTGAAGGTGTATTATATTGGTAGTGATTGAACGGCAATTCCACTGTAGGATACTAATGTTTTTCTTTTTGTCCATCAAACAGTTATAAAGAATAATAATAGAGAAACAGAAGAAAATTGCAAATAAAGCAAAAGCACAGTAATAGTCTATTAAAATGAAAATAGACACTTCGCAAACACCGGAAACTGAAATTCAGTATGGAAATACCTAAAATCTTTCAACAGGATAATGACTAATAATACTAAAAACAATTATGCGCAACTATGGAAATGGCAGCCTTATAACAATCCAACAGAAATACGTAGACAGAAGACTTTCACTGGGCTCGGTAATTGTACAGGTAATCTCGTCCCCGATGTTCCCTGCGCAGCAAGAAAGAGTTCCTCCTGCGCTGGTGATGTGGACGGGGTGGGTTATCGCTGGGACGACGAGAGATGTATCGATGACCGGGCTGTCTTTGCTTTTTCCAGTACATGTAATGAAGATGCCGACCATGGTTGCCTGCAAACACGCTGAGACCCCTTTCTGAGGGATGGATTAAGTCCCACATGTACTGAGTATTGTTGGTGATGTTTTCGTGGGAGTGTGTGTGTGTGTGTGTGTGTGTGTGTGTGTGTGTGTGTGTGTGTGTGTGTGTGTGTGTGTGTGTGAACTGTCATCATATTGCTATCGTCATCTGGTCATTGTCGTCGTTATCATCGTTATCGTTGTTGTCCTCTTTGGTCAGTTTACTGTAGTGCATTATCATTGCATTCTTAGTTAACTAAGTATCTTCCTCTTTTCCCTTCTGCTTCTTTTTTTTCTCCTTTTTTTTTTTTCGTCGTCTTCGTTCATAAGCGTATCTTTTGTGATTCACATCCGTTGGTTTGTCATCACCTCCACTCTTTTCATCCTTGTTGTTGCCATCATCACCTTAGTCTCCTCTTCAACTCTTCCACAGGCAGAATGGGTGTGGGAGTACCGAAACGCGCGCCATAAGGACGCCCCCTGGCGGCCCTACGACGGCAACGCCTCAGATGTGGAGTCTGGTCCCATGGTCCCACACCAGCATTGCTATGTCAGGGGAAGCAGCACTTTGACACGCCGTCTGACACTGGAAGATTCGGACCGTCAGTACAGATGCTACGTCAAACTGGGCGGGGTCTCCTTCCAACAGTATGCTGCCGACTTTGACATCGGGGCCGTACGTTCCACGGGTATGAATGTTTTGTTTTACTGTGCTCAGTCTCGCTGTTTTTATTCCTCGCTTTCTTTTTGTTTTTGGTGTGAACAAAGCCTTTTTCTATCTGTGTTTTTACAGTGTATCTATATCCACCTTGCTCCTACACACTCCATGCCCACATCTCCGCCCTTCCCCTCTCCCCATCTCCCCTGCTTTGCCGGTGTCTTTCTGCTAGTCCCGTGCGTCCTGTCATGACGAGAGTGTCGGCCTGTGGCCGATTCAGTTTCAGTGTCATCAAGGAGACGTCTCTGCGTGCGGACTAGTCCATGTACGCTACACCACACCCGCAAAGTTTTGAGACCACACTGCATGTGATTTAAAGCTGACGGATAAAAGAATCAATGACGAAGATGACAGAATTTAAGAAGAGGGTCTCGTGGCTACTACGACCTAGCAGATGTCTGACCTACGTGTTAGCCCAAAGCGCTGGTCAGATCGTGAGTAACCTACCTAACACTTGTTGTGCCATTGCTATCACTGTGGCAGGGAGCACTGAAGTTCCCCTGCAGCACAAAATCCTCCTGGGCTTTGGAGTAGGGGGGTCAGTGGTGGCAGTGGTTGGACTGGTCATCGTCGTCGTCGTCTGGGTTAGGAAACGTCGGCGGCAGCGGTCGACGATGACTCGTGAGTCTGGCTGTCTGTTTGTCTGTCTGTCTGTCTGTCTCTCTTTGCATCTTTCTGTCTTCCGGTTTCTTCGAGGGAAAAAACCAGCTTGCACGCTTCCTTTGTGGGAATGCGAATGGGAGAGGATATTTCAGTAAAGTCGTTTCCATTCTGAGAGAAATTCTATAATGATAATAATAATAAGGATAATGATGATAATAATAATAATAAGGATGAGGATGATAATAATAATAAGGATAAGGATGATGATGATAATAATAATAATAGTAACAAAGCATTTTAAAGCACCTTGCCAAAGGTTCTAGGCACAGACAATCCACATGCTCGTGATCACAACGGGCTGCCTACCAGGGTAGTGCCGACTGAAGAGCTGCCTGCCGGCGCTTCATTCAGTCGTTTCCTGTGTCGTCCAGTCAATATTGTTTACTCAGTTTCCTTACTTCCTTCATTCTTTCAATTTCTCACACATGCTATGTGTAACGTGTCATCCATACCAACGGCCAAACTAGCCATGTCTTCCGAAAGTTGGTGATGGGATTTTAAGTGTGTGCGAGATGTCATGTGTGCGTTCACTCACGGAACCTCGGTTTATAGTCTCATTCGAAGGACTGTATGGGAAATGGAGTCAGACCCAATGTTAACTCCGAGGGAAAAATCCCCCTGTACCAAAACGGCCCGGCGGAGATTCGAACCCGCAACCCCAGGATCACCAAGATTACGAGTCCGGCGCTCTACCACTGAGCTATTCCGGTTCCTGTACTGGTCGTTTCCCCTTGTCTTTCACTCTCTGACTTCGCCTTTTTGTCTCCTTCTTCACTCACGGCTAATATTTAGCCCCCCCCCCCTCCCTCCCCCCTCTCCCCGCTCTCGTCCATTTGCCTATCTCTGTTCTGGAAAGTCTGTGCACTGTTCTTTCCTCTGCGGTACAGCCAGGGGAGGTATCGGTTAAAATTGTGTTCGCTTAGTCTGAAACCTCTGTTTGGTAGTTTCATCTTGTTTGTCTCTCTCTGTGCCTCTGCCTTCCCCTTATCGCTGTCTTTATTGTCGTCCGCTGGGTGAAAACGGATATCCATCCGTAACATGTTCTCGTTCTGGTGGTGTCTGTGTTGTCTTCAACCTTCTGATCCACACTTGTGCTGTCTGTGTTGTCTTCAACCTACTGGTGGTGTCTGTGTTGTCTTCAACCTACTGGTGGTGTCTGTGTTGTCTTCAACCTTCTGATCCACACTGGTGGTGTCTGTGTTGTCTTCAACCTACTGATTCACACTGGTGGTGTCTGTGTTGTCTTCAACCTTCTGGTCCACACTGGTGGTGTCTGTGTTGTCTTCAACCTACTGATCCACACTTGTGGTGTCTGTGTTGTCTTCAACCTGCTGGTGGCGTCTGTGTTGTCTTCAACCTACTGATCCACACCAGTGGTGTCTGTGTTGTCTTCAACCTACTGGTGGCGTCTGTGTTGTCTTCAACCTACTGATTCACACCAGTGGTGTCTGTGTTGTCTTCAACCTACTGATCCACACTGGTGGTGCCTGTGTTGTCTTCAACCTACTGATCCACACAGGTGGTATCTATGTTGTCTTCAACCTATTGCTCCACACTGGCGGTGTCAGTGTTGTCTTCAACCTACTGATCCACACTTGTGCTATCTGTGTTGTCTTCAACCTACTGATCCACACTTGTGCTATCTGTGTTGTCTTCAACCTACTGATCCACATTGGTGGTGTCTGTGTTGTCTTCAACCTACTGATTCACACCAGTGGGGTCTGTGTTGTCTTCAACCTTCTTATCCACACTGGTGGCGTCTGTGTTGTCTTCAACCTACTGATCCACACTGGTGGTGTCTATGTTATCTTCAACCTTCTGATCCACACTGGTGTCTGTGTTGTCTTCAACCTACTGGTGGTGTCTATGTTATCTTCAACCTTCTGATCCACACTGGTGGTGTCTGTGTTGTCTTCAACCTATTGGTGGTGTCTGTGTTGTCTTCAACCTATTGGTGGTGTCTGTGTTGTCTTCAACCTACTAACCTACACTGGTTCTGTTGTTCGTATCTCCTTAGGTGGTGTGCATGATAAACCTGAATTATCAGCCAAAGCTAATCATGTTGCGGTTTGCAGAACAGAGCAGGAATTTCCCTCTCCTTCCAGATCATGGGTAAGTTACCTCCTCCCCCACCCCCACCCCCACATACATACATACATACATACATAATGCGAACAGACACAAATGCATACGCACACACACACACACACGCGCGCGCGCGCGCGCTTACACATGGAGAGAGAGAGAGAGAGAGAGAGAGAGAGAGAGAGAGACAGAGAGAGAGACAGAGACAGAGACAGAGAGACAGAGAGAGAGAGAGAGAGAAAGAGAGAGAGAGAGCGAGAGAGAGAGAGAGAAAGAGAGAGAGAGAGAACAAACAAGGGAGACAGAGAGAGTACAGAAGAGTCAAAGCAAATTGTATAGAATGTGTACTGTAATATACAAGTGTATGTTAATATATGCCAGTTGTTAATAGGTATAATTATGATTCGATGTGAAACTGATGGA
>CM065741.1:47657148-47674648 GCA_033310375.1 Conus canariensis | reverse complement strand
TTGTCCCATTGTCCCTATGAATAATGCCAGTACCACATCATTCTTTGTTTCCCTTTCTCCCTTAGCGGAGTCCTGTTGGTGATAGGCTTCGATGGTAATGTGTCACCCGTAAAAACAGATACCACTTGTCAACATTTAGGCAGGGCGGTTTTTGTACTCCCAGTTTTTATAGAACAGGGAGTACTTTGCAATGGGAACGAAGAAATGCTCTGTGTGTGTGTGTGTGTGTGTGTGTGTGTGTGTGTGTGTGTGTGTGTGTGTGTGTGTGTGTGTGTGTGTGTGTGTGTCCGTCCGTGGTCAAAATGTGTTTCCATTCGCTCCAGACAAAACTACTGGGCCGATCTTTCTGAAAATTTGTAGGTATGTTCATTATGGGTCACGGATGATGCCCGATGTTTTAGTTTACCGCTACAGCCGTTACTAACGGCTATAACGGCCCATAACGGTTTTTATTCTTTATGGAATATCTCAGAAAGTACTTGGCCGATCTTTCTGAAAATTTGTAGGTATGTTCATTATGGGTCACAGATGATGCCCAATGTTTTACTTTACCGTTATATCCGTTACTAACGGCTATAACGACCCATGACGGATTTTATTCTTTATGGAATATCTCAGAAAGTACTTGGCCGATCTTTCTGAAAATTTGTAGGTATGTTTATTATGGGTTACTAACGGCTATAACGGCCCAAAACGGTTTTTCCTCTTTATGGAATATCTCACGCGTATTCAAGATAAACTGGGAGTACGCTTATATGCTTTGCATCTTGTTTTCTTTTGCAAATGCACAAAGGGACCAGCTATAGAACCTCTCACTGGTGATGATGACTCCTCTGTTGTGGAGTCAGAGAGACCGGGCACACACCCCATTCCCACCCTCTCCTTTCCACCCCTCCACTATCTTACAATACCTCCGTCTCCCTCTTCTTCTCAACCCTCGACCTTTCACCTCTCCCACCATCCCACCCCCTTCTCTGCTTGAGGAATTCCACCGCTGCACAAGTTCTTCAGAATCAGACCAGTTCAACCAGCAATTGTCCTTGCTTCATTTTTTTTCTTCATCCCTTTCTTCACTTGTCCGTTCTTTTCTTCTTTCAATAATTTCTTCCTACTGTTCTTTCTTATTTCAATGATTATTGTCACCTCCCCCCCCCCCCCCTTCGTTTTTTCCCTCCTATCCCCCTTCCTTCCTCCTTTCTATCCCCCTTCCTTTCCTTCTTCCCTCCTTCCTCCATATCCTTGTCCTTGGTTTACACCAGACTTTATTCAAAATTATAAAATCATCGACATGCACATCTGGGAGCAGCAACAATGTTATAGCTTATTCCTTTTTTCCCCATCCTTCCCTCTTCGGTCATTTTTTTTTCTTGCTTTCTTCCTTACTTCCTCTGTTTCTTCTTTCCTTCCTTTCTCTTCATTCCATTTTAGTTCATCCCTTCCTCTTTCCTTCATGTCTTCCAACGTTTCCCCCTTTGTTCCTTCCTGCTTTCATTCATATCTTCTTTCTGCTCCTTTTTTGTCTCTTGTTTCTACCTTTCCTTCCTTCTTTCATTTATTACCATTCTCCATCCTTCGCTCAATCCTTTCTTTCTTCAACCCTATCTTCCTTTATCAAGCCATGCGAGCTTCCATTCTTCGTTCCTTCAAATCATTCTCTATTCCTTTTTTTCCCTTTCTTTCCTTCTTTCTTTATCTATTCCTTTCTTTCTTCCTTTCTTCGCTCCTCCCACTCGTTCTTCATTTATTCTTGCTGTGAAGTTTTCCTTCCTTTGTTTTCTCAATTCTGTCTGTTTTCCTTTGTTCAGTCTTTCCTTTCTTTGTCCTTTCCTTCCTTCCTTCCTTCTTGTCCATTCATTCCAGCCTGTGTTTCTTCTTTTATTTGTACCTTCCAGTCGTCCAGTGCTCCTTACTTTGTTTCTTCCGTTGTTCTTTTCCATCTTCTTTCTTTCCTCTTGAGGGCAACCCTGCACCGATTAATACAGGGATATGCACAACACCAGGCCGTGCAGTCCAGCCTTTGTCCTCTTGAAGGTTCAAACACCACATCAATGAATGAAGACATAGTCTCCATGAATATGCCAACACCACATCAGTCAATCCATCCATTGTCTCCACGAATATGCCAAAACCACATCAGTCAATCCATCCATTATCCCTATGAAAATGTCAACACCACATCAGTCGATCCATCCATTCTCCCCATGAATATGCCCAAAACCACATCAATCACTACAGACATTGTCCCCATGAATATGCCCAACACCACATCAGTCAACACCACATCAATCTACAAGACTGAAAAGAATGCTGATCTGGCAAACAGCCTGAAGAGAGAAGGTTATCAGGTCAAAGTCCTCACTGCAGAAATTGGAGCTAGGGGGTTTGTAGGAACGTCTGCATACAGCCTCATGAAACAGCTCGCAGTTGCAGGGAGGGAAAAAAACCAAAGCCCTGAAAGCAATGGCAGAAGCGGCAGAGAGGTGTTCAAGCTGGATCTGGTCAAGGAGGAACAAAAGTGAACTTCATAAGGCTTAAATTTCCTACAGATATCAGGTGCCCCAGTGGCTCAGTGGTTAGAGTGCGAGTCATTAAGTGGAAAATGAGCATGTCCATAGGGTCATGGGTTCGAATCCCAGCCATGGCTCGTCCCAAGATGGGGAAAAAGGGGCAGCAGAGGGACATCCGGAGTCATGAACCGGTGTGGCCCATGAATATGCCAACACCACATCAGTCAATCCATCCATTGTCTCCATGAATATGCCAACACCACATCAGTCAATCCATCCATTGTCTCCATGAATATACCAACACATCAGTCAATTCGATTGTCCCCATAAATATGCCAACACCACATCAGTCAATCCATCCATTGTCTCCATGAATATGCCAAAACCACATCAGTCAATCCATCTATTGTCCCCATGAATATGCCAACACCACATCAGTCAATCCATCCATTGTCCCCATGAATATGCCAACACCACATCAGTCAATCCATCCACTGTCCCCTTGAATATGCCAACACCACATCAGTTAATCCATCCATTTTCCCCTTGAATATGCCAATACCACATCAGTCAATCCATCCATTGTCCCTATGAATATGCCAACACATCAGTCAATCCATCCATTGTCCCCATGAATATGCCAACACCACACCAGTCAATCCATCCATTGTCTCCATGAATATGCCAACACCACATCAGTCAATCCATCCATTGTCCCCATGAATATGCCAACACCACATTAGTCAATCCATCCATTGTCTCCATAAATATGCCAACACCACATCAGTCAATCCATCCATTGTCTCCATGAATATGCCAACACCACATCAGTCAATCCATCCATTGTATCTATGAATATGCCAACACATCAGTCAATCCATCCATTTTCCCCTTGAATATGCCACTACCACATCAGTCAATCCATCCATTTTCCCCTTGAATATGCCAACACCACATCAGTCAATCCAGACGCTGCCCTCATATGTATGTCAACACCACATCACCCCACCCCTCTCTCCTTCACCCCCATCCACCTCAGCCCCCAATCCATCCTCCTTGCCCCCTGCCCCCCCCCCCCCCCCCCCCCAATCATTTTCCACAGACCCTGTGATTCCAGACGAAGGGGTCAGGAGAATCGATGAACGAATACTCTGTCTCTGTCCTTTTCCTTTTCCTCTGTCTTTGTCCTTTTCCTTTTCCTCTGTCTTTGTCCTTTTCCTTTTCCTCTGTCTTTGTCCTTTTCCTTTTCCTCTGTCTCTGTCTTCTTCCTTTTCCTCTGTCTCTGTCTTCCTCCTTTTCCTCTGTCTCTGTCCTTTTCCTTTTCCTCTGTCTCTGTCCTTTTCCTTTTCCTCTGTCTCTGTCTTCCTCCTTTTCCTCTGTCTCTGTCTTCTTCCTTTTCCTCTGTCTCTGTCCTTTTCCTTTTCCTCTGTCTTTGTCTTCTTCCTTTTCCTCTGTCTCTGTCTTCTTCCTTTTCCTCTGTCTCTGTCTTCCTCCTTTTCCTCTGTCTCTGTCCTTTTCCTCTGTCTTTGTCTTCTTCCTTTTCCTCTGTCTCTGTCTTCCTCCTTTTCCTCTGTCTCTGTCTTCCTCCTTTTCCTCTGTCTCTGTCTTCTTCCTTTTCCTCTGTCTCTGTCTTCCTCCTTTTCCTCTGTCTCTGTCTTCCTCCTTTTCCTCTGTCTCTGTCTTCTTCCTTTTCCTCTGTCTCTGTCTTCCTCCTTTTCCTCTGTCTCTGTCTTCCTCCTTTTCCTCTGTCTCTGTCTTCTTCCTTTTCCTCTGTCTTTGTCTTCTTCCTTTTCCTCTGTCTCTGTCTTCTTCCTTTTCCTCTGTCTCTGTCTTCTTCCTTTTCCTCTGTCTTTGTCTTCCCTCCTTTTCCTCTGTCTCTGTCTTCCTCCTTTTCCTCTGTCTCTGTTCTCCTTTTCCTCTTCTTTGTCTTCCTTCCTTTTCCTCTGTCTCTGTCTTCCTCCTTTTCCTCTGTCTCTGTCTTCTTCCTTTTCCTCTGTCTTGTCTTCTCCTTTTTCCTGCTTGTCTTTTGTCTTCTTCCTTTTCCTCTCTGTCTCTCTCTTCTTTCTCTTCCTTCTTCCTTTTCCTCTGTCTTTGTCTTCTTCCTTTTCCTCTGTCTCTTGTCTTCTTCCTTTTCCTCTGTCTTGTCTTCTTCCTTTTCCTCTGTCTCTGTCTTCTTCCTTTTCCTCTGTCTTTGTCTTCCTCCTTTTCCTCTGTCTTTGTCTTCTCCTTTCCTCTGTCTTGTCTTCTTCCTTTTCCTCTGTCTTGTCTTCCTTCCTTTTCCTCTGTCTCTGTCTTCTTCCTTTTCCTCTGTCTTTTGTCTTCCTCCTTTTCCTCTGTCTTGTTCTTCCTTTCCTCTGTCTTGTCTTCTCCTTTCCTCTGTCTTTGTCTTCCTCCTTTTCCTCTGTCTCTGTCTTCTTCCTTTTCCTCTGTCTCTGTCTTCTCCTTTTCCTCTGTCTCTGTCTTCTCCTTTTCCTCTGTCTCTGTCTCTCCTTTTCCTCTGTCTCTTCTCTCCTTTTCCTCTGTCTCTGTCTTCTTCCTTTTCCTCTGTCTCTGTCTTCTTCCTTTCCTCTTCTCTGTCTTCTCCTTTTCCTCTGTCTTGTTCCTTTTCCTCTGTCTTGTCTTTCCTTTTCCTCTGTCTCTGTCTTCTTCCTTTTCCTCTGTCTCTGTCTTCTCCTTTTCCTCTGTCTCTGTCTTCTTCCTTTTCCTCTGTCCTTCTGTCTTCCTTTTCCTCTGTCCTCTGTCTTCTTCCTTCTGTCTTTTCCTCTTCTCTGTCTTCTTCCTTTTCCTCTGTCTCTTGTCTTCTTCCTTTTCCCTCTGTCTCTTGTCCTTGCTTTCTTCCTTTTCCTCTGTCTCTGTCTTCTTTTCCTTTTCCTCTTCTCTTCGTCTTCTTTCCTTTTCCTCTGTCTTGCCCTTCTTCCTTTTCCTCTGTCTCTGTCTTCTTCCTTTTCCTCTGTCTCTGTCTTCTTCCTTTTCCTCTGTCTCTGTCTTCTTCCTTTTCCTCTGTCTCTGTCCTTTTCCTTTCCTCTGTCTCTTCTTCCTTTTCCTCTCCTGTCTTCTTCTTGTCCTCTGTCTGTCTTCCTTTTCCTCTGTCTCTGTCTTCTTCCTTTTCCTCTGTCTCTGTCTTCTTCCTTTTCCTCTGTCTTGTCTTCTTCCTTTTCCTCTGTCTCTGTCTTCTTCCTTTTCCTCTGTCTTTGTCTTCTTTCCTTTTCCTCTGTCTCTGTCTTCTTCCTTTTCCTCTGTCTTTGTCTTCTTCCTTTTCTTTCCTTCTTCCTTCACTCTGTGAGGAATCACTGGGGCACCACAGTGAAGAACAGTTCACCACGTTCCCCCAGTTCTGTCAGGTGTGTGCCAGGGCTGGGGTCTTTGCAGATGTCCTCTCTCTCTCTCTCTCTCTCTCTCTCTCTCTCTCTCTCTCTCTCTGCAACATTGTCCGTCCAGCGTTTTCTGTTTCTTTGTTTGTTTGTTTGCTTTTCTGTCTTCGTCAGGCAATAAAAATACGTCGCGCACAAATTCACGAGTGGGAACAATTTGGGGATGATTCACCGGAGCAGTTTCAATGTTGCCTGTCCAGTTTCTGTCCTCGTCAGGAAGCGGAAGAATTGGTGGGTGGGAACAATATGGAGGTGTCCACCGGATCAGTTTCACTTTGACGCACGCACAATGCGGTCTTTTTACTTGGTTAGTAGGGATGCAACACAGCCATTAGTGTTCTCGTTTCTCTTTTGCACCGTGGTGTGAGTTGTCAGTGTGTGTTTATGGTGTTTTGGTCGTGGTCCCCTGCTCTGTGAACGATTTGATCCCCAAAACTTCATTCAGAAGGTAACTATGAATAATTTCCCTAAATGTGTTATAAGGATAACTGACAAACTGTTTCTTTTTTTTTTTTTTTTTTTTTTTTACTGAAGATGTTTGTATGAGGATGTGGTATATAAGCCAAACACGAATCTGTGTCTTCTGAACACGGAAAACTTCCTGTTTAGTTGCGTTTGTGGGGAGGGGGGGGGGGGGGGGGGCTTCTTCGTGCTTAGTTGTCAGTTTAATCAACTGATTTTTGTTTTCATTTTGGAACCTTTTTTCTGTTTTTTTTTAATTTTTTTAAGGGGAATTCTCTTTGTAATTTTTCTGTCTTCGTGCCTTTCATTATGCAAAATGTTTTCTTACTCCTTTTTTTTTTTTTTTTGCTGTCCCAACCTCTGCGCCACTTCAGAGGCAGTGCACCCACGCCGCTCATTCCGACACCCCGTCCACAGCCACAGCCCGGTCGGCCCCGCCACAGCCCCGGCATCAGCAATCCACAGGGAGCAGTCAATGTCAAGTCGTCAAGAGGCAACCCACCGGAGGAGACACTGCACTGCTACCGAGTCACTTCGGTGGTGTTCAGTGGCGCCTGTTCTGATCTAACATACGCAGGACACCACCTACTAAGCCCCCTACTGACGACAATAATTGCTTAGTCGCGTAGCCGGCGTGAGTGAGCTCTCCCTCCGGAGGGCGCCAGCAACAGCCCCCATGGACCCGCCGATACCGGTGACCCCGACGGAACCAAACCAAGACCACAGACGTGGAGAGGACATCGAAATTGAGGTCACCATGAGAGCAGGGCATGAAGGGCCACAGAATTTGAGACATTTTTTTTAATGCTGATCGATGAGAATGAGGATGATAAAGATGATGCTACGGATTTCCATTTCGGTCTGAGACTACATGACAGGGCTGTACTCTACGTTTCCTTTCATAATATATCCCGGCGTCAACCAGGCCCGAGAGATACAGGCACCTGCAGTGTTGGTCAGGAAATTTGAGCAACACTCTCAGAAACGCATCCATTAAGTGGATGAAACTCGACTGTGTGGTCCCAGTCTTCCCAACTGAGTCCGCAGCAACTCAACTCTGGGTAGGAGCCGGTCGGGGCAGAAAAACCCACATGACTTCTGATGGTCTTCGAACCCACGACCTCCCAGCCGGGAGTCCACGACGCTAACCACTTCGCCACGGCGGCTGGTCTTCTTACTCCTTCTTAATAACAGAAAAATAGACAACTTCAGGACTTTCATTTTTTTTATGTATAAATATATTACTTCAACAATTCAGAAATTATTTGGAATAAAAAAAAAATGGATAACATTTCTTAGTTTTAAAGAAGCAGTTTTCTCAGTTGCAAATGATTTCAAATTGTTTGAACAGGTAAAGAATTGGTGATAGACACCAATACATAAAAATGAACTCTTCCAGGTGGTATGGTCCTCTTGAATATTCAGCACAACATTTTGTTGTTTTTTATATGCACAAATGAAAATTGTCTTTGTTAGGTAGTACTGGCCTCTTAAATACTTAGCATGCATTTGTCTTTATCATGGACAGTACACACATCCATACCATGAGAAAAAACTCCAAAAGGTTAGAAAACCTAGAGACAAACAGGGCAAAGACAGTCAAAAAGGTGAAAAGGAGATAGATTGGGACAGAAAAAGAAAGGAAGGAAGGAAGAAAAAGAAAGAAGGCAGAGAAAGATATCAAAAGAAATGAAAGGAGAAAGTAAAGAAGGAACGAAAAACGAAGGATGGAAAGTGGAGAGAGAAAGGAATTTTTTATATGGAAAGAGAAAGAAAGGAAGACAGCACAAAGAGATTGAAGAAACGGACACGAGAAAGAGAGAAAGGAATGGGTGGGAGAGGAAGAAAAGACGGAAGAAAGAAAGAAAGAAAGAACAAAGGGAAGGACGCAAAGACAGAATGAAGGGAAGAAAGATAGAAAGAAAGAAGAACAAAGAAACGACGCAAAGAAAAAAAAAAGTACAAAAGTAAGGATACACAGAAGGAAGGAAAGGGAAAAAAAGCACAAAAGGGTGTGTGTGTGTGTGCCAAGAAGGAAACAACGAGTGACACTAGACAGAAAGGAAGGAATTAGAGAAGAAAGGAAGGATGAAGGATCCACGAAGAAAGGAAGAAAAAAGTTGTTTTTTTTAAAGCAAAACAAAGAAAAGTAGCAATGTGGAAGAACAGCGCCGAAAGAGATCAAGAGCTAAACAAAGAAAAGGAAAAACAAAGACGCAAAAGTAACAGCACCGAAAGAGATCAAGAGCTAAACAAAGAAAAGGAAAAACAAAGACGCACAAGAACAGGGCAGCGCCCTTGAAAAAATGCTGCACAGCAAACTGGGTGTGTTATTCAAATATTCAATGGGATGAATCGATTGGTCAGTTAGTCGGTCAGTCGGTCATTTACCCTATCAATAATTGTTTGAACCTAGCAGTTTGCAGAAGAAGAAAAAATAACCGCTGTACTAGATTACGGGTAGCATGCCATATATATATATATAGACATCATGTGGCAGCCCTTACGTGACACTGACCTTTGGCTAAACAAACATGGCCACGGCCAGAAATCCACGGAAATTAATGAGCTCAATTTTCAAGGAACCGTGACATTTACATGAAAGAACGGACTTTCAAGATTGGAGAGAAGCACAAACTAAAAATTCCAACACTTACAATTACGAGCAGATCAAGAAGGGACAGGATGACTATGTCGTCTCGGTTTCCTCAAAATTTCCATTTGTAACGGCCCCTTTAGCACACATCTGTAGTTAGGAATGTTACACTGGGATATGAAATCAAGCCCCAGCTGAAGACAGGCAGAAAATGGAAAGTTCAAGAGGCGATGGATTCTGCAAAAGAAAGTCTCAAGATCAGAGAAATAACAGGACACACACAGACCAACAGACAGGGACTGGGGGTGACCAAAACTGAATGGTGGTCAAAGGCCAAAGGAAAAGCCAAAAGAGACATGATGATTCAGGAGATGAGAAAAGAAGAAGACCAAAAAAGACTCCAAAAAGCAGTCCAGCAGAGCCAGCAAGGGCAATGGACAACGTGGGAGAATGCACTCCAAAGAAGTCTCACTTGGAATGACATTTGGCACATGGCCCCTCTCAGGATCAGCTTCATTCTCAGATCTGCATATGACCTTCTGCCCTCAAATGCAAACCTGGTGAAGTGGGGGAAAACAGACGATCCTGCATGCCCCCTCTGCCATGAAAAACAAACAGTGGAGCATGTCCTAAGCTCATGTAAAGTAGCCCTGGCTCAAGGAAGGTACACATGGAGGCACAACCAAGTGCTCAAAGAGATTGTACAAGTAGTCTGGGCTAGTACCAACACCACAAAAGGGAAAATCAGGACTCCAAAAGCACCCGCAACATTCTTCACGGCAGGAGGCAGCAAATCATGGCCAAGAACAACAGTGCCACTCGAAACATGCAGGCAGAGTCTGCTGGACGGGGCAGATGACTGGGAGTGCACTGCAGACCTCCCAGAATGGAAGAGTCACCCAGAGATCATCAGCAAGAGTGGCATGAGACCAGACATAGTAGTCCACTCTAAGTCAACCAAGCAGCTGATCATGATCGAGCTCACGGTGCCATATGAGAACAGAATGGAGGCAGCTCAAATCTACAAGACTGAAAAGTATGCTGATCTGGCAAACAGCCTGAGGAGAGAAGGCTATCAGGTCAAAGTCCTCACTGCAGAAATTGGAGCTAGGGGGTTTGTAGGAACGTCTGCATACAGCCTCATGAAACAGCTCTCAGTTGCAGGGAAGGAAAAAACCAGAGCCCTGAAAGCAATGGCAGAAGCGGCAGAGAGGTGTTCAAGCTGGATCTGGTCAAGGAGGAACAAAAGTGAACTTCATAAGGCTTAATTTCCCTACAAATATCAGGTGTCCCTGTGGCTCAGTGGTTAAAGCGTGAGTCATTAAGTGGAAAATGAGCATGTCCAGAGGGTCATGGGTTCGAATCCCAGCCATGGCTCGTCCCAAGATGGGAAAAAAAGGGGCAGCAGAGGGACATCCGGAGTCATGAACCGGGTGTGGCCCAACCCCCCTAGAGTGTCAGGAGATAAGGGCCGAAACACTTGCTTGAAGGGGGCTTCTCTTCTGAGGACTCTCTGCTGCCACGCTCTCCACGAGTTTCTTTCTACTGATGCATGGGTAAACCATTGACTTCCGGGAATAGGCCGGAGGACGTCCGGGAAAGACTGGAGGACACTGGGAAAGACCAGAACCAAGGGCTCTGTGGGCTGGCTCCCCACTTTGCCTTAAACATGTGGCTACTAAAAATAAAAGGAAAAGATGCTCCCAGGATTCACCGAAAGGGGGAGAGAATGATAAATCCATCGGTGCTCAACCAATCATGACTGCAAATCCCAAACGGACTATGAACATGGACCAAATGGAATATCCATGTGTCTGTGGAAAGCGTTTCGCTACCACCCGTGGCATGAAGATCCACAGAACAAAGATGGGATGTGTGAAGACTCATCTGAATGAGCAGCAGCGCACTGCATCAGCAGATAAGACGTCGGAAGACCAAGGCCAGGATTTAAACCACAGTGCCAAGGACATCCATGCTGTTGGTTCGGATGAGGAATTTGCACAGGCCCTCGATGCCAGGCGCCTGAAACTCAACCTGCCACGAGCAAACGAAACTGAAGATTGGGAGAAACTGGATGCAAAAATCGCCCAAAGACTCGATGCACTGATAGGGAAAAGCACCCTGGAACACAAACTAGCCACATATGGGGACATTGTGTATGCCACATGTAGAGACGCCTATGGAGCAAAACTACCCAAAGAGAAAACACCTCCAAAGAAATCCAGACGCCAAGAAAAGATGGACAAGATCAGGGTCCAAAAGAAAAACCTCAAGATGCAAATGAAGACCGCACTGCCAGCTGAAAAACAAGGCTTGGAAAAACTGTGGAAAGACCTGAAAGAAAAACACAGTGCCCTCAGCAAAGCGGAATCTGCGAGGAAGAGGAAGAGCAAAAAGAAGAAGACACAAGAGCGCTTCTTCAGAGACCCCTTCCAGTTTGCCAGAACACTGTTTGAGCAGCCAAAATCTGGGACCCTAAGTGTGGACAAAGGAGTTCTTGAGCAGCATCTGAGGAAAACATACTCTGACCCACAGAGCAAAGCACCACTCGACATTCAAGGTCTGGTGTGGCCAACCAACCCTGAGGAACAGTTCAATGGCAAGCCTCCAACGTTGGCGGAAATCAAGAAGGTGGTCGACAAAGCCAGAGCCAAATCATCACCAGGGCCAAACGGAATACCTTACCAGCTTTACAAGAAATGTCCCAAGGTGCTGGAGTGGCTCCACAGGCTGCTGCGATCGGCTTGGAGAAACCAGAAGATCAGCGGCCAGTGGATGACGGCAGATGGTGTGTACATCCCCAAAGAGCAAAACTCAAGTGACATTAGCCAGTTCAGGCCAATATCACTACTGAACGTCGAAGGGAAAATCTTCTTCTCTGTCATGGCAGCAAGGCTGACCAAGTACCTGATGGAAAACAAGTACTTGGATGTGTCAGTCCAGAAAGGTGGCATCCCAGGCGTGGCGGGCTGTGTAGAACACGCCACAATGATCTGGGACGCAATCCAAAAAGCAAAAACAGAAAAGAGAGACCTGGACGTAGTGTGGCTTGATCTGGCAAACGCATATGGATCTGTGCCCCATGAGATGATACAGTTGGCTCTTGAGATGTACCATGTGCCAAAGAACATCCGCGACATGCTCAAGAAGTACTTCAATGGCTTCTCAATGCGGTTCTCTACCAAGGAGTACACAACAGACTGGATCAACTTGGAAGTGGGTATTGCAATGGGCTGTGCAATTTCCCCAATACTGTTCGTGCTGGCAATGGAACTCATCTTGAAAGCAGCAACAAACAACGCGAGACAAACAGACCTTGGCGATGGATACAAGATGCCTCCTCTCAAGGCCTTCATGGATGACACTACAGTGATTTCATCCAGAGAAGACGAGACACGTCATGTGCTGGAGAGGCTGGACGACATAGTTGCCTCAACCAGAATGAAGTTCAAGCCAAAGAAATCACGGAGTCTCTCACTGAGGAAAGGAAAAGTGGCCGGATCTGTGGTCTTCAGTGTTGCCAACCAGGCCATTCCAACAGTCACAGAAGAACCAGTCAAGAGCCTTGGAAGATGGTATGATGATACGCTGAAAGACACACAAAGAGCAAAAGAAACCAAGCAGATGGCGGAGGAAGGCTTGGAGACCATTGACCAGTGTGGGCTCCCTGGCAAATACAAGGTCTGGTGTCTGCAGTTCATGCTGATACCAAAGCTCCTATGGCCTCTGATGATATACGACATCTGCACCAGCATAGTGGAGGCAATGGAAGCCAAAATCAACAAGTTCACAAGGAAATGGCTTGGTGTCCCACCCTGTCTGACTGACATAGCGCTGTACTGTCGCCAAGCAAAGCTGAAACTACCCCTGAAATCCATCCTGGAGGAATACAAAGCAGGGAAGATCAGACTTCAAAGCATGCTGGAGGACTCAGGAGACAAGGTGATAGAAGCAATTAAGCCCCAGCTGAAGACAGGCAGAAAATGGAAAGTTCAAGAGGCGATGGATTCTGCAAAAGAAAGTCTCAAGATCAGAGAAATAACAGGACACACACAGACCAACAGACAGGGACTGGGGGTGACCAAAACTGAATGGTGGTCAAAGGCCAAAGGAAAAGCCAAAAGAGACATGATGATTCAGGAGATGAGAAAAGAAGAAGACCAAAAAAGACTCCAAAAAGCAGTCCAGCAGAGCCAGCAAGGGCAATGGACAACGTGGGAGAATGCACTCCAAAGAAGTCTCACTTGGAATGACATTTGGCACATGGCCCCTCTCAGGATCAGCTTCATTCTCAGATCTGCATATGACCTTCTGCCCTCAAATGCAAACCTGGTGAAGTGGGGGAAAACAGACGATCCTGCATGCCCCCTCTGCCATGAAAAACAAACAGTGGAGCATGTCCTAAGCTCATGTAAAGTAGCCCTGGCTCAAGGAAGGTACACATGGAGGCACAACCAAGTGCTCAAAGAAATTGTACAAGTAGTCTGGGCTAGTACCAACACCACAAAAGGGAAAATCAGGACTCCAAAAGCACCCGCAACATTCTTCACGGCAGGAGGCAGCAAATCATGGCCAAGAACAACAGTGCCACTCGAAACATGCAGGCAGAGTCTGCTGGACGGGGCAGATGACTGGGAGTGCACTGCAGACCTCCCAGAATGGAAGAGTCACCCAGAGATCATCAGCAAGAGTGGCATGAGACCAGACATAGTAGTCCACTCTAAGTCAACCAAGCAGCTGATCATGATCGAGCTCACGGTGCCATATGAGAACAGAATGGAGGCAGCTCAAATCTACAAGACTGAAAAGTATGCTGATCTGGCAAACAGCCTGAGGAGAGAAGGCTATCAGGTCAAAGTCCTCACTGCAGAAATTGGAGCTAGGGGGTTTGTAGGAACGTCTGCATACAGCCTCATGAAACAGCTCTCAGTTGCAGGGAAGGAAAAAACCAGAGCCCTGAAAGCAATGGCAGAAGCGGCAGAGAGGTGTTCAAGCTGGATCTGGTCAAGGAGGAACAAAAGTGAACTTCATAAGGCTTAATTTCCCTACAAATATCAGGTGTCCCTGTGGCTCAGTGGTTAAAGCGCGAGTCATTAAGTGGAAAATGAGCATGTCCAGAGGGTCATGGGTTCGAATCCCAGCCATGGCTCGTCCCAAGATGGGAAAAAAAGGGGCAGCAGAGGGACATTCGGAGTCATGAACCGGGTGTGGCCCAACCCCCCTAGAGTGTCAGGAGATAAGGGCCGAAACACTTGCTTGAAGGGGGCTTCTCTTCTGAGGACTCTCTGCTGCCACGCTCTCCACGAGTTTCTTTCTACTATATATATATATATAGTCACTTTGAAAATATGCAAATTATTGATCTGAATCTCTCTCTCTCTCTCTCTCTCTCTCTCTCTCTCTCTCTCTCTCTCTTCCTCTCTCAGAAGCGAAGTGATTTAAAACATGAATTTTTCCTCTGTCTTTCTCTCTGTCTCTGTCTCTCTGTCTGTCTATCTGCCTCTCTCTCTCTTTCTTTTTCTCTCTCTGTCTGTCTCATTGTTTCTCTCTGTCTCTGTCTGTCTGTCTCTCTGTGTCTCTCGGTGCCTGTGTCTGTCTGTCTCACTGCTCTCTTTCTGTCTCTCTCTGTCTCTCACTGTTTCTGTCTCTGTCTGTCTCTCCGTCTCTCTGTCCCTCTCTCTCTCTCTCTCCCTCTCTCTCTCTCTCTCTCTCTCTCTCTCTCTCTCCTCTCTGTCCACAGAACTGAAGCAGAAGGATGATGACAGTTGTCCAACGGCTGCACACTTACCTCTTTGCGGGGATGCTGCTTCCTTCAGGTATTTCTACATCCCCATTGGAGCTGGTCTGGGTCAGGCTGTCCTTATTCCTTTGTTTACATAGAGAAGACAAGCTGTATGTCTACATCCCCATTGGAGCTGGTCTGGGTCAGGCTGTCCTTATTCCTTTGTTTACATAGAGAAGACAAGCTGTATGTCTACATCCCCATTGGAGCTGGTCTGGGTCAGGCTGTCCTTATTCCTTTGTTTACATAGAGAAGACAAGCTGTATGTCTACATCCCCATTGGAGCTGGTCTGGGTCAGGCTGTCCTTATTCCTTTGTTTACATAGAGAAGACAAGCTGTATGTCTACATCCCCATTGGAGCTGGTCTGGGTCAGGCTGTCCTTATTCCTTTGTTTACATAGAGAAGACAAGCTGTATTTCTACATCCCCATTGGAGCTGGTCTGGGTCAGGCTGTCCTTATTCCTTTGTTTACATAGAGAAGACAAGCTGTATGTCTACATGTTTGTGTTTACAGACCTCCGCCAAGTAAGTCCAATATGCTGTCTAACTCTGCCTTCCTACAGGAGTTTCCAGATCTGTTATCCTCTTATGCAGCTACACGTAATACTGTTTGTTATCTTGGTGACTTTAATTTTCATTATGATGACTATTCAGATCGCCAAGTGATTCATCTAAAGACTCTACTGACTGATCACAACCTGTCTCAGTTTGTTCAAACACCAACACACAAACATGGCCATATCCTTGATTGGGTGGTGGGAAACATTGAAGACAGCGTTCTCTCTGTGGATGAAGTTCGTGACTATGCTGGTCTTTCAGACCATTTTGTTGTTGTGTGTAGTTTGAAGATCTCCAGACCCCCTCCTCGGAAAAGACTTGTTACGTCTAGGAACATGAAAGCATTGTGTGTGGCTGTTTTTGACCAAGAGGTCAAGAGTTTTGCTCAGGGCATGTGTAAGCAGCAAAGCAATGCAGATGTCACACAATTAGTTGAAGTGCTTAACGATGGCCTTCAGGAAATCCTGGACCGACACGCGCCGGCAGTGACTAGGTGTGTTACTGACCGTCCCTCAGCTCCTTGGCTCTCCGAGGACGTGAGAGCTGCTCGACGTCAACGCCGGCGCAGCGAGAGACGCTGGAGAAAGAGCCGATTGACCATCCACCGCCAGATCTTTGCAGCGAACAGGTGTGAGGCAGGGGACTGCCTCCAGGATGCCAGAGAGTCATACTACCGTGATAAAATTGACTCTTGTTCTTCAAAGCAGTTGTTTTCTCTTTCAAGTGAACTACTTGGCAAACAAAAGAAATTAAGTTTGCCCACGAACATTCCTCCTTCTCAAATCTCTCAACAATTTAGTGAATTCTTTGTTGATAAAATCAAAACCATCCGTGACAATCTTGATGCAAATCCTTCCCAACCAATTCTTTACGATAAATACTGTGGACCACCTTTTTGTACTTTTAATCCTGTGGATGAAAAACTGATCGGGGATCTCATAAGTGAATCCTCCAGCAAAAGTTGTGTCCTTGACCCCATCCCTACTTCCCTCCTTAAACAGTATGCCTCTCATTTGATTCCCGTGATTACAAACATTGTAAACAAATCTCTCTTGTCAGGCATAGTGCCTCCTCAGTTTAAGCAGGCAATGGTTACCCCTCTCTTGAAAAAGCCAGGACTGGACCTTAATAAGTTAAAGAACTATAGACCGGTGTCCAACCTCCCATTCCTCTCAAAAATCCTTGACAGAGTTGTGCTGAAGCAGCTTCAGACTCATCTTTCAGACCATGGTCTTCTTGAGGCCTGTCAGTCTGCTTATAGGAAGAATCATAGCACTGAGACTGCTGTATTGAGCGTACTGGACTGTTTACTGTGCAAATCCGACAGTAAACTTGTTTCTCTCGTAGCCTTGCTTGATCTGAGTGCTGCCTTTGATACGCTAGATCACACTACTTTACTTGAAAGGCTTAGGGTCACTTTTGGTGTTGATGGGATAGTTCTCCAGTGGTTCGAATCGCACATCAGAGATAGGTCGCAGGCGGTGGTTGTGGGTGGTGTAAGGTCTACTTTGTCACCTCTTTTGTATGGAGTACCACAGGGGTCAGTATTGGGCCCAGTGTTGTTTACATTGTACTCACAGCCCTTGTCGGATGTTATCTCGGACCATGATTGTTATTTTCACAAGTATGCTGATGACACTGAGCTTTCTAAGAGTGGCACACCTGATGAGTTTGTTTCTGTTCAATCTGGGGTGTCTCGGTGTATCAGCAGTGTGCAGGAATGGATGACAAGTAATAAGCTTAAATTAAATTGTGAAAAGACTGAAGTCATGCCCGTTGGAACCTCCTCCTGCCTCAAACTCGTTGAGTCAGAGTCAATGGTTGTTGATGGTACTGAATTGCCTTTCAGTAACTCTGTCAAATACCTTGGTGTTACCATTGATCAGTGTCTGACCATGCAGAATCAAATATATGTAGTCTGTCGCTCATCCTTTTTAGAGCTGAGACGTATTGCTTCCATCCGACGCTTTATATCCAGGGAAGTAGCTGTCAGGCTAGTCTGTGCCACGGTGATGTCAAGATTGGACTACTGCAACTCTGTTTATGCTGGGCTTCCCGCAGAACAGATTGCTCGGCTGCAGAGAGTCCAAAATAGCGCTGCACGACTTGTTTTGAAGAGGAGGAGGTGTGAGCACATCACTCCCATGCTGATCGAACTGCACTGGCTTCCCATACAGTATCGGTGGCAATTTAAACTGGCAGTTCTTGCTTTCCGCCACTTC
>CM065741.1:47647148-47649648 GCA_033310375.1 Conus canariensis | reverse complement strand
TCTTTCACGAGAGAATTCATGCTACGCCTCACAACGCTTACATGGGTTATGTAGTGATTTCTGCTATGCCTCACAACGCTTACATGGGTTATGTAGTGATTTATGCTACGCCTCAGAACGTTTACATGGATTGTGTAGTGATTTATGCTACTCCTCACAACGCTTACATGGATTATGTAGTGATTTATGCAATGCCTCACAACGCTTACATGGATTGTGTAGTGATTTATGCTATGCCTCTACAACGCTTACATGGGTTATATAGTGATTTCGTGCAAAATCCTAATGGTGGTGTGTAGCCAGTGTCTGTCTGATTCTTCCGCCCTGTGGTCACACGCCACAATTAGGATGTTGCTCTAAATCACCATGTCATCCATGAAGCATTTAGAGGCCTAGCATAAGTGTGAGTCAGCTTTTGACATTAAACTGATACTTGATCAAAAGAACAACTCCCCCCACCCCACCCGCTCCTCACCAACACCAATCGTTTCACTTGTCTTGGAGGATTTCCCCAGATGACATCATTCAAATCTTCACATATATGACCTTCACCTTGGCTAACGTCACATTTCAGGCCTTCTCACTCATCCGTGACCCTATCTTTGCGCCAGCTGCTTCCTCCCAAATAGTCCCATTCCACCAGCCGCCGTGGCGAAGTGGTTAGCGTCGTGGACTCCCGGCTGGGAGGTCGTGGGTTCCAATCCCATCAGAGTCATGTGGGTTTTTTCTGCCCCGACCGGCTCCTACCCAGACTTGAGTTTGCTGCGGACTCAGTTGGGAAGACTGGGACCACACAGTCGAGTTTCATCCACTTAATGGATGCGTTTCTGAGAGTGTTGCTCAAATTTCCTGACCAACACTGCAGGTGTCTGTATCTCTCGGGCCTGGTTGACGCCGGGATATATTATGAAAGGAAACGTAGAGTACAGCCCTGTCATGTAGTCTCAGACCGAAATGGAAATCCTTAACATCATCTTAATCATCCTCCTTCTCATCGATCAGCATAAAAAGAAATTGTCTCAAATTCTGTGGCCCTTCATGCCCTGCTGTCATTGTGACCTCAGTTTCCCTGTGGCCTTGGTTTGGTTTCGTCGGGGTCACCAGTATCGGCGGGTCCATGGGGGCTGTCGTTGGACGGATGTGGTGGCGCCCTACGGAGGGAGAGCTCACTCACGCCGGCTACGCGACTAAGCAATTATTGTCGTCAGTAGGGGGCTTAGTAGGTGGCGTTCTGCGTATGTTAGATCAGAACAGGCGCCACTGAACATCACCGAAGTCACTCGGCAGCAGTGCAGTGTCTCCTCCGGTGGGTTGCCTCTTGACGACTTGACATTGACTGCTCCCTGTGGATTGCCCGTGCTGGGGCTGCGGCGGGGCTGACCGGGCTATGGCTGCGGACGGGGTGTCGGAATGAGCGGCGTGGGTGCACTGCCTCTGAGGTTGCGCAGAGGTTGGGACAGCAAAAAAAAAAAAAAAAAAAGAAAAAGAAAAAAAAAGTCCCATTCCTTTCATTACAATCCGTCTGCTTACAACCATCTGGCATGTACCTTGAGAAGCATATGAAAGAAAAGAAGGTAAATCAACTTTCACACACACACACACACACACACACACACACACACACACACACACGCGCGCGCGCGCGCGCACGCACGCACACACACACACACACCACACACACACACACACACATAAACACACACACACACACACACACACACACACACACACTTCTCAAAACAAACTAAATGTGCTTGTCTATAAATACTGGATTTCTTAAGCAAGGCCTGGCCACATGCTTTGTGGGTGTGCAGCCTGTCATGGCGGCTGTATTGGTCTGTGACAGGAAATGCAGAACCTTATCTTCAGCACCACCTCTTCCTGGGCTTGGGGGTGGGCGGAGGTGCAGGGCTGGCGGCCGGACTGGTCGTCGTCGTCGTCATCATCATCCGGGAGTGGAGACGTCGGCAAGAGCTGTTGATGAGGATGCGTGAGCTGATGAAAAAATATTGATTTGTCCCCTTCGTCTGTCTGTCTGTCTATCTGCCTGCCTGTCTGTCTGTCTGTGTCTGTCTATCTGTCTGTCTGTCTGTCTGTCTGTGTCTGTCTATCTGCCTGTCTGTCTGTCTGTCTGTCTGTGTCTGTCTATCTGTCTGTCTGTCTGTCTGTGTCTGTCTATCTGCCTGTCTATCTGTCTGTCTCTGTCTCTCTCTCTCAGTCTCTCTCAACAACAGTCCACTATTTTTTTCTGCTCTACTGGTCCTTCTTCCTTCATTGTGGAAACCATTTATTCATTTTCCTTCACCCTACGATGATGCCGCAGTCAGGGGGGGGGGGGGGGGGGGGGGGGGGGGGGGGGGGGGGGGGGGGGGGGGAGGGGGGCGTATTTTTCAGTAAACCTTTTTAACATCATTCTTTTGAAAACTGTTGATGTATAGTTCTTAAATAGACTGACTGGGCGTGGTAACTGAGGCAAACGAGCAAAAGAAGAGTGATGGTA
>CM065741.1:47619648-47642148 GCA_033310375.1 Conus canariensis | reverse complement strand
TTCTTAGATGATCCTCTAAAGGTTTTGATACCACAGACAGGATAGAGAGAAAGAGAGAGAGAGAGAGAGAGAGAGAGAGAGAGAGAGAGAGAGAGAGAGAGAGTAAAAGTATTGTACCATTAGAGAGAGAGAGAATGACAATGACAATGACAATGAGAGAGAGAGAGAGAGAGAGAGAGAGAGAGAGAGAGAGAGGAGAGAGGGACTACCTTGCAAGACCTATCAGGGAGAGAGAGAGAGAGAGAGAGAGAGAGAGAGAGAGAGAGAGAGAGAGACAGAGAGAGAGAGAGAGTAAAAGTATTGTTTTATTAGAGAGAGAGAGAGAATGACAATGACAATGAGAGAGAGAGGAGAGAGAGGGACTACCATGCTAGACCTATCTCAGAGAGAGAGAGAGAGAGAGAGAGAGAGAGAGAGAGAGAATGACAATGATAGTGATACTGATTCTTTATTTAATAACGGTAAAAAAAAAATTGCAATCATTCTTTATTTATTAACGGTAAAAGTATTGGCTTGGTTAGCCATTTTTCATACTTGCTTTTACTATGAGAGAGAGAGAGAGAGAGAGAGAGAGAGAGAGAGAGAGAGAGAGAGAGAGAGAGAGAGAATGACAATGATTCATTATTTTATAACGGTAAAAGTATTGGCTTAATTAGTCATTTTTCATACTTGCCGTTACTATGAGAGAGAGAGGGAGAGAGAGAGAGAGAGAGAGAGAGAGAGAGAGAGAGACAGACAGACAGACAGACAGAGAGAGACAGACAGACAGACAGACAGACAGACAGACAGACAGAGAGACACACAAGAGAGAGAGAGAGAGAGAGAGAGAGAGAGAGAGAGAGAGAGAGAGAGAGAGATGCACCAGCGGCTAACCTACAGATGTGTGGTTGTCCAGGACGGGGGAAATCGTGATGTTGTTGCTTAAGTGAACTAAGTTGATGTAATAGTCAGGCTTACCACACCAACGTTATCTCATCCACACATATGCGCATTCATGCACCCACCCACCATTCACCTCTCTCTACGAATGGGATGTCGCGCATTCGCGTCTCTCCTAACACGACTGGAAACAAGAAATTGAGTTTCAATGCTACTTATAATTACGCATGGAAAATCCAGATACACTGAGAGGAAAGATTAAAGTATAAGAGATCAATTCCTCCTAATCCCAGGTTTTTATACTAAAAAGGCTTCTTGCCTGGCCAGGTTTCCACACACACACACACACACACACACACACACACACACACACACACACACACACACACACCACACCACACACACCACAGTTCTCGAACAAGTCACTTCACATTTTCTTCAGCACTGGGTGCTGGTGACGTCTTTGGTTGACTGGCTCCAGGTTTCAGGACTGGGTCTCCGTGGTCGTCTCTGGGGACTCGACGTAGAAATCTCCTTCTTTGTCTTTCACACACCTCTGGGTTTCGAACTCAGTCTTTCTTTCTTAACTTGTCTTTTACACTTAAGACCTTGCTGTCACTTCTGTAGCCCAGACCACGTTTCCTTCAACCCTACTCTGTCCCACTTACTCTTCTCTCTTCTCTCTCTCTCTCTCTCTCTCTCTCTCTCTCTCTCTCTCTCTCTCGTACCGTGTTCTCTCTTCATCTGTTCTTCCCGTGGTGTTGTTCTCCTCCCCACCTCTTGTTCTCCCTCAGGTCATATTCGGATGGACACAAAGGATTTCCCTTTGGGCCGTGCCTTTTGTCCGTGTAGCTTCTCCACCACCTTGTTCACACGTACACTGAATTCCCCTCTAGCTACATTCTTCCACACATCAACATTTACACACATCCCTACAAAACAGCTTAGCAAACATCCACTTTGCACCAAATGGACATCGAAAATTCCCGCCGTCTTCGAGGCCACTTTCACACAGTAATTATCCTATAGAAGCTACCACAACGACGTACGTCCACACGCATTTAACCAGCCTGACAAAGCATCAACACAGTGCCCCACAGCAATACCATCTGAACAAGCCCAAGACTCCTGTTCTTCAAGGTCTGGTTACAAAGCAACTTCAGCTGACTGGGCTTTTAGCACTCACATGATGCCCCGAGGTCCTAGTGGATAAGTTTGTCTCCCCTTTGCTATCGGGGAGGTTGGAACTCGGGGCAGTCCTCCACGCCTTGGATGCCAACTATCACGTGACAGTTAGTTAGCTACCTGACCACTTCAAACTCCTTGACACAGTTTGAACGTATGCGCTAGGTGAGAGGGCACTACTGCTAATCGGCCAATTACCTATTTCTCCATTCTTGCGGCATTCTTGTCGTCTACAGCGCTCAAGGCCTTTGTGAGAGGTTTCGCTCCCTTGACAGTTGTCCTGGTGTGTCTCACAGGTGCACGTGCAGCACGTGCCGTGTATGACAGACAGACAGACAGGCAGCAGACAGACAGACAGACAGATAATCTGGTGTGTCTCACAGGTGCACGTGCAGCACGTGCCGTGTATGACAGTCTGACGGTGAGTGATGGGGATCAGAGAGCCTCCAGCTACTCCCAGATCCCTGACTATGAAGACCTTGACCGTGACAACAGCCAGTCCTGCTGCGCCTGTATCCCAGCCTTGAATGGTAAAGATCATCGTCGTCGTCGTCATCAACAACATCTCATCATCATGATCATCATCCTTATCATCATCATCAGCATCATGGTTGTCGTCGTAGTGGTCGTGGTGGTGGTCGTCGTCATCCGCATCCTTTCCCTCCCCCTTCTCCTCCTCCTCCTCCTCCTCCTCCTCCTCATCATCATCATCATCATCATCATCAACAATGTAGTCTTGTTGCGGTCGACATAATCATCATCAATATCCTCTCCTCCTCCTCCTCCTATCATCATCATCATCATCATCATCATCATCATCATCGTCGTCGTCGTCATTGTCGTCATCGTCGTCGTTGCCGCCGCCGACGTCGTCATCATTATCATCGTCATCATCGTCGTCGTCGTCATCATCATCATCATAATCAACAACAACAACAACAACAACAACAACAACAACAACAACAGTACAGTCCTTGCCGTGGTCGACATAATCCTCCTTTTCCTTTACCTCCTGCTCTTTCTCTTTCTTTGCGTCCTCCTCCTCTTCGTTGTGTTGTCCACCGTCCATCTTATACAGACACATCAGAAAGAATCTCCTGAAACCTGTGTTCTTCCATCTGTCAATGTTCAGTCAGGTTTGCTTAACAACCGAACAATCAACTTCAGTCCTCACGCAAACAAATGGACTTCGAAAGTCAAAGCAACGTTTGAAAACATCCTCACACAATGATCAATTTCTCTACTACCACCGCGTCAACACACAATCATCAATTTCTCTACTACCACCTCGTCAACACACAATCATCAATTTCTCTACTACCACCGCGTCAACACACAATCATCAATTTCTCTACTACCACCTTGTGAACACACAATCATCAAAAATTCTTCTCAACACATAATCATCAATTTCTCTACTGCCACCTCCTCAACATACGATGATCAATTACTCTACTACCACCTCGTCAACACACAATCATCAAATTCTCCTCAACACACAACAATCAGTTTCTCTACTACTCCCTCGTCTACCCACAGCCGTATTTGCTTAACCATGACGTCATCCCAACGCTTCAAAACGTGTTACAAATAAAGGGAGACTACTTTTCTCAAGGTGGAGATTCTCGCGGCCAACTCTGTCCCAGCTTTGTTAACGACCCCTACTTTGTTCACGCCTAAGGGACACAACCACAAACAATATATATATAATATATATATATATATATTACAAACAAAGGGAGACAACTGTAATATATATATATATATATATATTACAAACAAAGGGAGACAACTGTTCTCGTGGGAGCATCCTTGGTCTAACAATTGACAACAATCTTTCCTGGTCAGTACACATTTCTGCACTCACGCGTAAACTTTCTAAGAAATTATTTCAGTTTAACAGAATAAAACACTTTCTCGATCAACACACTAGAAAATTATTTTTCCATGCATATTTACAACCAGATTTCGACTATGCATCTACAATATGGGATATGGCTAGTAAAAACTGTCTTAAACCCTTAGAAAGCATTTACAGGCGTTCTATTAAACTTATACTTCTAAAATCATCTTCCCTACGAATTCATGACTACAAAACATTACATATTCTTCCGTTTCAATTGAGATGTCAATTCAATAAAGCAGTATTTTTCTACAAAATAGTTAATGGACTTGCTCCATCATATCTCTACGAAAAACTCCAAAAGACTAAACTACGAGACAAAGAGAGAATACAACTTCCCCGTCCTAGAACTGATCTGTATATGACTTCTCTTATATACTCAGGCGGTAAACAATGGAACGAAATTCCTGATGGCATTAAAACAAAGAATTCCTTGGCATCATTCAAAAGCTGCTACCAAGATTACTTATTTAAGCTATTATAATAATAATTCCATTTGCTTATTGTTCATGTAAATGGCATATATCTGCAATGTATTCAGTTACCCAGATGATGACCCCTCTCTCTCTCATCTCTCTCTCTCTCTCTCTCTCTCTCTCTCTCTCTCTCTCTCTCTCTTTCAGTTGTACTTATATGTACAAGTAGGTAGGTGTACATGTATACATACACATATATATATATATATATATATATATATATATATATAATGTCTTTATTTATATAATGTACTCTGCACCCTTTGTTTTTATTTTGTTTATTGCATCCCGATCCTTTCTTTATTAATATTTTTTATTGTATTGTCATAGCTGATATTATTGTTAATATACTCTTACTGCTCTTTCTTGGCCTTTGTTTAATTTGTGATGTGGTTTGCTTTGTTTTCGAGGACCTGATGAAAAAAAGTATTGAAATGCTTATTCAGTTATCCTCATTAAAGATTTTCCGATTTCCGATTTCCCGATTTCCTGCGGACCCACCCTGTCCCAGCTGTCGTGACGATTCCTACTGTGATCTCGTCTAGGGGACACTACCACGCTATATGCCACATTCCGAGTGGTTAGTTCACTTGCCTCCCTTGATTATTTCGCGTTGTGTGTGTGTGTGTGTGTGTGTGTGTGTGTGTGTGTGTGTGTGTGTGTGTGAACAGTGTCGGCGAGTCACAGGGCAGACAGCATGGTGATGTGAAGACACGACACAAGCAGGGAGCAGAGGGATCTCCTGCACCTGGATCAGGACACTGCGGCACCGGCTGACTACCTACCTGCCTGATTGCCTGCTTGCCTGCCTGCTTGTCTGCCTGCCTGTCTGCCTGCCTGCCTGTCTGTCTGCCTGTCTGTCTGAAGTCCCGTCTTTGTCTTTGCCTCTGTCTTCCCTTGTCCAACCATCCCGGCCTCGCCCCCCCCCCCCCCCCCCCCCCCCCCCCCCCCCCTTCTCTCTCTTTCTCTCTCTCCCAACCCCTTTCTCTCCATCTCTCTCTCCTCTCTCTCTCTCTCTCTCTCGCTCGCTCGCTCGCTCGCTCGCTTGCTCGCTGTGTCTCTGTCTCTCTCGTCTTTTTGGATAAAAAAAGTTGGGGTGTGCCAGTCTGTTTCAATTTCTGTCTGTCTGTCTGTCTGTCTGTCTGTCTGTCTGTCTGTCTCTCTCTTCTCTCTCTCTCTCTCTTCTCTCTCTCTCCTCTCTCTCTCTCTCTCTCTCTCTCTCTCTCCTTTTTTTTTCTTGTCAATAACTCGGATGTAATATTTTGTTTGTTTGAATACGCACATGTACATGAATACGTTTCCTTGGTCTGAGTTGATAATATTTTCATATTAGTCTTCACTGCGTAAAAGCAAATATTTCGTCTAGTACTCGTTCGCTGCCTTATGCATAATACATTGTGCTACTAATTCATTATAATACAATACTAATACTCTTCTTCCTGTCAATGTGTGTGAGCGCGTGCGTGCTTGCGTGGGTGTATACGTGCGCGCGTTCGAGTGTATGTATGTATGTTTATATGTGTATGTGTCTACGTGTGCGCACGCGTGCGCATGTTCGTGTGTGTGTGTGTGTGTGTGTGTGTGTGTGTGTGTGTGTGTGTGTGTGTGTGTGTGTGTGTGTGCATTTTTTTCCCTTGTCTGCTTAAATGTCTTGACTTCATCATTCATTGGAACATACATTGTTGCTGACTTCATCATTCATTAGAACATACATTGTCTGCTGACTTCATCATTCATTACAACATACATTGTTTGCTGACTTCATCATTCATTGGAACATACATTGTCTGCTGACTTCATCATTCATTAGAACATACATTGTCTGCTGACTTCATCATTCATTAGAACATACATTGTTTGCTGACTTCATCATTCATTGGAACATACATTGTCTGCTGACTTCATCATTCATTGGAACATACATCGTCTGCTGACTTCATCATTCATTAGAACAGGCATTGAATTTCAGAGCTCACGAACTGTTTTCTGTAGTGTCGTGGACTGTAAACAAAACGTCCTCTGTTTAACAAGAGATTCCTGTCTATAGTTTTACTAATGTACCGGTTCTGAATGATCATGTAGGAGATACACTGCACATGTACACAACGGCCACAGGCCAAGAGTAATTATATCACATGGCTTTATTCCTTTGGTGTCCATATTTCTTCTCTGTATATCCTTATATCATAACCAAGCCTTTCTTTGCCGTATCGACTCTGTATTTTATCGTTGCGTTCTTGTTATTATTCTTTACCATCACGCGAACTCCAATATTCCGCATGTAGACATTCTTTCTGTAATATTTGCTATTCATTACCTGATGTCGTGTTTATATGGAGATCATAATGTGTGGTCAGAATATTGTAACACGCACTGTGCAATAAAACGTTGATCAGCTGTTTACAAAGATGCCTGATGTCTGCTTGCTGGTTGATGAAATCCCAAACTGCTGGGACTTTGAGTGGAACCCGTCTTGATTCTCAGATTAACACATGAAACAGTCATAGTTCTTCACTATCACATCATTTCGTGATGCTGTTTGACATGCGCAGAGTCTGGAACTTCTGTGTATAGACACAATAGCATACTTCACTTCGTAAAAAAGAAAACAAAAATGGTCCACAAGCAATGGAGGTTGCATGCATCTTTGTTGAGATAAATTAACCTGTCATCTCCCTTTTTGACAATGTGTGATTGTTTCAAGGCTTGACGATCTTGTGTGTGTAATGGATATAATCCGTGGGAAGGGGGGGGGGTACAATATTTTGTTATCAAATGACTGACCAATGGTCAACTACTACGTAGCTTGGTCTGCAACAACTTGTCGGCATTGCTGACAGAGTCCAGTAAATCGTCTTTCTCACTTAACCACATCTATTCTAACAACAATTTCTTTCCTTCGCCAGCTTAACCGTTGTGGATTCATAACTGACCACATTTCAGCAACGTGCACGTTGCTATTTAAACCGACTTAACTTCGAATCCAAAACTGCATCGCCATTTACTATAGATTTTTCAATCACTTTGATAAAAGAAAATAATGTATTTTTGATTGAAAAAAAGACATTTTCTCGCAATTTAAGAATGCCTCCTTTCAATACTGTCTTGAAATTTTCCATCCCATTTAAGCATAGCGGGCTTTCAATGATGGATCGGCAAAAAGTGAAACTTGCACCATGTCGACGAAAGAGTCAAGTGTTCCACTTTTTCTGACTGGCTCATCAGGAAATAATTTAAGCTGTGAAATTTCCAGTTTGGACTGAAATATGAAACTAAGCAGCTGTACACAACATTGACCTTTCACCGGAAGATATTGAAGCGCCAAAACAAATGGAATGAAGAGAAACCTGAGGCTGGGGACAGGGCTGGGAGATGACGTCACAGGTCATCAAAAGGATCTATCGGGCAGCGTTGGACAACATTGTCTGCACTACACGGTAGAGACAGAAAACCTCTTCCTATGGATGAACATTTATCGTGTTGGCACGGAAGATGAGGTCGTTTATCTGCCCAAAGAACTTGAATCCGAACTGTGGTGTTTAATCTCTCTCTCTCTCTCTCTCTCTCTCTCTCTCTCTCTCTCTCTCTCTCTTATTAGAACTGTGTTGTTTAATCTCTCTCTCTCTCTCTCTGAACTGTTACCTAATCTCTCTCTCTCTCTCTCTCTCTCTCTCTCTCTCTCTCTCTCTCTTCTCTCTGTGTGTGTGTGTGTCCTTCATTTAACGTCTATCCACTATTCGTGATATTAGACCAAACAAAAAAAAACAAAAAAAAAGTGAATGTGTACGGAAGTAATTGCGAGCGTGCACATACTATGTGTATGTGTATATGTATGGGTGCACGTGCACGCGAATGTGTGTGTGCGTGCGAGTGTGTGCGCGCGCGCGTGTGCGTGTGTGTGTGTGTGCGTGTGTGTGTGAGTATGTGTGCCTGTGTGTGTGAGTGAGAGAGTTGTGGATGTGTAAGTGTGTGAATATCTTTACACAAGTCATAAGTGAAGATTAACATGAAACAAAATACTTATAACCAACAACTAACTTATCAATTAAAGTCAAAAAACGGATGACAGTACTAAAGAAAAAAGGAAAAAGAATAAACAAACAAAATCCTTTGCTCCCCCCCCCCTCCCCCATTTTATCCACCCCACCCCCCTTCCTTTCTTATCCCCCGCAAATAAAGTTAATAAAAATATTATAAGTATTTTCCAATAGGGGTGCGCTCTAAGTGTACAAAGAATTCGTACGTTAAAGCTGGTGACTGAAAAATGGCCTGCACAGTATTTTGCTTCAATACTGGAATGATTTTTTTCATATCATTGCATGAAACAATATGAATTGGAGTAATTTTGTTTCCACATACGCAAACTACGTTTTTTACATATTTTGTTTTAAATGCATTAAGTTTCCACCTGTGCATTAATGAGAGTAATTTTCTATTAAGATTAAAATTCTCTTTGATTCTTTTAATATCAAACTGTTCTTTATAAACGTGATCTACCATACTATATTCGAAAGCTTTCCAGATATGCGACTTAACCAAGTTGCACTGTTCATGTACTGATAAGGGAAATCAAACAGTTCTGAACCAAAACTATTTCTGGCTCCACGTTTAGCTGCCCTGTCTACTTTTTCATTATAATGAAAAGAACAATGTGAAGGAATCCAACAAAAAACTACATGGGTTCCTCTTGCAATCAACATGTGTATCATACAATTTATCTCTATGACCATTTCAGGTCTTGTGTGCAATTGAGAAACTTTTAATGCCTGAAGAGCTGATTTAGAATCAACACAGAACAGAATTTCAAATATTGTTTTTGGAAAGTTTAAAAGGTAATTTAAAGCCAGGAGTATCGCTGTTAATTCTGCTGTAAATATCGATTTGTTAATTCCGATATAAAACGATTTCTCTACTCTTAAGTCTGGTATTAAGAATGCGCAACCTGTTTGTTTATCAATGCACGAACCGTCTGTGTATATTTTCAAATAATTTGAATAATTCTTTTCAATATGGCATTTGATACAGCTTGCTAACATGTTTATGTTTTCATCTTTTTTCATATTGGTATGTTCAATATCAAAATGTGCTTTATTAAGCTCCCATGGTGGTATAGGAGAAAATAACGGTCTAAAGGATAGAGCATCGTTATCGACTGAAACTCCAGAATCAGTAATACTTTTTGACGTGTACGTTGCTAGTGTTTTTTGAGAAGCTATAGATTTTGCTCTTTTAGGAAAATCAATATCTGACCTCATTTTTATTTCAGATCTAATGTGCGTTTTATTAGTTGTACTCTTGATAACAAATTTACAACACGCTAACTCTCTGTATTCATCTAGGGGAAGCATCTGCGCTTCATAATACGTACGAGAAGATGATGCATGCACCGGAAGGCCAAGTGCTAATTTCAATGCCTTGCATTCAATACTTTCAAGCTTTTTCAATAGGTATTTGGGAGCGCTAAAGATTACTTCTTGGGCATATGTTATTTTCGACCTCATTAAAGATTTACATAGAGTTATCAATGTAGATGAATTCTGTCCCCATTTTTCTTTAGAAATAATTTTAAGGAAATTTAATATTTTCCTCGCCTTTGTTAATAAGTATTCAATATGAGCGTTCCATGATAGTTTAGATGTGAAATGGACTCCTAGGAATTTAACTTCTGTCACGTATTTAAGAGGTGTTTCGCCCAATGTAAAAACAGGCAGTTTTTCTGGATTATTACCACTATTGAAAAGAATTATATTTGTTTTTTCAACAGATAAGTTCAATCCATTTAACTTCATGTATTCCGACATCCTATTTAGTTCGTCTTGATAGATCTTTCTGATGAAACTTATATCACGCTGTGGAGTTTTCTTTTTAAGAGTTACTTCCATCCACATGCAAATGTCGTCTGCATATTGAACGAGAACTACCTTTTTAGATAACTTATTTGGCAAATCATACAATAGCAATGAGAAAAGAAGCGGAGCTAACACTGACCCTTGTGGGATTCCCATTGACAAAGTTCTACCCGTGGAATATGATTTTCCTACTCTTGTTTGTATTACCCTATCTTTCAGAAAGCATTTAACATAATTGTATACATTTCCGGATAGTCCAATATTTTTAAGTTTGTTTAATAGCTGTGAATGCCACACTTGATCGTAAGCCTTGGTTATGTCAAAAAATGTAGCCAGGACACATTTACGTCTTGCAAATTGTTTCTTTATATTTGTTGATAATTTCACTAATATTTCTGTAGTAGATCTCCCTTTACGAAAGCCAGCTTGATTAATAGGAATGATGTCATTTTTTTCGCAGTAATATGCTAGTCTATTCAAAACAATTCTTTCTGATAGTTTACAGACGTGTGATGTTAATGCTATAGGTCTGTAATTTTTAGGATCCCTAGAAGACTTTCCTTGTTTATGAACTGGTACAATAATTGTCTGTTTCCATATTTTGGGCATGTCGCTACTATTCCAGCAAGTACTTAGCAAAGCATGAAGAAAAACTACAAGATTTTCAGGTAAATTCTTTAGCATCTGATTAGATATTGCATCTAAACCAACTGATGATTTCCGTATTGGAATGGCTCTAATGGCTTCTTTTACTTTATATACAGTTATAGGAGCATTAATGTTTATGCTATTATCTGGTGGTGGATCATCATATGTTATATTACTTTCTTCTTTTTCTCTGTAAGTTCGGTCAGTGTTTGTTAGACCCTCAGGACGGCTGACTTCAGGGAATAAGTTTACAAACACTTCTGCTTTCTCTTTAGTAGTGGGCAGATTGTTGTTATCTATTTTTATGGGATACTGTGGTGATGTCAGTCCATTTTTCATAGCTTTCAGTTCTTCCCATACTTTTCCCATATCCTTACAATGTTTTACTTCAGAGTTACAGAAATCATCCCAATGTTTCAATTTTGCATATTCTATTGCATCATCACTTTCTTTACCCGTCTTTTTCATTTTTTCATGATTACTTGCTGATCTTTTTTTACAATATATCTTAAATCTTTCTTTTTTCTTGTTATTTGCGCGTTCACATTCCTTGTTCCACCACACATTTCCATTGTGTTTTTTAGATTTTTTGTTTTTTATTTTTGGGATCGATTTATCTGCTGCTGTTAGGATAAATCTGCAGAATTTATCATACTGATTGTCTATATTTTCTTCAGTAGAATAATCTAAATCTATGTTTTTAAGGATGTCTTTGAACAGTGACCAATCTGCACACTTGTAATTATACTTTGGAATAACATCTTCTGTGTTTTCTACTTCTTCTGCTATGTTATTTAAAGATATTATGACTGGAATATGATCTGATCCTAAAGAGTCATCTCCCGTTTCCCACACTGCGTTGACTACCAATGATGGAGATACAAAAGTTAAATCAATGGCTGAGGGATTATGGTTAGATATATCTGGAATACGAGTTATGTTTCCATTATTCAGTATGTAAAGAATAGAATCCGCTATGTTATCTAACAAACGATTATTAGAAATATAGGAACAACTCTTATCCCAGAAAGGGGCATGTGCATTAAAATCACCCCCAATAACCCACTTATCCGTTTGATCTTGGAACCCTTTCAACCATTCAGTGTTCTTATTATCAGGACCTTTTGGAAGATAAATTGAAGCAACATTAAGAATCAAGGATGAAGTGAACTTAACCATAGCTGCACAGCATGACACAGAGGAAATATTATACACTGGTGGAGTTCTTTCACAAAAGTCCAGGTCTTCACGCACATAAATGGCTGTTTGCACTCTGTCTCCACATTGTTCGTAAACCGGAGGGTGGTAAAATCCAGGTAGATATGGTAATTTATCACAGCTCACATTTAAAGATTGTAGTAATAAAACATGAAACTTATTTGCTACTAGATATTGATTTAAGTATGATAGATTTTTCGTTATAGAACGACAATTCCACTGTAGAAATGTAATGTTTGGCTTTTTATGTGCTTTCATTTATATATCACAATAATTGATATCATTTAGACATTAACTATCTTAGAGATGACTATAGATGAAAACAGAAAATCTTGATGATTGACTGTAAACAGCTGAGAGTCAAAGTACGACCAGTTTAGTAGAACCAAGGACGTGGAAAAGGCGGAGGGTGAAAACCTTGGCAACTGTAACGAAAGGCTGCGGGTCTCCTCCGTGGCTTTTCCCAAAACATTCCATGCAGGTGTTTGCCCAGGGTCCTCGCGATGGTGCTCGCTCCTCTGGTCGTGGGGTGAACGTCGTCAGCTGTCAGTACTCTTCTGTCTTCCATCCTCAACTTGTTAAAGGAGACGAAAGTAATGTCGTTTTCTGTCTGTAGTTTCTGTCTTGTCATTGCGTTGAACAGATCTTTCTTAATGTCTAGTGTTTTATTTTTGACAGGAGCCACTTGACTTATTACGATTTTGGCTTTGGGAAATTGACCTTTGGCCTCCTTGACGCATTTCTGCATTTCCGTGCTGCATTTCTCCGGATCTTTCCCCTTCAAATCGTTCACTCCTACATGCAGAACTACACATTCGGGTTCAGGATTCAGTGATACTTTTGCCTCGTTCAGAGCGCGTGTGCAATGCTCAATCTGATACGCTTTTCTCTTTGCCACCTGCAGACCGTATGACAGGCCAAGTCTCCGTGCATCAACCTTCTTCATGATACTGTCATGTATCAGGAGGACACGAGGCAAGTCGCCACCAGATGTAGAAACAGAATGGGATACGTATTTCTTTGTTGTGCCAGACTGTTTTTCTTTGACGTTTTGTTTGTGTGGAGACTTGGAGTTTTCTATCTTTTGTTCCACAGATGTGTTACGCAATTTCGCAGAACCTTGTTTGACGTTGCTTTGATTCTTTACGTCACAATTCAGTTTTTGTTCTTTGTGGTTTTGTTTCATTTGGTTATTTTCTTTGTTTGGCCTAATGTACGGCTCGCACAATTCATCCACGCCCTTGTTGTGTTGGGGAGGAGATTTTGCCGGCAGCGATGTTGATGCAACTTTTGCATAAGAGCGGTGAGGCGTTGCGAAGGATGTTTCGGTCGATTCGGTCTGAATGGCGACACTTTCGCTTTTCGTTATCTTGAGGTTCGATTCAATTATTTTGGTCTGTTTTTCAACTATTTTCTCTAGACTCAAGATTCGTTCGCTCAGAGTCATTATGACAGCTTTGAAGTCGTCCGTGTTACTTCCCGCTTCTCTTTTCGGGCTGTCTTCTGCGGGGCCTTTATTGTCGGCAGGCGTACCGGACATTTTTGTTTGGGTTACTAAACGGTCACCCCCGCTTCGAACATTCGATTGGCTTGTTACAGTCGATTGAACATTTTGCAAACTGCTGTTAGTTTTTTCTATTGGCAAAGTTGATGGCTTACCTTTTGCATTTCTTGTTTTTGTCATCCTGGTCATCATTTTTTTTAAAACTTTACAAAAAACTCAGCTAGCTTCTGCTCTAGTTGTTGACCGTGGCCGCCATCTTGTTGTGCCTTCTCGTGTGTCCTCTGTGTGTGTGTGTGTGTGTGTGTGTGAACTGTGTTACTTAATATCTCTCCCTCTCAGTGAATTGTGTTACTCTCTCTCTCTCTCTCTCTCTCTCTCTCTCTCTCTCTCTCTCTCTCTCTCTCTCTCTCTCTCTTATCAGAACTGTGCTGTTTAATCTGTGTCAGTCAGTCTGTCTGTCTGTCTGTCGGTCTGTCTCTCTCTCTCTCTCTCTCTCTCTCTCTCTCTCTCTCTCTCTCACTCTGTTGAATAATAGTACAAAATAAGAGTAGGCAATTAACTGTGAAATCTTTGAAGACTTGACACGGTTCAGGAACTAAGGCATGAAAGAGAGAAGGACGTGCAGATCTAACCTTCCATGTCAGTGTGGACACTCTACCTGCAGCATGTCGCTGACTTCGGAATTCAATACCTCCAGGACCAGGCAGTCCTCTTAACACAGGAACAGACAAAAAAAAAAAATTTGAAAAATTATCGATAAAGCTCCGCCGAAAAACGTTGACAAACAAATCACGAGACAAAACACGACGCGTTTCCACCTCTTAGGTCTTCTTCAGGCAAGATACACAACACTCAGGATAACGAAAATGAATGAGCAAACACTTATCTTCATTCAACGCCCATCTTGCGTCGAACTGGATGAAGATAAATAATTGCTGGTTCCCTTTCGTTGTCCCGAGTGTTGTGTCTCTTGCCTGGAGAAACCTAAGAGGTCGAAACGCGTCGTGTTTTGTCTCGTGATTTGTTTGTCAACCTTTTTCGGCAGAGCTTTATCAATAATTTTTCAAATTTGTGTAGATTTAAGCCTGCAGTCGCCTCACTTTGCAACTAGACAGGAACAGACGCTAGGGCACATAGAATCCGCATATCCCGTGGGAAATCATTATTTTAGTTGATCCTGAACACATGTTTCGGATCTTGAAAAGTTGAAGTAATACATCCGCCAAACTAGAACAAACGAATCACAAGACAAAATATGACGCGTTTCCACCTCTTAGGTCTTCTTCAGGCAAGATAAACAACACTCTGGACAACGAAAATGAAGAAGAGCAATCACTTCTCTCGTCAAATTCGGCCCAAGATGGGCGTTGAATGAAAACCTTAAGATGGTCTTAACGCGTCGTGTTTGTCTTGTAATTCGTTTGTTCATGTTTGGCGGATGTATTGCATAAACTTTTAAAAGATTTGTTTAGTTTTCCGCCTGCAGTCGTCTCACTTTGCAACTGATGTGTTTCCGAGCTTATAAACTCTTCGTCAGAAGGCTCGGAAATTATCACACATTGGGGATTCGTGGAGCCCTACCAACTCCCTCGTGATTGGTTAAAAGTTGGCGCGGCGTGAACCTCAAATATTAGTGGCTGGCCTACCGAATATTAAGAATGACGTCACCTCCGCTTTCGACGCCAGAAGCTTTCAGAGGTCCTTTGTGGTTCAACTAGACGTGTCCCCACGCTAAGCAAGAGTGTGAAATCTCCGAGAAAAACCTGTACCAATCAGGGTAACTTGGCTGTTCTTAGAGCTCTTGGAAAGGAAAACAAGAGAAGTACAGCCAATCGTAAAGCTTCAATTCCTTACCTCTGTGAGTGTGTGACTGATAAAGGCTGACGTGGGAAAAGCGCTCAATGTGTGTGTGACTGATAAAGGCTGACGTGGGAAAAGCGCTCAATGTGTGTGTGACTGATAAAGGCTGACGTGGGAAAAGCGCTCAATGTGTGTGTGACTGATAAAGGCTGACGTGGGAAAAGCGCTCAATGTGTGTGTGACTGATAAAGGCTGCCGTGGGAAAAGCGCTCAATGTGTGTGTGACTGATAAAGGCTGCCGTGGGAAAAGCGCTCAATGTGTGTGTGACTGATAAAGGCTGACGTGGGAAAAGCGCTCAATGTGTGTGTGACTGATAAAGGCTGACGTGGGAAAAGCGCTCAATGTGTGTGTGACTGATAAAGGCTGACGTGGGAAAAGCGCTCAATGTGTGTGTGACTGATAAAGGTTGACGTGGGAAAAGCGCTCAATGTGTGTGTGACTGATAAAGGCTGACGTGGGAAAAGCGCTCAATGTGTGTCCATGTTTCTGTATCCTGGCACGACCATTACTCTGCCATGGATCTCGTTTCGGATTGAAACATGTTTCATGAAGAGAGAGAGAGAGAGAGAGAGAGAGAGAGAGAGAGAGAGAGAGAGAGAGAGAGAGAGAGAACAATCAACAGTCTCAGATTCTGTTTCTGTCCATGTACAATCCAAACAAAAATTGAATATTTCAATATGGCTACTGGTCAAGATGAAAGTCTGGTCTAATGACGTAATAGTCGTATTGGCCCCTGGGAAACTCTAGAAAGAAACGTCTACTGCTTGGCACTCATATTTCGCGGCGTGTTCACGCTCCTCCATGAACCCACACTAGGAAATGTACCAACAACAAGTTGACAGTCAGACTTTGGAATTCCAACTCTGATGTCGCCCAGTATGGAAAAGGACCATGTTCGCTGCCCCTCTCAGCGCATTGTCGTTCTGGTGGTATGGGTGTAGGGTAAGATATATGATTATACCCCACCCTCATTCTCCAGCTGGATATTCCGTCTGCAGTATAAGGTTTAGTAGGTGTGGACCTCGAAGTTGAATCTAAAGATCATTGCTCGTGCCAGTTTAAACGATTAACTACACTCTTTGCATTGCAAACATCGCACTCTTGACAACTTTAGGGGGCCCGTACATGAAACAACTTGACAACCTTGATACACTGAGGATGAAGTACGTCAAGCCATCCGATGATGTATGTCTTCAAACTGTCCTGGATGTTGAAAACAAAGTATCAAAACATTAAAATCGCAAAGAATTGTCGTCGCCTGGATCACATACCTTGTGCTATTACCCTCTAGTGGATATTTCTGGCTAATGCTGATTCAGTTATGAATTCGATCACACCAGTGTATGAATGAGTTTGAGACACGCACATCGACGAAAACAACGAATTGGACGTTCGTTAGCTAGGCTGACAGGCGTTCCGTTTGTACATTATAGACGGACAAATTTCAGAAAAACAAACACCCCCAGGCATTTCTTGTTGGGAGCTGTCAGACAACACTTTCTAATGGATTTGGGTGTGTTGAATCCATTTCTTTTGTCTGACAAGATTGAAATTGCTTAGATGGCCTGGAATATCATGTTTTTTTTTTCAAAATGGCCGACAAACGAAAGTACGGAACCAGTTTTGATTCAAACACACCTTATTTGCTTATGTTTTACACCAATTGTGCTAAACTTAAATATTTTTTTTTAATTTTCTACCGGCATAAATCTGTTTTAGTCAATTTATTTAAATTATTTTAAAATAATTGTCAAAAACAGTATAAAAAAAACCTCTAAAAAGTAACAAAGAAACCTTATAGTGGCCTCATACCTTCACACTTTGACCGAAATTGAATGCTTCTACAAAGACTTAGCAACAGTCTGAAGATTGTGTCACAGATGAGACGTCAGAACAAAAAAAAAATGAAGAAATGACACGCACTGAAAGCAAGTCCCAGAAAAGAATTTTGAGCGTTGCACAGGATTTGGTGTATAATGTGAGTGGTGGTACATACTGGACCCCAAAGCACCTTGGTCTGGGCAGTACGCTCTATCAGGCTGCTAGGTCAAAGGAGTTGGTTCATCTATTTCACTGTGCTGGACACACACTGAGTTACAACAATATAAAGCAAACTGACACAGCACTGGCAGAAAACACTCTCAAGGCAATGGATCCAGCAACAGGAGCTGTGGTTCCGCCATATCTTGTGCCTGAAATATTTGTACACTTCACTTGTGACAAAATCAATGATTTTCACCTTGATGGAAAGAATAGTTTCCATGCCACTCAAGTTGCTGCTTGGCAGAGAGGCCCCGAAGGAGACATGGGGTTGAGGACACTTCAGCCTTCAAACAAAGACTCAACCCTTAAAGTACCTGAGGCCATGGACAAGCTTCTTCCTGCACAGATTATAGAAGGCCGTTCAGAACCTACAAATTCATCTAACATCAAGCATGAGAGGTTCAATGTAACATCTGAAAATGAAAGTGCTGTTAAGGCCGTAACAAAGGACATGACTTTCAACCTCATGTGCAGCAAGGAGGACATTGAGACAGGCTGGACACCATTCAACCAAACTGTCAGCACGGCTGACGCAGCAGTGACAAGCATTGGGTATATGCCCATCATACAAGCTCCAGCTCATGAATTGGACTCCCTCAACACTGTCATTCAGAGATGCAAGCACGTTGCTAACAAACTGGGGCAACACTATGGTGTGCTAACAGTTGATGAAGCCTTGTTCTGCAAAGTAATGGAGTTGAAATGGGCGAAAAAAGAATACCAGAACCTTCTGGTTGTCAGGCTTGGTGGTCTTCATATCTCACTAAACTTCATGAAGGTCATTGGAAAACACATGGAATGCTCAGGACTTGTGGAGTTGTGGGTAGAAAGCAATCTCCTTGGACCAAAGACCGCGGAACAAGTTCTGGCAGGAAAGTCGTACATCAGAGGCATGAGATCTCACAAATTAACTCTTCAAGCCATGTGGAGAATCCTGCTTCCTCAGCTGTTGCACTTCATCAATTCATCACCGAAGAAAGGAGAGAACTGGAAGAGGAGATTGAAGATAATGTACAGAAGGAAGACACAGACGCGCTGCTGTCTCTTCTTGCTTCCAAGCAGTTAAGAGATCTTGTGGATGACTTTGTCGCCTCCCATGGTGATGCCAACTTTCAGTTTTGGTGGACTTACATGCGAATGGTGGAAATCATGCTAATGTTCACCACAGCAAGCAGAGATGGTGACTGGAAGCTGCATCTGCACGCATTCACGTCCATGCTTCCATATATGATGCGATATTACCACACTAACTATGCACGCTGGGGCTGTGTGTACGTGAGCGAAATGCAGCAACTGCCTGAAGAGGTCAAAGCTGAATTTGAAGCTGGAAACTTTGTGGTGAATCGTGGGCAGCAGCCTTTCAACCAAGTTGATCCAGATCAAAGCCAGGAGTGGCTCAGTGGGACAGGGAAAAAGTGTGGCGGAATCGTGGGTATCACAAAAACAGCATCAGCTTTGAGCAGATGGACGCTGTCCTACAACATGCGATCCCACATTTCCTGTGAAACCAGAGAAGCTTTTGACACTGGTCTAGAGGATACTGTCAACCATAATGAGTGCAACAGAGGAAGAAGAAGGCAGGACAGGAAAGATGAAGATAGTGTGTTCACTACTCTGAAGAACTTCAAACTGTTCTCCGGCGATGTTCCTGAATAACTGCATAACATCGCAACCAAAGATCTCGCCCACAAGAGCATTGAGGAGGACTTGCTAACTGCACAGCAGAAAGGTCAAAATCAGTTGAAGACGTTTGTTGATGAGAGGTTGCTCTCTCATGCTGAAAGGAAGATAAAGACAGGAAGATTCTTCAGAGATTGATCACTGCCTATGAGGCAGGACGGAACGTTGACCTCTCCGTGGTTTTAAAACACGAACTGATGCCAGAACCCTCTGCACTAGCAGAGATGAATGGGACGCTACGTTCTGGTTCAAAAGCACTTCTGCTTCAGGCACTCACTCGTGAAGTACCCTGTCCACCAAACCTAGATGAGGCTGATCTTGGTGACAATGCCACACTTGTTGTTGATGGACAGGCACTCATCTGCAGCATTGGAAAACCCAACAAGCGACAACATTTGGAGACCTGGCAGACGTTTTCATCAATACTCTTCATCAAGCTGGGCGAAGTTTCAAACGCATTGATGTAGTTTTCGACAGATACAACCAGATTTCCATCAAGACAGAAACACGGAGAAGACGATGTAAAGATTCCCAGCCAGTCAGAAAAACAGTGATGAAGGCAAAGGCGTGCCCCTACCAGCAAAGTGGGAGAACTACATTTCTCACCCTGATAACAAGGCTGACCTGGTGAAGTGTTCGTCAAGACAGATCATACTGCATGTTCCAGTTGACCAAACTATTGTTGCAGGTGGTGGCTTCAGTGATGTCACACAGGTGGAGTCTTCAAACCCCAATACAGATGTACGTCCTCTGGGGGCTTCACACGAGGAGGCTGACACCAGGATAATCCTGCACTGTGTACACGGTGAGGCTGAGGCAAGCAGCATTGTTGTGTCCTCCAGGGACACGGATGTTGCAGGGACACGGATGTTGCAGTTCTGCCTAATCCAGACAATACATCCCCATCCATGCTGTTATAGAAACCACAGCCATTGAAAGAGATAAGCTCCAAAACCTTGCTAGATTTCATGCTTTCATGGGCTGTGACACAACGTCGTACTTTGCTGGACATAGTAAGACAACTTGCTTGAAGGTTTCTCTGCAGCAACCTGACCTGTTGAGTTCACTGGGAAAAGAAACTCTCACAGACGAGACACTGCGAAATGCTGAAGTCTTCATTTCCAGTGTGTATGGTGTACAAAACTGTGACTCGGTGAACATGGCTCGGTCAGTCCTGTTTCGCAAAGCCCATGCACCAGAAACACTGCCTCCAACACGTGATGCCTTGTTTTTCCACACACAGCGGGTACACTGTCAGACAACTATCTGGCTACAAGCTCACCTGCAGCACCCCTGCCTCCCCCCGCCAGAAACCATGGGCTGGAAACTGAAGGCGGCACCTTGATTCCTGTTCTCAAGTCACTCCCATCCGTTCCTGAGGCATGCACTGATGTGATCTTCTGTGGATGCAAAAAGCAGTGCACTAGTTCACAGTGCACGTGCAGAGCAGCTAGTCTTCCTTGCACAGTAGCATGCAAGTGCAGTGACAACAATGTTTGTCACAACAAATGAAACGAAGGGTATAAGTTCTAGACAGTGATTGTGACGTACATAATGAGCAAAAATTATGACTATAATTTTTACAGATTCATTTGGCTGGCTTGAATAAAAAAAAAATTACAATAAGATGGAATAATTCACTAAAGAAAGCAAAAACAATTGAAATTATTGGAGAAGTACCAATAGATTTGATTTACTTGTAATGACCCATTGACTTTAACCACAAACACTAAGTCTTATCAATATTCTTCTCCTTTCTTTCAATCCCTCCTCCCTCCCTCATTGACACCCCATTCCCTCTTAAAAGTACAGAAACAGCTATTTCTGATAGGTTGTGAATGTTTTGTTTTTAATGGTAAAGAATTATTGACTATAAATAACTCAAGAGTGCTCTCTCTCTCTCTCTCTCTCTCTCTCTCTCTCTCTCTCTCTCTCTCTCTCTCTCTCTCTCTGATTCGTCCCAATAAAAAAACGAATGTTTTTGTTTCTAATTAACAGATTGTTTTGTTACTTAAGGCAAGGTAAGGAGAGTGAACTGTGGCTCCGTTTTGATTTTGTTTGTAACTGCTGTCATGTTGTACTGGCTTGTCGTGCTGTATATTTATGATTAAGAAATTGGTTGAATATGTTACAAAAAAGAATGAGGTGTTGTTGTTTTTTCTTCTTTTAAATATAACCTATAACAATAATTAGTCAATAACAAAACTTTTTGTGGCAAAAACAATGAAAGTTTGGTTACAGAATCCTCATGTCAGTATTTATGGCAGCCATTTTGAATATTTAATTTTAGTGCAAAAGTATGCTTTTCAGAGGTTGTCGGACAACAAAACTGAAAAGAGCATAGTCACATTCTTTAGAATCAGTTGTCTGACAAGTCCTAACATCATTTGCCACCTACTTTTTATTTTGGACTTTTTTGTGAAATTTGTCCTAGTCGAGCATGTGCGTGGGTGACAGAGACAGACAGGCCCAGTGAGAGGCCTGTGAGGATGTGTAGGGTAGGTGGCAATTCAAGTGGATGTCTTTGGGATTGAGAATCTGCGTGAGTGGGATCATGCATCCATGTCTCCTTTGAAGCCTCGTCGTCTATGGCAACGTCTTAGTGCGACCTTAAGCGTCAGTGAGACGTGGCGGATTTGACTGTGTTGAGATCAGTCTTCAGACGTACCAAACCCCCTCAGACGTAGACATCCACATGCAACACACTCTGCATAGATCATTTGCATACCTGACCTTTCACCCTGCTTTATGCGCACGCGCGGTGCACGAATGCTGTTATTCGAACAAACAAATTGAAGTCATAGCGACATCAATACGGAATAAAACCTCGGTAGCGGTCAAACCTAAACAGTAAGACAATAATGCTTAAATGATTATAAACGTAGATACATGCCTGTAGACTTTGGTTTTCGGACCAGCTGACATTTGTGTACTGTTATCGATCGAGGCTGTACGGATGTAAGTCGACTCACACTGGACAAATATTTTTCTTTTCACATTTTGCACATTTAGCTGGTTTAATGTGGTCGCATGCGCTTCTGTTTTGCACATGCAATTCAGTGGTTCCATTTCTGTTCATGTTTGAACTAATTGATTCTTCTGTGTTATCGCATTCATACCCGAATCGGCATTGGTGAAAACAATCGCCATTGTGGAAGGGAAGTGAATCTCGCGTGGGTTATCTACTCATGATCCAGGGAAGCGATTCTGATTGGACACTGCAAGCAATATTGACAGAGGAAGACAACCCGAAC
>CM065741.1:47599648-47607148 GCA_033310375.1 Conus canariensis | reverse complement strand
ACAACAAAGCAAGTCAAGGCAAGGCAAGACACAACAAAGCAAGTCACAACAAAGCAAGGCAAGGCAAGGCAAGGCACAACAAAGCAAGTCAAAGGCAAGGCAAGGAACAACAAAGCAAGTCAAATCAAGGCAAGACACAACAAAGCAAGTCACAACAAAGCAAGTCAAGGCAAGGCAAGGCACAACAAAGCAAGTCAAGGTAAGGCAAGGCACAACAAAGCAAGTCACAACAAAGCAAGTCAAGGCAAGGCAGGACACAACAAAACAAGTCAAAGCAAGGCAAGACACAACAAAGCAAGTCAAGGTAAGGCAAAACACAACAAAGCAAGTCAAGGTAAGGCAAAACACAACAAAGCAAGTCACAACAAAGCAAGACCGGGCAAGACAGGACACAAAAAAGCAAGTCAAGGCAAGGCAAGACACAACAAAACAAAACAAGGCAAGGCAGGACACAACAAAGCAAGTCAAGGCAAGGCAAGACACAACAAAACAAGACAAGGCAAGGCAAGACACAACAAAGCAAGTAGAGGCAAGGCAAGACACAACAAAACAAGACACGGCAAGACAGGACACAAGAAAGCAAGACAAGGCAAGGCAAGACACAACAAAGCAAGTCAAGGCAAGGCAAGACACAACAAAGCAAGGCAAGTCAAGGCAGGACACAACAAAGCAAGTCAAGGCAAGGCAAGACACAACAAAGCAAGACAAGGCAAGGCAAGACACAACAAAGCGAGACAAGGCAAGGCAGGACACAACCAAGCAAGTCAAGGCAAGGCAGGACACAACAAAGCAAGTCAAGGCAATGCAAGACACAACAAAGGAAGTCAAGGTAAAGCACAACAAAGTCAAGGCAAGGCAAAGCAAGTCAAGGCAGGGCAAGACACAACAAAGCAAGTCAAGGCAAGGCAGGACACAACAAAGAAAGACAAGGCAAGGCAGAACACAACAAAGCAAGTCAAGGCAAGGCAGGACACAACAAAGCAAGTCAAGGCAAGGCAGGACACAACAAAGCAAGTCAAGTCAAGGCAAGACACAACAAAGCAAGTCAAGTCAAGGCAAGACACAATAAAGCAAGTCAAGGTAAAGCACAACAAAGCAAGACAAGGCAGGACAAGACACACAAAGCAAGACAAGGCAAGACAGGACACAACAAAGCATGGTAAAGGCAATGCAAGACACAACAAAGCAAGTCAAGTCAAGGCAAGACACAATACAGCAAGTCAAGGTAAAGCACAACAAAGCAAGTCAAGGCAAGGCAAAGCAAGTCAAGGCAAGGCAAGACACAACAAAGCAAGTCAAGGCAAGGCAGGACACAACCAAGTAAGACAAGGCAAGGCAAGACACAACAAAGCAAGACAAGGCAATGCAAGACACAACAAGGCAAGTCAAGGCAAGGGAGGACACAACAAAAAAAGACAAGGCAATGTAGGACACAACAAAGCAAGACAAGGCAAGGCAACGCACAACAAAGCAAGTCAAGGCAAGGCAAGACACAACAAAGCAAGGCACAGCAAGGCAAGACACAACAAAGCAAGTAGAGGCAAGGCAAGACACAACAATGCAAGGCAAGGTAAGGCAAAACACAACAAAGGAAGTCAAGGCAATGCAAGACACAACAAAGGAAGTCAAGGCAAGGCAAGACACAACAAAGCAAGTCAAGGCAAGGCGAGACACAACAAAGCAAGTCAAGGCAAGGCAAGACACAGCAAAACAAGGCAAGTCAAGGCAGGACACAACAAAGCAAGGCAAGGCAAGGCAAGACACAACCAAGCAAGTCAAGGCAAGGCAGGACACAACAAAGCAAGTCAAGGCAAGGCAAGACACAACAAAGCAAGGCAAGGCAAGGCAAGACACAGCAAAACAAGGCAAGTCAAGGCAGGACACAACAAAGCAAGTCAAGGCAAGGCAAGACACAACCAAGCAAGTCAAGGCAAGACAGGACACAACAAAGCAAGTCAAGGCAAGACAGGATACAACAAAGCAAGTCAAGGCAAGACACAACAAAGCAAGTCTAGGCAAGACAGGACACAACAAAGCAAGTCAAGGCAAGACAGGACACAACAAAGCAAGTAAAGGCAAGACAGGACACAACAAAGCAAGTCAAGCCAAGGCAAAGACACAACAAAGGAAGCAAGGCAAGGCAAGACACAGCCCAAAACAAGGCAAGTCAAGGCAGGACACAACAAAGCAAGGCAAGGCAGGACACAACAAAGCAAGTCAAGGCAAGGTAAGACACAACAAAACAAGAAAACGGCAAGACAGGACACAAGAAAGCAAGCAGTCAAGGCAAGGCAAAGACACAACAAAGCAAGAACAAGGCAAGTAAGACACAACAAAGCAAGACAAGGCAAGGCAAGACACAAGAAAGCAAGACAAGGCAAGGCAGGACACAACCAAGCAAAGTCAAGGCAATGCGAGACACAACAAAGCAATTCAAGTCAAGGCAGGACACAACAAAGCAAGTCAAGGCAAACAGGACACAACAAACCAAGTCAAGCAATGCAAGACACAAAGAAAGCAATTCAAGTCAAGGTAAAGCACAACAAAGCAAGTCAAGTCAAGGCAAGACACAATAAAGCAAGTCAAGGTAAAGCACAACAAAGCAAGTCAAGTCAAGCAAGACACAATAAAGCAAGTCAAGGTAAAGCACAAACAAAGCAAGTCAAGTCAAGACAAGACACAATAAAGCAAGTCAAGGTAAAGCACAACAAAGCAAGTCAAGTCAAGACAAGACACAATAAAGCAAGTCAAGGTAAAGCACAACAAAGCAAGTCAAGTCAAGACAAGACACAATAAAGCAAGTCAAGGCAAGGCAAGACACAACCAAGCAAGTCAAGGCAAGACAGGACACAACAAAGCAATTCAAGGCAAGACAGGACACAACAAAGCAAGTCAAGGCAAGACAGGACACAACAAAGCAAGTCAAGGCAAGACAGGACACAACAAAGCAAGGCAAGGCAAGGCAGGACACAGCAAAGCAAGACAAGGCAAGGCGGGACACAACAAAGCAAGACAAGGCAAGGCAAGACACAACAAAGCAAGTCAAGGCAAGACACAACAAAGCAAGTCAAGGCAAGACACAACATATCAAGTCAAGGCAAGACACATCAAAGCAAGACAAGGCAAGGCAGGACACAACAAAGCAAGACAAGGCAAGGCAAGACACAACAAAACAAGACAAGGCAAGGCAGGACACAACAAAGCAAGGCAAGGCAAGGCAGGACACAACAAAGCAAGACAAGGCAAGGCAGGGCACAACAAAGCAAGACAAGGCAAGGCAGGACACAACAAAGCAAGTCAAGGCAAGGCAGGACACAACAAAGCAAGTCAAGGCAAGGCAAGACACAACAGGGCAAGTCAAGGCAAGGCAAGACACAACAAGGCAAGTCAAGGCAAGGAAAGAGACAACAAAGCAAGTGAAGAACGAATTACTGCGCCAGCAAACGAAGGTTGTAAGCAACTGACAAAACAAACAAACAAACGCAATGAGTTTCGACCTATGTGGTCTTCTTCAGGCAAGACAAAAAACATTCACGACAATAGAAAATGAAGGACGAACGGACTGTCAGGGATCTCTTGGCACTGGGTGCACGAAAGGCTGGGGAATGGGAGCTGAAGGGGAGACAATACTGGTTAAAATAATAATAGTGATGATGATAAAATTCAATTCAGTTCAATTCAATCAACTTTATTGTCCATCAGAAATTTTTCTTCTGCTCCACATCATTTCACAAGTACATAAGACATTACAAAAAGACATTATAAATTGTTACATAAAAGCCTATATTAGTATATGTATTTATATATACATCAACATTCACCCCCCCCCCTCCCCCACACACACACACACACACATGCACACACACACGCGCGCGCGCACACACACACAGACACACAGACACACACACACACACAAACACACACACACACACACACACACACACACACACACACACACACACACAATAAGCATTAAATCCATAAGACATAAACATTACATAGATTATAAAAAAAACAATACATAAAAATACAAACTCACCCGCACCAACGCCCAAACACTAAACACACACACACCACACACACACACACACACACACACACACACACACACACACACACACAGAGTCATAGTCACAGTAAAAGCATAATATTGCATGCTACCACTACTGCTGCTGCGGCTGCTGCTGCTGCTACTACTACTACTACTACTACTACTACTACTACTGCTGCTGCTGCTGCTGCTGCTGCTGCTGCTACTATTACTACTACAACTACTACCATTGATAGTAATAATAATAATAATAATAATAGTGATGATGATGATAATGATGATGATGATGATGATGATGATGATGATGATGATGATGATGATGAAAGATGATGATGATGATGATGACGATGATGATGATGACGATATTGACAGTACATGTATACCGCCTATACCTGAATTGAGACCAAGCTCCAAGCACTTTACAATCCCAGGTCTTCTTCACACAACGGGCTGCCTACCTGGGTAGAGCCGACTGAAGAGCTGCCTGCTGGAGCAACATTCATTCGTTTCCCGTGCTATTCAGTCGATTATCAGTCATTCAATATTTCACTCATTCCCTCCAATTCTTTTCGTGTGTGTGTGTGTGTGTGTGTGTGTGTGTGTGTGTGTGTGTGTGTGTGTGTGTGTGTGTGTGTGTGTGTGTACGTATTATCTGTACCAACAGATAAACGACCCTTCTCTACCGGAAGTTGGTCATGGGATTTTACGTGTGTACAAGTTGTTATACGTGCGTTCATACACGGAACCACGGTGTGTAGTCTCATTCGAAGGACTTTTCGGGAAAAGGAGTCAGAACTAATATCAACTCTAATGGGGAAAAAATCACTCAGTTCCGGAGATTCGAACCCGCGACCCCAATATCACCGGGATCACAACTCCGGCGCTCTACCATCTGAACTACTTGGAAGAGGTCTGGATTCGTGATCCCGGTGATCTCATCTTCCTCTGATGGTCGCAAAGAAGAAACGGTTTACGCCAGCTGCACACCGGCCATTCGTATTTCACCCATTCATACTTTTTAAAGAGTGAAGAAGCTCCGTGGTGCATTCTATGTCATGTGCCACTCACAATGAAACATATTCTTTAAGAATATTGGGACTTGCATGATGTAAGACACAAACATTTTAAGCAGACTCCATGAAAACCTTGTTCAGAGATGTTCCACCTGATGCGATCTTGGAATTTTTGAAAGAGATTAACATTTTTCGTCTGATCTGAGATTTTACAGTGGAAAGATTTTTTAACAACATTTCAGGTGTGTTTTTAGAAGATGCGTTTTAAAGGGTTGTGTGAATGAATGACTTGTGAGTTGACTTCAACGCGGTGACAGCCCTGATATGGCCCTTTGCGGTCAGCTGTGCTATAAGCAACATTAGCTTACCTTACCTTTTAACTGAACTACTATCCCGGCCCCTTGCACTCCACCTAACGTGTATTTCCCATTGTCCTGTCTCTCCCTGCAGCTATACACTTGGAGTAACAATGACTTCACGCCTGTGTGTAAACAATACAAGATTGAGATCACATTCAGGTTAAGCAACGGACAAAGTAGGGTAACTCTTGCTCTCCTGTGATGAAAGAATTACACGCCCATAACTCCAAAGGAATGCTGCTTACGACACCACCGACTCGCCCAGCAGAAATGCCAACACAGAGAAATGCCGAAACAGAGAGAGAGAGACAGACAGACAGACAGACAGACAGACAGACAGAGACAGAGACAGAGAGACAGAGAGAGAGAAGGGGGGGGGGTGAGGGGGGACTGCCACATTTTATCCTAATTGCAACAATACGAAGGATGTGCCCAGAAGGTTCATCGGAATTTGCTTGAAATCCTGGCAAGAGCATCTATATTTATCCTTTATTTTCAAAGAGGTAAAAATGTTGAAACAAATTTCCGTCAGTGCTACTAACCCCCCCGCCCCTCCCCTCCCCGTCTCTCTCCCTCCCTTCCTCTCTCTCTCTCTCTCTCTCTCTCTCTCTCTCCACACACACACACGTACACGCACACACACCACACACACACACACACACACACACACACACACACACACACACACACACACACACACACACACACACACTAAAAGAAGAAGAAGAAGGTGGGAAGTCATGCTCCCCACCACATGGACAACAACAGACGAGTCATTTTCGTTCTTTGTTTGTACTGTCTTAAATGTTAAATGTGATTTATTTTTTCGCCTGAAGAAGACCCAAGTGGTTGAAATGCATCGTGTCTTGTCATGTGCTTTGTTTGTCAATGTCATTGGCGGTAACTAACACCCTCTCTTTCTAAATTTTGCTTCGTTCTTCGCCGTCAGTCACTCCATTTTGAAAAAAGAAGGTGGGAAGGTTTCTTTTGTTTTTGCTGTTGTTCGGGAAACAAACAAAGGGAAAAGAGTCGTATCACATAATAACAGTTATAGAGGACAGGAGTGGTATCACATGAAAACAAATAATAGCAGTTCTATAGGACAGGAGTCGTATCACATAATAGCAGTTCAAGAGGGGGCAGGAGTCGTATCACATAATAGCAGTTCTATAGGGCAGGAGTCGTATCACATAATAGCAGTTCTACAGGACAGGAGTCGTATCACATAATAGCAGTTCTATAGGGCAGGAGTCGTATCACATAATAGCAGTTCTATAGGGCAGGAGTCGTATCACATAATAGCAGTTCTACAGGACAGGAGTCGTATCACATAATAGCAGTTCTACAGGACAGGAGTCGTATCGATAACAATAGAATGCACAACGTCCGCATACATCTGTAATTCAGTCTGGGTCTGCAAACGTCGGCTTATGTAGGAGCCATCTGTAAATGAAATCTTTATATATTTTTTTTTCCGGGCAATATACCCCTCTGCAAACCCGGCAATTTTGATGTGACTGGAACCGGCGACCTATGGCGTGAAGGCGAGCAGCGAAAATGGCTTTCATCATGTCAAGTACCGTGGAGAAGCCCTGATATGACCATTGTGGTCGGCTTGGGGTTGAAAGCAGCAAGACCTGACTCGACAGCCGGAATTGAACCCGCAACCCACTGACTGCTGTCCAGGTGCTTCAAGCAACGGCGCCACAGCAGAGCTCCAAAAAGTCACTGGGTGATAAGCACGGAGGCTTAACAATCAGATCTACCATCAAAACATTTAACAATCAGATCCACCATCAAATCATTTAACAACCAGATCCACCATCAAACCATCTAACAATCAGATCCACCATCAAACCATATAACAATCAGATCCACCATCAAATCATTTAACAATCAGATCTACCATCAAATCATTTAGCAATCAGATCCACCATCAAACCATCTAACAATCAGATCCACCATCAAACCATATAACAATCAGATCCACCATCAAACCATTTAACAATCAGATCCACCATCAAATCATTTAGCAATCAGATCCACCATCAAACCATTTAACAATCAGATCCACCAT
>CM065741.1:47584648-47592148 GCA_033310375.1 Conus canariensis | reverse complement strand
AGAGAACTACGGGCGTGGACCACACGCCGGATCATGGATTGTTAGAAAGGCAGAGGACTACAGACGTGGACCACACGTCGGATCATGGATTGTGACAAAGGCTGAGGACTACAGGCTTGGACCACACGCCGGATCATGGATTGTGAGAGAGGCAGAGGACTACAGGCGTGGACCACACGCTGGATCATGGATTGTGAGAAAGGCAGAGGACTACAGGCGTGGACCACACGCTGGATCATGGATTGTGAGAAAGGCAGAGGACTACAGACGTGGACCACACGTTGGATCATGGATTGTGAGAAAGGCAGAGGACTACAGGCGTGGACCACACGCCGGATCATGGATTGTGAGAGAGGCAGAGGACTACAGGCGTGGACCACACGACGGATCATGGATTGTGACAAAGGCAGAGGACTACAGACGTGGACCACACGTTGGATCATGGATTGTGAGAAAGGCAGAGGACTACAGGCGTGGACCACACGCCGGATCATGGATTGGAAACGATGACAAGGAACGTGCAAATGAGTGAAAGAAGCAACATCCACACACGATTACTTCACGTGGTGTGTGTGTGTGTGTGTGTGTGTGTTGTGTGTGTGTGTGTGTGTGTGTGTGTGTGTGTGTGTATGTTGTGTGTGTGTGTGTGTGTGTGTGGGTGTGTGTGTGTGTGTGTGTGTGTGTGTGTGTGTGTGGGTGTGTGTTGTGTGTGTGTGTGTGTGTGTGTGTGTGTGTGTGTGTGTGTGTGTGTGTGTGTGTGTGTGTGTGAAATGTGGGGTGCGTGGGTGAATGGGGGTGGGGACGGGGGTGGGTGGGGGGAGTTGAGTGTGTGCAGCACAACCCAACTCCACACAACGCAAAACAATACAATACAATGCTGTACAATACAATACAATACGATACGATACAATACGATGTTATACAATACATAGATTACAATACGATACAGTACAATGTAATACAATACGATACTGTACAATACAATTCCATGCAATACAATACAATGCAATGCAATACAATACGATACGATACGATACGATACGATACGATACGATACGATACGATACGATACGATACGATACGATGCTATACAATACATAGACTACAATACGATACAGTACAATGCAATACGATACGATAAAATACATTACATTACAATGCAATACAATGCAATACAACACAATACAATTACAATGTAACACAACGCAACACAACACAACGGAACGCAACACAACGCAACGCAACGCAACGCAACGCAACACAAGGCAACACAACAGAACTCCACACAACACAACACTACGCAACGCAACGCAACGCAATGCGACGCAATATAACACAATACTGTACAGTGCAGTACGATGCAACACAATACAGTACAGTACAACACAGTACAACGCATTGCAATACAATACAGTACAAATACTATACACCATATTAAAACATAACGGAATACAATAGTATGTAATGCAATGCAATACAGTAAAGTACAATACAATATACTACAATACAGTACAGTACAATACAGCACAGTACAATACAATATACTACAATACAGTACAATATAATACAATACAGTACAATACAATACAATATATAACACACAACGGAATATGATGGTATGTAATTCTATGCAATACAGGACAGTACAATACAGTACAGCCCAATAGAGTATAATACAGTACAGCAGAGTACAATACAGCACAGTAAAATACAGCACAGCACAGTACAATACAATACAGTACAGTACAGTACAATACATATACTACAATACAATACAGTACAATACAGTACAGCACAGTACACTACAAAACAAAACAGTACAGTACAATATATATACTACAATACAGTACAGTGCAAACAGTACAGCACAGTACAATAAAATATAACACAGTACAATACAGCACAGTACAATACAATACAGAACAAGACAGTACAGTACAATACAGCACAGTACAATACAATACAGCACAGTACAATACAACACAGCACAATACAATACAGCACAGTACAATACAACACAGTACAATACAATAGAGAACAATACAGTAGAGCACAGTACAATACATTACAGCACAATACAGCACAGTACAATACAACACAGTACAATACAACACAGAACAATACAATACAGAACAATACAGCACTATCAATACAACACTGTACAATACAATACAGCTCAGTACAATACAACACAGAACAATACAATACAGAACAATACAGCACTATCAATACAACACAGTACAATACAGTACAGCACAGTACAATACAACACAGTACAATACAATACAGAACAATACAGTACACCACAGTACAATACAACACAGTACAATACAGTACAGCAGAGTACAATACAACACAGTACAATACAACACAGTACCATACAGTACAGCACAATACAATACAACACAGTACAATACAATACAGAACAATACAGTACACCACAGTACAATACAACACAGTACAATACAGTACAGCAGAGTACAATACAACACAGTACAATACAACACAGTACCATACAGTACAGCACAGTACAATACAACACAGTACAATACAATAGAGCACAGTACAATACAGCACTGTACAGTACAGTACAGCACAGTACAATACAACATAGTACAATACAGTACAGCACAGTACAACACAGTACAATGCAATACACCACAGTACAATACAATACAGTACAATACAATACAGCACAGTACAATACAACACAGTACAATAAAACACAGTACAATACAGTACAGCACAGTACAATACAATACAGCACAGTACAATACAATACAGCACGGTACACTTCAGTACAGTACAATACAGCACAGTACAATACAGCACAGTACAATACAGCACTGTACAATACAATACAACACAGTACAACACAGCACAGTGAAATACAATACAGTACAGTACAATACAGCACAGTATAATACAGCACAGTACAATACAAAACAGCACAGTACAATACAGCACAGTTCAGTACAATACAATACAGCCCAGTACAATACAGCACAGTACAATACAATACAGCTCAGTATAATTCAGCGCAGTACAATAAAACACAGTACAATGCACTACAGCACAGTACAATATACAATACAACACAGTACAATACAACACAGTATAGTACAATGCAGCACACTACAACACAGCACAGTACAGTACAATACAATAAAGCACAGCACAATACAGTACAATACAATACATATACATAAGTACAATACAATACAGTACAATACAATACAGTACAATACAATACAATACAACATAGTACAATACAACAACGTACAATACAATACAGCACAGTGCAATACAATACAGCACAGTAAAATACTGCACAGTACAATACAACACAGTACAATACAGTAAAGCACAGTACAATACAACAAAGTACAATAAAATACAACACAGTACATTACAATACAACACAGTACATGACAATATAGCACAGTATAACACAACACAGTACAATACAATATAACACAGTACAAAACAATACAGCACAGTACAATACAATACAGCACAGTACAATACAACACAGTACATTACAATACAGCACAGTACAATACATTACAGTACAATACAGCACAGTACAATACAGCAAGTACACATACAATACAGCACAGTACAATAAATACAGCACAGTGCAATACAGCACAGTACAATAAATACAGCACAGCACAATACAATACAGCTCAGTACAAAGAATGCAAGACAATACAATACAGCACAGTACAATACAACACAGTACAAACAATACAGCACAGTACAATGCAATACAGCAGAGTACAATACAATACAGACAGTACAATACAGCAAGTAGAATACAATACAATAATACAATACGGCACAGTACAATACAATACAGAACAATACAATACAATACAATACAGTACAGTACAGTACAATACAATACAATACAGCACAGTACAGTACAATACAATACAATACAGCACAGTACAGTACAATACAACACAGTACAATACAATACATCACAGTACATTACAATACAGCACAGTAAATACAAAACAGTACAATACAATACAGCACAGTACAATACAATACAGCACAGTACAATACAATATAGTACCATACATTACATATACTACAATACAGTACAGTGTAATACAATACAGCACAGTAGAATACAATACAGCACAGTGCAATACAGCACAGTACAATACATTTACTACAATACAGTACAGTACAGTGCAATACAATACAGCACAGTACAATACAGCACAGTACAATACAATACAGCACAGTACAAATTAATACAGCACAGTACAATACAGCACAGTACAATACAATGCAGCACAGTGCAATACAATACAGCACAGTGCAATAAATACAGCACAGTACATTACAGTACAATACAACACAGTACAATACAGTACAGTACAGTATAATACAATACAGTGCAATACAATGCAATACAGTTCAATGCAAAACAACAGAGTATAATAAATTACTTTACGTTACAATACAGTATAGTATAACACAATACAGTACGGTACTATACAGTACAATACAATACAGTGCAATACAACACAACGCAACGCAGTGCAATACAATACAATACAATACAATACAATACATCGCAATACAATATAATACAATACAATTCAATCCAATACCATACAATACATGCAATACAACATAATGCAATGCAACGCAATAAAAACGTAATACAATCAATACAATGCAATGCAACGCAATACAACGCAGTACAATGCAAGAAAATACAATGCAATACAATCCAAGGCAATACATAACAATGCAATACACTGCAATACCATGCAATGCAATGCAACAAAACGCAACAGAACGCAACACACCACACCACAACACACCACCACACCACACAACACCACTACACCACACCACCACACAACACCACACCACCACACCACACCACACTACACCACACCACACCACCACACCACAACACACCACACCACCACAACACACCACAACACAACACACCACACCACCACACCACACCACAACACACCACAACTCCACACCACACCACACCACACTACCACACACACACCACACCACAACACACCACACCACCACAACACCACACCACACCACACCACACCCACCCACACCACACCACAACACAACACACACACACACCACCACACACAACACCACACCACCAACACCACCATACCACACCACACCACACACACCACACACCACCACACCACACCACATCACACCACCACACACCCCCACCACACCCACACACACCACACCACATCACAACTCACCACACCACACCACACCACCCCACACCACACACACCACACCACACCACAACACAACACACCACCACACCTACACACACAAACACACCACACCACCACACCACAACCACACGCACCACACCACACCACCAACACACCAACCCACAACACACCACACCACACCACCACACCACACCACACCACAACACACCACAACAACACACCACACCACACCACACCACACCCACCACCACCACACCCACCACACCACACCACACCACACCACACCACACCACACCACACCACACACACCACACCACCACACCACACCACACCACCACACACACACCACACCAACACCACACCACACCACACCACACCACACCACACCACACAACCACCACCACACCACCACAACACACCACACCACCACAACACCAACACACCAACCACACCACAAACACCCCACACCACACCACACCACACCACACCCCACCACACCACAGCACACCACAACACACCACACACACCACAACACATCACACCACACCAACCACCACCACCACACACACCACCACCACCACACCACACCACACCACCACCACACCACACCACACCACCACCACACCACACCACCCACACCACCACACCACACCACACCCCACCACACCATACCACCACCACACCCCACCCCCACCACACCACACCACACCACACCACACCATACCCCACCCCACCCCACCACCCCACACCACACCACCACCACACCACCACACCACACCACACCACACCACACCCATACCACACCACACCACACCTCACCACACACCACACCACCACCAACACCACACCACACCACCACACCATACCACACCACCACCACACACCCCACCACACCACACCCCACCCCACCATACCCCACCCCACCCCACACCACACCACACCACCACACCACCACCACACCAACCACACCACACACACCACACACCACCCACCCACACCACACCACACCACACCCCACCACACCACACCACACCACACCACAACACACCACCACCACACCACACCACACCACCACACCACCACCACACCACCACACCACACCTACCACCATCACACCCCACCCACCCCACCACACCCACCCCACCATACCCCACCCCACCCACCACACCACACACCCACCACACCACACCACACTACCCACACCACACACCACCACCACACCACCAACCACACCCACCCACCAACCACACACACCACAACACATCACACCACACCACACCACACCACACACCACACCACCACACCACACCACACACCACACACCACACCACACCACACACACCACCACACCAACCCACCCCACCAACCACACCCCACCATACCCACACCACCCACCACACACACACCATCCACACCATACCCCAACCACACCCACCACACCACACCACACACACCATACACCACCACACCAACCACACACCACACACCACACCACACCACACCACACCAACACACCACACACACCACACAACCCACACCCACCACACACCACACCACACCATCACAATATCAAACCACACCATACCACACACACGACCACAATGCCACACCACACCGCACCACCACACACCACACTCACACACCACCACAATATCAACCACCATACACACCACACGACCACAACACCACACCACACCGCACCACACCACACCACACCACACCCACCACCACAATATCAAACCACACCATACCACACCACACGACCACAACACAACCCACACCACATCACCACCACACCACACCACCACCACACCACACACAACACCACCACACCACACAGTAGAAAGCCTCCTCCAGTCAGGTCGCTGGCGAAGCAGGGTCTGCCTACCCGAAAACGACTAGGGTTACAATCTGACAGGGGAACAGTCAGTCGGTCCCACCGGCGAAGGCCGAATCACGTAGTGTGGGGTTTCAAGCGGTGTGGCAGAGAAGGGGGCAGGGAAAGAAGGGAGGTGGGGGAGAGGGTAATGAGAGAGAGAGAGAGAGAGAGAGAGAGAGAGAGAGAGAGAGGGGGGGGCAAGGGAGGGGAAGGGGGAGGGTCTGACAAGGTGTGAAGGTAGCTGGTACATGGTGGGCAGAGCAGAGAGCAGTCGCACACACAGTGTGTGTGTGTGTGTGTGTGTGTGTGTGTGTGTGTGTCCGTGTGTGTGTGTGTGTGTGCCCCGCTCAAGTCTCTCACACCGGT
>CM065741.1:47577148-47579648 GCA_033310375.1 Conus canariensis | reverse complement strand
AGATAGGTAGGCAGACAGAAAGGTCTTGTGAAACAGATAGACAGACAGACAGATAGATATGTAGACAGATTGATAGATTGACAGACTGATAGACAGGCAAGATAGGCAGACACAGACAAATCGATAGATTGGTAGGTAGACATACAGATAGATAGACACGGTCAGACAGACAGATAGATAGACAGACAGACAGACGGAGAACTTTTTTTTTTCACTTCGGCTTGTCGTTAAAATTTTGTTTCCTAAATAAAGCGAAGTCTGCAGCCTGACAGTGGCAGCAGCATCTTACCTTGGTGCCGGCCATGGGAGGTTCTGTTGCTAGGCAGCGCGGAGAGCGGGTTGTCCCTTTATCACTTCCTCTGAAAGGCTGGCATTCGGACCAATATCTACAGGGTAGTGCACAGAGAGAGAGAGAGAGAGAGGAGAGAGAGAGAGAGAGAGAGAGAGAGAGGCAGATAAAAAAAAAAAACAAAAACAAAACAAAACAAACGGAAACAAAAACAAACAAAGCTAGACCAATATCTTGGGTCTAGTGCGGGGGTGGGGGGTGGGTTGGGGGTAGGGGTGGAGAAGGAACTAGGAAAGACTGAAAGACTGACAAACACATTCAGACCAAAATATCTCAGGTGTTATGACAGAGCAAAGAGATGGAAAAGACTAAAAGGCCAACCATGTAGACCAAGGATCTATTATAAGGTCCAGGGCAGACGAGGGAGGAAATTATAGAAAGGACTGCAAGACTGTCTTGCAGACCAGTATCTGAGGTCTAGTGTAGAGGGGGGAGGGGGGTGGAGAAGAGATAGGAAGGACTGAAAGACTGGCGTTCAGACCAGGTCTGGTGAGAAGAGCAGACTGAAACACTCTCCTTCAGACCAGTAGCTAAGGTCTAGTGCAGAGGAAGGAGACAGAAAAAAATAAACATCTGCAGGTAAAAATAAATAAATAAATACATACATAAAAAACATACATGACAAGTCTTGAACCAGGAAACCGAGATAGCCCGGCTACCGAGGCGAGACTATAACCACTGGGCCCTGTTTCCAGTTATAGGTGTCTCTGACTAGGTGAACTGACTCTACCCAGACACAACTAAGCCGTATTTACTCGTTCACACACCACACACGCCTCCCCCCTTTGTTTGTTTGTTTGTATTGGGATTGTTTGCCCTTGTTCCGGCTTTGCTCGTCAGTAAGGACCTTAGGGTCAAAGTGCGTTATTTCTAGAATATTGTCATTGGTCCGTTCCTTACGTTCGGCGGGCGGTCTAGTGATAGCATTGTGGTTCTCCTAATACCTTCAGTATGAATTTGACACCAATAAAGTTAAGGATTTTAATAAATATATGAAATACATGAACAAACAGATGACTGACTGACTGACTGACTGAATGAGTGAATGAATGAGTGAGTGAATGAATGAATGAATGAATTGACTGACTGACTGACTGACTGACTGACTGAATGAATGAATGAATGAATGAATTGACTGACTGACTGAGTGAATGAATGAATGAATGAATTGACTGACTGACTGACTGACTGACTGACTGACTGACTGAATGAATGAATGAATGAACAGAATTACTGAATCGGTAACATTGTTTAGAACATCTTGGCTTATTTTCTATTAAAGCTTTCAATAGGTTAGTGGACTGCTGAGTAAGGGGGGGGGGGGGGGGGGTTGGATTGGTTGATGGGTTAGCTAGTTTGGTGGGTTATTGGGTTGGCAGGTTGTTTGGAGAGTTCGTGGGTTGTTAGATGGGTTGATGGGTTGGTTGGCTGGTGCTCTGGCTGGTAGATTATTATCATTATTATTATTTTTTGTTTTTGAGGATTGATCATTGAGCTGGTGGGTTGCTTAGTGGGTCATTTGCTGGTTGATGGTTTTTTTTGTTTGTTTGTTTGTTTTTTGAGTTGACGGATTGTTTAGCTGGAAAACTGTTGGTGGATTGGTAGACTGGTCGGAGGGTTGATCCACGAACTGGAGGGTGGGTTGGTTATTTGGTTGGTTGGTTGGTGGGTGTGGGTGGGTGCGTGGGTTGGTAGCTTGGTGGTGTTTAGCACGGGATGGATGATGATGATGGTGGTGGCGGTGGTGTTTATTAAAGAGCGCTCGTCGCCAACCCAGCCAGATCACCAACCACACCACCACTGATTCCTTCACCAAGTCTCACCCCCCGGCCCCCGACAACCAGGTGCGAGCAAAACAGACCCCGAGCTTCAGCCTGCTGCAGGCAAGTTACAACAACATTGACAGCGGAACCTGGGAGGCATCAGAGGGCATTATTTGCACAGGAATCAGACGGCACCAACTCTGTCTTCTTCTTCTTCTTCTTCTTCTTCTTCTTCTTCCCCTGCTTCTTCTTCTCCTACCTGCCGACAGGTATTTCCACCTAACAAATAGACTACGCCGCCCCCTTCAACGCCAAGTCAATTACCGACGAACAGCGCAGGGTGAAAATCTGCAGGAATGCTGGAATGTCATTCTGCTTGGGTCCTGCG
>CM065741.1:47565979-47568479 GCA_033310375.1 Conus canariensis | reverse complement strand
CCTACTCTTGCCCCCCCCCCCCCCACCACCACCACCACCCCCACCCCTTCTGGAGACTGAGAATAAAGATTAGCGTCAGAAGCAATGGAGGGACGGGTACTATTCCTAGTCCGTCAGGGCATGGTTTCATCGGCAACGATGCCTTTCTCACCTGCCTCGCTCTCTGTCTGTCTGTCTGTGTCTCTGTGTCTGTGTGTCTGTGTGTCTGTCAGTCGCTCTCTCTCTCTCTCTCTCTCTCTCTCTCTCTCACGCACACGCACGCACACACACACACACACACACACACACACACACACACACACACACACACACACACACACACGCACACACACACACACACACAATTAAAGTTTCCGAGCTCTGAGTTTCTCTCTCTCTCTCTTCTCTCTCTCTCTCTCTCTCTCTCTCTCTCTCTCTCTCTCTCTCTCTCTCTCTCTCACGAAGTCCATCCAGTTTTTCAAGTGTTCTTCATAATTCTTATATTGTTGTTATGTTCTCCATAACCCCCCCCCCCCCCCCCCTTCATAAGGGGCAATGTGCTTTATATGAAGTAAACCATCTGGGTTCTGAGCTCTCTCTCTCTCTCTCTCCTCTCTCTCTCTCTCTCTCTCTCTCTCTCTCTCTCTCTCTCTCTCTCTCTCTCTCTCATTAGTCAACACTGTGTCGTATTTGTAACGAACATAAAGCGGGTTTGAAACAGAAAGAAGCTTAATTAGAGACAGAGTGGTGTATGTTTTCTATTTTCTTTTTCTTTCTTTCCTTCTTTCTTTCTTTTTTTGTTTTGTTTGTTTGTTGTTGATTTGTTTGCTTGTTTGCATTTGTCTCTTTAGATATAGGCCTGGTTACAAAAGTGTCGGGCTACGGTACTGGTTGAAATCTGTGAGCTGTCTCCTCATTGGTTCCCTCAGAATGGTGACTGACCTCACCAGTTCTTTCGCCTTGGAACCAACCAGAGACTACCAAGCGTTGTAGTTACTGTTGCCGTTGTTGTTGTTGCTGTTGTTGCTGTTTCTGTCGTTGCTATTGTTGTTATTTTTGCTGCTGTTGCTGCTTGTTGTTGTTGCTGTTGTTGTTGCTGTTTTTGTTGTAATTGTTGTTGTTGTTGCTGTTGTTGTTTTTGTTGCTGCTGCTGCTGCTGCTGTTGCTGCTGCTGTTGTTGTTTCGTTGCTGTTTTTGTTGTTGCTGCTACTGCTGCTGTTGTTGTTATTGTTGTTGCTGCTGTTTTTATTGTTGTTGCTGTTGTTGTTGTTGCTGTTGTGCTGCTTTGTTTAGTGTATTGCCCTGTATTCCGTGTCCCTTCAATAACACCAGTACCGTGTCCGTTCATTCCTGATCGTTCTCGCCACAGCCACACCCAGGCTGGTTTGATCGCTGGCCCAGTACCGGTTGTGCTTTGGGAGTGATCATGATCACTGAGCGGTCATTAGCCTGTCCACAGGGGAATGTCCACATCTCCCCTCCCCCCCCCCCCCCCCCACACACACACACACACACTTACCAATAGCCATGAAGTTTACAGAATTCAGCCAGTTTCGTGACCCAACACAATGTTAATGGAACGCCCTTTGTGTGCCTGCACACGCTATGTGAACACAGCGCAGGCTTCCAAGGGTGGTGCAGGACTGCTCGCAGCCTGTTGGTTCGGCAGTTGACAGCACTTCTCTGGGTCCCACCCGCACCTTCTGGCGTATCTTGTTCTTGTTTTTGTTTGTTTGTTTGTTTGTTTTCTTTTTCTTTTCTTTTTTTTTTCTTGATAAAGACAACAGACAGCGACATAAAACAAAGCCGAAGTCTTAAACACAGTCTAGTTTTTTGCGTCAGATTCAAATGACTTGTGAGTTGACTTCAACGCGGCGTCAGCCGTGATAATTAGGAGTGACCCTATGCGGTTGGGCAGGGCTGCAAGCAACATTACCGTGTTTGACCTTTCTGTTGAAAATCCGCTCGACCTTCCATACAATCATGATTAGTGATGCATTACAGGACTAGAGGTGGAACAGGCTGCACACCAAAAATGGATGCGCCAAGGCCTTGCTGAAGGACTCGAGAATTTATAGACAGGCACAGTTAGATTTGCTTTGATTTTTTTTTTTTTTAATTGTGTCTGAAAGTTGATTTACCTTCTTTTCTTTCATGTGCCCATCAAGGTACATGCCAGGTGGTTCCAAGCAGACAGATTAAAATGAAAGGAATGGAACTATTTGGAGGGAACCACCTGGCGCAAAGATAGTGTCACGGGTGAGTGAGAAGGCTTGATATGTGACGTCAGCTAAGGGGAAGGTCACGTGTTTATAGATTATGAATGATGTCATCGGAAATTGGAAAAAAAAAAAAAAAGAAAAAAAAAAGAAGAAAAAAAGAAAGGTGAAATGATTGGTGGGGGGTTGTTCTTTTGACCAATTATCAGTTTAACATGAAATGCTAGCTCAAACTTGCGCAAGGCCTCTAAGCGCTAACATGGATTATAGAGTGATATAGAGCAAAATCCCAATTGTGGTAT
>CM065741.1:47550979-47553479 GCA_033310375.1 Conus canariensis | reverse complement strand
TGGAGAGGTAGTCTCTCAGAAAGTCTTGCAATTTCCCTCTTATTCCGACCGCGTTTAGCTTCAATAAGAGACCTCTGTGCCATACACGATCGAATGCTTTTGAAATGTCCAGGTATACAATTTGTGTGGTAACTCCAGAATCAAAAGAAGTGCAGAGTTCGTTATAGGTGGACAGTAACTGATTAACTATAGAATCACCGGGGATGAATCCAGATTGTAGAGGAGTAAGAATGGCATTTGATGTTAGAAAGAAATATGACGATGTAAACATTTCTCTAGAACCTTTCCAACGCAGCTTAGTAAAGAGATCGGCCTATAGTTACTGCAAAGTTCTTTTGGTCCTTTTTTTCATACATATAGGGGTCACATGCGCAGTCTTCCATAATGATGGAAATCTACTCTCACGAAGACATCTGTTAAACAGTGTAGTAAGAGGAAGACATGTAACATGAGCTGAAGTTGCTAACAAAATGTTGTGAATGAAATCTGGACCAGATGCCTTAGTTTTGTCCAGATTTTTTAGTGTGTCAGCGACTTTAATTTGTGAAAGTATAATCTCATCTAGTTGGGAATCAAGACATGTAACGTTCGGCAGCATGTTGTTATCGTTTTCTAATGTTGACTGTTGTACAAAGTAAGAATTGAAAATGTTTGCTTTATCTTTGAGTAATACACTATGCCCTGTGACTCGATAGGTGGAACTTCCTGGGCTTCGATTCCTTTCTTATTGAAGAAGGACTTAACTAGCTTCCACCAGTCTTTACTTCCAAAACTTGATGAGTCTGAAGCTTTTTTGTCTAGTTGGTTATAATACTCTGTTTGCCTATCTCTTTCTTTTGATATAACGTGATTTCGAACCGACGAAATCTTTCCCAGTCTTCGGGAAGATTGCTTTGTTTGGCAATTCGGTGAATTGTCTTGCGCGTGTCGATCAAAAGTCGAATCTCATCAGTCATCCACGGCACGTCCTGCGGGCGGATGGTTACAGTTTTAACAGGCATGCATTGTTTAGCTATGGCCAAAAGGGTTTCAGAAAAAGACTGGCACTCTCATCTACCGTTTGTTTAGTTAATATCGTATCCCAGTCTACTTCATTCAAAAATGTACAGAATTTTTCTGTATCTAGTTTACGATAATTGAATATTATTCTTTTGAAGGAGCAGTTTATTTTTACGGTGTTTTCCAGGATAGCACAGGGAATACTGTAGTCGCTATACGCTGCAGGTAAGACTTCCGTCGACTTGATAAGTTGAGGAGTCTGTGTAATAATTAAATCTAAACATGTGCTTGTACTGTCCGTTATACGCGTCGGCCCACTTACTATTTGGTTCAAGCTGTACTGATTAATGATGTCTAGAAAGTGATGTGATGGGTTCCTCAAGAAGTCTGTGTTAAAGTCGCCCAAAATGATAAACTGTAACATTGTGTTATTTACTTTTCTTATGTTTTCACTTATCAGCTGCCAGTAAGTAACAGGGGAGTTCGGCGGACGATCCAATTAATAGACTGGTTTGGTTTACTTTGGTTTCCACCCAGACCGATTCTAGACCATTGACTTCAAGATCTGGGCGTGGTTTACAGTACAGATAATTTTTAATGTAGATGGCCACTCCACCATGTGGATCGTTTGGTCTATCACGTCTGACGGGAGGATGGAAATTAGGGAGTTCTATGGTACTGCTGAAATCCGTTTCCTGAAGCCAGGTTTCGGACAGTTATGATGTCAAAATCATTACATTCAGCGGACAGTAAATGAAGCTTATTTTTCAAGCTGTTGATATTAGCATGTATACCGCACAGATCCTTGCTGTTTTGTGGCCGTGGATTTAGTTCATATCACCAGAAAGTATGATATAAAGAAGGATCATGAAGGCAGTGTACGTGAAGATGTCATTACAAACAAGTGCGTTTCTTCGCGAACATGGTAAGACGTTGGTACATTTCGATTCCCGACAGACTGTTCCTGCACTAAGATGTATTCAGAAAACTGAACCAGCAGAGCAAGATGAATGTCATGTAGACAGCGTGCTGTCAGCAGTATCAAAAATATTCTGCAGCTAGATTAATTAAGAAAGGAAAGTTTCCGGGCTAGAGTCAGAGCAGTTGTGTGAAATTGGCCTATCCTGGCTCTATGTGCACTGATTCCAACAGTCATGTATGTGACAGTACTGAGGAAAACGTCAAACAAAAAGCAAGCCAGGATTGTGGGTTGGTGAGGGTTCTCTCTCATTAGAAACAGATGAAGGAAACAAGGTAAGTCATAGTATGAGCAGTTTGAATGCAAATTCTTTCTCACTAGCGGTGGTAATTTAGAAGTAAAGATACAAGGGAAAAAATCTTAAAAAGCTGACAGTTTTACAATATAAGTAAAGAGACAACTCTGCACTGGCAGGACCAAAAAGAGAAGCAGTGCAGAAAACGAGTGGAAGAAACACGAAATATACACATATGCAAAAACGTTTGTGTATAATACAAAGGAAAGTATGTAAACCAATCAAAG
>CM065741.1:47535979-47540979 GCA_033310375.1 Conus canariensis | reverse complement strand
GAGAGAGAGAGAGAGAGAGAGACAGACAGACAGAGAGACAGAGAGAGAGAGAAGAGAGAGGAGAGAGAGAGAGAGAGAGAGAGAGAGAGAGAGAGAGAGAGAGAGAGAGTGGGAGAGGACATGATGATTACGATGATGACGATGACGATGATAGTGGTGATGATGGTGTGTACCAATCTTTCGTTTTCTAGAATGAAATCTAAGCAAGCGCATGTTTTGTTAGTTAATTTGGTTGGATGTTTGTTTGCTTGTTTGTTGTTGGTCTTGTTCTTTACACTTGTCGTAGCCTTGAGAATGGGCGAAGAGAGCAACAAACACGTAAATCACAATGCATGATACATATACTCCAAGATAAGGGATGAAGAGGAATTATCGCTGGGTCGTAATGATGCTTCGTCAGCATCAACACACAGGAAAATGCTGAAGATAGGAACAGACACAGCGTCATGTTGTCCGTCGAGACGACGAAAACCATCTAGTCATCCTGGGGTCGGGGGTGAGTGCGTAGATGGCTGGTCAGGCCGATCTGCGCCCGGAAAAACCTATCACAGTACGGACAGGGGATGGTGGCAGCAGTTGGAGATCTGTTGACACTGGTCTTCCTGACCATCCTGCGCTGCTCAGCTGCAGCAATTCTGTTGCTTTCACAGGTCTCTGCACCTTTGCGGGCAACTGATCGCCACCCGTCTCTGTCCTGGGCAGTCTCCACCCATGTTGTGTGGCTGATGTTGAAGGCCTTCAGGGAAGATTTGGGGCTGTCTTCGAAACGCTTCTTCTGGCCTCCATGAGATCGTTTGCCTTGTTGTAGTTCGCCAAACGGTAGTTTGGCAGCCGATGGTCTGGCATGCGAACTACGTGACCTGCCCAGCGAAGCTGTGACTGCATCAGAATGGTGAAGATGCTAGGCAGGCCAGTACAAGTGAGCACTTCAGTGTCCGGAATCTTGTCTTGCCACGTAATGCCCATGAGTCTTCTGAGACAGGTGGTGTGGAAATGGTTCAGTTTCCTGGCGTGACGCTGGTAAACCGTTCATGTTTCACAGCCATAGAGCGGTGTGGTGAGAACTATGGCTCGATACACCTTGATCTTGGTCTCTAGGGTGATGCCTCTCCTGTTCCATACGTTCTTGTGGAGTCTGCCAAAAGCGGCACTAACTTTGGCGAGCCGAGCATTCACCTCATCGTCGGTGGTAACGTTTCTGGACAGAGTGCTACCTAAGTAGGTGAACTTATCCACCGCGTTCAGTTGCTGTCCAGAGATGGTGATGATGGCGCAACGTAAGGCTTTCCTGGGGCTGGCTGGTGCATCACTTCAGTCTTTTTCGAACTGATTCTCAAGCCGAAGTTGTTGCAAGCAGCAGAGAACTTGTCAACACTGTGTTGCATTATGGCTTCTGCGACAGCGTTGAGGGCACAGTCGTCCGCAAAGAGGAAGTCATTGACAGTGTCTGTCGAGACCTTGGTTTTCGCTTGAAGTCTCCTGAGATTGAAGACTGATCCATCTGTACAGTACTTGATGACGATGCCTATCTCAGTGTCACTGAATGCGTCAGTCAACATAGCCGAGAACATGAGTCTGAACAGGGTGGGAGCAAGAACACAACCCTGCTTCACTCCGTTTGAGACTGGGAACGGTTCAGATGTCTCGCCGTTGTCTTGGACTCTGGCCAGCATGCCGTCGTGAAGTTGGCGTACGATGGCAATGAACTTTCTGGGGCATCCGTACTTCGCCATAATTCTCCAAAGCCCCTCCCTACTGACTGTCAAAGGCTTTGGTCAGATCAACATAGGTGGAGTACAGGTCGACATTCTGTTCCTGACACTTTTCTTGAAGCTGTCTGGCAGCAAACACCATGTCGATGGTCCCGCGTTCTTTCCGGGAGCCACACTGACTCTCTGGCAGGAACAGACACAGTAAGCCACATAGACAAACACAGCGCAAAAGATTCTGAATTTTTATCCTACATTTGAGAGAGAGAGAGAGAGAGAGAGAGAGACGAGAGAGAGAGACAGACAGACAGACAGACAGACAGACAGACGAAGACAAAGAGAGAGAGAGAGAGAGAGAGAGAGAGAGAGAAGAGGCCAATCATATTGACAGACCTCAAGCCGTGAAGGACAGGAGACACACTGTAGTAAGCTATGATAGATTGCAGGGGGGAGAGGGGCTGTGGTGTGTGTGTGGGGGGGGGGGGGAGGGCGGGGAGGGGGGGGATTTAACACCACCTCTCCGCCGGTGAGCCGTTGAGCTGCTAGCCCTCCTTGCCCTTGAACCCACCCGTTTCGCAACATTCCGGGTAGCTCCTCCTACCCCGGGGTAACGGTCAAAGGAGTCGACAATGTGACACCAGCGCTGACCAAACAAAAGGAGAGGAGAGCCGTGAGAATGTAGGTAGTTGGAGGGGGAGGGGGAGGGGGATGGGGGTGGGGACAGGGTGGAGGGGGGTGGGTGGAAGGGGGAGGGGTGGATAGGAGGGAGATGATGATAAAGGGACCCGAGGGGAAAAGGGGAGGGGGAGGAGGGGGTTGGAGGAGGAAAAGGAGGAGGAAGATTGAACAGCTGGAGAAAGAAGAGGAGACGAGGGGGGGGGGGGGGGGGGGAGGGAGGAGGGGGGAGGTATGGGGGTTGTTGATTTCTGAGAGTCTTATCTACCACCTTCCGACACGAAATAGGTCTGACAATGTCAGTATTATGTCGTTTTTTTTTTTTAATTTTCTCTTTTTTCTTTCTTTCTTTCTTCTCTGTTCTTCCTTTCTTTCTTTCTTTCTCTCTTTGTTCGCTCGTTCATTCTTTCATTCGTTCATTCTTTCTTTGTGTTTCGTTCTTTCTTTCTCATTGCCTCAAATCAGATTGATGTCAGTTTTGAGCTGGTTCTGGTCAGTTCTGATGACATAATTATTCAAGCAGATGATACACTAGATCAAACTCTTTTGCTTGCTAAACTGCTACACACATAGGATAAATGAAATCAAATCTGTGATCCAGCAAACACCTCCTAAACGATGGTCAGTATTCATCATAAAGTGAGAAACGCACGCGTTGTCCAGAAATGAGGTCTACTGAATTTAGCACAGAGCAGTTTCCAAAGCCGGAACTTGTAAGAAAAGTAAATACAGAAACAGACCATGTTCGGGAAATCTGGGGTAATCCGTCTTAGATAGAGCTCACGGTTAGCGAGAGAGTGACCCCGCCGTTTTTACAGGACAAATGGCACGGATAGGCATGCGCAAAGCAGTGTAGCCCCCCCCCCCCCCCCCCCCCCCCCCCGCCCCTCCCTCCCCAGTCTGTCAGCTGAACTGTTGGACGAGAGAGAGAATACTCAAACATGGGCGTGTAATGATGCTCCTGTACTGCAGATAGTCGACATCCCGATCGTTAGCCCAGTGTGCGTTTCTAATCATATATTTGACTGGGGGCCGGAATAGCTCAGTGGTAGAGCGCCGAACTCGTAATCTTGATGATCCTAGGGTTGCGGGTTCGAATCTCCGCCGGGCCGTTTACGGTACAGGGGGATTTTTCCCCTCGGAGTTAACATTGGTTCTGACTCAATTTCCCATACAGTCCTTCGATGAGACTTTAAACCGAGGTTCCGCGTGTGAACGCACGCCCAACATCTTGCACACACGTACAATCCTATCACCAACTTTCGGAAGAGATGGCCATTGGTATGGATGAACACGTTACACATAGCATGCACCTTCCCCGAAGTTGGAGTATGGCTGCCTTAATGGCGGGATAAAAAAAAACGGTCATACACACAAAACTCCACTCCCTTTGTTGGGTAGATGGGATTAATCCTTGCCTCTCTATACAGGGAGTGTTCGCAGGAGCATCAGCCTGCGTATGCAGAAAAAAAAAGAAGAAGAAAACATTGACTCGCTAGATCTGTTTTGCTTGGCTCATAATCTGAGAAAAGGCTACCCTGTCTGCAATGGAAGAAGATACGTTTACTTTATAATAATAATAATAATAATGAGGAAAATTTCTATAGCACCCATCCTAACAACGTAGGCTACAGGGTGCTTTACAAGTTTTAAACAATTCAACACCTGAAAAAATATAAGCAGAAACACACACACGCACACACACACACACACCACACGCACGCACGCGCACGCACGCACACGCACACGCACACAACACACACACACACACACACACACACACACACAACACACTCACACACACACACAAAATTCTGCGTTCACGAGTCATAAACACACACACACACACACACACACACACACACACACACACACACACACACACATGCACGTACACAGCACACACCGCGCACACACACACACACCCGCACGCGCGCGCGCGCCGCGCAGCCGCGCGCGCGCGCACACACACACACTGGAACACAATGTTTGCATACATAAACACACTGTATGACCGGTGAACAGCTCATTTGTACACGAGCGAAGCGTGGAAGTGATATGTAGTAATTTAGTCATATTTCAGGTGGTGCTTTCCTCTGATTGGTTAAATCCCAGAGAAGTTCTGTTTCACCCCCCGTCAGTCAGCCTAGCTGTCAATCAGAGAGAGACTCAAAACACAAATAAACACACAAAACAAGATGTAAAGTAACGTAAATTCAACAGACTGTACCAAACAGACCAGTGAATGTTCCACACTAAAAGTCTTCCTCAGACGTGACTAAAGTTAAACGAACAAACAGCCACCGTAAGCAGAGGAGTGACATCAGGAGTTTATGATTGATCTTTGTTTGCAACTTGCCGCGTCTGATGAAGACTTTGTGTGCAAAATTCCCTTGTCTGTTTTGTACAGTCTATTGAATTGGCGTCACTTTCCATCTTGTATTTGTGTGTTTATTAGTAGTTTGAGTCATTTTCAGTAACGCAGCAATCTGTTTTCAGTGTCAATCAGAGAGAGAGAGAGAGAGAGAGAGAGAGAGAGATTCCAACCTGTAGATGTGAAGGATGCGACCGTATATTGAGGACACTGTGACAAACTTCACTTATTATTATTATTGT
>CM065741.1:47523479-47525979 GCA_033310375.1 Conus canariensis | reverse complement strand
ACATGGAAACTGGTATTATGGTATATCTTCATCAGTCAGTTCGTAGAGATCCTAAACAAAACATGGAAACTGGTATTATGGTATATCTTCATCAGTCAGTTCGTAGAGATCCTAAACAAAACATGGAAACTGGTGTTATGGTATATCTTCATCAGTCAGTTCGTAGAGATCCTAAACAAAACATGGAAACTGGTATTATGGTATATCTTCATCAGTCAGTTCGTAGAGATCCTAAACAAAACATGGAAACTGGTATTATGGTATATCTTCATCAGTCAGTTCGTAGAGATCCTAAACAAAACATGGAAACTGGTGTTATGGTATATCTTCATCAGTCAGTTCGTAGAGATCCTAACAAAACATGGAAACTGGTGTTATGGTATATCTTCATCAGTCAGTTCGTAGAGATCCTAAACAAAACATGGAAACTGGTATTATGGTATATCTTCATCAGTCAGTTCGTAGAGATCCTAAACAAAACATGGAAACTGGTATTATGGTATATCTTCATCAGTCAGTTCGTAGAGATCCTAAACAAAACATGGAAACTGGTATTATGGTATATCTTCATCATCAGTTTCGTAGAGATCCTAAACAAAACATGGAAACTGGTGTTATGGTATATCTTCATCAGTCAGTTCGTAGAGATCCTAAACAAAACATGGAAACTGGTATTATGGTATATCTTCATCAGTCAGTTCGTAGAGATCCTAAACAAAACATGGAAACTGGTGTTATGGTATATCTTCATCAGTCAGTTCGTAGAGATCCTAAACAAAACATGGAAACTGGTATTATGGTATATCTTCATCAGTCAGTAAAATTCCAGAGGATGCATTTTTTAGAGCAATTTAACGTAGAAACAGTATGGATTGAGATCCAGCTTAAATTTAATAAGCCTATACTTATATGTTTTCTGTACAGAAATCCAGCTAAACATGTCGACTGGTTTGACCGTTTCATGTTAATGATGGAAAACGCACATGATGAATCCAAAGACATCATGATATTAGGGATTTTAATATAGATCTACTAAAAATAAATAAACAGTGGAACTATGTTTTTGAGTCACTTGGTCTTACACAGCTAATCAAAACTCCTACAAGGGTCACTGAGATTTCTGAAACACTGATAGACCATCTATATGTTACAAATCCAGAAACCATTCTTGAGACTAGTGTACCTGTTTATGGATGCAGTGATCACTTCCCAATTTGTTGCACTTGGTCAAAAAAGGGTATCAAAATTCCAAGGTTAAACCATAAAACGATTACCTTTAGAAACTTTTCAAAATTTGATAGTGACAAATTTCTCTCTGACCTTTTAAATTCCCCTCTAAATAAAGTGTATCAATATACAGAACCCAATCAGGCTCTAGAAGTTTGGTATTCCATCTTCTATACTGTATACAACAAAATGCCCCGCTCCAAACCAAAAGAGTCAAACATCGGATAAAACCTCCCTGGCTTACAAAAGAGATACAGAACGCTATTTACCAAAGAGAGTACCTGTTAAAAAATGGCCCTCGTGAAGAATACAAAAAACAAAGAAATAAAGTAACCTCTCTCATTAGAGCAGAGAAAAAGAAATATTTTCTAAAATTAATTAGTGAAAAGAAAGACAGCAAGTCCGTATGGAAAGCCATCCATGGATTAACAAATAAACATTTTTCCTCTGTTTCAAACATAACGAATGATATATCTACCGATAAACTAAATCACCATTTTACAACAGTAGCAGATCCAAATAATTCATGATGATAAATCAAATGATAATGATCTAGAAGAATTACAAAAATACTGCAGGGGAAAAAATATCCATTCAGATTTAGATATCAGCCATCTAATGTTCATTCTGTTTTCGTGTCCCTTAGGCGATTGAAACAGACAGCCACTCGTGGAATTGACGGTATAGACGGTAAAATTCTAAAGCTCTCTGCACCCGTTATCGCAGAAACGTTAACTTACATTTACAACCTCTGTATAGATAAACAATGCTTTCCAGATACCTTAAAAAAAGCAAAAATCATACCAATATATAAATCAGGAAACACTACTGATCCATCAAATTATAGGCCTATTTCGATTCTATCAGTTCTTTCTAAGCCATTAGAACTCCACATCAATAAGTGTCTCCATTCCCATGCAGAACAATATAATTTAATCCACCCAAATCAATCAGGCTTCAGAGAAAACCATTCTTGCCACACTGTGCTAACTAAATTAATAGATAGATGGCTCTTAAACATGAACAACAAGCAATTTTCAGGAATTCTCTTTGTAGATTTCGCAAAAGCTTTCGACGTTATAAATCATGAACTTTTACTCAGAAAACTAACTTTGTATAAGCTATCATACAAAACACTGAAACTGATTTCATCTTTTCTCTCCAACAGACAACAAATTGTGTCCGTAAACACATACAAATCTGATTTTCTTCCCAACAAATTTGGTGTCCCACAAGGGTCAGTATTAGGTCCTCTATTGTTTTCATTTTACAT
>CM065741.1:47515979-47520979 GCA_033310375.1 Conus canariensis | reverse complement strand
AGTGATGGATGGATGGATGGGTGGATGGTTGGATGGGTGGACGGGTGGATGATGGATGGAGAGAAGGATGGACGGTTGGATGGATGGATGAATGGATCGATGGATAGATGTATGGATAGATAGGATGGATGGGTGGATAGATGGATAGATGTATGGATAGATAGGATGGATGAGCGGATCGATGGATAGATGTATGGATAGATAGGATGGATGGGTGGATAGATGGATAGATGTATGGATAGATAGGATGGATGGGTGGATAGATGGATGTATAATACAACAAACTACGAGCACAGGAAATGGGTAGGGGTAAAGAAAAACATCATTCAGGTCTGGAAATTCCGGATCTGTTTAGTTCCAACAAGAAGAGAACAGAGTGAAACAAAGAAGATTGCTCTTTCTTTCTTTCTTTCTCTCTTTCATTTTCTTTTCTTTTCTTCCCTTTTTTTTTTTGTCTCTTCTTCCGCACCCTTTCAGGGCCTTTATCCCCCTCCCCCCGCCCCCTCACCACGTATTCCCCACCTCCTCCTCTGTCCTACCCTCACTATCCACCAACAACCCACCAGAGGAGACACTGCACTGTCATTGTCAGTCACGTGACAACCCACCAGAGACACTGCACTGTCATTGTCAGTCACGTGACAACCCACCAGAGGAGACACTGCACTGTCATTGTCAGTCACGTGACAACCCACCAGAGGCGACACTGCACTGTCATTGTCAGTCACGTGACAACCCACCAGAGACACTGCACTATCATTGTCAGTCACGTGACAACCCACCAGAGGAGACACTGCACTGTCATTGTCAGTCACGTGACAACCCACCAGAGACATTGCACTGTCATTGTCAGTCACGACACAACCCACCAGAGGAGACACTGCACTGTCATTGTCAGTCACGTGACAACTCACCAGAGACACTGCACTGTCATTGTCAGTCACGTGACAACCCACCAGAGGAGACACTGCACTGTCATTGTCAGTCACGACACAACCCACCAGAGACACTGCACTGTCATTGTCAGTCACGACACAACCCACCAGAGGAGACACTGCACTATCATTGTCAGTCACGTGACAACCCACCAGAGACACTGAACTGTCATTGTCAGTCACGAGACAACCCACCAGAGGAGACACTGCACTGTCATTGTCCGTCACGAGACAACCCACCAGAGGAGACACTGCACTGTCATTGTCAGTCACGTGACAACCCACCAGAGACATTGCACTGTCATTGTCAGTCACGGCACAACCCACCAGAGACACTACACTGTCATTGTCAGTCACGGCACAACCCACCAGAGACACTGCACTGTCATTGTCAGTCACGGCACAACCTACCAGAGAGACACTGCACTGTCACTGTCAGTCACGTGACAACCCACCAGAGGGGACAATGCACTGTCATTGTCAGTCACGACACAACCCACCAGAGACACTGCACTGTCATTGTCAGTCACGTGACAACCCACCAGAGGAGACACTGCACTGTCACTGTCAGTCACGTGACAATCCACCAGAGGAGACACTGCACTGTCATTGTCAGTCACGACACAACCCACCAGAGACACTACACTGTCATTGTCAGTCACGGCACAACCCACCAGAGACACTGCACTGTCATTGTCAGTCACGTGACAACCCACCAGAGGAGACACTGCACTGTCCATTGTCAGTCACGAGACAACCCACCAGAGGAGACACTGCACTGTCATTGTCAGTCACGTGACAACCCACCAGATACACTGCACTGCCATTGTCAGTCACGACACAACCCACCAGAGGAGACACTGCACTGTCATTGTCAGTCACGTGACAACTCACCAGAGACACTGCACTATCATTGTCAGTCACGGCACAACCCACCAGAGACACTGCACTGTCATTGTCAGTCACGTGACAACCCACCAGAGACACTGCACTGTCACTGTCAGTCATGTGACAACCCACCAGAGGAGACACTGCACTGTCATTGTCTGTCACGGCACAACCACCAGAGACACTGCACTGTCATGTCTGTCACGGCACAACCCACCAGGACACTGCACTGTCATTGTCAGTCACGAGACAACCCACCAGAGACACTACACTGTCATTGTCAGTCACGTAACAACCCACCAGAGGAGACACTGCACTGTCATTGTCAGTCACGACACAACCCACCAGAGACACTGCACTGTCACTGTCAGTCACGTGACAACCCACCAGAGGAGACACTGCACTGTCGTTGTCAGTCACGTGACAACCCACCAGAGACACTGTAGTGTCATTGTCAGTCACAACACAACGCACCAGAGGAGACACTACACTGTCATTGTGAGTCACGTGACAACCCACCAGAGACACTGTAGTGTCATTGTCAGTCACGACACAATCCACCAGAAGAGACACTGCACTGTCATTGTCAGTCACGAGACAACCCACCAGAGGAGACACTGCACTGTCATTGTCAGTCACGACACAACCCACCAGAGGAGACACTGCACTGTCGTTGCTGGTGTTGTACGATGGGGTGTTGGGAGTCAGAGGCGGGGGAGGGGGAGGGTAGGCGAGGGAGGAGGGAGGGAGGGGAGAGCAGGCAATGTTCACTTTACGTAACAGCAGTCTGAAAACGGCTTAGTAAGAGGGGAAGAAGATGCTGATAGCAAAACGTAAAAAAAAATATTTAAAAAAAAAAAGAAAAAAGGAAGAGGAGAGAGAGAGAGAGTAAGGAGGAAAAAAAATATGGTAGGGGAAAAAAAAAGAAGAAATATAAAGACGACATTGATAACTAATCAGTGGTGAACCCCCCTCCCCCCCCCCCCAACACACACACACACAGAGTGATCACCCCTCCTACCCTACCCCCTCCCCCTCATCCTCAAGACCCTCCCTCCACTCCGCTGTACCCCTACCCCCTACTCCCTACCTCCCCTTCACCTCCCCCCCCCCTCTTGCCCCGTTCTTCCACGAACCCCCCCCCCCTCCCCTGTCTCCCCCAACCCCCAACCTCCCCAGCCACGCTGTGGTGTTAAGATGGTAGTGTAGAGTCTTTCTCTCACCTCGACTGAACAAACTTCGAGTGGAGACTGTGACTCATACGAATTCCACACGGACATCGAGAGAGGCTCTAGACGCTTGACGCCTTGACGCCTTGACGCCTGACGCTTTGACGTCTAGACACTTGACGCTTGACGCCTTGCCGTGTTAGCGCCTTCGGCTAAAGCAGCTATAAGGGCAAGTGGGCCGGCCAGCCGTACAGACAAATGGACGCGCGGCGTGGCGTAAAGTGTGCACGGTTCTAGAGCATTCTCATTTTGTGCGGCAATACTCTGGAATTCTCTACCTTTCCATCTACGTCATGCCCCCACCTTCCTGACTTTCAAGTCTGCACTTAAAACGTATCTGTTCAAACGCCAGTTGCAGGACACCACCTGAAATATTACTAAATTACTACATGTCACTTGCACACTTTGCTCGTGTACAAATGAGCTGTTCACAGGTCATATTGTGTGTTTATGTATGCAACATAATGTTCCAGTGTGTGTGTGTGTGTGTGTGTGTGTGTGTGTGTGTGTGTGTGTGTGTGTGTGTGTGGTGTGCGTGTGTGTGTGTATGTGCGTGCGCGCGCGAGTGTGCTATGTGCGTGCATGCATGCATGTGTGTGTGTGTGTGTGTGTGTGTGTGTGTGTGTGTGTGTGTGTGTTGTGTGTGTGGTTTATGACTCGTGAACGCAGAATTGTGTGTGTGTGTGTGTGTGTGTGTGTGTGTGTGTGTGTGTGTGTGTGTGTGTGTGTGTTGCTTATATTTTTTAGATGTTGAATTGTTAAAACTTGTAAAGCGCCCTGTGGCCTACGTTATTAGGATGGGCGTTATAGAAATTGTCCACATTATTATTATTATTATGATAAACGATGACACGAACAAAACGTCTAAAGGTATACCATAAGACTAAAATGTCGCTCAAAGTAAGCACGTCTTTGTTTTTTAACCAGCGTTTTCCATTGGATGATAAACACACTCGTATGTCAACGATTTGTTTATTTCAGTGCGATGACTTTCCTGGACACAGAAGAGAGAGAGAGAGAGAGAGAACAGACAGACAGACAGACAGACAGACAGACAGACAGACAGACAGACAGAACAGACAGACAGACAGACAAACAGACAAACAGACAGACACACAGGCACAGACAGATAGACAGACAGACAGGTAACGCAGTAATATCTCAGCTGCGAGACCAATTGCCTGTTTGAATGTTGATCCCTTGATTGCGTGTGAATTGGTGCCTTTCTTCAATAACTATAACCATATACGCCTTCATGTCCAAACAGAAAAGGAGGCACATCACCTATAGATACATCTGTCAAGCCAGCATGCACATGTATACACGAATATTTCATCCATTAGAGAAATGACCAGCACAATGATTCTCTTGTTGGTTTCTGTTCGTTTCTTTCTTTGTTTGCAACACAGTTCTTTTAACGCCTCGGAAAGGGGAGGGAGTGGGGAGGGCGGTGGAAAGGGCGGGAGGGAGGGGAAGGGGGGGAGGGGCAGGAAAGGGGGAGGGGAGGGAGGGGCACGGAAGAAGAGAGAGAGAGAGAGAGAGAGAGAGAGAGAGAGAGAGAGAAGGGGGCAGGGGAGAGACTTGAACTCAAAAGACCCAACCCACGTTTTCACTGCTCTCTCATCTTATCTCGCCATTCTTTTCCGACCCCCACCCCCCACCCCCTACCCCCCCTCCCCTACCCTCCCTCCTCCTCCTCCTCCCCTCTTCCCTGACCACCCTACCTCCCGCTCCCCTCGCCTCCACCCACTGTCCCTCCTCCACCCCATCCATGTCCCTCCTTCCCTCCCTCCCTCCCTCCGTCCTCTCTCTTTCCTCCGAAGTTGACAGACAGGGAAAGCGACATAGCTTTGTTTCTCTGTAGCGTTGCTGAGATATGCGGAGTCAATGAACCAAGAGGAGAGAGTGCTACTACGAAATACACACGCGCGCGCGCGCGCTCGCACGC
>CM065741.1:47494772-47499772 GCA_033310375.1 Conus canariensis | reverse complement strand
TCCTTTCTTTCCTTTTGTAACTCTCTTTCTTAGTTTTTTTTTCTTTCCTCTTTTCTTTCTTTCTTTCTTTGCTTCTTACTTGCTATTTTTCTCTCTTTGTAAAGGTATGTGGATTTGATCCACTGTCCATTGAATAATAAAAACCAAACAAACAAATTCATGCATTCTCAGGAGGTTTTACTCACTCCTGGTCTTGTGTCGCGTTCTGTGGTGTTTAATGTGTGTTGTGTGTGTGTGTGTGTGTGTGTGTGTGTGTGTGTGTGTGTGTGTGGTGTGTGTGTGTGTGTGCGTGCGTGCGTGCGTGGTGTGTGTGGTGTGTGTGTGTGTGTGTGTGTGTGTGTGTGTGTGTGTGTGTGTGTGTGCGTGCGTGCGTGCGTGCGTGCGTGTGTGTGTGTGTGTGTGTGTGTGTGTGTGTGTGTGTGTGTGTGTGTTGTGTGCGTACACGCACGTGATGTGCAGTTCTCAGTGACCACGTTTTATCCTGTGCGTCTCTATTGTCACAGATTCATTACATTTAGCTTGGTCACGTTTGATCCAGTGCGTCTCCATTGTCACACATCCATCACGTTTAGCTTGGTCACGTTTCATCCAGTGCGTCTTTATTGTCACACATCCGTCACGTTTCGACCAGTCATGTTATATCCAGTACGTCTCTATTGTCACTCATCCATCACGTTTAGCTTGGTCACGTTTCACCCAATGCGTCTTTATTGTCACACATCCGTCACGTTTCGCTGTCACGTTATATTCAGTACATCTCTATTGTCACACATCCATCGCGTTTAGCTTGGTCACGTTTCATCCAGTGCGTCTCCATTGTCACACATCCATCACGTTTAGCTTGGTCACGTTTTCATCCAGTGCGTCTTTATTGTCACGCACCCATCACGTTTCGCTGTCACGTTTCATCCAGGGATTCCTGACGTGTTACTTGTGTAAGCGTGCTCAGAATTTAAACCATGTTGGTTATTTTCAGTCGTAAAGAAGTTGACACAAAAATTTCTGCGAGTCTTTTTGTAGCCTGACGCGTGTTGTGTTAACATAAAGGAATAACAGAGACAAATATGGAAACAAGAGTTGAAAGAGCCTCGTTCCTGATCCGTTTTCTTCCCGTTTGAAAATCCACACCATCTTCAACGCGGAGACGCTGAATGTCGTCTGTACGGGTAAAAGGGGGAAAAAAAAAGAAAAGAAAAGAAAGAAAAAGAAAAAAAAGCCAGAAAGGAAATGTCTTTCCATTCTGTACAGTCATCATTCTTGCTCATGCACCATCAGAAATAAAGTCCGCTGATAAGTGCTGGTCATTGTACGAGCAAATTTATACTCTACCCCGTTGGGAATGAACTGCCGGAAAACGTGCCCCCGTTTCTAGAGCCGGAAAGTGGAATGCTGCACAAAAAAAAAAAAAAAGAAGAAGAAGAAGAAGAAAAGGAAAAAAAAGAAGGAAAAAGCTTCGGTCCGAGAAATATGCAAGAAAGAAAGAAACAGAATAATATCCCCCCCCCCCCCCCCCCCCCCCCAAGTAGATGCCTCGATCTGGCTTCCCACTCCCAGAGTTTCCCAGGCGTATAATCAGTCAGAGCAGCGGGCAATTCTGCCATGACCGGTTTAGAGCGTGGCATTAGAGCGACAGAGCGCTCATAAAAAAGGGACCCGACTTGCAGGAGGCGGCTCCGGGAATGGCTGGGGAGCGCTGAAGAGCCGGGCATAAAACGGCCATGTGGGGGTCTATGTGAAGGGCCTCCATCCAGCAGACCCCTAGACCAGATAGAGTCACCAAGTCTCTGTCTCCCTCCCCCCCCCCTCCCCCTCACCTCACCTCCGCTTCCTACACCCCTAATGAGGGTTATCGGCGAAGCTCAGCTGCCCCTCCCACTCTCCTCTCCTCCTCCTCCCCCCCCCCCCCCACCTACCCTTCCTCTCTTCCCCTCACCCCCTCCTGTTATCAGACCGGACAATAACCTCTGGCAGTTACTACTTTACTCCCAGCGTGAATCACGAAATCGCTCAAGGGGAGAGACTAGCAATCTTATTTTTTATTGGCTGATAGAAACGAAAGCCAGTTTTATACGTCTGGTGAATAATTCATTATAAGTTGGTTTTTTTCTCTCTCTCTCTCAACGGGGTCGACTTTTCCCTCACCCTTCAACCCCTCGCCCCCCCCCCCCCCCCCCCCCCACACCACACACACACACATACACACACTTTTTTTCTTTTTAAATGGGTTGGAAAGGGAGGGGGAGGGGGATGGTGACAAACGATCCTGCGGAGTTCATTTTGAATTGATTCGTTGAGTGATTTGAGAAGACAGGTCTTAGAGTTGACTTGTATGGGGGGGGGGGGGGGGGGGGGGGGGGGGGGTGGGGGGGGGGGGGGGGGGGGGGGGGGCAGCGGAGTCCATGTTAATGGTCTGTAGCTAACAGGCGGGTCCACCTAATACCACCGCTCCCTCCCACCTCCCCACCCCCCTCTCCGCACCCCATCCCCGACCCGGCCCATCCGAAAACGACTGAAAGCATTTCATCTTCATTAAAAGCCATTTTGCTGACAAGTGTGTGGGTTTTAATACAGATCGTTAGTCCTGAAAGAGGGACAGTGTTCGCAGCAGAAGAAGACTTCAATGAGGAATCCCTTCGTAAGTCAGCTTGACGTTAATTGGGGGGGGGGGGGGGGGGGGGGGGGGGGGGGGGGGAAAGTTCAGCGACGAATAGACATCGGTATTCTTTTTCTTCAAGTCTGTTGAATCTGCTTGATTAGCTCAGTATCAGAGCAGCAAGTTATTTCTTGTCAAGGAGTCGCGGGTTTGATTCTTCATCTAAACAACACTCACAACCGACAGACCCGAACATTTGTTGCTGCGTGTCTTGGCGTGTTGTCGTTCTGGTGGTTTAACAGCCTAGTGTGAGATAGGTCTTCTTGGCCGATTCTGTGGGGTGGGGTGGGAGGTGGGGGGGGGGTAGGAGGGGGATTTTGACTGTATCGTATCACCGTGGGGGGAGTCGTGGACGTTGAGAGCTGGAGGTACAGTGGTAAGGTTTTATCTTGATGGTAACTCGTTGGCACTAGAAGAAGGAACACGCTTCTTCCGGCTGGTTTAATGTCTGCCCTTTATTGAGTGAGGTAGAGACATACGCGTTCACATCCCTCGCTGGAAAAAAAAAAAGGGGGGGGGGGGGGGGTAGGTACTGCATTAAACAAGGTAATAAGGTTCCTGTTCATAGCAGAATGGTGGGGATGCCTTCAGCAAAGAAAGGGCAAAAAAAAAAAAAAGGAAAAAGAAAGAAAAAACAACAACAAAAAAACAAAAGGTGGGACGGGAGGTTATCGCAAATAGCGTTTGTTCAGAGTTACGTCCCTTTTATTCTCGTCGATCTCATCTCTCTGTCCCCGTCCTACGTGGTGTTCATCTTCTTTACAGCGTTGATTCCTACCGCCTCATATAACACAGACCCTTTCAGATGGGGCCTCTTGTAGTCTCGCCCCTGTGTCCTACGATCCACCAGAAGAGCAATCAATATCGTGTGGCTGGGCAGACCTCCAGCCGGAGGAGACTCCGCCCTGCTAGCGTTACCGTTCGGTTTGGTGGTGTTCCAGTGCTGTCTGTTCTGATTCAACGTGACGTGGGACTCCAGGGCATCGCTTGTAAGACAACTATCTGAGGATGCTGACCGCTTAGTCGCTGAACCAGACTAAATCTCTCTCTCTCTCTCTCTCTCTCTCTCTCTCTCTCTCTCTCTCTCTCTCTCTCTCTCTCTCTCTCTCTGGTCTCTGTCTGTCTCTGTCTGTCTCTGTCTGTCTGTCTGTCTCTCTCTCTCTCTCTCTCTCTCTCTCTCTCTCTCTTCACCCTTCCCCCCTCCCCCCCCCACACACACTCCTCCATCTCCTCCATCTCCCCGCCATCCTCTGTTTGTGTTTGTATTGTGGCCAATGGCTGATGTACAATAAACTCTCTCTCTCTCTCTCTCTCTCTCTCTCTCTCTCTCTCTCTCTCTCCCTCTCTCTCCTCTCTCTCTCTCTCTCTCTCTAACTCTCTCTCCCTCACTACCTTCCTCCCCTCCCTCTCCCTTTTTCTGTATCTCTCCCTCTCCAGCTCTCTGTATCTCTATCTGTCTAATATCTCTTTTCTCTGTCTCTATCTGCCTCTCTGTCTCTGCCTCTCTCTCTCTCTCTCTCTCTCTCTCTCTCTCTCTCTCTCTGTCTCTCTGCCCCCCCTCTTTCTCTCACCCCCTCTCTCTTTTATATTTATCTCTCTCTGTCTGTCTCTCTGTCTTTGTCTCTGTCTCTTCCTGTCTCTCTGTCTCTGTCTGTCCCTCTCTCTGTGTCTGTCTCTGTCCTCTCTCTCTCTGTCTCTCTCTGTTTCTCTTTCTCTCTCTCTGTCCGTCTGTCTGTCTCTCTGTCTCTCTCTGTCTCTGTCTCTCTGTCTCTGTCTGTCTGTCTGTCTGTCTGTCTGTCTGTCTGTCTGTCTGTCTGTCTCTCTCTCTCTCTCTCTCTCTCTCTCTCTCTCTCTCTCCTCTCTCTCTCTCGTGACATCCTGCTTACTCTTTGTAACATCTCGCTCTCCTCTTCTCTGCCAGTCTGGCGATCTGCTCGTCGTTTGCTTTGACTGTTACTGTGTGAGGGGTGGCGCTGAAGAAGCGTGCATTCCGCGGACAGTCTGCAGACCGACTGAGGCACCGCACTGGGGGCGTACAGAGCTCCTGACACCAGGCTGTTTGTTGGGGAGACTTGCAGGGGAGATTTTTCTCTGCATTCCAGGAAAGCAAATCTCCTACACTAATCGTCAAAAGATGTCTTAAAAAAATGTTTTCGAAATAACTCTGCCAAACAACAAGGACAAACGAATCACAAGACAAAGCACGACGCGTTTCGACCTCTCAGGTCTTCTTCAGGCAAGCTCAACAACACTCAGGACAACGAAAATTCGATGCAAGATGGGCGTTGAATTCATTTTTGACAAGATGTGATTGCTCGTTCTTCATTGTTCGTTGTCCTGAGTGTTG
>CM065741.1:47472272-47477272 GCA_033310375.1 Conus canariensis | reverse complement strand
ACACACACACACTCACACACACACACACACACACACACACACACACACACACACATCACACACACCACACACACACACACACACACACACACACACACAGAGTATGAAGGGTGGTGAGGGGGAGGTTAGACAAAGTTTGTAGGCCACCAATACACCCATCTCGGGCTGACTCAGACTGGTTGACTCAGCCGCTTAAAACACCGAGTTCACGGTCAACATGTTGTCCGTTCCAATCACGCTGGCGGGCAACATAAACATGTTCGCTGCCCTTTTTAACGAGTTGTCGTTCTTGTGGTATACTGTTATTTAAGGTAGCTGCCCATTCGTCAAAATTATCATTTTCGCTGCTCTTCTTAATGAATTGTCGTTCTGGTGGGATCCTGTTGTTCAGGATAGCTCCCCTTCCCCAAACTTACCACTTTCGCTGCCCTTCTTAATGAGTTGTTCTTGTGGTGTGTGGTTGGTTAGGGTAGGTCCCCTTCCTCAAGATGACCATTAATTTTAGCTGCCCTTGTTAACGAATTGTCGTTCTTTAGGTATACTGCTAGGGTATCTCCCCTTCCCCAAAATTACCATTTTCGCTGCCCTTCTTCATGAGTTGTCGTTCTTATGGTATACTGTAGTTTAAGGTAGTATCACTTCGTCAAAATTACATTTTCGCTGCCCATCTTAATGAGTTGTCGTCCTTGTCGTATACTGTTGTTTAAGATAGCTCCCCTTCCCCAAAATTACCATTTTCGCTGCCCTTCTTAATGAGTTGTCGTTCTTGTGGTATACTATAGTTTAAGATAGCCTTCCCTTTCGACAAATTACCATTTTCGCTGCCCTTCTTAATGAGTTGTCGTTCTTGTGATGTACTATAGTTTAAGATAGCCTTCCCTTTCGATAAATTACCATTTTCGCTGCCCTTCTTAATGAGTTGTCGTTCTTATGGTATCTTATAGTTTAAGATAGCTCCCCTTCGTCAAAATTACCATTTTCGCTGCCCATCTTATTCAGTTGTCGTTCTCGTAGTATACTGTAGTTTAGGGTAGCCCCCCTTCCTCATAATTGCCATTTTGGCTGCCCCTCTGAATGAATAGTTTTTCTTGTGGCGTACTGTAGTTTAAAGTAACTCCCCTTCCCCAAAAGTACTATTTTCGCCGCCCTTCTTCATGAGTTGTCGTCCTTGTGGTTTAGTGTAGTTTAAGATGGCTCCCCTTCCCCAAAATTACTATTTTCGCCGCCCTTCCTCATGAGTTGTCGTCCTTGTGGTTTAGTGTAGTTTAAGATGGCTCCCCTTCCCCAAAAGTACTATTTTCGCCGCCCTTCTTCATGAGTTGTCGTCCTTGTGGTTTAGTGTAGTTTAAGATGGCTCCCCTTCCCCAAAATTACTATTTTCGCTGTCCTTCTTTCATGAGTTGTCGTCCTTGTGGTTTAGTGTAGTTTAAGATGGCTCCCCTTCCCCAAATTACTATTTTCGCCGTCCTTCTCTATGAGTTGTCGTCCTTGTGGTTTAGTGTAGTTTAAGATGGCTCCCCTTCCCCAAAATTACTATTTTCGCCGCCCTTCTTCATGAGTTGTCGTCCTTGTGGTTTAGTGTAGTTTAAGATGGCTCCCCTTCCCCAAATTACTATTTTCGCCGCCCTTCTTCATGAGTTGTCGTCCTTGTGGTTTAGTGTAGTTTAAGATGGCTCCCCTTCCCCAAATTACTATTTTCGCTGTCTTCTCATGAGTTGTCGTCCTTGTGGTTTAGTGTAGTTTAAGATGGCTCCCCTTCCCCAAATTACTATTTTCGCCGCCCTTCTTTATGAGTTGTCGTCCTTGTGGTTTAGTGTAGTTTAAGATGGCTCCCCTTCCCCAAAATTACTATTTTCGCCGTCCTTCTCATGAGTTGTCGTCCTTGTGGTTTAGTGTAGTTTAAGATGGCTCCCCTTCCCCAAATTACTATTTTCGCTGTCCTTCATGAGTTGTCGTCCTTGTGGTTTAGTGTAGTTTAAGATGGCTCCCCTTCCCCAAAATTACTATTTTCGCCGCCCTTCTTCATGAGTTGTCGTCCTTGTGGTTTAGTGTAGTTTAAGATGGCTCCCCTTCCCCAAAATTACTATTTTCGCCTGCCCTTCTTCATGAGTTGTCGTCCTTGTGGTTTAGTGTAGTTTAAGATGGCTCCCCTTCCCCCAAAATTACTATTTTCGCCGCCCTTCTTCATGAGTTGTCGTCCTTGTGGTTTAGTGTAGTTTAAGATGGCTCCCCTTCCCCAAAATTACTATTTTCGCCGCCCTTCTTCATGAGTTGTCGTCCTTGTGGTTTAGTGTAGTTTAAGATGGCTCCCCTTCCCCAAAATTACTATTTTCGCCGCCCTTCTTCATGAGTTGTCGTCCTTGTGGTTTAGTGTAGTTTAAGATGGCTCCCCTTCCCCAAAATTACATTTTCGCCGCCCTTCTTCATGAGTTGTCGTCCTTGTGGTTTAGTGTAGTTTAAGATGGCTCCCCTTCCCCAAAATTACTATTTTCGCCGCCCTTCTTCATGAGTTGTCGTCCTTGTGGTTTAGTGTAGTTTAAGATGGCTCCCCTTCCCCCAAAATTACATTTTCGCCGCCTTCCTCATGAGTTGTCGTCCTTGTGGTTTAGTGTAGTTTAAGATGGCTCCCCTTCCCCAAAATTACTATTTTCGCGTCCTTCTTCATGAGTTGTCGTCCTTGTGGTTTAGTGTAGTTTAAGATGGCTCCCCTTCCCCAAAATTACCTATTTTCGCCGCCCTTCTTTCATGAGTTGTCGTCCTTGTGGTTTAGTGTAGTTTAAGATGGCTCCCCTTCCCCAAAATTACCATTTTCGCCGCCCTTCCTATGAGTTGTCGTCCTTGTGGTTTAGTGTAGTTTAAGATGGCTCCCCTTCCCCAAAATTACTATTTTCGCCGCCCTTCTTATGAGTTGTCGTCCTTGTGGTTTAGTGTAGTTTAAGATGGCTCCCCTTCCCCAAAATTACCATTTTCGCCGCCCTTCTTTATGAGTTGTCGTCCTTGTGGTTTAGTGTAGTTTAAGATGGCTCCCCTTCCCCAAAATTACATTTTCGCCGCCCTTCTTATGAGTCGTTTTTTGTGGTAGACTGTAGACAATGAAACCCACAGGGGTGGTTTTGTTCCTCCCTCTACCTGGTTTTTTTTTTTTTACCATTGATTTTTTTATAGGCAATTTCAGGACAGGCGTGCTGCTAGTCAGAGGTGACCAGTGTCATGAATGGGTCAAGAGTCTAAGCAGTCTGCTGCTGTCTGTCCATATAGGGAGAGGTCAAACGTAATGCTGACCAATGACCCACACCTCAGAGGGGTCAAAAAAGTGCTTCTTGCTGAGGTCAAAGGACACAGAAGGATACGCATTCAAAGTTCTGTTTGAAATTCCATAGCTTCTCCCCCCCCCCCCCCCCCCCCACCCCCTTAAGCTGCAGCAGGAAATGTTTGTCTGTCAGCTTTGGCATTTCTCTCCCAACGGACCCGAACAACAGTCAAGAAAAAGATACACCCAAAGGTGCGGGTAGGACCCAGAGAAGTACTGTCCTCAACTGCCGAACAAACCAGTTGGGAGCAGTCCTGCACCACCCTTGGAAGCCTGTTCTGTGTTCACATAGAGTGCAGTAACGCACAGGGCATTCCATTAAGACGTTAAGGAACATAATCGCTCACTGGCAGATACCATTGTGTAACGGCCATTGGATGAAACACGACAGAACCTCCACGGGAGCGTTCCCATGGGTGTAGCAGCCCATATTTCATGACTGCAAGAGCCCACCGGCAAAAAACGCTACCGTTAAGCAACTGCCGTGTGCATCCCGTAGCCTCACTCGTTGCTGTTCCGCTGACAGGTGATGACAGTACAACTCCAGACACGGCCAAGCTTTCGCCATGTCTTACGTGCACTGTGAATAAAATCCCGGGTTATGGTCTTTCCTGCTGTCAACAGGACTTCCCAAACGGGACCGAAGGACACGCGTTCAAAGTTCTGTTTGAAATTCCATAGTTGTCCCCCTTGTGCTGCAGCAGGAGACGTTTGCCTGACAGCCATGGCATTTCTCTTCGAAAGGACCTGAACAACTAGGCAGACTGTGTGCACGAAAATTCAGATCATAGTGTTTACCAATCATAGCGTTTACCAATTTACTATTCATGGTGCAGGGCACGGGGTTGGGTGGGTGGGAGAAAAATGACAGTCTGTCATTAGTACAGAGTTCTAATCTGACCTCTGGCCCTTCATGATCGCAGCTATTTTGTTTGTTTTCAAAGAGGATTGATCAAGGGGATTTTTTTTTTCAACGGAGGTTGAATCGAAGATTTGGATTGATGAAACTTTGTTTGTCCATTTCTTTTTGTTTATATCGTCTATCGATGCTATTTTGTGTTTTTCCATCTCTGTTCGTTTATATCGTCAATCAATGCTATTTTGTGTTTTTCCATCTCTTTTTGTTTATATCGTCAATCAATGCTATTTTGTGTTTTTCCATCTCTTTTTGTTTATATCGTCAATCAATGCTATTTTGTTTTTTCCATCTCTTTTTGTTTATATCGTCAATCAATGCTATTTTGTGTTTTTCCATCTCTTTTTGTTTATATCGTCAATCAATGCTATTTTGTCTTTTTCCATCTCTTTTGTTTATATCGTCAATCAATGCTATTTTGTGTTTTTCCATCTCTTTTTGTTTATATCGTCAATCAATGCTATTTTGTCTTTTTCCATCTCTTTTTGTTTATATCGTCAATCAATGCTATTTTGTCTTTTTCCACCTCTTTTTGTTTATTTCGTCTGTCAGTTGTATTTTGTTCTCCCATCTCTCTTTTTTTTCTTTTTTTCATGTACTGATTCTAACATTTTGTGTATTTTTTATCTCTTTCTATTCATATGATCTGTCAATACTATTTTGTGTATTTCCATCTCTGTTTTGTTTATATATCGTCTTTCCATGCTACTATTTTGTGTTTGTACATCTTTGTTGTCCATGTTGTCTATGAACGCTAACATCTTGTGTTTTTCC
>CM065741.1:47462272-47469772 GCA_033310375.1 Conus canariensis | reverse complement strand
ATGTTCAAGGAGCATCAACGAAGTTTTGGCAGCGTGACTGACATGGACACCATTGAAGACGCGCAAAACGGTGGACCACCTCCTACCCTCCCCCGCCCCCTTAACCCTCTCCCTCCTCCCCCCTCCCCGCCCACCGCTATGTGCTCAAAAGGCCCTACCATTTGTACGAAGAGTGGTCATCCACGAACATGAGAGCCAAGGGTCAGGCAGTTTGAATAGTTTACGTCCCGGATGGAAAATGAATCAAGAGTTGCTTCCCGTCAAGACATATATATAGCTGTATGAAAGAGTAGGCAGTGTGTTTCCGTTCTTCATCCAGGGAATGAAGAATGAACCGTGTGCTATGACTGTGGTGGCACAGCCGCATGACTGATCGTGGATCGCCCCCTTTAGGGCACGGCATGTCCAGGCGGTGTTGGAAATGCCATAGTGTTCTAGCAGGAGAGAGAGAGAGAGAAAGAGAGAGAGAGAGAGAGGGGGGGGGGGGAGGGGGGGGGCAGTTGAAGACTGTCCGGCAGCCGGTCAATTTGTCTCCACGGGCAGCCCTTGTCAAGCTGGCCTTCAGGCGGTGACACGGCACAGCGGGGGCACCCCCACTCCTAAACTTCCCCCTCCGTGCCCCGAGTACAGAATGGACAGACACGCCCATTTATCATTTTACTTACTCCCCCCCCCCCCCTTCACATACACACACATCCACCTGCCGCCCCCAACCACACCTACCATTATCCTCTAGCGCTTCCCTCCCACACCTACCCCTACCCTCACCCCCTTCCTACCTCCCACGTGATTTGTTTTGAAGTGGATGGGGAACCCTGAAGGTGATTCTGATGGACCAACATTGTCATGGCTATGACTGCCCGCCCCTCTGTGTCTGTCTGCCTGTTTGTCTGTCTGTCTGTCTGTCTGTCTATTTGACCGTCTGTCTGTCTGTCTGCTTGCATCTCTTTCTCTTTCTCTCATCTCTTTCTTTCCCATACAGTCCTTCGAATGAGACTATAAACCGAGGTTCCGTGTGTGAACGCACGCATAATATCTTGCACACACGTAAAATCCCATCACCAACTTTCGGAAGAGTAGGCCAGTCTGGCCGTTGGTATGGATGACACGTTGACACACAGCATGCACCCTGCGTGAGAAATGGAAAGAATGAAGGAAGTAAAGAAACTGAGTGAACGATATTGAACGATATTGACTGGATGACACGGGAAACGACTGAATGAAGCGCCAGCTGGCAGCTCTTCAGTCGGCACTACCCAGGTAGGCAGCCCGTTGTGTAAACGAGTGTCGCTTGTAAAGCGCTTAGAGCTTGGTCTCTAGCCGAGAATAGGCGCTATATAAATATTCATTATTATTATTATTATTATTATTAATGATTCTGATGTTCTCCCAGGTCACGCATTTAGTTACTGAAACAGGTTTACAAACGTACACTTACCCTCAGCCCAAGAAGAAGAAGAAGAAGAAAAAGGAAAAGTAGTAGTACTAGTAGTAGTAGGAGGAGAAGAAGAAGAAGAAGAAGAAGAAGAAGAAAGAAGAAGAAGGAGAAGAAGAAAAGACAGGAGAAAGAACATGAAAAAGTTGTTCACAGCTGCCAGACTTCAAACACACACAGGCTGACACTGAGTCAACATAGATTCTATAGATTCTAAAGATTCCCGTAGCTGGTTGAACAGACAACTGTCTTTGATGCTTATCATCAGATTTTTCTCCTCTTGAATGAAACTTAAAACACGACGGGGTGGAGGGTTGGGGAGGGTGCTTCTTGATAGTGGACGACATTCAATTCCAGGGGCAATTCTTGAAATGGGGGGGGGGGGGGGGGGGGGGGGGGGAGGGGGGGGTCAAAAGTGTTTGATTATTATTATCTAATCATTTCCAATTGTCATTCTTTAAAACAAGTGGGTGGATGGGGGGGGGGGGGGGGGGGGAGCGAGGTGCTTGGCATTTGATCACAAGGAATTGTACATGTGTTTGGGCATTGATAGTAGGTTTTGCCAACACTAATTCTAAACTAAGCACAGTCACGATGACATTGTGAGGCTGATGCATATTGTCATTCTGCGACTCGTGATAAACAAAGTATAAAACAGCAGACGAGCACGGTGTGTGTGTTGTATGTGTGTGTGTGTGTGCTGTGTGTGTGTGTGTGTGTGTGTGTGTGTGTGTGTGTGTGTGTGGGCGCGCGCGCGCGGCTAACAACAGCAAGAAGGAACTACTCCCAAAGGTCGGTCTGTTTCCGGGGGGGGGGGGGGGGGGGGGACATCTCTCTACTGGCTTATGCATTTGTTATGAAAGGCGTCAAAGACAATTTAAACACCGAGCCCTAATCTTTTCCGTGAATGCTAAAAGATCTCAGAACTGCAAACTAAATTTTATTTTATGGGATATATTATTTTTTTTTTTTACAGATTTATCCGGGGGGGGGGGGGCGGGGGGGGGGAGGTAAGCCAGGGGAACTTGTAGCACCGCCACACGGGATGCGCTCCTGGGCGCCCCCCTTAAATCAACAGGGGAGAGAAGCCGTGCAAATCTGTTCATCCTGTATCAAAGATGGCGGGCCACTGGTACAAGCTGCCTGGATGTCTGGGGAGCTTTGGAGTGGAAAGGGGGGGGGGGGGGGGGGGGGGGGGGGGGGGGGAGGGAAGAGAGGGAGGAAGGGATGAGGGAGAGAGGTGGGGAGGAGGTGACGATGAAGGGGACAGGACTCAGGGGAGGGGGACAGTACCATGTCAACCTCATGCTTTCTCCTCTCTCTGTCATGTCTTTCCTCGTGGATGGCCGTTTCGCTGACCTCGGATGCTACACTGAGGAGGGACTTGGGAACACTTGATTCACACTGCAGAGCAGGGCAACCGAAAATTGCCGAATGGTCCGGGAACACTGTCAGTTCTGGTTTTGTTTTTATTTTTACAGGAGAAAGTCGCGTTTTTAGTGCCGGGATATTTGTAGACTGCTCCTCTCTGAGATTTTCTGGATGCACACTGAGATCTGCTGACATGACATGAACTGATCGTGGAACTAGGAGAAATGGAGGATGCCTTCAGCACCGCAAACTATATATATATATATATATATATATATATATATATATATACATGTCTGACAGGGTTAGTGATGTGGTAATGTAGTTAATAATGCTAGCCACGTTAAACGTCCGTTATTATATATCGATTACGAAAGAGCAATTGACTCGCTAAGCTGGATTTTTTTTTTTTTTTTTTTTTTTTTTTTGGTTGTTTTTTGCAGAAGCTGTTTGAAGCTTTCCCTGAAAATATGAACATACAAATACGCGCACGTGTGTGTGTGTGTGTGTGTGGGGGGGGGGGGGGGGTAAGTGCGTGCGTGCGTGTGTGTGTGTTGTGTGTGTGTGTGTGTGTTGTGTGTGTGTGTGTGTGTGTGTGTAATGCGCAAATTTTGGCATGGTCTAAAGTGAATGAGGATCTGGTGAGGGTGATCGTAAAGTGCCTTCTCTTTTCATTCCTTGAAATTAAATTCTAGCTATTGTGACAGGAAATTGGAATGACTAAGGTTAAAAAGAAAGGAGGGAATAGAACATTTCAACATTTTACAGGCAAAACAGAGCCATAATGATGACAAGGAAACGCGCGTGCGAACAGGTGAAGTTTCAAATGACTTTGTAATGGGGGAAAACATGTCAATTAAAATTATGCTGAAAAAAGCGTAATTTTGATTGGCATGAAGATATACACAGAGTAATAGCATGACAATGCACAGGATCCGTACATGTTATATTTTGAAGTGGAGTCCCATCATACAAGGGTTGCATTAGACTGAAAGCAATTGCAAGAAATAGAAACACTCGTGAATTTGAAACAATAATACTGTAACTCCATGGAAGAATTCTGTTTTTGAGTCATGTGATGTGTGGTGTGGTGTGTGTGTGTGGTGTGTGTGTTCCGCAGCAATGATGTATTGGTTTAACGCTGAAGAAAGATTAATCAGTCACAAGATTTATGTAAAACATTCTTACAATTGGCGGAGATACATATTTGCATTATGTTCTTTTCAGAATAATGTTCTGTTGTGTCAGATAATTTGACGGTGATATATGTTCTTAATTATAATATATTCCCCATTTCTTCATCTTCAGTGGAGTTTTTTTTCTTAAAGTTCAATTTTGCGAGTATTACTATAATGATGTAGATTGTGTGTGTGCCTGTTGTGTTGTCCCCCACAATGAGTAATTGTTCGATTATAAACGTTGAGTACAATCAGTGGAATTGATCTCAAAGATTCATAGTAAAAGATTCTTACATATTGGTCCGGGAGAATACACTAGATATTGCGTTTCTGTTTCTTTTTCCAGAATTGACAATTTGTTCTCTGTTGCTGTTCATATTATTTGACGGTGATATACTGTTTCTTATATTTATAATATATTCCCCATTTTCTTCATCTTCAGTTGTTGTTTTTTCTCTAAAAGTTCAAATCTTTGCGAAGTCATTACTATAATGACTGAAGAATTGTTGGCCTGCACTTGTTTTCCCCACTACTTAATTGTTCAGCATTATATTGTTTGGTCAATCAGTGGGAGATTGCATCTCGAAGGAGATCCAAGTAAAGGTTGTTCTGTACAATTCTTGGCCACTTACAATGCTTGAGTTATTGAACAGCAGAGCTGACCACTCACACTGTTCCACATCTTTTGATCTCCCTTGTATCCTTGAATGGATCCTCAAGCATAGGCTCAAAGATTGTCCCCTACATCTTATACTGTTTGCATAATGCTTTTAGTTTCAGCAACTTTTTTTCCTCTCCACACTTTCGTTTTGTTCCATTTTACTACCCTTCGCTGGCTGCTTCGGGGGTGCTGTTGCATTCTTTTTTGAACCCTTGGTGGCGAGAACACCACAGAATTATGGATTGTGGTGTGTCTCTATTTGACACCAAGAGCACAGACACAATCAGCCGTGTCTCCCTGATGAGTCCGATCCAGCGGACGAAAGGCCTAGGAGCAGGCAATACAAATAGATGTGCCTTCGAGAGGGATTGCAATGGTTCCCTCATGCAGCTAGTGAAGGGTTTCTTATATTTATAATATATTCCCCCATTTTCTTCATCTTCAGTTTTTTTTGTCTCTAAAAGTTCAAATCTTTGCGAAGTCATTACTATAATGACTGAAGAATTGTTAGCCTGCACTTGTTTTCCCCACTACTTAATTGTTCAGCATTTATATATATATATATATATATATATATATAAAGTGATTTTGACCCCCATATGACTCCATACGATCGGCAGAGCGTCTATATAACTTGAGAAGAGAAAGAGACAGAAGGGAGCAGGTCTGAGACCTAGTGGATATCAAAGAGAAAGCGACCATACTTTCATTCGTTCACTGACTACAGTCTACATCGGATCACTGGTTGGCTGGCGCTAGCGGCATTTTTTTCTTCTTCTCCTCTGGTATGTTCACTGTAGTTTTCTTCTCTCTCTCCTTCTCCCCTGCCCCCCCCCCCCCCCTCTGTTGTCACGAGTTCCTCTCTCTCCTTCCCTCCCCCCCCCCTCTCTCTCTCCTCTTGATACACATCATATGTATTATCTGTCATGGTTATCATATGAATGGTACTTTATTTGTTCCTACAGTGCTATCGACCTTCCATCACACTGAGAAGCTGTAAAATGCAATGTTGTTGACGATACGCGTCTTGCTCCTACGCATTGTGTATGTTATGTGCGCACTTTGATTATTTTCTTCAAACCAAATAATCTGAACACAGAGAAGCTTTTTTTCCCATTAGCGTTCCCGCTATGTAAAGACGTCTTTTTTTTCTGAATTCTCTCCTTCGTCTCCACTAGATTTACCACCCCTTGAGGTAACCTCCTCCTCCCCCCACCCACCCCCCACCCCTGCCCCATCCTTGGCAGTTTCCACCCGTTTCTCAGTCTATAAAGGTTATGTTGCTTATAACCCTGCCAACCGCAAAGGACCATATCAGGACTGTCACCGCGTTAAACTCAATTCACAAGTCGTTAAAGAAGAAAAAAAATCTCTTTCACACAACTCTTTAAAATCCACCTTCTAAAAACACACCAGAACTTTTGTGAAAAATTTTTCATCTGCAAAACCTTAGATCAGATGAAAAATGTTGATTTTCAGAAATTAAAAGATCACATCAGGTGGGACATCTCTGAACAAGATCTTCATGGAGTCCGCTGTCAAAATATTTATGTCTCACATCATGCAAGTCCCAGCTACTCTAAAAGAATAATCGTGTTTCACTGTGAGTGGTACATGACACGGAATGCGCCACGGAGCTTTTTCACCTTTTCAAAGGAAAAGACTGGCTGTAAAAGGAGTGGCCTGTATGCAGACGAGACAAGACTGTCTCTTCTTTACGGCCGTCTCCGTTCACCGTCTGTTGGGGATTGGTGGAGGGGCGGTGTCAGACAGGCTCCACTGTTGTAATTCCCTCCATTAGGGTCAGCTTAAGGAGCACGGCGGATACCCAGGAATTTGATGGAAGACTGGACAGTGTTGACCGCGCAGTGACGGACGGCGGTGACCCCTACAGCCCACTGATCCGTGTCCGGCTACAGGGTGGTCTAGATAGTTCCAGAGGTTATGCATGGTTGGCAGTAACACAGATAACTTATGGTGTAATTACAGTGACAGATAATGTACGCTCGGTAGTAACGTATGTGGTCTGTGGTAACGTAGATAATGTATGGTCTGTGGTAACAGGTCACGTATAGTCTGTAATAAAAGATAACGAACTCTCCGTAGTCATGGAGAACGTATAGTCTGTAGTAACAGGTTACGTGTGGTCTGTGGTGACAGATAAGGTATGGTATATAGAGACAGATAATGTACGGTCTGTAGTAACAGATAATGTGTGGTCAGTAGTAAAAGATAATGTGTGGTCTGTGGGAGCAGACAATGTATGGTCTGTAGGAACAGATAATGCATGGACTGTAGTATCAGATAATGTGTGGTCAGTAGTAAAAGATAATGTGTGGTCTGTGGGAGCAGACAATGTATGGTCTGTAGGAACAGATAATGCATGGACTGTAGTAACAGATAATGTGTGGTCAGTAGTAAAAGATAATGTGTGGTCTGTGGGAGCAGACAATGTATGGTCTGTAGGAACAGATAATGCATGGACTGTAGTAACAGATAATGAATGGTCTGTATTAACAGATAATATATAGTCTGAAGTGGCAAACAATGTATGGTCTTTAGTAACAGATAATGTGTGGTCTGTAGTAACAGGTAACGTATGGTCTGTAATATAACAGATAGTACATAGTCTGAAGCGGCAGATCATGTATGGTACTTTGTGACAGATAATGTATGGTCTGTAGTGACAGTTTCAATTTCAGTTTCATCTAGGAGGTGTCACTGCGTGCGGACTAGTCCATATACGCTACCCCACATCCGCTAAGTTTTAAGACCACTCTGCGCAAGATTTAAAGCTGATGGATAAATGAATTAATGACTAAGATGAGAGACTTTAAGAAGAGGGTCTCGTGGCT
>CM065741.1:47454772-47457272 GCA_033310375.1 Conus canariensis | reverse complement strand
ACACCGGCAAAACATAGAACAGTAACAAAACAATCCGATAACGAAGAACAAAGCTAGAACCATGACATAACCAAGAACCAAGTCCAGTGAGACAACAAAGAACAAAACTGAAACAAATTAAAAAAAAATAAAAAAAAAGCAAATGAGACAACAAGGAACAAAGTCGAAAACAAAGAACAGGATCAGAATAATAACACCTCAAAGAATGGAGCTAAAAACAATGACAGGACAAAGAACAAGGTCGAAAACAAAGGACAAGAGTCGGACAAATAACACTGTAAAGAACGGAGCTAAAACAAAAAAAACACAACAAAGCACACAAGAGCACCAACGATCGAGCTCCCCTCGCCGCATGGGCCAACCTTTGAAATGGGAAGGAACTCTCGCGCACGGCGTTTTATTTCTCTCCCCTTGAACTCCCATAATGGCGGTAGGCGGCGGATGAATGCAGATTGATGGACAGCTAATCCCTGCGGATTTGCGGCTGTCAGAAGACTCGCGGAAGTTGTGACTGGGTGGGAGGGGGGACGAGAGGGAATCGGAAGAGCAGTGACAGTATGGTGATCTTTGACGGTCAAAGAAAGAAAAGTCAACATGCGAGACTAGAATTTTTTTTTTTTTTTTTTTTTTTTGGGTAAGAAAAGCGTAATTTAAGCGACAGGCATTAGTGTTTTGTTTCTGTAGCATTAGTGTTTTGTTCTGTGATATGTCATCTCTTCTTCTTCTTCTTCTTCTTCTTCTTCTTCTTCTTCTTCCTTAAACCCTTTGGGGAATCATTTGCGCACACTACTGAAGGACAGTTCACCGGGTTTTGTTTTTCTACAGGACTTCCGAATGAAAACAGAAAGTGAAATGATTGAGAAGAGAGATGAACAGAAAGAATTTCAAGTTTATCTCTCGTTGTAAACAATAGGACAAGTTTATCTCTCGTTGTAAACAATAGAAAATGACTTTTTCTCTCTCTCCTTTTTTCACTTTCTTTTTTCTTTCCTTTATGTTCTTCTCCTTTCTCCGTCCTTTCTTCCATTTTTTTCCTGTCTTCTTTTCTTTCTCTCTATTTGTTTTTTTTTTTTCTTCCTCTCTGCAGCCTTCAGATTTTCATTGAGTCAATTTTACCCTCCCTTTCTTCTTTTAGTCTTCTTCGTCGTCGTCTCCGTCGTCGTCGTCGTCGTCGTCGTTGTTTGTTGTTCTAGTTGTTGTTATTTACTCCGCTCAGAATACCTTAACACACAACTGCATGGCTGTTAAACCAGGTAAACAAACTGCTCTTGAAAAAAAAATCGCATTTTCCATTCGAGAACCTACATTCTAAAGATCAATGTTGCCATCTTCTTCCAAGTTGTTATAGAGCATGGGTGTCAAATCTGATGGCAGATGTATTTTTTGCCAAGAAGCAAAAGACAGTAAAGAACATATGTTCTGGAGATGTGTGCACGTGAATGCTTTTTGGGAACGATTCGAACAAGTAATCAATGATAAGCTTATAAATATAACCTCTTTCTTTTTAAATGAAAAAATAATACTGTTTTGACACAACATAGATTTTAGATCTGACAGTGTTAGACTTTATCCTGCTATCGGCTAAATTCTACCTTTACACACGTGAATAAAAAAAAAAACAACAACAAAAAACTTCCTCGTGCAAATGTGTTCATTACACTGTTGAAAGTTATGAAATAGAAAAGTACATCACTTATGTTAACTTTAATACGGTAAAGTTAAACACTGACTGGCGTAAGTATAAAAGATTAATTAGAAGTAGTGGAATGTGAAAACGAAAATATATACTTCATTTAAAAAAGATATGAACAATAAAAGCCTTCGAGCTAATCAAGAGTATGTAATCATAACGTCTGCGTATTCCTTAGAATTTACTTACTGATACCCTAAGAAAACATGAATATTGAAAGGTGTGTGTGTGTGTGTGTGTGTGTGTGTGTGTGTGTGTGTGTGTGTGTGTGTGTGTGTGTGTGTTTCTTTTTTTAGGGTGTGCTGGCAGCTATTCGTATTCTTCTTTTTGTGTGTGTAAGTGTTTCCGATTTGTTGAAGTTGCTTTTTTTCCGATTTTTCCTTTTTTTCTGTTCCGACTTCAGTTATATTTTCCCTTTTTCATTTATGAAATGTTGAAATTATATGTTTACAAACTTGAAAAGAAAACAAATGTGACTTTAAAAAAAAAAGAAAAAATATTCCAAGTCTAACTAGCCAGTATCAGTGCAAGAAGAGGTTTATTGAAAGTAAACTTCATGATATCAGGGTTGTTGCTATCTATGAAGACCATGAAGCACTGGACAAATACAAAAAAAAAAAAAAAAAAAAAAACCCACTAAATTCACGGGTATGGTGTAAACTGCATAAGAATGGGACTGTTTTTTGTTTTTGTTTTTTCAGGACTGGCTTCTTTGTTTGTATGTTTGCTTCTTTGTTTGTTTGTTTGTTTTAGACCAACAGCACCACCAGCCCACTCCCAGTAGATGCGCACACACTTGGACAAAGCAGA
>CM065741.1:47434772-47447272 GCA_033310375.1 Conus canariensis | reverse complement strand
TCTTGATTTGCTGACGACATTACATTTTTGTCTGGAACATTTTTGGGCTGCAGAACCAATCCAGTGTTTTGAAAGAAGAGGCAGATGGCATGGGTTTAACTGTCAGCCTAGTTAAAACAAATGTGACAGTTTTACGCATAGAATGTCATCGATATTTCAGTTTCACCTTCTGTGCCACTTCAGAGGCATTATCCCCATGCCTTCCATGCTGCCTCTCCGTCCAAAGCCACACCCGTCTCAGTCCCGGCACCAGCAATCCACAGGAGGTAATTAATGTCTGGTCGTCAAGAGGCAACCCACAGGAGAAGACGCTGCACTGCTGCCAGTCACTTTGCTGGTGTTCAGTGGTGCCTTTCTAGATCCAACATACGCAGGGCACCACCTATTACGGCCCTTACTGATGACAATAATCGCTTAGTCGCGGAGCTGGCGTGAATGAGCTTTCCCTTCCGCGGGGTGTCACCACGTCCGCCCAAAGACTGTCCCCATGAATGTGTCGATACCTGTGGCCTTCAACACGAACCCACTACGGACAGAGGTCGATACCGGTGACCTTCAACACGAACCCACTACGGACAGAGGTCGATACCGGTGACCTTCAACACGAACCCACTACGGACAGAGACTTGGTAACTCCAGAGCAGGACATGACGGGCTGCAGAATGTGAGACTTATTTTAATGCTGATCGATGAGGATGAGGATGAAGGTGAGGATGAGGATGTTACGGAGTTCCTTTCCGGTCTCAGACTGCATGACAGGACAGTTTTCTATGTTTTATTTTCAAAACATATCCTGGCGTCTACCAGGCCCGAGAGATACAAACACCTCCAGTGTTGGTCAGGAAATTTGAGTAACACTCAAAACACATCCACTGAGTGGATAAAACTCGACTGTGTTGTCCCAGTCTTCCCAACTGAGTCCATAGCAAATTCAACTCTGGCTAGGTGCCGGTCAGGGCAGAAAAATCCTTTAAATAAATGTCTCTGATGGGAATCGAACCCACGACTTCCCAGCTGGGAATCCGCAACGCTCAACTCTACGCCACGGCGGCTAGTGGGAGGTCACACATCTGCTTGGGAGAAATTGTATTATGGTTATGTAGAAGTAAAATGTGTCTGTTCAATATTTACCTAAGACAGTTGTTTTCGACAAAATTTCATTTTGATTTAACATGGTATGAAACTTGTCAAAACGAAAAGGAAAAGGCATAATGGAAATACTAAAGACACGTGCAAAGTTGAATTGTATTGATGTTACTGTGCTCTAAAAATGTTTGATACGCAAATGGAACCTCTGTTTATATTTTGTGACTGAAAATTAGGTATTTTACAAAAAATACTCCCAGAGTACACACTTTGCAATGAAACGTTTCTTTGACGTTCCGATGTATGATTCTAACAAAGGCAGTAACCGGGAGATGTTCCCTTTTTGTAAAACCTTACGTAAAGTGTCTCAAATTCTGGTTTCAGTTGAAATTGCCACGAGCTAGAACTTGCAGACAATCATACAGTATGATGTAAATCCAAACGGAGGGGGAAAAGGAAACTGGGCTTCTTTTATGACAACAAACAAACAGAGAAATATTACGTCAGAAAATGATTTTGCGATCGTTTGGGTGTGCCATGGCGTAGATCATGAATAATTATTTATTTCAGAACTCAAAACCAGATTAATTTATTGGTTTAAATAAAACCGTCGTAAAGACATTGACAAATCGTAGGTTCTATTCTTTTAGAAGCATATACCAACGCTGAAAATTTGTAACAGTCCTCTGAAACAAATGGCTTCGAACTAATCATTCTCGATTTAGATTCAGAACTTTTGATTTTAATGCATGCTGAATCTAGAGACTGACTTTTCCCTTTGTGTAATTCCATTGTTGATGATGAAGTTTATTTTGTTTTCTGCTGTAAAGCTCATGGCGATTCGTGAAAAACAAACTGTTCATTCTTTAAGAAAGGCAGAAAAGACTAATTCACTTTTTTCATCAGAGGACGATGTTATAATGCGTAGTGCAGTGATCATAAGGGTACTATTAGAGAGTGGTTCCATACTTCAGTTGGAGTTGCTCAGGGCTGCCTTCTGTCTCCCGCTTTGTTCAACTTGTTCCGGTCCTAAAATGCGTCATGAGCGATGCAGCTGAAAAAGTCGACACAGTGAGCATTGGAAGCACCACAAACATTCCATTCACAAGACGGCATCGCTGGCCGTGCAGGCAGTGAACACAGCTTACCGAGCGAGTTGAAATAGTGGATGAACCATCTGCAAGGTGTGGCGTGGACATCAGTGCAGCGAAGACCAAGCTGATGGCCAGCCACAGTACCACCAGCAACACTGATGTGATGCCAGAGAAGGTAGAACTCCAGCACACTGATGTGATCGTCATGGCAGAAGGTAGAAACTACCACCAGCAACACTGATGTGATCGTCCATGGGCAGAAGGTAGAAAATACCACCAGCAACACTGATGTGATCGTCCATGGGCAGAAGGTAGAAGCTGTTCAACGGTTTATTTCCTCGAGAAAAAATCGTTAGCAATTGTTGTTGTTGTCGTACCCTGGCTAAAAGACTCCAGGGATCATCCGAACAGTCGAAGTACTTAAACACTATGGTCAAATGCATCAGCTGGGGATGAGAACATTACGTGTGTGACCGTTTTTGATTACCCCGCCACGTGGGCAGCCACACTCCGACTTTGAGGGATTTTGGAGACTGATCATGTTATGCTAGGAGCTTGTCACGACTGAAGACAGTCCCCGCATAACTATGCAGAGCATAACAACATTTTGATGTAGCCTTGGTGTTCTAGCCTATTTCAATTGGTCTGACACAGCCTTAAGCCAAGGCGGGATCGTTAGCAATGAGGGGGAATCCGACCAAGAAATTCATGTGGGTAGCAAAGACAGTGAGTGTGAGCACTGTGCAGATTAAAACCATCATGGAAGGAGACGAACACCTCCGTGAAACACAAGATCAGGCATCTGCTTCCACTGGTATATTCCATCTTCCTGTCTGGAAGTTTTGAAAAGAAAGGTTACTAGCTCCGCTTAACAAACTAGACAAACAGATCACAGACAAAAGACGATGCATTTCGACCTCGTAGGTCTCTTTCAGGCAAAATAAACAACATCTAAGGCAATGAAAACAAAGAATGAACAATCACTTCTCATTTTCGGCGCAAAATGGGTGTTGAACGATTTTTTTGGCGCCGAATATCAGAAGATAAGTGACTTTTCGTTCTTCGTTGTCAATGTCCTGAATGTTGTTTGCTTTGCCTGAAGAAGACCTAAGAGGTCGAAAGGCATCGTGTTTCGTCCTGTAATCTGTTTGTCTAGTTTGTTTAGCGGACTAGCTACTGTTCTTTTTAAACTTTGCGTCCATTTCCGCCTTCAGTCACCTCACTCTGGAACTTCCGGCATGCATGCCAGACCTGAGCCCTCACAGCGGACCCTGAAGAACGACCAGGCCATGGAGAAGTGGTGCTACCGCTGTAAGACACTGAACATCACAGTGATCAGACCGCCATTCGACATTCGACAAATGCCTCAAACCATGAAGCAGCACATCAGACCACAGGAAGATCAGCCACGTCAGTGAAGAACAAGAAAAAAACCTACGTTGGTACGGCTAATGTAACAAGATGTTAAATTGTGTGCATATATATATATATATATATATATATATATATAACATACATATATATGTATATAGATAGATAGATATCCAACCGCATACATTCGTGATTCGTGTTCAGGGACTGAGGGTGGAGAACGCGATCTTCTTACTGTCACAGTCTGTACCCCCCGACGAAGGCAAATAAAGCCGAAAATTTGGGAAATTTTAATCTTGTTTGTTTGGATTTTTATCTACTTTGACTGTTTTTAGAGAGAGAGAGAGAGAGAGAGAGAGAGAGAGAGAGAGGAGTCATATACATGTATACGTGTCGGTGTGTATACGTTCGCGTCTTCTCTTTAGAATAGTAACTTTAATAGTCTCCTGCCATTTCCTTGGCCACGTGTACTCAGAAGCATTTGAACACACTATAAGCACTTGCCTGTTGCTGTTCAAATTCTAACATGTATTTTTCAAACTGTATGTGACTGCAGCTGGAGGAGGGAGACTTGGGGAAAGACAGAAAAAGGAATTAACTGATGGAGACAGAAACAAATTAAACGATGGAGACTGAGGGGGAGATAGCAAAACAATTAAACGATGGAATGTGAGGGGAACACAGAGAAAGGAAATTAAATAATGTAGACTGTGTGTGTGTGTGTGTGTGTGTGTGTGTGTGTGTGTGTGTGTGTGTGTGTGTGTGTGTGTGTGTGTTCGTCGCTGTCTCTCTCTCTCTCTCTCTCTCTCTTCTCTCTCTCTCTCTCTCTCTCTCTCTCTCTCTCTCTCTCTGCCTGTCTGCCTCTCTCACTTTCTCTGCTCGCCCCCCCCCCCCCCCTTCTTTCTCTGGCGCTTTCTTGGCGTATGCTCTCTCCTCTCTCTCTCTCTCTCTCTCTCTCTCTCTCTCTCTCTCTCTCTCTCACCCCGCTTCCCCGCCCCCACACCCCCACTACATCCCCACTCCCACCCCCTCGCCCCCCCCCCCACCCCCGACCCTCTCTCCAAAAGCAATAACTATTCTTGACCTGAAACATACCGGGTTGCCGCATAGTTCCTCGGTAAAACACCGGAAACTGTCTCCCCCCCCCCCCCCCCCCCCCCCCCACCCCCCCCCCCCCCCCACCTCTCCATCTTTCTCCCACCCCACCCCCACTCTCTTCCCCTCCGACACCAACGACTTACCATCTCTCCCACAGTCGGGCGTCCTGACAGGAGCAGACGGCATGACGTCAACTAATTTTCCGCCTTGGAAAAGTATGCGCAGCCTCGGCTCTTTCCGTGATTCCGAAGCGACGCGGGCACGCGCTCGCCGTCATTTTGATTGGAGATTTAGCTTGCCGTCGTCATGGCGACAGGGGAGGGAAGACGGGAAGCCCGTGTGACGGGCTGAGAAAGCTGGGAAGGCGGAAGAGTAAAAGAACGGGGCAGGGAGGGAGGGGGAAACCGGGGGGGGGGGGGGGGGAATGGATGGAACCAGATGCCTGTTGTAGTTATCTGTGACCCCATCTTCTGCAGGTGCCATAGTGTGTGTGTGTGTGTGTGTGTGTGTGTGTTGTGTGTGTGTGTGTGTGTGTGTGTGGTGTGTGTGGTGTGGTGTGTGTGTGTGTGTGTGTGTGTGTGTGTGTGTGCGCGCGTAAAGGTGATTCTCTTTCCTGCTTTCAGAACTCTTCTTGATGTTAGATACAGGCTTCTGTTGTTTCATTCATTTGTTTCTTTGTTTGTTTGTTTGTTTAACTGGTATTTTATGCCGTCGAGACCTGGGATTCCTTCCAAGTCCACAGCGGATTTAGAGCCCGATCAGTTGTCAGCTGCAGCGAAGTGACCATGCACACAGAGTCACGGTCTCGTCTTTTCACCTCGGTGAAGTCTAAGTCCACAGTCAACTTAGAGCCCGTTTATCAACACAGTAGCCACAGGGCTACTGCAGTCAATGTTGCTGACAGTGTCTTTTTCCTTTGTGTTATGCTTTCACTCCTGTTTCCAATGTCAATGTGCTTACGATGTCTTCTCTTTTAATTATCTTTCCCTGTCAATGTTGCTTGCAGTGTCTTCTCTTATTACTTCCTGTCATTGCTACATGTTTCTTTTAATTATCTTTCCTGTCAATGTTGCTTAGTCGAGTGTCTTCTCTCATTTTTAATTTTATCTTTTTTTCTTTCCCTGTCAATGTTGCTTACGATGTCTTCTCTTTTAATTATCTTTCCCTGTCAATGTTGCTGCAGTTTCGATCTTTCTTCTTTGACAGTGTCTTCTCTTTGATATCTTTCCCTGTCAATGTGTTATGCTTTACGATGTCTTCTCTCTCTTTAATTATCTTTCCCTGTCAATGTTTGCTTGCAGTGTCTTCTCTTTTTGATTATCTTTCCCTGTCAATGTTGCTTACAATGCCCAATCAAAATGGTTCTCCGAGATCAGCAGAAGAGAACCCAAGTATGGCTTATCTCCCTTTCGAAATGGCGTCTGTTTTCGCTGATGCTGATTCAAGGGTAAATTCAATCATACTGCGTAATTAGTTTAAAAAACAAAACAAACAAACAAACACACAAACAAACAAAAAACAAAAAAAACCGCAGAGCAATGGCAACAATGAATTTGCACCTGCAACATAGAAACGCATCCAACGCCGAATTCAACTGTAAAACCCACTCATAGAGTGTAAGTTATGACGTCAAAAATGCAGACCAGTGAAAACAATAAACCGGACCTGCGACAAAGAAGACACGCATCCAACGCTGATTTAGTCGTCAGCTCCACCATAGCCTAATTATTAGTTGAAAAACGCAGTGCAATAAAAACAATAAATTACACCTGCAACACAGAAACTGAAAAAAAAACGCATGCAACTACAATTTAAAAAAAAAAAAAAAAAAATCACTTGAGTCCGGGAAATTTGGAAAAACCAGTTTTGTCAGGTTGGATCGCGTGTGTGTACAGCGACGATGGACAATAACACTTGAGTCAGAAGAGACGAAGACCAAAGTTTATGGGCGGGCATCTGTGTGAACATTGAAGCAAATATTGTCATACAGTCTACGCCTTACCACAGCCGCCAAAGTTTATTTCTGTCATGGTCTCGCCATGATTTCAGGTTCTTTGTTCAGTTGAAAGGCACGTGCGCCTTCAAAGGAGAGCGTGCATGCATAAAACGAGGTGAAAGGGCAGGTATGCAAATGAGTTCGTTCGTTGTGTGCGGGCTGTGATTTTCGCAACATTGCTTTCAAGAACACTGGCTCAACATTTTGAATTTCGTCTACGTCTGCGGGCCGCCATGTTTTACACTCACAGTAGAAAGGGCGGATTACTGAGCAATAAACCGCGCCCACTCTCTGCATCTTGGGGACGACGGGTTCGATTCCCTGTCTTCACATTTCTCTTTCTTCCTTTCACTCGTTCCTTCTTTCTTTCGTTCTTTCTTTCTTTCTTTCTTCTTTTTCTTTCTTTCTTTCGTTCTTTCTTTCTTTCTTTCTTTCTTTCGCATTTTTGTTATCTTTCTTTCGATTTTTTTCTTTCTTCCTTTTTCTTTCTTCATTTTCTTTTTTTCGTTTCACTTTCTTTTTTTCTCTCTCATTTTATTTCATTTTGTCTTTGTTGTTGCTGTTGTTGTTGTTGTTGTTGTTGCGGCTTCCTTCAAGAGCTATGCAGTAGGGAGGAACTCAAGGGAGAGCTTGACAGCAGAAGGTCTTCAAAGAAGAACCCCCTCCCCCCCCCCCCCCCCGCCATCTTCTGTACACTGTAAGGGGGGGGGGGGGGGAGTGGGCCGCATCCATGTCATGACTCTTAGATGCCCTTCTGTTGCCAGATGTGTGTGTGTGTGTGTGTGTGTGTGTGTGTGTGTGTGTGTGTGTGTGTGTGTGTGTGTTGCTTCTCGATTTCGAACCAGCGACTTCTGAATAGATGGGCGCCTCAAGGCATTATTATTTATTATTATTATTATTATTGTTTTGTTGTTGTTGTTGTGTTGCTATTATTATCATTATCATTACCATTATTATTATCATTATTGTTCTTGTTATTATCATCATCATTATTACTATTATCGTTGTTATCGTCATTGTTACCATTATCATTACTATAATTGTTTCATTATATTATTATTATCATTGTTATTATTTTCATTATTATTACCATCATTATTATTGTTTTCATTATAACTGTTATTATTATTATTATTGTCAGTATTATCGGTATAATTATTATTCTTGCTGTTGGTATCATTATCATCATCTTTGTTATTATCATTATTTTTATTATTATTATCATCATCGTTATTGTTAGAGTCTATCATTCTTTTTCTTCTCCTTCTCATTATTATCATCATCATCATTATTATTATTGTTGTTCTTGTTGTTGTTACTATTATAATAATTAACATTATTATTATTCATATTATTATTATTGTTTATCATTATCGTTATTATTATTATTATTATTATATTATTATAGCTCTCGGTACAGCAGTTCTGATAGTCCACATGGGTTTTAAATATAGTTTTCGTGTGGCACTGCTAAGATTATCATTACTTTTGTTTGCTATTTTTTAACCTGGAGGTGAGAAATCATGGGGGAACCTGGCGCCCCGGACACGATCTAGTTTTATCAGCCTTAAGGATATCAAGACAGATCAATCATCGTTTGATTAGGGTTTTTTTTAAGTATGTAATATGTATAGATTGATTGTCATTTACTGAATTTAATGTGTATAATATTACAGATTAACAATAATTCCATAAGTTTAATGTATATATTATATGTAGAGATTAATCATCATTGTTTATAAGTGTAATGTGTATGATATGTAAAGAGCTGATTGTTATGGTTGTTGTTGTTGCTGCTGGCAGGACATGATTTCTTTTCACAGAGAGGTCACAGGCCTGGCAGTCGGCATGACTGTAACAATAACAACAACAACAACAACAATGATAATAATACTAATAACAATAATAATCATAATAATAATTGAAATGATAACGACGATGATGTTCTTTATTATGATACTACTACTAACACAACTACTACTACTACTACTACTACTACACACTACTACCACTACTACTACTACAACTACTACTACAACTACTACTACTACTACTACTACTAATAATAATAATAGTAACAGTGATAATAAAAGCAATAATAATATGATTATGATGTGGGTGATGATGATGATGATAATGGTGATGGTAATGATGATGATGATGATGATGATGATGATGATGATGATGATAAATGATGACGACGACGACGACGACGACGATGATGATGATGATGGTGATGGTAATGATGATGATGATGATGGCGATGATGATGATTATGATGATGATGATGATAGTAATAACGGTAATAATAATGATAATGATAATAGTAACAATGGGAAGAAGAAGAAGAAGAAGACGAAGACGACGACGACGATGATGATGATGATGATGATGATGATGATGATGATGATGATGATGATGAAAGAAAGAAAAAAACAGAACTTGAACACAGGCTAACTCTTGGAAATCCAAACGGTCGGTCTCCGTTTCGCCTGGACCCTAACTAACTAGCTAATTAACTAATTAAGTAACTAATCTCAGAGGGAAGAGTGGTCAGCTCAGTCCACGTCACCGTCACACGGTGCAGGTTCAAAGGTCGCGAGGTTCCAACCTGCAACCTTTGATTTATCCATCTTTACCACGTTGTCTTTCTGGTAGGAAACAGTGTGAAAGGTTAGATAACTCCCCTTCCTCCAAGTCCTCCGGGGGAGTTATTCTCCTTTGGTCATACCACATGAGGCTGGTAGGCAAGTTGAACCCGAACTATGTGTTAATTCGCTCTAAACCCCCAATGAATGGTCGTGAGCGGAATAGGGGAGTGAGAAATCCAGCATTTCATGCAGCAGTGAGAAAACGTTGCTATATCTATAATGCGTGAAAAGATAAACAAAAGTAATTGCAGGACATCATTTGAAAAGATCTTCTTTCCGCTGACCTACAGCTCTTAGTTAAACAAAGACAGCACTTACTTGGCGTGTCATTTGTTCAACACATTGATCGTGTTTGTTTGAAAGATGAAATGGATTTTAAGCGAAAGGAAGCTGAATGACGGACGGGGTTCAGAACATCGCTGAAACGTCTGTCCTGTTCATCTCTGTCCTGTCTGTCTTTTCATATGTCTGTCTTTTCATATGTCTGTCTTTTCATATGTCTGTCTTTTCATATGTCTGTCTTTTCATATTCATGTACATCGGGGTACGTGATTCTCCGTTTTCTGTCAACTGCTTTGCGATTGGTGCCCAGTAAGACCGTCATTCACGTATAGCAGATGACTAGGTGGTTGATTCTGAAAGTGAAGGTTTGTTTTAAAAGTTCAAAGATTTATGGCCCTTGGATTAATGAAGAGGCTTACCGCTGAGCTACTGTTGGGTGGACGGAGGTAGGGATAGACGCGGGGATGGGGGGAGGGGGCTAGTTGTTGGGATCCGTCTGTCTCGAGAGACAATGGTGATGCGCCACGGATCAGTCAGCTTTGGAGCTGCAGCGTCTGCTGTGGCTGAAGAGCCCGATCCTTGAGCGGCAGACTCTGTTGCAGTTGCTGCAGGTGAAGTCTCGGTCATGAGTGTCTGTGGGTGCCGACGCAATTCTTTGCCGTCTGCGGCGCCTCCGTTCTTCCCACTGGGCCTCTTCCTCTGCTCTGCTAGCTTGATGCCGACCTTGATGGTGGACCGCCAGCTGACCCGGTCTGAAGCTGCTGTCTGCAGGTCTGCTGGGTCCAAAGCTGCCTGCCCTCAGGTCACGCTTGCATACGTCCTTGTAGCGCAGGGCAGGCGTCCTGTGGGTCTGGAGCCTGTAGCCAGCTCGCCTACGCATGTTCTTTGGGATGCGACCGTCATACTAGAGGGATGGGGGGGGGGGGTAGTATCCTGTAAAAATCTGCCGAATGCTTGGAATTCACTGACATCAGCTCTGTGGCCGACCGTTCGAAGCATCTGAATTACACGGTCCCCACCACCTCCACCCCCACCTCTACCCACCATCCACCCCCCACCTCCCACCCCACACTCACCCCACGACCCCCTCCACCCCACCCCCTTCCACCCCCCCCCTCCCCCCCCCCCCCACCCGGCAGGTTCAGGAATTGTGGAAATGGATAACAACCAGTCCAAGCCATTTCGACCAGACTCGGGTGAGAATGTTTACAACGATGCGGTAGATAGACTTTCAGGGAGACTGGAGAGGTGGGGGTGGGGATGGGATGTGGGGGGGGAAGATGAGGGGGGGGGAAACGCAGTGGAGAGGGGGTGGGTGGGTCAGGGAGGCAGGGGCATAGTGTGAGGGAGGAAGAGCGGTGGGTGGGTGGGGTGGGGTGGGGTGGTACCAAGGAGTGCATGCGAGGAGTGCAGACTCTTTCTTCTTGTGGACGAAACTGTGTTGTGCACCCAAGTGGCGCATTCTTCAGCGGTCGGCTTCCTTTGGCGAATGGGCAGGTTTGTCGTTTCACGAGACACATAATCACCATGCACCTCATGTCAACACTCCTGTCTCTCTGTCTGTCTGTCTGTCTGTCTGTATCTCTCTCTCTCTCTCTCTCTCTCTCTCTCCTCTCTCTCTCCACTCTCTCTCTCTCTCTCTCTCACTTTCTCGCTGTCTTGTCTGTTTCTGTCTGTCTCTGTTCTCTCTCTCTCTCTCTCACTTTCTCGCTCTCTGTCTCGTTCTGTCTGTCTTCTGTCTGTCTCTCTTCCTCTCTCTGTCTCTCTCCATCTCTCTCTCTCCTCCTCTCTCCTCTCTCTCTCTTCTCTCTCTCTTACACTTTCTCGCTCTCTCTGTCTCTGTTTCTGTCTGTCTATCTGTCTGTCTTTCACTTCCTCTGTCTCTCTCTCTGTCTCTCTGTCTCTGCCTATCTCTCTCTCTCTCTCTCTCTCTCTTCTCTCTCTCTCTCTCTCCTCTCCCCTACACTTTCTCTCTGCCCCTATGTCTGTCTGTCTGTTTGTGTCTGTCTGTATGTGTCTGTCTGTGTCTGTCTCTATCTGTCTGTCTGTCTCTCTCTCTCTCTCTCTCTCTTCTCTTCTCTTCTTCTTCTCTCTCTCTCCTCTCCCCCTCCCTTCACTCTGTTAGTCTGTCTGTCTATCTTCTCTCTCTCTCTTTCTCTTTCTCTCTCTCTCTCTGTGCCTGTCTGTCTGTCTCACACTCCTCTTCACGTCTGTCTGTCTGTCTCTCCTTCCCCCCTCCCTCCCTCCCTTCGTTTGTATGTGTGTCTGTCTCCGTATCTCTCTCTCAGTCTCAATCCTCTCTCTCTCCTCTCTCTCTCTCTCTCCTCTCACACACACACACACACACACACACACACACACACACACACGAGCCGCGCGCGCGCCACACACCCACACACACACCACACACACACACACACAACACACACACACACACACACCACACACTGAGACTCGCGGGCGTTCTTTCGGTATCCCTGTTAGCACGAGTTCCACACCAGAATGGCCCCCCCGGGATCTATAAAATTATGACCTGTTACGTGCCTTCTGGATTGTACAGAAAGAAACTGAACAGCAGATTGAGCTTTGAACTCTCTGTCTGTGTCTCTGTCTCTCTCTGTCTCTGCCCCCCCCCCTCTCTCTCTCTCTCTCTCTCTCTCTCTCTCTCTCTCCCTCTCTGTCCTTCTGTCTGTCTGTCTGTCTGTCTCTCTCTCTCTCTCTCTCTCTCTTTCTCTCTTCTCGTCTCTCTCTCTCTCTCTCTCTCTCTCTCTCTCTCTCTCCTCTCTCTCTCTCTCTCTCTCTCTCTCTCTTGCTCCTATTCTGCGTTGTCCATGGTATTATTGAGACGAGAGTGTGTATATGTGTGTGTGCATATGTGTATGTGTGTGTGTGTGCATATGTGTATGTGAGAGAGAGAGAGAG
>CM065741.1:47412272-47417272 GCA_033310375.1 Conus canariensis | reverse complement strand
TTCTTCTTCTCATATGAACGACAGCAAAATAGTAATACGTTTTCGATATACATACATATATTTATACATAGATACATTTATACTTATATACATACATACGTACATACGTACGTACGTACGTACACGTACGTACGTACACATACATACGTACATACCTGATAATAAATTATACATACACATATACATACATACATCCATACATATATACATGCACCTACTGATACACACTTGTATACTTGCATGCGCACACACACATACGTATCAATTACTTTAATGCATTAACTTGTCAAATCAACAACTATGCACAGTAGTCCAGATTGCAGGCGCATCGATAAAAGCTATCTTTCACATTCTCTCTCTCTCTCTTCTCTCTCTCTCTCTCTCTCTCTCTCTCTCTCTCTCTCTCTCTCTCTCTCTTTCTTTCTTTCTATTCCCCCTCTTTCTCTCTCTGTCCCCACGTCCTTCTTTCTCTCTCTCTGGCTAGCTCCAATTCTTTGTCTGTCAGTGCTTTAGTCAGCTTTGTACATCTATTACTATTTAAAGCACAGTTTGGAAGTCAACATCTGTCAGTGTCAAGGCTGGTTCATGAGGTGATTCCGCCTTGACCAAACACGCCTAGACCAATCATGACAGACATGCTCAAGTATTTTGCGAGTTGTTTACATTTGGTTATGGGCAGTCCTAACATTGAAAGTCCTGAAACCACTCTTTTATGAGCTATGCCTAGTGAACCTATTACAAGAACAATCACTTTCGTGCTTAATCCAGCATCACTAAGAGCATAGCAAAGAGGCAAGTACTTTTGAAATTTGCTCTCATAGCATGTTTGTATGAATGTGTCAAATGGGTTTGAAACCTCGATGGCGAATGCCACCGAGTTTCGATGGTCGATGAAGCATAGATCAGGTTTCAGCCTTGGTAGATCTTCAACACCGTTTATAGAGACAGGCCTATTTTGAAAAACATCCACAAAATCCGTCACAATGCATTTCTGTAGCTCCTTTCTGATGATTTCCACGCATCTGTCGTGTCTTTGTGTGTAGTGGCCCCTCAGTTGACGACATCCATTCAAGGCATGGGAATTTGTGTCAGAACGAAACCCGCACAAAGCACACTCTCTCCGGTAAGTATCAGGATAGTAGATGTTGTTCACTGCATTGGTCTCCAGCAGCTGTAGACGTCCCTTGCTGATGAACCTGATTATTTGGTCATTGACGTTGGTGTTGGTGAGGTGTCCTATGGAGTGGGTCACTTCCGCATCCGGAATTGCATCCCGGGTGATTCTCCCTTGTTGTTGCAGCTGCCGAAAATGGTGTGAATCTTTGTCCATTTGCATTCTTTTGATTGCGCTGTACAATTGTTTAGAATTACTGTAGCGCATTTGAACTACCCCATCATCAGAAGCTGGGAGTACTACTCCGAAACTGTCGCTGTTTTCATCGAATTTCAGCTTAAGATCCAGTCGCACACACAGCTCAACGAAGGAAGAACGTGACCAGTTGACCTTGCTGCCTTTCCTTAACTTCCCTTCGGTGTCTGTGGCATATCCTCCAAAATTGCTGTCGTCTGGATCTGCGTGAGGCACTTTTCTCTTTTCCATGTGGAGATGGAAACTGTTGCGCGCTACCATTCTGACATGTTGGTCATCACTGTTAAGAACAGAGATCAGGAAGGAGATGCGTTTGGCGTAGTACATGGTACTTGGTTTCAACAGACCAAGGCCGCCTTGTTTTCGGGGAAGGAATATGTGCGCTCGATTGGTAGATTTTGAATTGCTGTAATAAAAGCTCAATTTTGAAGAAGCCATGACGTTTACAGCATCAATTTTCTTGCACAGCGGTAAAGGTGAAAACGAATTTTTTTTTTCTAGCATTCTTTCGAATTCCTTGCTCGCCTGCGCTAGCTGCTTTTTCTCAGAAGTTCCAGTCAGATCTGTTTGAAATCCAAGATGCTGGTATGGCTCATCTTTTCCATACATCGGTGTATCTTCCCCTTGCAGCGTCACGTGGACGTTCTCAGTCACATCTGTAGAAGCCCAGTTGTTTCCTGTGCGTTGTCCATGAACGGTGGCACACTTTCTGTGTTTCACTTCCACTCCGGTGTAATGCAGGAAGGTTTCCGTCTTATTTATCATTTCGTCTAAGCTCTCCTCATAGTGAGCACTGGCACATACATCATCCATGTATGCCTGACATGGAGAAGGCATTGAAGCTGGTGTGAACGGCTGCTCCATCCATCGAATCCACGGGTCCAAACGCCTGAATGAATCTTAAATAAATGTTAGCGAACCGCCCAGAGAACGTGGACAAACGAGTCACAAGACGAAACACAACTAGTTTCGACCTCTTAGGTCTTCATCAGGTGAGACATTAACGAATAAAACAATGAAAATTCACTTAGCTTTGATCGCTTCAGATCACTTCGTAGGGTTCAGCGCAAGGAAGAAGGCGATGAATGAGAACGAGGCTGTTGGAAGGGAAATAGTGAGCGAGTCAAAGTCGTAATGAAGATAATAATATTACTGATAGGAATACTAATAATGGTCAAAAATACTGAAAAAAAAAAAAAAGGGACAAGATTACTACCAATCTGTGTCAATAAGTATGGGTATGGGAGAAAGGAGAGTGGGTTAGAGGATTCTTAAACAGCAGGGTTGCCGTGGCAACAGTCCCAGAGGCGAAGGCGATCGTGATGTCAATGCCAGTGGTAGTATCAATACTACAATAGTATTACTGAATGATACTGCTAACAACGATAGTGAAGGTTAAGGTAATGAAAGCATGATACAGAAATATATTTAGAAAATACATTTTTATAATAATCAAATAAATAAATAAATGAAACATTAAAAATAATAATAAATTAAAAAATCAGTAAATAATTATAATAATAATTTAAAAAAAAAAATAATAATAATGATAATAAATGCATAAATAAGATAGCTATAAGTTGTGTGAGGTGAATAGTGGGAGATAAGGTAGTATGTGTGTGTGTGGTGGGAGGATATTATGGGCTGAGATTGAAGTGGTGGGTTGGTACATGTTACTTTAAGGTGTAGATGCTATGAGGGTGGAGGGAAGAAGGGGATGGGTTTACGTACTAACTGGGGAGGGGGAGGGGCAACATATTCACACCTATACACAATCTCTCTCTCTCTCTCTCTCTCTCTCTCTCTCTCTCTCTCTCTCCCCCCCCCCCCCCCCCCCCCTTTCACGACCAACGATAAAGGAGCCAGCATTCTATTTATTATGTGTGTGTGTGTGTGTATGTGTGAGTGTGTGTGTGTGTGTGTGTGTGTGTGTGTGTGTGTGTGTGTTGTGTGTGTGTGTGTTCCATTTGTAATATCAGCCTTATTCATTGGTTACCCCCACCTCCACCCCCAGCAACCGCCATATCCACCAACACCCCTACACACATCATTACTAGGGCAGGGGGAGGGGGGAGTAAGTCGATTGATGTAGCAAATGGAGAGACTCAGAGAGTGTAGGAAAAGGGAAGATGATGATAGCTGCAACCTATGTCTGAGGTAAACAGAGGGAGGTAGGGTGGTATGGGTGTGTGTAGGTGGGGGATATTTCAGGCTGGAGCTGCAGAGATGGAATGGTACATACTACTTTTGGACGTTGATGCCATGAGGGTGGACGGTGCCCAGTTTGGCAATGAGATGAGATTCCTGCATAAGGCGTTCCAAGCTGTCACTCTTAGATTGCCAAAGTGCCAAGACTTTGACATGGTTGATGTTGTGTTGGGCATGGTTGAAGTGTAGAGCGACTGGTTTGGGCCGATGGTGGCGGATGTCGGCCAGGTGTTCAGAGATGCGCGTCTCAAGTGTGCGAGATGTCTCACCTACATAGATCTTACCGCACAGCTGACAGTGGATGGCATACACAATGTTGTGGCTCTGGCAGGAGAAACTGCGTTTAATAGTGAAAGAGCCTGTGGGGCCATGTAGGATGGTGTCTGGTTTGGTGAGAGAGCAGATTTTGCAGTTGGGTTTTGAGCAGGGGAAAGTACCTGGTGGCTTAGGTGTTGAGATTTTGTTCAGCTTAGAGCGCACCAGTAGGTCGTTGAGGTTTTTGTCACGTTTGAAAGTGATCATTGGTGTGGTCTCAAAGGCAGGTTTATGATTTTCTACTATGTGCCAGTTAGACTTCAGGATCCTGCAGATGGGCAGATTGTGAGGATGGAAGAGAAGGCAGGCAGTGGGTCTGTCTGTCTCTTTGGGAGGTTTAGTTTCCAGAGTAGATGTTCTGGATTTAGCTGCAGTGCGGCTGAGAGCATCACTGATGACGGCACTAGGGTATCCACGGTTGGTGAAAAAATCAGACATTTTGGCTGCTTGTATAGTGAAATCCTCTTCGCTAGAGCACAGTCTGCGTAGGCGAAGGAATTCAGAATATGGAATGCTATTTTTAGTGGACTGGTGGTGGGAAGATGTGTAGTCCAGGTATGAGTGCGCATCAGTAGGTTTGTAGAAGACTGAGGTTTGAAGCAGTCCATCTTTGAGGGAGATAGTGATGTCCAGGAAATTAACTGACTGTGATATGGTGTAGGTCAGCTGGATGGATGGATGGATGGAAGGTCTGTGCAAAGTTGAGGAAATTCTGGAGGTCATGTTCTGGCATGGATGTGGCTCCCAATCCATCATCTATGTATCTTTTGTAGAGCTCTGGTGTTGGGCCTGTGTAAGAGGTTAGTAGGCGGTGTTCTAGGTGTCCCATGAAGAGGCAGGCATAGGATGGTCCCATTTTGGTTCCCATAGCAACACCACTGATTTGTGAGAATGTGTGGTTGTTGAATTCAAAAGTATTGAGGGTGAGGACTAATTCTGCAAGTCTGACTAGTGTAGCTGTGGGAGGGTGTTGTTGCCTGAATGAAGACAACAGCTGACCACGGGCAGCCTTACACGACGCCACGGTGCCTAGTAATCCTGGGCGTGGACGTGTCTCCCGTCTGCACCTGGAATGTAGAGTTGGTGTAGATATCCGCCGACACGACGA
>CM065741.1:47372272-47379772 GCA_033310375.1 Conus canariensis | reverse complement strand
CGCGCACACACAACACAGTGAAAATGCAAACACTCGATTGACTGCTTGGGCGTCTTTGTTGAAGAAAGTTTTTTATGAACTCTGCGCACTGTGAAAAGTTTTCACGAAAACTTCCGTCCTTTGCTTTTGTGTTCTTTAGTGTGTGTGTGTTAATTTGAAGCAATAGATATACGTATATGTGTGCGTCTACGACTAAAGCAACAGTAGCAAGATATAATAACAACACAAAGTACGACTAGAAATTGTGTTTATTCGTGTGCGCGCATGAACACGTGTATAAGTATACGGAAATCACATAGGATGGAATTCAATATAAAAATGAGGAAAGGGGAGGCAAATGTGTCATTCAATGCACCCAATCTAAACACATTCATTTATTTTTTTTCGCACTACAATATTTTCTGTGAACATTATCCCTCTTTAACGCCAGTGCAAGTTTGTAAATGTTCTACAACTTTGCTAGTGAATCAAAAATACGAGCAGCAATTTTAAGCATTTAAATGAAAAAGTCAACAATCTGTAATATATATACAACTTTTTATTAAGTGTTTACGAAGACCGACGTAAGCCATGTTAACAACAAAGTAATTTATATCGCTTGCTCTGTGATCTTTCATCCATTGAAACCGATTCGTTATAGAAACACGGTCGACTGTTTTGAGGTCCCTAGGCATGAAATAGAGATATACTACACTACAATTCCAAGGTGTTCTCACCACTAAGGGTTGAAAAATGGAATCCAACAGCACTCCAAAGCAGCCAGCGAAGGGTAGAAAAGTAAAACAAACCCCCCAAAAATGTAGTAAAGAAATAAGTTGCTGAAAAACTAAAATCATGTGTAAAGTATAAGGGTAAATATTTGACCCTGTGCTTGAGCGTCCATTCAAGGATGCAAGGGAGATCAAGAAGTGTGAAACAGTCCGAGTGGTCAGCTCAACTGTGAAATAACTATATATACACAGAAACAGGACTGAGTGCTTTCAACTGTTGTGTGGAATGTTCATAGTTACTTGTGTGTTGAAGTATAGGTTTCTCGTCAATCTGTTTAGCGTTAAATCGATTTTAGACTGCTGTTGACCTGCACGCTGTACTGTTGTTCGCCTCTTTCTGAAAGAGATGCACTTTCTCTCAACACATTGCAATAGACTCACAATCTTTACCAGCATTAGGATAGAATTCAAAATACTGTCTGGCCTTTAAAATTCTTCATTTGTCTCTTTCGAGAACTACAGTGCTGCGTGTTAAGTTTGATATTGAAAGTATTTTCATTTTTTTTATATAGTTAAAAAAAATGAAGAACCTCTCTATATTTTTCAACAAAAAAGAAAGTCGGGCATCAGCGGACTCTCCTACAAAATGCTCAGTCAATTCTCTTGCTTCAGAAAGAAAATCTTCTGCAACTGTGCTGTGTTCTGCCATGATGGTCCCCCCACCCCCACCCCATGCTCTATATATAGTAACATTCTCTGATTGGTAGCCGAAACGATGGGTATTCTCTCTCTGCTGTAGATCGGTCATGTCAGGTGGATTTTTTTTAAGGAGAGGTGGGGGAGGGGAGGACGCGAGGGTACACACATGGCGTCCTGCCGGTGAGATCTGTGTCGTTCACTGTCCGAGGGTTGAAGGAGGTGGGCGGAGCGGGTCAATATTATGGCAGGTTGAGGTTCAAATCTACTTGAGGACTGTCGTCCGTACTTCCACCTTCATCGATAGGCTAGAAAGTTGTGAGTGAAAACACACACACACGTACGCACGCACGCAAGCACACAAGCACACACCCACGCATGCTCACACTATTATAGACACATACGTATGCGCACCCACTTAAACGCGCGCGCGCGCGCGCACAACACACACACACACACACACACACACACACACACACACACACACACACACACTTCCCTGTGCAGAACTGTGAGTCAAGATATTGAATGTAGAAAAAAAAAAAAGAAACTATTATTTTTGCCGTTGTTTATATTTTACGTATCTTCTTTTTTTTTCTTTGGATGCTCTACCTCCATTTTTTCTACATAATTTTCTTTTTTCTTCACAGATAGTTTGATGGATAACATTACACATTTGCTTGCTTTAATGTACGATTCAAAATGAAATTTCGACTTTGACGCAGACATTTACAAGCGATGGATAAGAAACAGCATACATTAAAAAAAAAATAATTAAAAAAATAATTCTTTAAAAAAAATAAGTAATAATAATAACAACAATAATGATAATAATGATAATGATGATGATAATGATAATAATAATGATAATGATAATGATAATAATAATATATAACAATAATAAATAATGATAATAATAAAGGTCGATTCTCTTTTCTTGTGCATAAATAGTGAAGACATCACTGACAAGTAGGGGGGAATGTAAACAGACGGAGGGAAGTAAAGACTGCAAAGCAAAAGGCAAGGAAAGATAATGACAACACGATTTCCACTCAAGGGAGACCACAAAAATTTTTTTTTTTTTTTTTGTATTGTTTTTAATGCAAGGGAATAAAATACTACTTTAGAAGAAAGACGCAGACATAGAGATATATATTGATACGATGAAATAACTCACGTATATTTTCATGGGAGAGTTTACAGTGTCTGTTACTTAAAAACCCTATCTCCTAACCCTGATCGCCGGAGGAAGAAGACACCATGGGAAATAGTGTCGCCATGCTACACCGCCACATGTGTGTATGTGTGTCTGCGCGTGCGTGCGTTTGTGTGTGTGTGTGTGTGTGTGTGCGCGCGCGCGTACACACACACACACACACACACACACACACACACACTATGTTTGCTTATCAGCGTCCGATATCCTACATAATTGTTTCCAGGGACACTTCCATGTTGCCACGAGTTCTTTAACGTGCACTGAGGGCACGTTGCATGCAGAACCTCCGTTTATCTTCTCATCCGAAAGGCTAGCACTCGGCCCAGAAACAATGACTTGTTTGGAAAGGGAGACATTTAAAGCACACACACACACACACACGTCCCTTTGTGAGATTCGAACTAGGGACCCGCAGATCCCCTCGCTGCCATGGTGGATGCATGATCCACTGAGCCATGTTTTCCAGTCTAGGTGACTCTATCTGACACGGACAGTGTGTCTAGGCCTTTACTGTCACTTTTCTCTATTTCTTTCGTTTGATGGGTTTGCTTCTTGTGTTGAGTCTGCTGAAATCTGTTGACTGCTTTGTATATATCATCCGTTCCTTTCATCAGGGGTCCAAGGGGAGTGAATTTTCAATCGTGAATGTTTAATTCAAGGAAGTTATCAAGATGGTAAAAGCACCCCACCCCACACCCCCACTACCGCCATCACTGTCACCAACGACTACCACCACCACCACCACCACCACCACAACCATCACTACTACCGGCACCCACACCTATCGCCACCATATCACATCACCATATCACCACCATCACACTATCATCACCATCACATCACCATCCACCACACCACCATCACACCATCACCATCATCACCATCACCACCACCACCACATCATCATCATCACCATCACCACCACTCACCATCACCACCACCACCACCACCATCACAAACCACCACCACTAACCACCACCACCACCACCATCATCACCGCCTACCACCCACCACCACCACCACCATCATCACAAACCACCGCCACTAACCACCACCATCAACACCATCATCATCATCATCACAAACCGCCACAACCACCACCACCACCACCACCACCCACCACCACCGTTAAGGGAGCTCCATGCTCGTCACTTCCCCCCCCCCCCCCTCCCCCAATGTCATCGTCGACGGGTACGTCCCTCACGAATCTCCCGCTTCCTTCCCGGCGAAGGACGAGCTGCAGTTCATTCTCATACTGCTGGGGGGGGGGGGGGGGGGGGGGGGGGGGGGGGGGTCGGGGGGGGGGGTCTGTTGGCACAGAGAGAGAGAGAGAGAAAGAGAGAGAGGTGGCGGGGGTGGGGTGGGGATTGGGGCAATCTCCTTCACCCCTTCTTCACGTCCATCCACTCAGCCGGATCAAAATACAGTCTCTGCACTTTCACTGGGAAATAACTCTAAACAGGAGCAGATCACTCTAAAGCCAGATACAGTGCCGCTTTTTGGATTCCCATTCGGTTGTTGGTTGGTTTGGTTTGATTTGGTTTGATTTGATTTGATTTTTTGCTTTGTTTTGATTTGATTTGATTTGATTTCTTTCGTTTTGTCGGTTTTTTAACTTGTGTGGTGTAATATTTGTTTGTTTGTTTTGTTGTTGTTGTTGTTTTGGGGGAAAACGTTTGTTCGTTTTTGTTTGTTTGTTTTTTGTTTGTTTGTTTGTTGTTTTTTTTTTTGTGTGTTGTTTTGGGGGTGGGGGGTGGGAGAGCGATGGTAGTGGAAAGAAAGGGGAAGTGAAAAGCGGGCAGGGAGTGGGGATGGAGAGTGACTCGTATTTTTAGCTATTCATGCAAAGAACCTGCTGCAAGACTTCTAGAATTCTTTCCGCCTCCTATTCCCCACTCCCCCCCCCCCCCACACACACACCACACCCTCCACCCCCCCCCCCCCCCCCTTTCTCCCTCTCTTCCAACTGTTTGACCCACGTTTTATTCCTGTAGCCAGTCTCTGACCTGTCAAGTCAGCGCCAAGTGTCGTCTGCCTAGAGGTGGAAGAATGCTCAACGTGTTTCCTTCACCAGAGAGCAGGCAGGCAGTCGCACAAAGGGAAAGAATCCTGTCAGGTTCTTATCTCCCCTAACAGAGGTAGTAAACACCTAACATATGTCGGTGCTTTTGTAAGTTACGGTTAGGCTTTTTTTTCCTTTTTTTTTCTTTTTTTTTTTTTTTTTTTTTTTCTTATATTTCTTTCTTTTTTTTTTTTTTTTTTTTTTTTTTACATCAGTTCCATTCGGGGCAAAGTTCAATGAAATGAACTGAAGGAACATTCCTGTGATATAAATAAAAGCATGCAACGTCAGTCAACCTCACTTTATAAATCTAATGAAGTGTTCAGATCACTCTGCCAAACTACATGGACGAACGAATCATAAGACAAAACACGACGCGTTTCGACCTCTTAGGTCTTCTTCAGGCAGGAGTAACAACACCCAGGGCAACATAAATGAACCTCTGGGTCTTGCCTGAAGAAGACCTGAGAGGTCGAAAGGCGTCGTCTTTTTGTCTTTGTGAATCGTTTGTCCATGCAGTTTAGCGGAGTTATTTTAACACCTTTTTTCTTTTCAAAGATTGGTTTAGATTTCCGCCTGCAGTCGCCTCACCCTGCAACCAACCTCACTTTGTTTATCCAACTTCACTTTGTTCATCCAACCTCACTCCAACCTCACTTTGTTTATCCAACCTCACTTTGTTTATCCAACCTCACTTTATCCAACCTCACTTTGTTTATCCAGCCTCACTTTGTTTATCCAACCTCACTTTGTTTATCCAACCTCACTTGTTTATCCAGCCTCACTTTGTTTATCCAACCTCACTTTGTTTATCCAACCTCACTCCAACCTCACTTTGTTTATCTAGCCTCACTTTGTTTATCCATCCTCACGTTGTTTATCCAACCTCACGTTGTTTATCCAACCTCACATTGTTTATCCAACTTCACGTTGTTTATCCAACCTCACGTTGTTTATCCAACCTCACTTTGTTTATCCAACCTCACTCCAACCTCACTTGTTTATCCAGCCTCACTTTGTTTATCCATCCTCACGTTGTTTATCCAACCTCATGTTGTTTATCCAACCTCACATTGTTTATCCAACCTCCCTTTGTTTATCCAACCTCACGTTGTTTTCCAACCTCCCTTTGTTTATCCAACCTCACGTTGTTTATCCAACCTCCCTTTGTTTATCCAACCTCACGTTGTTTATCCAACTTCACGTTGTTTATCCAACCTCACGTTGTTTATCCAACCTCCCTTTGTTTATCCAGCCTCACGTTGTTTATCCAACCTCACGTTGTTTATCTAACCTCCCTTTGTTTATCCAACCTCACTTTGTTTATCCAACCTCACATTGTTTATCCAACCTCCATTTGTTTATCCAACCTCACTTTGTTTATCCAACCTCACTTTGTTTATCCAACCTCCGTTTGTTTATCCAACTTCACTTTATTTATCCAACCTCACTTTTTTATGAAGTCATTTCAACTTCCAAACCTTCGCATGTTTCATTGCAGAAATGGCGTAGGCTTAAACCTGAAATGCTTACAAAGTGCGCTGTATTTGTCCGTGGGGGCGTTTCCATGGAGGCTCTGTTGTGTCGCGTCTGGTGGTCACACCATGGCATCTGCCAGGGAGCAGTTATGTCCCTTGAGATCTTCATGGCATGCCCTGGGCGTGCCTGCACCCTGTGTGAACACAGCGCTGGATTCCAAGGAGGGTGCAGGACTGCTTCCGGCTGGTTGGTTCGTTCGGCAGTTGAGGACGACTTTTTCTGGGTCCCCCGGACACCTTCAGGTGTGTCTCTTTCCTGCAGAACCTTCTCATACTGCGGTGGACAGATCGCTGAGGCCTAAGACCTGAAATGCTGGAAGTGCGCTGCTTCAGTTTCAGTTTCAGTGTCATCCAGGGGGCGTCACTGCGTGCGGACTAGTCCATGTACGCTAGCTACACCATATCCGCTAAGTTTTGAGACCGCACTGTGCATGATTTAAAGCCGATGAATAAGTCAAATAATAACCAAGATGAGAGAATTTAAGAAGAGGATGTTGTGGCCGCTCAAGGTCTGACCAGCGCGTTGGGCTAATGCGTAGGTCAGTCATCTGCTAAGTCAAGGCCACGAGACCCTGTTCTTAAACTCTCCGATCTTAGTCATTAATTCATTTATCCATCAGCTTTAATCATGCGTGGTGTGGTCTCAAAATCCAGCGGGCGTGGTTAGTATACATGGACTAGTCCGCACGCAGTAACACCTTCTGGATGAAACTGAAACTGAAACTTCATCTCTCTGCTCTAAATCTTTTGAATCCTCCTGTCCTTAATAATTGACTGTTCTGTTTTACCTGTCCTCTCCATCACGTGAACTGCTTCTGATACTCCTCTCTTCCAAGCCCCCTTTGTTCGTACTACAATGTGCGGTCAGCGTTCCCTTGCTTATCAAGCCCATTTCCATTGAAATCATCTAGCGCATCAAGTCTGATGCCCTCCGCCTGTGTGCTTTGAAAATACAATTTGAAAACTTGCATGTTCCCACCTGACTGATATAGACAAAGTTGTGTCGGTGTTGTTTTGGGGGTGTGGCACGTGCGTTGAAACTTGTATATTTGTTTGTTTGCGTCTTGCCTGAAGAAGACCTAAGAGGTCGAAACGCGTCGTGTTTTGTCTTGTGACTCGTTTGTCCACGTTTCTCTTTCTTGGCGGTTCGCTAACATTTCTTTCAGATTTGTATTTTCCCACCTGACTGATACAAAGTTGTGTTGGTGTTGTTTTGGGTGTGTGTCACGTGCGTCTGGAAGTCCGCGTGTCTTCATCTTGATGGTCACTGTTTTT
>CM065741.1:47347272-47364772 GCA_033310375.1 Conus canariensis | reverse complement strand
ACTTGTAAACATGCAGTAAACACTACTACCCCGTCTCTCTTTCCATGAAAAATGATGAGGTTCCTTGAATAAGATGGAACTTACAAACAGCTCAGTGTGAGCTGTAAAGATGAAGGCTACTTTCATTTTATTGAAGATTTTTTTTTTTCTCCTTTCTCTCCAATCTATTTCAGCGGTGCTTTGTTGTGAAGAAAACCAACCTGGAGAAATCTCCACTGTGAGTAACGAATCACAATTACCAGCATACGCCAGGTGCTTACGCGTATGGGGAAGATAAGAACCTGACAGGATTATTGCCCTTGAATAACTGCTTGCTCTCTGCTGAAGGAAACACATTCAGCATTCTTCAACTTGCAGGCGACGCTCAACAAAGGGTGTGTTGGCGGACTGGGAAAAGAGGAGAACTTTTCCTAGAAATGAAACGTTGATAAAACGACTGGAGGTAAAAAAAATAAATAAATAAATTTAAAAAAAAATCCTCGCACAGATTCTCCGCCATAAATCTTCACATCTGCCATGAAACCCAAAATGGGAATCCAGGCAGTTGCAGTCTCTCTGGCTTAGCAGTTATCTGCTCTTGATTAGAGTTATCTGCCACTGGGGTCGCTAGACCTGTCTTTGATCAGGGTGAGGTTATGGGGATGAGGAGGGGGAGGGGGGGGTGAGGAGGGGGAGGGGGTGAGGAGGGGGAGGGGGGTGGGAGATTGGGTCCCGAACTACAACTTTCCTCCACTGTCTGAGAGCGCAGATTATATCATCCTGAGACAGGAGAGCTGGAACGGTGCCTTAAACGTGACTGGGTTAGGATGGGGGGGGGGGGGGGGGGGGGTGTGCGTGGAAAAGTGGCTGGCATTAGGACGTTTGATGGTGCTAGTTTTACCGCCACTGTCCCTTCCATAAGTGGCACAGGCCATACATGACATTTCAGCCACGGAGGTATGTGGTGTTTCATAGGAACTGAGTTATACCAGGTCTGTTTGTGCTTCAGGCTGTTTGTATTCTTTGCCAGTATTTTTCGCCTGCTGATGCCGTATCATGTCGTATCAGCCATTGGTATCAATAGGGGTTAGTATTCCAGACAGCTTTGAGGCCTTCAACAGACAGCAGCCTGTCTGTATGGATTTGTTATTGAAGGAGGATGGACAGAGCAGATAAGCAAACAAAGAGAAGTGCATGCAAACAAAGTTTCTGAACACATGCACAGACCTGTACATGCACAAACATGCACGAACACAAACATGCACGAGCACATACACAAACGAACACATACACATGCACACGCTCAAATGCAAGCGCTGTCGCGCACACACACACATACACAAACAAGCGTGTGCACACACGCTCTCGTGCATGCACATACGCGCAAATGCACTCATTCACGCACGCACCTACGTGTGCGCGCGCGTGCGTGCACATATACATACACACACACGCGCGCGCGCGCGCGCGTGCACACACACACACACACACACACACACACACACACACACACACACACACACACACACAGACTCACAATATATATTTTGTAAATCAACACATACATGTATAAACATAACTGAGGGGTCAAATCCCTCTCCCTCTCTCTCTCTCTCTCTCTCTCTCTCTCTCTCTCTCTCTCTCTCTCTCTTTCCTCTTCCCTTCCCTCCCTGCCTCCCACCATTATCACAACCACAAATCCCTCCCCCATCTACACCCCCACCCCTGTTCCCATTCTCTATCTTCCATTTACCACCAGTGGAGGAGGTGGAAGAGAAAGAGGAGTACCACGACACAGGTGTGTCAAAAACAACCAAAAGAGGTGTGTAAATGATGTAGTCTTCTTTACGTTAACGGGGGAAAAGGAAAAGAAATGTCCCATTTCAAACAAAAGTCCAATCTGAAGTGAGTCTATTTGTGTTTGACTGATCTCCCACGTGACAGCCTGCCTCCTGTTTGAACAGAAAAATCAATAAAAGGAGGGGGAAGGGGGGGGGGGGAGAAAGAAAACCAGGATGAGACGAATGAATACACCTTTTTGAGTCTGTCTCAACAACCAGTGACGTCATGGACTTCACACAGGTATCCTTCCATTTAACCTCTGTGACTAGAGCCATCGACAAGGCAAAGCAGACCTTTGAATCCGAACCAGAATCAAATCCGAATCAGTTATAGCGTGGTTTTGTTGTACGACACGAATGAAAGAAAGTATTGAAAACAAAACGGAGCACATTATTCGTCTGCTTGACAGCGCCGATCATCACCATATGTACAAATCTGGCAACTCACGAAATAGTTGTCTGAGATGTCCTGCTTTGGTTCAATAGCAACTGTGTGATATTTTTCCTGAGCTCCCTCAGGAAACGCTATTCTGCTTTCTTTGTCTGTTTTTCTTCTCTTCTGCACCCTGAACTCCGTGGGGAAGTCACTGGGGCAACACAGTGAAGAACAGTTCACCAGGTTCCTCCAGTTCTGTCGGTGGTGTGCCAGGGCCTGGGGTCTCTGCGAATGGTGTCCCTGTCCACTCTGCAGTGCTGTCGGTCCATCGCGTTGCTTTGTTTTGTTTTCCTGTGTTCCCCTCGTTTCTCTTCTTCAACAGTTCCCCGTGGGATGTTTCTAGCAAGTTCATTGGATCTTGATATACATCCATACCAGCGTCCATCGTTTTGTTTTGCTTTGTTGTCTTCCCCTCGTTTCCCTTCTTCAACAGTTCCCAGAGGATTTTTCTAGCAAGATCATTGGATCATGATATACACCCATACCAACGTCCATCGTTTTGTTCTATTTGCTTTGTTGTGTCCCCCTCGTTTCCCTTCTTCAACAGTTCCCGGGGGATTTTTCTAGCAAGCTCATTGGATCATGATAGCATCATACTAGCGTACTTCTCTTTTCTGAACTGATGTCTCTAGGTCTTCCTGTGGTCCCGCGTGCTGCTCAACAGTTTGACGCACTTGTTGACTGGTGATGACGCACTTGTTGACTGGTGATGACGCACGTGTTGACTGGTGATGACGCACGTGTTGACTGGTGAAGACGCACGTGTTGACTGGTGATGACGCACGTGTTGACTGGTGATGTGATCACCACAGACCTCATGTTTAGCATCTTGCCGTAGAATCTCGTTTCCATGGTTTGGATCCTCCCTTCCAGACCCACTCTGCTGAGGGTCCCCGTCTCGCATGCATACAAGAAGACGGCATATGCCAGGAACGCATGAGTCTGGCCTTGTCTTTCATCCAGAGGATTTTGTTTTTCTGTCCTAACAGGATAGAGCATTACATCTTACGCAAAGAATTGAGACAAGCCTCCATTGAAGATCTTTTTGCAGACTTGCACAATGTAGTGCAACAGAATTTCAGTGGTTAGATTTCCTGTCATAAACTCCCGTTTTTAGACTTTTGATTCAAGTCTTTATGTACTTAGCCTTCAGCTCCTTTAGAGTCCAGTTCCTGCTAAAAGAAAGCCACCCACGTATGCAGGCAGACGTTTCTCAGATTTTGTGTGTTCCTGTGTGGTGCCTCCAGTTGTTATGTAGACTTCATGTTCCCTTCAAACATAGCACATTTATGGACGTTAATGACGTGCCAAGTCATTGAAGTCGATGTTCGTAGCTTATAAAGTGTGGAGTTGTCTGCAAACAGAATCTTTTGATACTGGTAAAATATCGTTCTGATGGACAAAAAAAATTCCTTAATCTTTTGAATTAAAATCTTCTCTTAGCATAACCTTTTGATTCTTCAACTTAATCATGCAGTTACAATTTTCTTTATCGTAAGATACTTTTTTTTAGTTAGTGTGATGCTGTTTTCATAGAATTTTCTTTATCGTAAGATACTTTTTTTTAGTTAGTGTGATGCTGTTTTCATAGAATTTTCTGTATCGTAAGATACTTTTTTTTAGTTAGTGTGATGCTGTTTTCATAGAATTTTCTGTATCGTAAGATACTTTTTTTTTAGTTAGTGTGATGCTGTTTTCATAGAATTTTCTGTATCGTAAGATACTTTTTTTTAGGTAGTATGATGCTGTTTTCATAACTCCTCATTATTAAAAAAAAAAAGAAAAAAAAAAAACCTCCTGTGCGACCTCATACCAAACTGTGTAAAAGTTCTGGCATTAGATGACACTAAAAACGACTGAGTATGAATTTAGAGGATGCCAGCTGCTCCCAGATGGTAGTTCTTCAAGCCCATTTGACTGACGCTTGGCTCTCAAGGGAGATAAACTCTACCGTAAATTACCCATGAAAATAGCGAACACATGCTAGTTGCTTACTAGCGTAAGGGAGATAAGAACCTGACAGGATTATTACCCCTGAATGAATGTATGCTCTCTGGTGAAGGAAACGCATTCAGCTTACCTAAACCTGCGGACGACTTTTTTTTTCACTGGGTTTGTAAGTAAATCGGTTGAGAAAAATGGAGACCTGCTACAGAATTAAAACGGCGTTAAAACGATTGGAATGAGGGGAGGGGGGTGGGAGATATTTCAGCGTAGGTTCACTGCCATAACTCTTCTAATCTGTCACAGAAACAGAATGGGAATGCATGACATGGACAGTGTCTCTGTCGTAACAGTGGCTTCCTCCTTTTCGTGATTGTCCAGCTGATCGTGCAGTGACCTTTCTACTGACCTATGTCAAAGTTCTGGAATTGGGAGAGACTAACAGAGTTCGGTGTGAGTTTAAGATACACTGGCTGCTTTCGGGTCTGTCAAATTATTGTTGTTCCAGCCTATGTCATCAATGCGTTGCCCTGAAGGGAGCTAATCCGAAAAAAAAAAGTTCTGTCTTAACTAACCAATAAAGACTGACAGAACATGTTAGCATCTTACCCTGTGGGAAAGATAAGAACCTGACAGGGTTATTACCCTTGAGTGACTGTCTGCTCTCTGTGGAAAGAAAACACATTCCACATTTTTCCTCTTGCAGACAACACTGGTCGCATAAACTGACTGAGAAGAGTTAACAAAAAAAACAGAGACCGGATGTAAAACGTCGATAAAACTATTGGAAGGGAAACAAGCTCTTGGCTCAGGTTCCATAACTCTTCAAATCTTGCCACAAAGACCGAACGGGAATCCACTACGTGGCAGTGTCTCTGGCTTCACAGTTACCTTCTCCTGATTAGAGTTCTCTGTCCGTGGGCTGGCTGAGACGGTCTTTGATCAGGGTGAGTGTGGGGAAATGAGGATTTAGCGTGGGAGATTGGTTTTCCTATAGCAGAACTCTCCACCTCTGTCTGAGAATGCAATTCACATTGTCCCGAGGCGGGAGGGCTGGAACGGAGCCCCGAAAATGAGTGAGATGAGGTGTGGGGATGATGGTGGAGGGAGGGGGGGGGGGGGAGTGTTTGGAAAACTGGCAGACATTAGCACCCATGGTGAGGGCGAGGTGTGGGGGTGGGGTATGGGAAGGCAGGGGTGGTCTGTAGATAATGTCGCTCGCATAGGCATCACAAGCACGTGCAAGGACGTTTATACAGACTGAAGCGTATAGTATTTTACAGGCTTAGGCTTTGAACTTAGAAACCCTTTATGGCCTTTGCAAATACGTTCAAGCCGTTGCCACATTGTCTCAAATAAAAATTTCACTCCACGGCATGTGCCTGTGTATGTGTCGTTTGGCATGAAACTTAATGCACCGGTGAGTGAATTATAGAAATTGTGGGATGTCTACCTTATAGGGTTATACTCCAAACTGTTTCTCTCTTTTGAAGGAGGGCTAAGAGCTCGTTTGGGTGGATGATGGGAGGTAAGCGATGTGACGCACCTTGGCCAGTTCTTCTTGGTCAGTAAGTGAGCTATGTCAAGTTGATGGATGCATTTGACGCGTTTGGAGAGGGGGTTTTGTGGCAGATACAAAGCACGTGATCAGAGATCCATTGCGTTCAATGACAAGGACAGGACTAGTGTTAGATACACAGTACGTATCAGAAGTCCATTGCTGTGAAAGACAAAGACAGGACTAGTGTTAGTTACACAGTACGTATCAGAAGTCCATTGCTGTGAAAGACAAAGACAGGACTAGTGTTAGATACACAGTACGTATCAGAAGTCCATTGCTGTGAAAGACAAAGACAGGACTAGGGGCAGATACAAAGCACAGGATCAAGGAACACATCCTCCAACGCTGTCCAGCTCATGACACTCTACGGCGTCAAACCTGGCCAGAGGGTGCAGAACTGCAGATGCAGCTTTGGGGCAGCCGTCAAGACCTCGAGAAGATTGCGGGTTTCATAGGCAGTGGAAGGATTGAAGATCTGATGCAACCAATAAAATCGACAGCAGAAGAAGAAGATTAATCGTCGAAGAATTAATGGATAGTGTCCTCTGTGTGTGTACACCGTGTGGACTTTGTGTCTCTATGGCTGGAATTGGCCCGGGGACATTGGGGTCTTCTTTAACTCTCGCGTAGACTCTGCAGCAGGCATCAAAAAGTCACAGAAAGGCCGTGTGATCTGCTAGGGCTTGTCTCTGCTTCCAGCACAGGGAGGCAGCAAGGAGGCTGCAGCATGCTTCAGATCGGCGGTTGTGTGCACTGTAGACCTGTGCCAGAGAAATGTGTAGTCAGACCAAGCAGCCATCAGGAAACCTGATGCAGAGGCTCCTGCCTCGCCCAGATACTATACACTTCACGTTTTCATATTGCACGTGGACTCCCCCTCCTCCACCTCTCTCTCTCTCTCTCTCTCTCTCTCTCTCTCTCTCTCTCTCTCTCTCTCTATCTATCTATCTATCTATCTATCTCTCTCTCACACACACACACACACACACACACACACACACACACACACACACACACACACACACACACACACACACAAGCTAGCGCGCGCACGCACGCCCAGTCATACACACACACACACACACACACACACACACACACACACACACACACACACACACACGCCGGACTCGTGATCTCGGTGATCCTGGGGTTGCGGGTTCGAATCTCCGCCGGGCCATTTCGGTACAGGGGTATTTTTCCCTCAGAGTTAACATTGGTTCTGACTCCATTTCCCATACAGTCCTTCGAATGAGACTATAAATCGAGATTCTGCGTGTGAACGCACGCATAACATCTTCCACACACGTAAAATCCCATCACCAACTTTCGGAAGAGAAGGCCAGTTTGGCCGTTGGTATGGATGACACGTTACACATAGCATGCACCCTGCGTGAGAAATGGAAAGAATGAAGGAAGTAAGGAAACTGAGTGAACGATATTGACCAATATTGACTGGATGACACGGGAAACGACTGAATGAAGCGTCAGCTGGCAGCTCTTCAGTCGGCACTACCCAGGTAGGCAGCCCGTTGTGTAAACGAGTGTGGATTGTAAAGCGCTTAGAGCTTGGTCTCTAGCCGAGGATAGGCGCTATATACGTATTCATAACAACAATAATGATAATAATAATCAGACAGACTTTGCCCAACTATCACTCCCTTTCTAAATATAGAGATATTGATTTTTTTTTAAGTGGAATTTTGTACAGTCGAGCTGAAAAAAAAATGCCTGTACATTCCAGCCTCCGGTCATCGTTCTTTCAACTTCAACCAAAGCATAAAGAACGCTTTCATGTAACGGGTACGGCAGTTCAGATCATCTTTTGAGTTTTCTTTATGCCATCCACACAGGCACCTCACCTCACTCTTAAATGGGATGCGTGGAGTTCATGTTTCACGAAATATGACGCATTTCTCCGGGCTGTGTGAGGTTTATGTTCGTCAGATGTGACGTTGATTTCTGTGCAGTGGGAGCGAACTGGGTGCGCTGTGTTGTGAACTGTGTTGTTTGCGATGGGTGTGACGTAGAAACAGTGTTCCGTGATCTGTGGGAAACACGGCGTTGCACTTGTAACTGCTACAGCAGTGGTACGCCCGCTCTCTCACTTTGCCAACATATATACAGGGTTCCAGAATTTGTTCGAACTCATCTACAGTACAGTGTGAGTCTGAAAGATGAAGGCTGCTTTTCTTTCATCGGGGATTATGTATGCCTTTCTCTTCAGACTATTTTGAACTTGGCTTCATCCCCCCAAGGAAGCTAATTTAAAGGGAAAAAAAAAGTGTCCTTAACTAACCAATCAAAATTAACAGCGCCAGCTTGGTGTTTACCTGGGGTGGGGGTGGGGGATAAGAACATAACAAGGTTATCACCCTGAACGTCTGCCTGTTCTCTGATGAAGGAGGTATTTCAGCATTCTTCAACTTGCAACTTCCTGAATTTCCTCTATGGATGTTCGTGTAGATTCTGATATTGTTCTTTGTAATTTATCAATATTTTCCTCTTCTGACGTCTGGATTAAAAAAAAAATCTGGTACCTACTGCGGTTTTTCTCTCAATAAGAAAAATCGTTCGTTCCTCTCTCTCTCTCTCTCTCTCTCTCTCTCTCTCTCTCTCTCTCTCTCTCTCTCTCTCTCTTATATTATCACATTCTCCACCCTTCACCCCCGCCCCACCCTTTTCTCTCTCTCTCTCTCTCTCTCTCTCTCTCTCTCTTATATTATCACATTCTCCACCCTTCACCCCCGCCCCACCCTGCTCCCCTTGTCTGCCTACCTTTGAAGAAAGGAAGGGCACAAGACACAGGTATGAAAGGAAAAGTTGAATCATGTGTGTAGAAGATGCATTCGCCCCATCTCTTGTCTTAATGTACCTTCACATGCTTGGCGTTATCGTAAATGGGAGAAAGAAATAGAAAGACTCCACAGTGATTTGTGTTAGATTTACAATAGCTGTTCTCTGAAATGAGAAAGTTCCTCCAGTTTTTTGGAAATATAAGTCAGAAGAAGAGAGAAGTAGAAAAATCAATCTTCATGGAGAGACATTTAATTGAGGCAGGGAATGGTATACAGAAAATTACGAATAAGTAGGATAACTCTTGCTCCCATGATAAGATAAATCACACGCCCGTGATTCGGAACGATTGCTGTGTACGACACCAAATCGCCCAGCAGAAATGCTAACACAGAACACACAAAACAAAGAGACATCCCAAAAAATTAAATAATGGAATCAAATCCTCCTTTTCGGTCTCTTCACCAACCAATAAACCAACAGACTTCACACAAGTGTACGTCTGTTCCTTCAATTCACTGACCAAAGCCATTGACCAATCAAAGCAGAACTTTGCGCAGTTCTTGAAGAAGTGTACTTTAGAATTTCGGTGACCAGATTTCCTGTTTTATACTTCTATTTTCAAACTTACGACTTTAAACTCCAGGTTTAGAGATTCTAGCTACTGCTCACAGGAAACGGACTGTGCAGGCATCCATTTGATAGAGCGTTTCTCAGACTTTGTGTTTTCCTGTGTGCTGGTTTCAGTCGAAGATTGAATGATACAGAGTTCACGTTCCCTGAAACATGACGCATTAATTGACGTTGATAGTGTGAAGGTGTTTTTTTTTTTTGTTTGTTTGTTTGTTTTTTCGGAAGCGACGTTTCCATCTTTACCAAATGGCGTTGTCTGCATGTTGAACCTCTTGAAACTGGTGAAATGCCGCTCTGGTAGTGAGAAAATAGAATCTCTTGATAGAAAACCGCCCCCCCCCCCCACCCCCCACCCCCACCCCCGCCAAACATTTTATCGATCACCCAGATAATTGTGTGGCAGTCATGTGGTTCAATGTGACCACCCTGATTTGGGTTGAATGTGACAGTGTGTTCATTGCCAGTCAACATCACCGTCCTTCCCACCTCTGTACCACACTGTGAGAAGGTCCTAGAACTGGGAGAGATTGAGAAGCAGCTGGAGATGAGTTTCAAAGATGTCAACTGCTTTCACTTCATATCACATGCTGCTTCTTCCCGCCTGTTCTAACCGTGCTTTGCCCTCACGGGAGCTTACGTGCAAAAGCTCCGCCTCAACCAACCAAACAAAATTACCAGCACATGATAGGTGCTTGCTCGTGTGGAGGGGGGGGGATAAGAACCTTACAGGATTATCACCCCTGAATGACTGTCTGCTCTCCAGTGAAGAAAAACACGTTTCGCATTCTCTAACGTGCAGACGGCATTCAACACTGGGTCTGTAAACACACTGGGAAGAGTAGAGAAGCGCTACAGACATAACACGCCGATCAAACGATTGGAGCGGAAAAAAAAAACTTGGCACAGATTCTTTGCCATAACTCTTCAAATCTGCCACAAAATGAGATTCCATGAGGCAGCCATCTTCTGCCTCGACAGTTACTTGCTCCTGATTTAAAGTTATCTGCCAGTGAGGTCTGAGGTTTCTGGGACTGTCTCTGATCAGTGGGCGTTTGTGGAGATACTGTGGGGTGTGAGAGATTGGTTCTCTATGCCACAACTTGAGATACAGTGGGGTGTGAGAGACTGGTTCTCTATGCCACAACTTGAGATACAGTGGGGTGTGAGAGATTGGTTCTCTATGCCACAACTTGAGATACAGTGGGGTGTGAGAGATTGGTTCTCTATGCCACAACGTTCCTCCTCTGTCTGTGTGGGGTGTGAGAGATTGGTTCTCTATGCCACAACTTTCCTCCTCTGTCTGTGTGGGGTGTGAGAGATGGGTTATCTATACCACAACTTTCCTCCTCTGTCTGTGTGGGGTGTGAGAGATTGGTTCTCTATGCCACAACTTTCCTCCTCTGTCTTTGTCTGTGTGGGGTGTGAGAGATTGGTTCTCTATGCCACAACTTTCCTCCTCTGTCTGTGTGGGGTGTGAGAGATGGGTTCTCTATGCCAGAACGTTCCTCCTCTGTCTGTGTGGGGTGTGAGAGATGGGTTCTCTATGCCACAACTTTCCTCCTCTGTCTGTGTGGGGTGTGAGAGATGGGTTCTCTATGCCACAACTTTCCTCCTCTGTCTGTGTGGGGTGTGAGAGATTGGTTCTCTATGCCACAACTTTCCTCCTCTGTGTGGATACAGTGGGGTGTGAGAGATAGGTTCTCTATGCCACAACGTTCCTTCTCTGTCTGTGTGGGGTGTGAAAGATTGGTTCTCTATGCCAGAACGTTCCTCTTCTGTCTGTGTGGGGTGTGAGAGATTGGTTCTCTAAGCCACAACTTTCCTCCTCTCTCTGTGTGGGGTGTGAGAGATGGGTTCTCTATGCCAGAAACGTTCCTCCTCTGTCTGTGTGGGGTGTGAGAGATGGGTTCTCTATGCCACAACTTGAGATACAGTGGGGTGTGAGAGATGGATTCTCTATGCCACAACTTGAGATACTGTGGAGTGTGAGAGATAGGTTCTCTATGCCACAACTTTCCTCCTCTGTCTGTGTGGGGTATGAGAGATGGGTTCTCTATGCCACAACTTTCCTCCTCTGTCTGTGTGGGGTGTGAGAGATGGGTTCTCTATGCCACAACTTTCCTCCTCTGTGTGGATACAGTGGGGTGTGAGAGATTGGTTCTCAATGCCACAACTTTTCTCCTCTGTCTGTGAATGCAGTTTGAATCGTCCCGAGGCAGGAGAGCTGGAACAGTGGCCTGAGAGTGAGCACGGGAGGTGTGGAGGCGGTGAGAATATCACTGGAAATCTGGCAGGCATCAGGCTTCTGAGTGGAAGGGAGGGGTTGGGGTATGTAGGGGTGTTCTGCTTAGTCGCTTCCATACGTGGCATAAGCACGTGCAAGGATCTTCGGGAGGCTGAAGCGGGCGGTGTTTTACAGGCATATGCTTTGAACTTAGAAACCGTTTATGTCCTTTGCAAGTACGTTTAAACTGAACTGCTGGTGCACATGCTGTCGTATAAAGTTTACGTCTGTAACAGGTGCTCGTACTTAACAACTGTATATGTGCTTTGGGGATACCCTTAAACTGCTCGTTCGTAATATCGTAGAAATTCTGGGCACGCAACGCAGGGTTATGTTTCAAACCGTTTATATTCTTTGAAGGATGCCTTAGTGCACATTTATATGGAGTCTTGAAAATGGAAAAATGTGGCCAAGATCGACGACAGACGTTGCCCTGGCCTGGTCCTCATGCTAAAATGTGGCCAAGATTGACGACAGACATTGCCCTGGCCTGGTCCTCATGCTAAAATGTGGCCAAGATAGAAGACAGACGTTGCCCTGGCCTGGTCCTCATGCTAAAATGTGGCCAAGATTGACGACAGACGTTGCCCTGGCCTGGTCCTCATGCTAAAATGTGGCCAAGATTGACGACAGACATTGCCCTGGCCTGGTCCTCATGCTAAAATGTGGCCAAGATAGAAGACAGACGTTGCCCTGGCCTGGTCCTCATGCTAAAATGTGGCCAAGATAGAAGACAGACGTTGCCCTGGCCTGGTCCTCATGCTAAAATGTGGCCAAGATAGAAGACAGACGTTGCCCTGGCCTGGTCCTCATGCTAAAATGTGGCCAAGATTGACGACAGACATTGCCCTGGCCTGGTCCTCATGCTAAAATGTGGCCAAGATAGACGACAGACATTGCCCTGGCCTGGTCCTCATGCTAAAATGTGGCCAAGATAGAAGACAGACGTTGCCCTGGCCTGGTCCTCATGCTAAAATGTGGCCAAGATAGAAGACAGACGTTGCCCTGGCCTGGTCCTCATGCTAAAATGTGGCCAAGATTGACGACAGACATTGCCTGGCCTGGTCCTCATGCTAAAATGTGGCCAAGATTGACGACAGACATTGCCCTGGCCTGGTCCTCATGCTGATCAGTTGAGCCTTGTGAAGTTCATGGTTGCACTTGATTCGTTTGGGGAGTCCGACACCCTTGGAACACACAGTCAGACGTCCTTGTGTTTTCAACCTATCTCAGTCTGGAACAAACTTACCCTACACTGCGACCCTCTGACTCTATCTTTCTTTCAGTCTTGTGCTTAAACTTGGTTTGAATGATGAGATTTACGTCCTATTTTCCGGAGGCAGGGTATACTCGCAGAAATAGGTCTGCATATTCGGTGGCAACTGTTGTCGCTGGCAGTAGTGGGTGAGTTCCATGTGAGGATCCGTCGTCTCTCGCTCTCCGAGCTCTGGTTCCTTTTGAACTGTAATTCAAATCCGGGTGTTTTTGCTCGGCCGATGATGGTCGTCGGTGTATTTCGCCTCTGTACCCCCCACCACCAAAAGACTGTCTTCAGGGCCACCAGGCGGCCTTCTTCGTGCTCGGGTGGCGATGGTCCTGTGCCGCGTGAGGCCGCCTCAAAGAGGGAGCGGGACGAAAGTCGCTGGAGCTCTGCACGAGTCCTTTCTGTTCTGTGGTCCATGCAGACTACAGCCGAGAGGGCCATTCTTCAGCCCGACCCCCTGAGGGGTGCCCCCATGCCTGGCCCAGAAGCATGGTATCCCAGACCACGGTAATCGTTGTGAGGCAGCGCTCTATCACTAATCGCCCCCATCTCCAGGAACCGTCTCCTGGCGTCACAGACGAGACCCGCCGTCACCTATACGGCTGGAAGGTTCTCTGCGCCGCCTGACGCTGACCTCTCACATCAGTGCCCCTCAAAGGAGAGCTGCTGCCTCTCCCTTGGTGTTCGCTGCTATGCCACCTCGCAACGAACTGCATTCTGCGCGCGTGCTTAAACCTGCTTCAACGAGTTTTATCGTTGCAGCTGTCCACCAGAGCTGCAGATGTCTGTCTCTTAAAGCCTGTAAACTCTACAGCGGTGTATGTTTGTGTTTGTAGACATACACACATGTGCGTGTGAATGTGTGTGTGTTTGGGTGGGAGAGATCACTGGGGTGATGGTTAGGGAGGTTACGGGGGACCCTATGGAGGGCGGCGGGGGGGGGGGGGGGGAGGAGCTATGGAAATCGAGAAAGACGCCATAGGTTGGGTGGGTTTGGGTTTTCTCTGTCACAGAGCCTAACAGTGCTGATGTGGATTAGATGTTTATTGTGCCTTGATGTGTAGTGTACCACCACGGGGGCAAATGTGGACTGTACACAATTTTGTTTTCCTTTTTTTTTTTTTTACTGTTTTGTTGTTGTTGTTGTTGTTGTTGTTGTTGTTGTTGTTTTTTGCGAAACAAGATTTGGTCTTCCACGTGTTTACCCTCACGAACACGCTTCAGCCACGTGGGGGGGGGGGGGGGGGGGGAACGGGGGGGGGGGGGGGGGCTTCTTCCATCCAGATTGCCCAGAACTTCAAATTTCACGAACTGAAATGTATGCGTGTTTGAAAGCAGGAAACGAACGCAGTTGCCAATAATTTAAGCATACGCAGCATCTCCTTTGGTGGGTTCCCTGTCGGCGAGTTGCCAGTGGCTGCTCACTGGGAAATGCGGGTGCTGGGAGCTGCTGCAACAGCACAAACCTAGGTCTGGTCGTGTGTGGGAAAAGGAGGAGGAGACAGAGCAAAAATAGATACAATTCTGACAACAAGTTAACCTGAACAACTAGCCAAGGTATATACTGCTTTGAAGTTAGTGTGTGGTATGGTTGCCATAGTGAAACCCGAAAGAACAGAAAGATTTTGGTCACGCTGGCAAGTTTTTTCCTGAGCAGCAGACCTTCACTATTCACCACAATGTCCCGCGCCTTGCACAAAAACGACGATCAACCCACCATCTGACCGAAACATGTGTGTTCTTTCTTTCACGATAAATCAGATCACGGCAGTATGCAGATCTGTTTATCCTCACGATGATGCCGTACTGTGTACACATGTCTGGCGAAAATACGTTTACGGCCAACTAAAGAGATAAAAGTCGAAGAAAAAGTCCTGGAGACAAAGTTCTTGTGCGGTAATTGGATTTGTGGAATGTAGCCATGGCGGAGGCTTTGACCAAAGAGCGACAACTCCTGCTAACTGGCGCGCGAAATCGCGTCAGCCTGTGTCTGTTTCTAGGACAACATGCTGTGAAACAAAAAAACAAAAGCAACAACAGCAAAACAAAAAAACAAAAAAACAAAATCGGCGACAGAGCGTGAGCTTGTGCCAAAGTATGCTGATGAATCGGGTTTGAAGATAATTTGTATAATTAGAAAGAACCTCTTTTCACCGCAATTAATGCAAGATCACGTGGTTCCTCTCGGGAAGAAGCCTCTGTAATGTGATGGCAGTTGAAAAATGGATGCTCCACCCCTCACCTCTCCGCTTCTACAGAAATCTGGAATTTTTTCCACACTCTTTGAAGAAAATGCGCTCTTTTTTTTTTGCTCAAAAGTACACCAGACGCAGTTTTAGGGTAAACATGTGCGAGCATGCCATACGTTGATGGCCCATTCCGTTCAAAGGAGTACCAGCAACAGGGTCTGAAAGTCACGTGGCGTCCTGTGTCTGGAAACCCCAGCCTGCAAATTGTATGGTGAGCACTGACTGACCGACTTTTGGCCATTCAGCGGGAAGTAGCCACATTTCATTCTCAACAGCTTCATGACAACGTTAGTAGTAGTAGTAGTAGTAGTAGTAGTAGTAGTAGTAGGGATCCGGATCCCTAAAGACCTCCTCTATGAAGAACTTGTGCAGGGAAAACGTCCCACAGGCAGACCACAGCTACGATTCAAAGACGTGTGCAAGAGGGACCTAAAGGCCTTGAACATCGACCAGAACAACTGGGAAGCAACAGCCCTCGAACGGTCAGCCTGGAGACGGACTGTGCAGAAAGGTCTCTCCAAGTTCGAAGAGACACTCGCTCAGCAGCACGGGGAAAAGAGAATGAGAAGAAAGGCTGCAGCCCAGGCAAACAAACCAGCGTCAGACTTCATCTGTGCCCTCTGCCACAGGGACTGTCATTCCCGCGTCGGACTGGCCAGCCACAGCCGTCGCTGTACCAGAATAGACACCTAGAGCGCAACTCCATAGTCTTCCGAGACTGAAAGATGCCTACTTAGTAGTAGTAGTAGTAGTAGTAGTAGTAGTAGTAGTAGTAGTAGTAATAATAGTAGTAGTAGTAGTAGTAGTTATAATCGTAGTAGCAGAAGCAGCAGCAGCAGCAAGCAGGGGCAGCAGAAGTAGAAGTAGTATGTAGTAGTAGCAGTAGTAGTAGTAGTAGTAGTAGTAGTAGTAGTAGTGAAAGTTCTTATACAGCGCCTTTCCTCCGTTAGAGACCAAGCTCTAAGCACTTTACAATCCATGCTCTCATATTTCGCGAAGTGGAAGACAGTGAAGTCTTAAGAGTGAAGACACTGTGTGGGATGGGGTCAGACACCACAGAAGCTCTTACTCACTCTCCTCACATCGAACGGCTGGCTCTCTAATGACGTGAACATCAGTTCACCTCCAGCTGTTCCCCAGAATCCCCCTTCCAGCAGCATGCTGGGAACGTCTGACCCAGAAGGTCACACCTTCCGAGCACTGACTCGGGCACCTGTTGGCTGCTTGGCGGACAGACAGGGTTTTTAAGCCTGCAGTAGATCCTAGCCCACGAGTAGTTCCAACTCACGACAGTTAGTTCCACCAGTCAACCGTCCCCAACCATGTGAGTAAAGGCCCCTCACTCTCCCTGACCTCCTGGCTATTCCCCCTTAGCCCACTCTTGCAGGAAGGAGGGGGAAGAGGAGCAGGAAGAGAAGAATAAAAAAAAAACACACATCAAATTAAGATGGTCTAGTCTTTTTTGTTTGAGTCTTTCATCGCATAACTTTTGTTGTAGACTTCACACAACTGTTCCTGCGTATCTTAACGTTGTCAAGCACATATTTTGACATTTAAAAAAAAATCAAAGTGCAAGTCAGCGCCAGTGAGCTTAAAGTGCATTCGCGTTCATGATGGGGCAGGAAGGTAGTTTCCATAACCTTTGAAAACGTCCTTTTTCTGTCCTCAGTTGTGACTGCTCTCATGCATGGGGATGCGCAGAATTCCTATTTTCTGAATAACGCATTTATCAAAAAGCTGCATGACGTTTATGTTCGTCAGACGAGGTGTTAGTTTTCTATGCAGTGTTGGAGTCAACTGAGAACGCTATGTCGTTAATCCTGGTTCAGATGGATAAGACGTAGAAACACTGTTTCTGTGATCTTTGGAATTTACGGTACTGCACTTGCAAACAGAAGCCAACTCAATTTATCAATCCTCGCCAAACGTGCTAAGACTCTAGAATTTCGTTGAAGTGATAAACCGTTCGGTGCAAGTGTTAAAGATGTTGGCTGCTTTTATTTCATCTCATCGTTGTTATTCCTTTTCCCTTCAATCTGTTTTAACTATGCTTCGCCCGGGAAAGTCCATATCATAAAAACCCTCCACCATAACCAACCCATGAAAAATTACCAGCACAGGCGAGGTGCTTACTCGTGAGGGGGAGATAATAACCTGACAGGATTATCACCCGTGAATAACCGCCTGCTCTTTGGTGAAGGAATCGGATTCAGCATTCTTCCACTTGCAGACGACTCTTGACACTAGGGAGTAAACGGACTGAGAGTTTCAGTTTCAGTTTCATCAAGGCCCAACGCGCTGGTCAGACCTTGAAATTAATTAACAACAAAGATGAAACAATTGAAGAAGAGGGTCTCGTGGCTACGACTCAGCGGATGTCTGACCTACGCATTAGCCCAACGCGCTGGTCAGACCTTGAGTGCCTACCTACCATGGTTTTGTGTGTGTGTGTGTGTGTGTGTGTGTGTGTGTGTGTGTGTGTGTGTGTGTGGTGTGTGTGTGTAACACACACT
>CM065741.1:47337272-47342272 GCA_033310375.1 Conus canariensis | reverse complement strand
CTCTCTCTCTTTCTCTCTCTCTTTCTCTCTCTATCTTTCTCCCTTTCTCTCTCTTTCTCTCTCTCTCTCTCTCTCTCTCTCTCTCTCTCTCTCTTTCTCTCTCTCTCTCATACACGTTTCTCCCCCCCCCCTACCTCCTCTCTCTCCCTGCATTTTCCCTGTTTCCCTTCCTTTGCCCACCCTTGAAAGAAGGAGAGGGAGGAGAGACAGACACAGAATAGGAAGGAGGCCACATCGTTTACGGTCTTGAGTGTTCCCTCATCAATGGTCTCACAAACTTCAACACCTATTCTTCCACTTCTCAGGGTTGCCAGATGCTGATGAAAACGAAGTCGATATTCTGCAAGAAAGCTTTAAGTACGTATGAACTTCAGTTCTAGATTATTGTGGGTTTTTTTTCAGCTTCTTCAAAAGCCTAGGGGGAAAAAACGCTTCTGTGGCTGGTAAGTAGTTTAATGAACGTTTTGAGATTTTTTATTTCTCTCTTACTTGAACTGTGGCTGCCCACATAAATGAGAATCCTAGAATTCTTTTTTTTTCTCTGAAATATGAAGCATTTATTCTGGTTCCCTGACCTTTATGTTTCTCAGATGTGACGTCAGTTTTCTTTGAAGAGTTTGAGTTAACTGAGTGTAATATGTTGTGAATCTTATGTCAAATGGTTATGACGTACAATGATGTTGAGTGAAATCTGAAAATGCAAACAATGTATATGTAAACCTGCAGCATCCACGACTGTCCTATCTCTCTTTGCCAATAATGTGTACCAGATCTGGAATTTGGTTGATTAGAATAACAGCCCAGGGCGAGTTTTAAAGCTGAAGACTGCTTTCACATCATTACAGCTTTATTTTTTCCCTTCTCTTCAGTCTGTTTCAACAATGCTTTGCCCTCGAGAAAGCTCACCTGATAAAAGCTTCTCTGTAATCAACCAATCAAGATTACCAGTGCATGTTAGGCGCTTTCCTGTGGGGGAAGAGAAGAACCCGACAGGGTTTTTACCTTTGAATGATTGTCTGCTCTCCAGTGAAGAAACACATTCAGCATTCTTCAACTTGCAGACGACATTCGGCGCTGGCCATGGAAATTGCCAGAAAAATTGCAAAGAACTCGAACAGAAATAAATCGATCGGAGGGATAAAAAATCTTGGCACACATTCTCTCACATAACTCTTCAGATCTGCCACAAAACCCGAATGGGAGTCCAGGAAGTGACTCTGTCTCTGGCTGTACAGTTCTCTGCTCCTGATTAGAGTTATCCGCCAGTGGGGTTGCAGGGACTGTCTTTGATCAAGTTGAGGTAATGGAGATGGGGAGGGGTGTGGAAGATTGGTTCTCCTACACCAGAACTGTTCTCCTCTGTCTGAGAATGCCACGTCAATCATTTCTTGGCAGGACAGCTGGAACAGTGCCGTGGAGGTGAGGGGGTCAGGGGTGGAGGTGGGCGGATGTCTGTGGAAACCTGGTGGGCATTAGCACTCTTAGTCTGGGGGGTAGAGTGTTGGTGGGGGAGGGGGGGAGATTTGGGGGTGGGGGGCTTTGCTGCCACTGTCACGTCCATACGTGGCACAAATATGTGGACGTTAGATTAAGAAGCGTGTGGCATTTTATTGGTATGGGGTTTGAACCTGAAAACTTTTTGTATGCTCTGCGAGTGCTTTTAAACTCCTAGCACACCTGATCTCAATGTTTGTATGGCCGGTATGTAGTTTAAAAAAAGTTTTGTTTTGTTTTCCCAAATTGTGACCGTCCTTATAAATGAGAATCCTAGAATCTCTGTTCTCTAAAATATGGAGTTTCTTCCAGATGCCTGACGTGTATGTTTAACGGAGGTGACGTCCCTTTACTGTGAAGAGTGGGAATCAACGGAGTGTGGTATGTTGTGAATCCTACATCAAATGGTTATGATGCACAATCAATGTTCCGTGACCTTTTGAAAGACAACATTGTACATGTCAACATGTAGCAATCACGACTGTCCTATCTCTGCCAAAATTTGTACAGAGTCTGGAATTTGGTCGAAAGGATTGCCAGGCCAGAGCTAGTTTTAAAGATGCTTTCATTTCATTGCTTTCGTTTTCTCCTTCAGTCTCTTACGATGCTTTGTCGTGAAGAAAGCCAGTCTGAAAGAAAAGCTTCTGTGCTACAAAGCAGTCCAGACTACCAGTACACGTGGAGAAAGATGAGAACCCGACAGGTTTATTTCCCCTTAATGACTGTCTGCTCTGTACAGAAGGAAACGTATTCGGCATTCTTCAACTTGAAGACGACCTTCGGCACTGACCGTGTAAATTGACTGAGAAGAGTAGAGAATTCGAACAGAAGTAAAACATCGATAAAACGATTGGACGGGAAAACATCTTGGCACAAATTCTCTCCTATGACTCTTCAGATCTGCCACAAAATCCGGATGGGAATCCAGGCATTGGCACTGTCTGTGGTTTAACGGATATCTGCTGTTGATTAGAGTGATCTGCTGGCGATGACGCAGGGACTGTGTTTGATCAAGGGAGTTAATGGGGATGGGGAGGGGGGGGGGAGATTGGTTCTCCTACACCAGATCTTTCCCCCTCTGTCTGAGAATGTCATGTAAATCATTACTAGGCAGGAGAGCTGGGGGTGGGGGGGGAGGAGGGGGTCAGGGTGTGGAGGTGGAGTGGATGTGTTTCGAAAGCCTGGCAGGCATTAGTACTCTCAGTTTTGGGGGGAAGAGTGTTGGGGAGGGGGGATTCTACTGCCACTGTCGCTTCCATTAGTGGCATAAACATGTGGAAGGATGTTAGAGAAAGAAGCGTGTGGCATTTTATTGGCATGGGTTTTTAAATTAAAAACTATTTATATATGCTCTGCGAGTGCTGTTAAACTCCTAGTACACCTGGTGTCAATGTTTCTGTAGCCAGTTTGTAGTTCAATAGTCGTCTTGATTTTTTTCCCTGAATTGTGAGCACCGTCATCAATGAGAATCCTGGAATCCCTGTTGTCCATGGAGAATTTACCCCGCCTCCCTGACCTTTATGTTTGTCAGATCTGACCTTACGTAAAACAGTGGGAGTCAACTGAGTGTGGTATGTTGTGAATCCTACAACAAACGGCTGTGATGTAGAATCAATGTTCTGTGACCTTTTGAAATACAAGATTGCATTTGTAAACATGCAGCCGCCACAACAGTCCTATTTCTCTCTGCCAAAATGTGTACTGCTTCTGGAATTTGCTTGACTAGATTAACAGCCCGGAGCGAAGGCTGTTGACATTTCATTGCCGCATATTTCCCCTTCTCTTCAGTCTATTTCAACCATGTTTTGCCATCAAGAAAGCTAATCTGAAAGTGAAAATGAGCTTCTCTGTAACCAACCAATCAAGATTGCCGGTACACCTTAGACGCTTTCCTGTGGGGGGAGATAAGATCCCGACAGGATTATTACCCTTGAATGATTGTCTGCTCTCCAGTGAAGGAAACGCTTTCAGCATTCTTCAACTTCCAGACGACATTCGGCGCTGGGCATGTAAATTGACTGAAAAGTGTAAAGAACTGGGACAGAAATATGATGTTCAGAGGGAAAAGCTCTTGGCACACATTCTCTCCCATGACTCTTCAGATGAGCCACAAAATCCGAATGGGAATCCAGGCATTAGCACTGTCTCTGGCTTAGCGGATATCTGCTGTTGATTAGAGTGATCTGCTGGCGATGACGCAGGGACTGTCTTTGATCAAGGGGAGTTAATGGGGATTGGGAGGGGTGTGGGAGATTGGTTCTCCTACACCAGACCTTTCCCCCTCTGTCTGAGAATGTCATGTAAATCATTGCCAGGCAGGACAGCTGGAACAGTGGCCTGGGGGGGGGGGGGGGGCGCGTAGGGTGTGGAGGTGGAGGGGATGTGTTTCGAAACCTGGCAGGCGTTAGTACTCTTGGGTTTTTGTTTGTTTGTTTGTTTTTTTGTTTTGTTTTTTTTTTTTGGTTTTTTTTTTTTTTTTTTTTTTTTGGGGGGGGGGGGAGTGCTGGGGGAGATGTTTGTTTTTTGTTTTTTTTTTTTTTTTTTTTTGGGGGGGGGAGTGCTGGGGGAGAGGATTGTTTGGTCGGGGGGGGGGGGGGGGTCTGCCACTACTGTCACCGCCAAAAGTGGCACAAGAATGTGGAAGGACGTTTGAGCCACGAAGCCTATGGTATTTCATGGGCATATGCTTGGAATTTTAAATCTCTTTTAATGCGTTGAGAATGGCTTTAAAACTGCTAGTGCACCTGGCCTCGTAGAGAACGTAGTTTTCCTAAATGTGCGGGTGTTGTAACAATCGTATGTGTCTTTTAGTAATACACGCCAACTGCTTGTGCGTTGCCATGAAGATACACTAAGTTAGACTTCAGAGTGTTGATAGCCTTGGAAAGATGCCTGAGAGCACACGTAGGTAGAGCTGGGTCAGAGAATAATGTCATGGAGATACAAGACTGTCGGTGGTCTGGACAGTCTTCATGCTAATCAGCTGAGCTCTGTGAAAGAAATGGATGCATTGGATGTGTTCAGAAAGTTCAACAAGCTGAGCTCTGTGAAAGAAATGGATGCGTTGGTTGTGTTCAGAAAGTTCAACAAGCTGAGCTCTGTGAAAGAAATGGATGCGTTGGATGTGTTCAGAAAGTTCAACAAGCTGAGCTCTGTGAAAGAAATGGATGCGTTGGATGTGTTCAGAAAGTTCAACAAGCTGAGCTCTGTGAAAGAAATGGATGCGTTGGATGTGTTCAGAAAGTTCAACAAGCTGAGCTCTGTGAAAGAAATGGATGCGTTGGATGTGTTCAGAAAGTTCAACAAGCTGAGCTCTGTGAAAGAAATAGATGCATTGGATGTGTTTAGAAAGTTCATCAACCCTAGAAGCGGAAACAGAAACACCCCGACATAGGTCGTTTTTCTCACAGGACTGTCTGAGTATGGAATGCCCCACGGGCCCACAACATTGCTTTCCATCTGGTTTCTTCTCCTCCTTCTTCTTCTCCTTCTTCTCCTCCTTCTTC
>CM065741.1:47324772-47329772 GCA_033310375.1 Conus canariensis | reverse complement strand
TGAGTCTTCAATACCACATAGGTCAGTGTCACGTGTTGTTGATTTCTAACGCGCTGTAGGCCCCAACACAGATTCTTTTTCTCATGTTCTGCTCCCCCCCCCCCCTCCGTCCCCCCTTCCAGTTCACCATCAGTAGACCAACTCTCTGACTGGCTAGTTTCAGTTTCAGTTTCAGTTTCATCAAGGAGGCGTCACTGCGTGCGGACTAGTCCATAATTATACGCTACACTACATCCGGCAAGCTTTGAGACCACACTGCGTATGGTTTTAATTAAGCTGATGGATCAATTAATTGATGACTAAGAGGAGAGAATTGAAGACAAGGCTCTCGTGGCTACTACGACTTAGCAGATGTCTGACCTACAGCATTGGCCCAACGCGCTGGTCAGACCTTGAGCGCCTACCTAACATTGGTTGTGCCATTTTTATCAGTGTGTGTGTGTGTGTGTGTGTGTGTGTGTGTGTGTGTGTGTGTGTGTGTAGTGAATCTACACATGTGTGTATGGATGTGTGGGCACGGGCCCATGTGTGTGCGCGAGCACATGTGTGTGTGCATGATGAACGTGTATGCGTATGCATGAGTGTGTGTGTGTGTGTGTGTATGTGTGTGTGTGTGTGTGTGTGTGTGTGTGTGTGTGTGTGTGCTTGTGTGTGTATGTGTGCGCGCACGTGTGTGTGTGTGTGTGTGTGTGTGTGTGTGTGTGTGTGTGTGTGTGTGTGTGTGACTGGGGTAGATATTCTGTGAAGGATTGATGTCGCAGTCAGGATGACTGGCATGAAGGGGAGAGGGATGGGGAGGGAGAGGAGCGGGAGGGAGGGGAGGGGAGGGGAGGGGGAGGGGAAGGGAGGAGGTGGAGGGGAGGGGGAGGGCAGAACGGGGAAGGAAGGGGAGAGGTCGGCGGAGTGCTTCGTGTATGTGTGAGTGTCACTTTTTACACCCCGCACGTATGCAGCTTGTTTCCTTCACATTTTCTCCTCTTTGTCTGTGGATCAGTCTGTCTGTCTGTCTGTCTGCCTGTCTGTCTGTCTGTCTGTCTGTATGTATGTATGTATGTATGTATGTATGTATGTATGTATGCATGTATGTATGTATGTATGTATGTATGTATTTCTGTCTGTCTTTTAGTCTATTTGTCTGTCTGTCTTTCTCTCTGTCTCTGTCTGTCTGTCTATCTGTCTGCCTCTCTCTCTCTCTCTCTTTTTTTTCTTTTTTTTTTTTTTTTACACACACACGCACGCGCGCGCACGCGCGCACCTGCACACACACAGGCACGCATGAACGCATGCACGCATGCACATACGCGCACACACAAACACACACACGCACACATGCATACAGACACACAGAGAGAGAGGGGGGGAGAGGGTGAGATGCGTACAAATATATGTAGATAAATACGTACACACACACACACACACACACACACACACACACACACACACACACACACACACACACAGAGGCATGCATACACACACACACACACACACACACACACACATACGCCACACACACACAACACACACACACACACACACACACACTACATACATACATACATACATACATATATACCGGAGAGAGATATGCATACATACATACATACATACATACATACATACATACATACATACGTATGTATTAGGACATAATAATGCACACACACACACACACACACACACACACACACAACACACACACACACACACACACACACACACACACACACATATGGTAGAAAAAGTTGATGAAGACAGAGAAGAAGGGAGGGGGGGGTGAGGAAAGGGTAGGAACGGGAGAAGAGAGGAGGGAGGGGGAGGAGGTAACCCCAGCTGTAAACACTGTCCAACAAGGTCAAATAAAAAGACAAAAAGAAAACAAAAAAGTTAAGAAAAAAAAGAAGCTCAGCTGCCAAGAATATTACGCTAATAGCACATAAATCTGACAATTTTACTGGAAGGAGTATTGGGGTGGGGATTGGGCGGGGGGGGGGGGGGAATGGGAGGGCGTGTGGGGGGGGAGGGAGGGGCAAGAGAAGACAGAATTGGAACCAGTGGCGTGAGGGAGAAGGCGGGGAGGGTGATGGGTAAAGAAGTGATAGAGGGGAGGTAAGAAATGAAGATGGTAAAGGAAGGGACATTACTTGGGACGAAATGAATAAGCTGATAGCTTGTTGAAACCACGCCATTGACTGAGGTAAATAAATGAATGAATGAATAAATAAATGAATAAGTAAATCAAAGGATATACAAGAGTCATCTCAAAACGAATTTTTTAAGAAATGATTCATAGGACACAAGAAAGACATCTCAAAAGTATCCGAAAAAAAAAAAACTAATCTAAAAGACGGACATCTGCGCATGTTTATACAGGCACTCATGATCATCTTTTTTTTGTGTGAGAAGAAAAAGAAATACTCACAACACGAGAGAGAGAGAGAGAGAGAGTATTAATAAAACGTGTAGCAAAAGAACATCCTTGTACGAACAGACATCCGTCAATGTCTCCTCATACAAACACAAAGAAGAGAAAGGATGGGGAAGAAGAAAGAGGTGGGGATGGGAGCAAGGTACAACAGGGGGTTGGAGGGTGGGAACCAGGATGCTTATGAGGGAAAGGGAGAGAGAGGGACGGGGGAGGGAGAGAAAGAGACAGACAGACCGACAGAGAGAGAGAGAGGAGAGAGAGAGAGAGGAGAGAGAGAGAGAGAGAGAGATTTAAGGGAAAGCGGCAAGGAGGGGGCTAGAGAAAGAAGATAAGATTCGGGTCGTGAGGGCGACTCTAGGTAGAACATCAATAAACTAACGAAGGACATCAACAGTGAAGGAGAAAAAAACACAGAGAAGAGACGACAGGCGGACGGACGGACAGACAGACAGACGGACGGACAGACAGGCAGACGGACAGAAAGAAAGAAAAACAAAGAAAAAAAAAAGACAGAAAGAAAGAAAGAAACAGAGAGAGAAACAGAGAGAGAGAGAGAGAGAGAGAGAGAGAGACAGAGAGACAGACAGACAAACAGACAGAAAGACACACAGACAGGAACAAACAAAGAAACAAGACAGACAGACAGACAGAAAAAAAGAAACAAAGAAAGACAGACAGACAGGAACAAACAAAGAAACAAGAAAGACAGACAGAAAAAAAAGAAACAAAGAAAGACAGACAGACAGGAACAAACAAAGAAACCAGAAAGACAGACAGAAAAAAAGAAACAAAGAAAGACAGACAGACAGAAGAAAAGAAGGCACGAAAGAAAGAAAGCAAAAGGAAAGAGAGAAAGAAAGAAAGAAAATGGTGAAGGATGAGAATAAGAGCAGGAAAGCGAATTTGGAGGGACACCCGGACATTTAAAACAAAAAAAGAAAAAAAATTAGACCCGTTCTGGATTATCTGTCGAAGAAATAAAAGTGGGCGGGGGGGGGGGGGGGGGTCAAGTGAATGGTTGGAGAGGGGGAAGGGGGCTGAGAGAGAGGGAGGGAGGGAGGGGGAAGGTGACGACAGTTGGGACGTTGTGTTATCCCACGGACTCTTCAACGCAGCACTTATCACGCGCTTGCTGTTTACTGTGCCTCGACGGCTCCTGTGATAACTGCCGTTTGAAGCTCCGTGACTATGAATCGCTTCCAGCCCTCGCTCTCGCACTGAGAGGGTGGCGGGGGTGGGAGAGGGCGTGGAGAGGGGTGCGGGGGGAGTGTCTGGGGCCTGGCGTTCTGACTAGACGGAGAGAGAGAGCCTGCTGGGGTTTGAGTTTGAACCTTCGGGGTAATTTATTTGGGATTTTTTTTTTTTTTTTTTTGGGGGGGGGGGGGGTGAGGAGAAGGGAGGTGGGGGTAATCCAGTGACTGTTGTGGGGTGGGGGGTGGAGGAAGAGGGGGAGACGGATGAAGGATGTCCAGAATGGGGCGGGAGAGGGAGAGAGAGAGAGAGAGAGAAAGAGAGAGAGAGAGATTAGTTGGCTTGCTGGCTTCTCTCTCTCTCTCTCTCTCTCTCTCTCTCTCTCTCTCTCTCTCTCTCCTCTCTCTCTTAGAGCCAAGGCTTATAGCATCAAAGCCGTTCAAAGTCTCTATGATTCTTTTGTGCAAGTGCCAGCCAATAAACTTTTAAATTTCTTGCATGGAGATGGTGGCTTCTCTCTCTCTCTCTCTCTCTCTCTCTCTCTCTCTCTCTCTCTCTCCTCTCTCTCTCTCTCTCAGAGCCAAGGCTTATAACATGAAAGTCATTAAAAATCTCTGTGATTATTTTGTGCAAGTGCTTGGCAATAAACTTTAAAATTTCTTGCATGGAGATGGTGACTTCTCTCTCTCTCTCTCTCTCTCTCTCTCTCTCTCTCTCTCTCCCCCATCCCATTCCATTCTCCACTTTTCCCTATCCCCCTCCATCCTCTCCCTCTGTTTCCGTTGTCCAGGTCAAGCGCATAACAAGAATACCCCCCCCCCCCCCCCCCCCCCCCCCCCAACCTGTTTGCTTCTGAACGTGGTTTATGAGAGACTCCGTTCGCTGCCCGTAAATACAACTGCCGGAAGTCTGAAAATCAAATTTTACAGGAGACGAAAAAACACTGATGATTTATCCCCACAAGATACACTGCCAGCTGAGTTACGGTACAAGTATTTTGATGACAGCATGTTTATTTATAGGACAATGTGATTGGGACTTGGCTGCATTATGCCCCTTGGTCCGCTCTTACAGCCTACCAAAAATCTCAAAAATGCAAAATATTCGAGTTACGGCAGTTGTATTTCCGGGCAGCGGACTTTGAGATCGACTCGCTTCCTTCTTGAAGTAAAGTCTCTTAGTATTTCTCTATGTACCCCGCCCCCACCCCTACCCCCCACCCCCACCCCCCACCCCTTCTCTTATGAACTTGCAGCCCCAACCTGATGCGTCTTCTGCGGTCGGCTGGGCTTTAAACACCAAGGCACGTGTGGGAATACAATAACTTCAGTGAAGTATTATCTTGGGTAAATAATTATTCCCCATGAAAACAACTAATTAT
>CM065741.1:47317272-47319772 GCA_033310375.1 Conus canariensis | reverse complement strand
GCACAGACAGAATCCCTGCACCGCCAAAGGAAAGAAGGAAGAAATTACAAAACAAACCTAATGCGTTGGACTGGACTACAGCACAGACAGAATCCCTGCACCGCCAAAGGAAAGAAGGAAGAAATTACAAAACAAACCTAATGCGTTGGACTGGACTACAGCACAGACAGAATCCCTGCACCGCCAAAGGAAAGAAGGAAGAAATTACAAAACAAACCTAATGCGTTGGACTGGACTACAGCACAGACAGAATCCCTGCACCGCCAAAGGAAAGAAGGAAGAAATTACAAAACAAACCTAATGCGTTGGACTGGACTACAGCACAGACAGAATCCCTGCACCGCCAAAGGAAAGAAGGAAGAAATTACAAAACAAACCTAATGCGTTGGACTGGACTACAGCACAGACAGAATCCCTGCACCGCCAAAGGAAAGAAGGAAGAATACAACAACTAAGGTTGATGGACTACAGACAAAGAATCTGCACGCAAGAAAAAAAAAATTACAAAACAAACCTAATGCGTTTCGACCTATTTGGTCTTGTTCAGGCGAGACAAATATCATCCCGGACCATGAAAACGAAAGACGAACAGACAGTCACTTCTCTCTACGAACTGGGTGCACAAAAAAGGCTGGAGACTGGAAACGAGGCTGAAGGGGAGACAACACTGGTTAAAATGATAATGATAATAATGGTTAAAAAATAAAAAATAAAAATAAGAATAAGAATAATGATAACAACCGTTTCAGTTTCAGTTTCATCAAGGAGGCGTTACTGCGTGCAGACTAGTCCATATATGCTACACCACATCCGCTAAGTTTTGAGACCGCACTACGGATGATTTGTTGATAACAGTAATAATGGTAATAATGACAATCATCGTCATCATCATGGCAATAATGACAATCATCATCATTATCATCATCATCATCATCATCATCATCATCATCATGGTAATAATGACAATCATCAACAACAATAATTATAGAAATAAAAGAGTAATCATCATCATCATCATATACTAATAGTGCTAAGAATAATGGTGATAGTTATCGTACTGAAAACAATAACAGTACTAATAGGAGAAAAAGAAGAGGAGTTAGAAGATGGTTACTATAACATGGTTACAATAACAATAGTAATAATGACCATCATCATCATCATCATGGTAATAATGACAATCATCATCATGGTAATAATGACAATCATCATCATCATCATCATCATCATCATGGTTCATTCACTTCATCGATGGATCTTTCAGAGTGTCGCTACCATTTTCTAACCATCACAGCAGGTGTCTGTGTCTCTCGGGCCTGGTTGAAGCTGCTTATGTTGTGTGAAAGGGGAAGCTTGGGCTACAGTGCTAAACAACTGCCTACCAACTCTGATGACACGCTTTGGGACTGGGACCCGAAGACGTCAGACGGGTGACCAGTGCGTCGCTATGTCTTCGTGATTTTGTGTGTCAATAGGCATGGTATTATCAAGGCGTGGGTGAAGACGATCTGTGCGGAGTTATTTCCCTTCACAGCAGCCCGTTAAACCTGGTGAAGTCTCTTGACAGCTTTGATGTACAAGTATTGCTCTTCAACGCGGTTGTGAATCATTCATCAAGTATATGAAGCGCGTTCTGTGTCTGTCTGTCTGTCTGTCTGTCTGTCTGTCTGTCCGTCTGCATAGTTGCTCCATACAAAAATCCAATTTTCGTCTGACCTACGAATTGGACATAACGATTCTCAGCATACTGCACAGACCAGGACTGAATCCTTTTTGTGCTAGACAGTCGTATCTTTAATAGGACAATATTGCAAAGAATGGCCATGGCAGGACTTGAAGCCGATCAAGGGAAGCAACTGTAATCAGACCTAAGACAGAGTTACAAAGAGAGAGATCAAGAGGGGGGGGGGGGGGGGACTAAGACAGTCGGAGGAGGTGGGGGATGAATGGGAATGGAGGCGAAGGGGGGGGGGGGGACGAGGGGAGGTGGCAACGGAAACAGATAGATGTGTATATATAGAATCTATGTCTATAAATGTGTGTGTGTGCGTGTGGAGAGAGAGAGAGAGAGAGAGACAGACAGACACAGACAGACAGACAGACAGACAGACAGACAGACAGACAGACAGAGAGAGAGAACAAAGCATATATACAACCACACACACAACTGAGCAGCATACATCCCTACCTATTATACACCGAGGTGCAGAGTGGGGATAGGGATGAAGGAGTAAGCGGACACGTGGGTGTAAACATGGCTGACGGCAGGTGGAAACCCTCCCGTCTGTCGTGTGAACAGAACCTGCGCCTGCTTAGGGTCGCCTTTCCACTCCTGCCAGCGACTCGTCAGCAGAGCTGACCTGGTTGTGCTAAGCTCGGCATGATATCTCACAGAGACATGCTACTGTACTTCTCTATAACTCAATGGCGTTCTCGCTACCACGAGGGGGGGGGGGGGGGGGCAATCCCCCAATCCTATAGCTTACCAAGGCAGCCAGTG
>CM065741.1:47304143-47306643 GCA_033310375.1 Conus canariensis | reverse complement strand
CCCTGAGGTTGACGTGTAAAGTGGCGAGTCTCATGAAAAAGGTAACAGTTTATTTCACTTTGAGAGTGTTCACGGTGTCAGTGTTTCTATCAGAGGACGGCAGGGAGTTCCAGATAACGGGAGCTTTATACTAGAACGACCTTTGGCTAGGTGACTTAACAAATCTTAAATAAATGTTAGCGAACCGCCCAGAGAAACGTGGACAAACGAGTCACAAGACAAAACACGACGCGTTTGGACCTCTTAGGTCTTCTTCAGGTGAGACACAAACAAATAGGACAACGAAAATGAACGAATTTGTTACTTAGCTTAGATCTCTTCAGTCTTCAGCGCAAGGTAGGCAGGCGTTGAATCTTGTGCTGAAGACTGAAGAGATCTAAGCTAAGTGACAAATCCGTTCATTGTCATTGTCCCATTTGTTTGTGTCTTGCCTGAAGAAGACCTAAGAGGTCGAAACGCGTCATGTTTTGTCCTGTGACTCATTTGTCCACGTTTCTCTTGGCGGTTCGCTAACATTTATTTAAGATTTGTTTAGATTTCCGCCTGCAGTCGTCTCACTTTGCAACTAGATGACTTCAGATTAGTTTTGGGGACTCGCAGTACGGTTTTAATTCTCTGAACTGGTCTGAGAGAGCAGGATGGCTGATAGATCCCAAGAAGAACAACAGAGAAATAGGGTGATGAAGATCCAACAATCGAGCAGGATGGCCGATAGATCCCAAGAAGAACAACAGAGAAATAGGGTGATGAAGATCCAACAATCGAGCAGGATGGCCGATAGATCCCAAGAAGAACAACAGAGAAATAGGGTGATGAAGATCCAACAATCGAGCAGGATGGCCGATAGATCCCAAGAAGAACAACAGAGAAATAGGGTGACGAAGATCCAACAATCGAGCAGGATGGCCGATAGATCCCAAGAAGAACAACAGAGAAATAGGGTGATGAAGATCCAACAATCGGACAGTCAGTGCAGCAGTCTGGAATTAAATTCAAGATACAAATTGCAACCCGTGAAGTTTAAACAGTCGTGGAGTGACATGACTTCTCTTCCACTTCCTGAAAAATCCAGCAGACAGCATTGTTCTGAAAATATTAAGGATAAGAAATGTCTATGAAAATAAATACAGACCAGCGATAGGTGAATTACGGTAGTCTAGGCGACTCAAAATCAGGGTAGTGACCAGCTGAATCGCAGCGTCTGGAGTTCGAGAGCCACGAATTGACTCCACTTCCCTCAGTTACGGTTGGCAGGTGGACGGAGTTGACTGATGTGATCGTGCATGAACGGTTTAACAACACAAATGTTCCGCACAAAAAGTTGAAAGGGAATTTCGGTCACTCCCGCCCTTAGAACACTCTCCGAGGCAAGGGAGAGCTACTTTTTAAAAGCCAGGACAGACAGCTGTTCGTTCTTCGTTCGCCATAGCGTTTGCTGTCAGTCAGCCGGACTTTGTTTTGCCGCATCCAGTTTTCGATAGAAGAGATACAGAGAGAAATATGAAGAATGACAGTCATATCAGAGGGGGGGGGGGGGGGGGGGTGCTGAATCTTCTAGCCGAATGCCATCGACATATTTGTGAAAATGACAGCCGTATTCAGAAATCACATTGTATTACGGGTTATACAACATGAGAAGGACCGACCCCATGGCAGAGCCCTGCAGGACACCATAGTTCAGAGGCCTGGGTGGGACCAGAAGGCCTCAGTAGTGAGAGACTGTGTTGTTCTTCTTCTGCGGTCGATTGTAACTGGCTGCGACAGATCTTCAATCCTGTCGCCACGATGAATCCCACAGTCTTCTCGAGGTCTTGACGGCTGCCCCAAAGCTACATCTGCAGCTCTGCGCCCTCTGGCCAGGTTTAATGCCGTAGAACATCATGGGCTGGACAGCGTTGTGAGGATTTGTTCTGGGGTCTGAGATCCAGTGCCACGCAGTCATTCATATATGTGGGCAATCTTCATTCAGCTGAGGTGGCTCAGCAGTCGGCAGTGGCCAGTTCTCAGTCTGAAGAGGATTGTTTGCTGGTATCTCTGGAGCTGATGGTTTGGATCAACTGTGTTCGGTTAGACAAGAGGATTGTTTGCTGGTATCTCTGGAGCTGATGGATGGGATCAACTGTGTTCGGTTAGACAAACGCGAGGGGAACCGAGCAAAAGCAGTCCTTGATATGCAAGAGTGAAAACTTTGTTAGAAAAGAGGCGGAGCAATGGTCCAAAGTGTCGAAAGCTGCAGACAGAACTATAGGGGCAAAAATGGAAACTACCCTAGTGTGAGCAGCTGACAGCATGAGACCTGTGACACGAAGCAGGCCTGTTTTCAGTGTAACAGAACTCAGGTTACGTCTCAACGGTGATGTTATCTTTTATTTCTATTTGGTTTAAATTGTGACGAATTTGGATGAAGATTTTAAACTGTACAGTTCGTGATTTTGAACTTTTGAAATGCTCTCTCTCTCCTCTCCATCTCTCACCTGCTTTCTTTATTTCTACTCTTGTG
>CM065741.1:47289143-47296643 GCA_033310375.1 Conus canariensis | reverse complement strand
AACCTCTGACATCTTTCCTGCACAGCTGACTGTAGACGATGTGATGTCTGACCCCGCTCACCATGACCAGTGTATTGACTCTGACACTGATGATCAGACTCCCCTCCTCGTTCTTCGCAGGACACTGTGATTAATGATTATGGTCAAAAATTACTTAGTTTATGTACCGGTTTTGATCTGTATATTTTGAATGGTGTTTGTTTAGGAGACACAGATGGTTGTTTCTTTTATATAGCTCCCTCTGGAAACAGTGTTCTTGATTATTTTATTTTCTCTACTTCTTTGTGCTCTCTACCCAGAAGACTTTTTGTTCATGAAAAATTCACTCAAAGCACATGCCTGTCGAATGCGTTGTGATGTGTAACCAGCAAACGGATGATGCTGAAGTTAATGACTCGCCTATTTTCAAACTAGTTTGGTCTGAAGATAGGCGAGAAGACTTTCTATATCAAATTAATTTACCAGAAAACAAAACCTCGCTTGAGCAAGCGAAACAGTCAATTGAAGTTGACATGGACAGTGCACTTGATTTGTTTTCTGCCACCCTAAAATCTGCCGCCTCTTGCATGTCCGTAAAGCAGGGTGGTTGTAGGACCATCAAAGGTAATGTTTGGTTTGACTCGGAGTGCTATGAAAGTCGAAAGAATACCAGAAAAGCACTACGCGATTTCAAACGTTTACAAAAAGAAAACCCCACAGAGGATGGACACGAATACTTTGAGAAGAGAAGGTCATATAAAAAGTTATTGGAGGATAAGGAGAAAACATACAAACCGAAATGTAGAGCAGAACTTGAACAGAATGTAAACGACTCCAGACAGTTTTGGAAAAATGTAAAACATTTTTCAACGAAAAGTAGAAAGGTTGGTAGTATTACGGATGTAGAGTGGTTGCAACACTTTAAGAGGGTCTTTGAAGTAGATACTAATGTTTCTATGGATGACGATTCTCCGATTTTTGAACCAGATTTTGAAGAAGAAAATGATAATTCAGATTTTGGACCATTGAATGATGATATTACTGAAGAAGAAGTAGTAGACTCAATTAATCACTAAAAAAATAACAAAGCAGCAGGTCCAGACGGTATTTTGCCTGAATTACTCAAATCTTCGAGGGATACAGTTGTTCCTTTCCTTCTGCGATTTTTAATGCTGTTTTTTCATCAGGTCAGTACCCAGCAGCTTGGACCGAGGCTATCATGCAACCGGTGCATAAGAAGGGTAATCTGCACAAACCTGACAACTATAGAGGCATCTCACTTTTGAATTTAAGTGGTAAATTGTACAGTTACATAATCAATAAGAGACTGTCCAAATGGGTTGAATCTAAAGGTCTGCTAGGAGAAATTCAAGCTGGTTTTCGGAAAGATCATTCAACCATCGATCATATTTTTACTCTTATTTCGATGGTTCAAAAATACCTACTTAGAAACAGGAAATTATTTGTTGCTTTCATTGACTTCCGTAAGGCTTTCGATTTAATTTCACACGGAAAACTTTGGCCTATATTGCGAAAATTTGGAATTAAAGGGAAAATGTTATTGACAACCAAAAGCATGTATAAAACTGTAAAAGCTCGAATACGCTGTGGGATCAAGATGACGAAAGCATTCACTTGCTACAAAGGCTTAAAACAAGGCGAGGTTACCAGTCCGCTACTTTTTTCTCTGTTCATTAACGAACTGGCCACAGGAATAATTGAAAATGGACGACACGGCATTCAACTGAACCCTGACATGATTGAGCTGTTTATTTTACTTTTTGCGGACGACATTCTACTTTTGTCAGACACGGTTGCTGGACTTCAGAACCAGCTCAATGTTCTTGCAATTAAGGCATCTGAATTAGATTTACATGTCAATCTTGACAAATCAAAAATAATCATTTTTAGGAATGGTGGCTATATTTCTCGACGTGAGGCATGGACATATAACGGCCTTCAAATGGAAGTAGTAAATTCTTACAAATACCTAGGGTTGTTTTTTAGTACCAGATTATCGTTCTCTAGGGCTCTGGAAGACATGGCGACTAAGCCAAGAAAGGTGTTATTGATATATTCAAAACTTTATGGAAGATGGGTGACTTTTCGGCCAAGATTTTTCTAAAGCTATTTGATGCTCAAATAAAACCTATCCTTCTATATGGCTCTGAAATTTGGGGACTGACTGGATCTTCAACAATAGAAAAAGTGCACATGTTTGCTTTGAAAAATCTGTTAAATGTTAGCCCAAGGACACCAAATGACATGGTATACGGCGAGACTGGATGTTATCCTTTATACATATTTTCTTACTTATCATGCATTAAGTATTGGCTAAGACTTACAAGAATGGATCGGTCAAGACTTCCGCGTAAATCATATGATATGCTTTTGATATTGTGTGATCAAGGTTAAGTACGTTGGGCGTCACGGGTTCGGGATACTTTGTTCCAATTTGGATTCGGTTTTGTTTGGGAGCATCAAGGCATAGAAAACATGCGCGGATTCCTGAGCTCATTCAAGCAAAGACTGGTTGACTGTCATAGTCACAACTGGCAAGAACACGTTCAAAAAAGCAGTAGATTTAGTGTTTACCGTTCTTTTAAATCTTCTCTGTCGCTGGAATCTTATTTCACAGTTGTTAAAAATAAACACATCAGAGATGTTTTGATTAGGTTTAGAATAGGTGCCTCTGAATTACATACTCATAAAATGAGATACGCTCCCGTTCATCAAAATGACTTGAAATGTCCTCTGTGTGATGCTGGCCTCGAAGATGAAATGCATGCTATGTTTTGCTGCAGGTCTTTGAATGATTTACGGGAGAAGTACATTCCATCTCGGTATACAAAACATCCCACTGACAAAACCCTGGAAAAGTTAATGCAAGATGATGAGCATCTCCATGATTTAGGACGTTTTATTTACTACTCTAACAAACGCCGTGTATCACAGGTGTAATCATATTATTAGCTAATATCGTATGTAACTGTTTAGCATTTGTGTTCGTCGTTGTTGGCCTGTTTGTTTGCTGTTGCAATTTGCATGGTACTATTTGGAAACAGCCATACAGTGTGTGTGTGTGTGTGTGTTGTGTGTGGTGTGTGGTGTGTGTGTGTGTGTGTGTGTGCGCGCGCGCGCGCGCGCGCGCGCGCGTGCGCGCGTGTGTGCGTGCGTGTGTGTGTGTGTGTGCATTAATACAGAGGACTTTGCATGTAAAATTGTAATGGGTCGGATGACCTTCTACAATAAATCATCTTGAGTCTTGAATCTTGAGTCTCTCTCTCTCTCTCTCTCTCTAAATGGGTGATAAGGTGACACTGGTCTCCCAAGGGAGAGTAGCCCAGTGTCCTAAAGAGTAATCTGTCGTGACGATGACTTCCCACAATGCAATATCATGCAACTCAGAACGATACAGAACAAGATGACTTCCCACAATGCAATATCATGCAAATCAGAACGATACAGAACAAGATGACTTCCCACAATGCAATATCGTGCAAATCAGAACGATACAGAACAAGAAAAACAAACACAGTGAACAGAAAGGAAACTAGATTTAACACACGAACAAAGGCTCCAAGAAAGGACACTGGGGACCCCACGCAAACCCCAGTGTTGTATTAGGTGTCTACATTTCAATACTAGGTAACTTTCGCGCCCACGCGCGCGCGCGCACACACACACACACACACACGCGCGCGCGCGCGCGCGCGCGCGCGCACGCACGTACCCACGCACCCACCCACCCACCCACACGGAAATCGCAATGCAGTCAGGGAAAACCAATCCTGCTGAAGATGTTTTTGAATGGTTTTACAGACGCGGGGTGAGTCGGAGAACTTTATCGGATGAAACAGAAAGCCATCAAAACACAACAGTGCTGGGGAAAAGAAACAGGAGAAGAATAAATTGTAACGAATGAGAAACGAAGTAAATAAGAGAAAATATAAAAAGAAAGGCAAAAGAGCCTAGGACGTACATCAGAAGGTAAGGTAAGGTTATGTTGCTTATAGCCGACCGCAAAGGGCCATATCAGGGCTGTCACTGCGTTGAAGTCAATTCACAAGTCATTCATTCACACAACTCTTTAAAATACATCTTCTAAAAACCCACCCGAAATTTTGTTAAAAATCTTTCCACTATAACATCTCAGATCTGATGAAAAATGTTGATCTCTTCCAAGAATTCAAAGATCGCATCAGGTGGAACATCTCTGAACAAGGTTTTCATGGAATCTGCTGTAAAGTGTTTGTGTCTCATATCATGCATGTCCCAACTCTCTAAAAGAATATGTTTCATTGTGAGTGGCATATGACAGGGAATGCACCACGGAGGTTTTTCACTCTTGAAAAGGTACGAATGAGTAAAATACGGATGGCCGGTGTGCAGCGGGCATAGAACCGTTTCTTCTTTGCAACCACCAGAGGTAGATGAGAGCAGAAACATCAGAAACGCGCATGTAGATTAAAAAAAAAAAAAGCTTCCAGTCTGAAACAAAAAAAGAAGAAAGAGGCAAATAACAAGATGCTAACGAAAGAAAAGACCGAAAAAAAAGTTAGGGGAGAAAAATGAACAATGCAAGTAGTAAATTAAAGGGAAGAAGTAGAATGAACAAAATAAGCTTATAAAGTAAATCAAAGAAGAAACAACGGTTGAGCAATGCAGAGATTAATTTCAAAGAAAAACAAAGAACAAAGAATGCTTGTAGTATGTCAATGAAAATTACGAAGAATGAATAGCGTAAGGAGTTAAAAAAAAAAAGAAAAAAAAAATAAGAACAGTACGAAGACTAATAGGAAAACAAGAGCAATGAGGTGACAAGGCAAACAATGTGTTCAAGAAAAAAACAAAAACTGATCATCACAGAGAGTACATCAAAGAAGAATATTGAATGAACAATGAATTAAAAGAAAAGTAGAGTAAAAAAAAATGCTGAGAGTAAAATGAGAAAAACAAACAAACAAAACGAAACGTGAGAAGACTGACTAAAGGAAACAATCACTTAACGAGAAATAAAATGAAAGATGGAAATAGTGAATGAAAGAAAACAACCAAGAATGAACACTGAACATGGTTGCGTGAATGTAAGAGAAACAAGGAGTTAACAACCAAAACAGTGAAAGAAAGGGGGAAATAAAATGAAAAATAAAAGCCAGTATTTGACATGAAAGGAAAAGTAAACCCAGCAAAGAGTGTAAAAACAACAGCAACAATAAAAACAGAATAAAAATCCAAAGAGTGATTAGAAATAAAATATCGAAAAATGAAACATACCAACATTAGATTAAGAGTTCAAAGATTGAACATGCGAAAAAAGGCAAAATACGCAATGTTAAACAGGATTTTTTTTTTTTCAATGAACAGTGTACAACAGGAAATGTAAAATTAAAATCATCACATTTGAAAAATGAATAGCATAAGAACATTATATGTGATAGAGAGTTAAAAAAAAAAAAATGGATTATGCTAACATCAACAATCAACGCGATCGTTTCTGAAAACCAGTGCGAACATTGCTGACCATCAATATGAACAATACTGAACATACACACGAACAATGAAACTGACGTCATACAGTCACATGGACCAAACATCAGCTCCGCAGCAAATGTTGTGGGAGTTTTGGTTGATCATGTTTTCCCCGCTTATGACCTCGACCCTCTTTTTCCTTCCATTATCAACGAGTTCCATTTCTATTGCACCCAAAGTCTAGAACTATACGATAACAGACGAAGGAAGAAATCACAATAAAATGATGCAGTCAAATACACAAAACGCTGTCTTCGTGTAAACTGCCAGTAATAAAAAATCTGTTCCAAAGAGCGTAAAAACATTTACATTAAGCTGTGTTTGTATGCGTGAAATAATATTTGTTTCATTGTGTATTTGATGATGTATCTGTGTGTTTATTCTGTATGAAGTTTTTTCGTTTGGTATTGTTTCGTCCTTCTTTTATATCCTCCTCCTCCTTCTTCTTCTTCTTCTTCTTCTTCTTCTTAATGTGATAATAACAATGAGATTGATGGCGTTTTCCGACGCCTTACAGTGTTTACAATGTCAAGTGAATACAAACTCACGAATCTGTGCCAACACATCCTGGGCTTGTGCGCGCGCACGCCCGCGAACACACACACACACACACACACACACACACACACACACACACACACACACACACACACACACACTCACTCACTCACTCACACACACACACACACACACACACACACACACACACACACACCTACTATTCCACCTTCCCTCATCCCGTCCCCCACCTTCCATCTCCCTTCCATTGACCACCCCCCCCCCCCATCCTCCCTCCAACAAAACCCTGCCTGCCTCTCCCTCCCCCCCCCCCCCCCCCCCCCCCCCCCCCCCCATCTTTGTCCTGCTCCTCTCCATCCGTCCCTACCCCTCCCTTCCCCCGTCCCCTTTCCTCTATCCCTCACTCACGTAGATACACTCAAACCCCGCTCTTCCTTGCCTGGATTATCAACAGGTTTGACCCACCCCGCCACCCCCACCCTTCAAGAAAGCTGGATGGTAGGGGGCTTTGTGTGAAAGGCTGCTTGAAAAAGGAATGCTCCATTGATTTTTGATTGAACTAAGGAAAGTGATTGGACTGCGACAGACATGCAAAGACAGCCAGGTCCTGTGTTCAAACAGCAGGAGAGCTGAATGCGCGTGCGCCCCGCTTCTCTTAAGTGAAATTAGGGACCGCACAAACCTGTCATCCATCACAGAACGGTGAGATCATGAAACGTATATGTTGAAAAGCTCAGACTGGTACTGAGATGCAGTTCCAGAAATAAGCGAGAACCAGAAATAGGAATTTTTCCATCTTATTGTTCGTTGAACAGGAAGCCAAGTAGGTTTTCAAAGAAACACGAACTGTGTTGAGATTTCTGGGCCAGGCTTGGCGGCAGAATTCTGAACTTGTTTGAAAGGTCAGGAGGCTGGCTTTGTAGGCAGAAAGCGTGAAGTGATTTACAATAATCCAGTCTGGGCCGAATGCCTGCGCAGACTAATCTCTCAACCGCACCTGATGGAAGATGGGTAATGGAACTGAATTTATGCAGCCTGACATGTTTAATGACATTGTTTGTCGAAATATCCTAAATCAAGGGAGATCCGAAATGAGATGATGGGAGAGCGAGATGGCGGTATTTTCTTAAACAGTGGAAGGCAAAGAAGAAGAGTATGCAGACGAAGGGAGGGCCCACTGAGCCTATATCTTATCATCATCCAGCGTCTGACAGCTGTCTGTCATTCATCATTTGACTTCAAAGACAGTCCTCAGGATTTAACATGATGGCCATACCTTGAAGGCGAGTCAGAAGAGCGTAGGTGAGTGCCTTCTGCATACGTTCCAAGCTTGATGGAATGGGTGTTAATGAGATATGTCAGATGAGTTATTCACGGTATAAATAACTTAGTGTCAACCACAGACCCTTCAGGTACGCCAAGATCCAAAGGCGACCAAGAGTTGGTTTTTTGTTGTTGTTGTTGTTGTTG
>CM065741.1:47271643-47279143 GCA_033310375.1 Conus canariensis | reverse complement strand
CCTCCCTAATCCAACAATCTGTGGAGAGTAGCCATTTTTCCCACATTAGTCCACACAACCGTACACCGATAACAGCCCCAATGACGTTAGTGGGCCAATTGGGTGGTCCCTAACACCTTTTCTTTCTTCACACCTTTGATGTGTGCTGACGGCTTTCTTTGATGCCTCACGACGCCAGGCTGTCCTTGTGGCCGAGGCTGCAAGTGGGACGAGGTGAACCTGGCCAATTATCCCTGTTTGAGGCTGTGATCATTGGCATCTGAAGGCTGCTGGCGCCTCTTTAGCCAGGTGTCATACATTGGGGAGTGAGATGGGGGAGAGAGAGGTGGATGTGAATGGAGGTGAGATGGTGGGGTAAGTGTGTGTGTGTGTGTGTGTGTGTGTGTGTGTGTGTGTGTGTGTGTGTGTGTGTGTGTGTGAAGAAAAGGTGTTTTTGTTGCAGAAAGAGAGAGAGTGAGTGAGAGACAGAGAATAGGAATGGAGAAAGAAAGAGAAGGAAAGAGAGAGGAAAAGAGGGGAGATCGGAGAAAGCTAGTAATGGGGGAGAATGCAAAAAGAGAAATAGACAGAGAGAAAGAGAGAGGGAGAAAGAGAGAGAAAGGAGAGGGGAGAAAGACAGTGGTGGGGAGAAAGACAAAAAAAAAATAGACAGAGAGGAGGGGGGGGGCAAAAAGATAGTGGTGGGGCAAAAGAGAGCGACAAAGAGAGAGAATGGTAGGGGAGAGAGACAGACAGACAGAGACAGAGAGAGGGGAGAGTTGTGGGAGAAAGAGAGACAGAGAGAGAAAGAGGTCCGAAAAGAGGAGGGAGGGATGTAGGATGAAGGAGGAGGAGGTGGGGAGATAGAGAGAGTTCCCCAAATAATTCGTTGCTTTCAAAGGAACTATCTCCCTGGCATCAAAGACAAATATGCCAGCACACGTATTTGCAGATACAGTTGATAGAAGCCACAGACCACACAAACACACAATGTTGCTTTGATTGCTTTCCCTCAAAGAAGAAATAAATTAACTTGGTGCAATCAGTCTGGTAATTAATGTCTGGGACTAGCAAAGGGTTTGAAGCAGTCGTCAGCATTGGGATCTGCTCCAGGAAGATTCAGAGTCAGTCTGGAATTCCTACTTCTGCCTACCCCTGAGACCAATTCGTATTTGTACACTGGGAAGTTTTATCAGTTTCAGTGTATCATCAGAAATGTTCGAATCCTACTAGATTTAAGCTCTTCATAGACATATATACAGCACGATTTTTTTTTCTTTGATTTATTCCGTGACATAATCATTTTTTCCACTTTTCTTGTGGTGTACTCTCTCTCTCTCTCTCTCTCTCTCTCTCTCTCTCTCTCTCTCTCTCTCTCTCTCTCTCTCTCTCTCTCTCCTCCCTCTCTCTCATGTGTTTATGCCACCCATCTACCATGAGTAAAATGAGTGCAGTGTGTGTGTTTGTTTCTTCGTTTGTTTGGCTTTTTTCCCTCTTTCTGACAGTTTGGTGGGCATCGTTTTGTCCTGTTTCATCAACGCTGTTGTTAGTTTTCTTTTTATTATTATTAACATATCAAAGCAGACGCTACCAACTCAAAATTGGATCTACTACTCCAAGGGATGGTGTGTACAAACTCCCTAAACTTTAATTGAAAAAAAAAAAGAAAAGAAAAAGACAGACAGACGAAAACGAAGAAAAAACAACCATAACTGAAACAGAAGATAAAGCAAGTTACAAATCAATTAACACTTCAATTGCCTCCCCGGTTCCTTTGAACTGAATCCCGGGTGTATTGACGCGACGGAGTTACCGTAGGCCAAGAGTGTCTCTTGTCAGGCGTCGTTTTGCTTTCAAAGCACTTCGCAAGGAAGTGGCCCTTGTGATAGTCATCGTCTGAGATGGGTATCGTTGCATTTTGGCGCCAGAAGCTGGAAAAGAGGTTTGGGTGTAAGGAGCGATCAAGTCTAAATATCTCTTTGATACTGAACTTTCCATTTTTATGAAAGAGGGGGTGGGGTGAGGAAGGGGGTCATAAACTGGGGGTGGGGGTTGGGAGGAGGTGTTGGATGAACTGTGGCAATTTGTTTTTTGGAGTTGCAAGATTGTAGCGTATATGGGCTATCCACACCCACTGACACCTCTTTGGTGGCATTAAATCTAAGGAGCCCAAATATTTCAGTTTATTGGGCTTTTATTTGTTGCAGGTTTTGTTTGTTTGTTTTGTTTGATTTTTGCTGTAGTTTAGTTGTTGTTGCTTTGTTTAATAAGAATGCAGTCGTTTGTGTGTGTGTGTGTGTGTGTGTGTGTGTGTGTGTGTGTGTGTGTGTGTGTGTGTGTGTGTGTGTGTGAGGTTTCATACGAGATACAAGACGAAAGTGCTCCCCTCCCCTCCCTCCCCTCTCTCTCCTCTCTCTCTCCTCTCTCTCTCTCTCTCTCTCTCTCTCTCTCTCTCTCTCTCTCTCCCCTGAGAAAGAGACTGGCTGGCATGTGTCAAAGGATCTTGTTAAATAACTTTGGTAGATCACTGTTGGATTTTTGCTTCTTATTTGATTTGAGTATTGTTAATGGATCTTGTATCAATGATTTGAATGGTGAATATACATTTGTGTCTCCCCAGGGAAGTAGTGTCACTGACTATTTTATAGTTTCAGATGAGCTGTTAGACAAGTGCAATTTAAGAGTTGGTGAGAGGCTATATTCCTGGCATCTGCCAGTTGAACTAGCTTGGAGAAAATGTGTGTATGAAGATAGTGTTCCCCAGCTACCACAGTGTGAATATAAAGAAGAAAAGATAGTATGGTCTGAAGAGCACAGCGGAATATATCAAGAAGAGCTAGAGTCTGATGAATTTAAGGAGTGTTTAAACACAGCACAACGACATCTCGCTACTGATGTTAACAGAGCCATAGAATGTTTAGTAAATGCAATGTATGCGGCCGCAGCATGTATGGTTAGGAGAGTTGGGAGAAATAAAAAACAATTTAACGACTGGTTTGACATTGAGTGTGAACAAAAGAAAAAAATAGTCGTCCGGCTTCTTAGGTCTTATCAGAGAGCTAGATCACCTGAATATAAAGCATTGCAGAAAGATGCCTATGTAAAAGAAAGAAAAGAATATTCTAAGATGAAAAGAGAGAAGAAGAGAGAGTATGATGAAACTAGAATTAGAAAGCTCAAAGAGTCAATCAAGGATCCGAAACTTTTCTGGTCAACAATAAGAGCTGTTAACAGGAAGATAATGATTTTTAAGGACATAAGCCATCAACAGTGGTATGATCATTTCTTCAATGTCTTCAATAGTTTCGAAAGTACATCAGTACATGAAACTGTTGAACATGAAGAACTAGAGGAGGAAGAAAACGAAGAGGCATTGTTTCACGATCCAATTACTAAACAAGAAGTAGCTGATGCAATAAAAAATCTGAAAAGTGACAAAAGTGGGGGTACAGACAAAATTATAGGGGAAATGTTTAAACATTCAAATATGAAAATGGTGGACTTTCTAGTCAAATTGTTTAACACTATTTTTGATAGTGGAATGTTCCCCCAAGAATGGTGCAAGTCTATAATAATACCAATTCATAAAAAGGGTGACGCAAATAACCCGGATAATTATAGAAGAGTAGCTTTAACTAACATTATAAGTAAAATCTATACAAGCATTTTAAATAAAAGATTAACTAAATGGGCAGAAAGGGAAGCAATAATTATAGAAGAACAAGCAGGTTTTAGGAAAGGCTACAGCACGATAGACCACATTTTCACTTTATATGCACTTGTTCAGAAGTACCTACTCCAAAATGCTAAATTATATGTCGCTTTTGTTGATTTTAAGAAAGCTTTCGACTCTGTAAACAGGAACATTCTCTGGAATATTTTGAGAAAAATTGGCATTAAAGGGAAAATGTACAAGGCTCTTAGAGGAGTGTATGTTTCAGTAGTGGCTTTTGGGCGCGATAAAGGTAAATGTTCAGATAATTTCAATTGTCCTCGTGGTGTTAAGCAGGGATGCCTACTAAGCCCTCAGCTGTTCTCATTATTTATAAACGAATTAGCGATAGAAATTAACAAAAACGGCAGGCACGGTATTCAAATGATACCAGGTACAGTTGAAATCTTCCTGATGCTGTTTGCAGATGATGTCATTTTACTTTCTGATACCACTGTTGGTTTGCAGAACCAGTTGACCACTCTCACAGAGGAAGCAGACCGATTACAGTTAACTGTTAACCTAGATAAAACAAACATTATGGTCTTTAGAATGGGGGGTCATCTTTCCAGACATGAAAAATGGTGGTACGGTAGTGCAGAAGTAAGAGTGACAAATAGTTACAAATATCTTGGATTAACATTCACAACTAAGCTAAGTTTTAATGCAGGACTGACAGAAATGTGTAGAAAAGGGAAAAAAAGGTGTGATTGAAATTCTTAAGTCATTAAGGAAGTTGAATTGCATTGAACCATCAATATTTTGGAAACTTTTTGACACTCAGATTACTCCCATATTAATGTATGCAGCAGAAGTGTGGGGTACTCTTGACACCAACCAAATTGAAAAGGTACACACATTTGCAATAAAGCATTTCATAAATGTCCCATTACATTCTTCTAACAAAATGGTTTATGCAGAGTCGGGGAGATATCCCTTATATATGCACACTCATGTTAAATGTATTAAATATTGGCTAAAACTTTTGAAATTATCACAAACAAGACTGTGTAAGCAGGCATACAAAATGTTATTACAACAACATGTGAATGGAAAGTTTAACTGGGTGTCCAAAGTAAAGAAATTCTTGACAGAAAACGGGTTTGGTGTTGTTTGGGTAAGTCAAGAAGTAGGGAACGATAAGCTGTTCATTTCTGAATTGAAAGATAGACTGGTGTGTATGTTTCAACAAAATTGGCATTCTAACATGGAAGGAAATGATAAATATGAAATGTTCCTTTCATTTAACAGTAACATGCAAGCTGAAAAGTACCTATCAGTGTGACAGACAGCTGGCATAGAACTGTACTTGCACGTTTTCGAACCAGAACCTTGGGTCTACATGCAAACAAAATATGGTTCATGCCTGGCACAGCAGCAGTTAATAACTGTCCAGTATGTAAGTTAAATGACAATGAAGACGAGTGCCACTTCTTATTCCACTGCGAAGCTTACAGACAAATCCGCGAAAAATGTAGCTTGTTTCAGTTGCCTGCTGTGAAAAGCCACAATCTAGCCCGTGTGCTGACACTGGAAAATGAGCTGTTAATCAAATCTCTAGCAAAATACATTGCCGAAGCATGTAAAGTTAGGAAAAACACGCTGACTTGATTTTCCGTTTAATAAACTCTTTCCTTATTCAGTGCCCGGTGGTCATTGGTTATGAGATTATGAATGTAACTAACTTGAATGTACATGCGTGTGTGTGTGTGTGTGTGTGTGTGTGTGTGTGTGTGTGTGTGTGTGTGTGTGTGTATGCATACGAGTATGTGCGTAGGCACGTATATGCATGTGTGTATGTATGTATGAAATTGACGTGAAGCTGTACCTACATATATACAATGGTTATAGTTATGTTAAAATTAGTCGCTATGCATGTCTTAGATCTTTTTCATGGGTGAATACGCCGCCATGTCATGATGGCTGTACTGCTATTGACATCAAAATATCAATGAGTCAATGAGTCCTCCTCCCTCTCTCTCTCTCTCTCTCTCTCTCTCTCTCTCTCTCTCTCTCTCTCTCTCTGTTAATATATACGCATGTTTGTGTATATGTGTGGGTGTGGGTGTCGGTGTGTGTGTGAGTGTGCGCACATGCACTGTGTATGTTATGTGTGTTATTTTCATCAAAATCATCCCAACAAATGAAGAGCGCATTTCAGCTTTATTCCCCCCCCCCCCCCCCCTTCTTCCCCTTAATCCAACAATCTGTCACATGCACATGTATATATATATATATATATATATATATATATATATATATATGTGTGTGTGTGTGTGTGTGTGTTGTGTGTGCGTGCGTGTGTGTGTGTGTGTGTGTGTGTGTGTGTGTGTGTGTGTGTGTGTGTGTGTGTGTGTGTGCATGCGCGCATGTGCGTGTGAGTGTGTGTGCATGTACATATGTGTATGGTACATGTGTCATTTTCATCAAAATTATTCCAACAAACGAAGAGCGCATTTCGCATTTACTGACCCCACCCCACCCCCCACCCCCTGCCTAATCTGCGAAGAGTGGCAATTTTCCCCACATTAGTCCACACAACCGTACACAGATAACAGCCCCAATGACGTTAGTGGGCCAATTGGGTGGTCCCTAACACCTTTTTTTTTCTTCACACCTTTGATGTGTGCTGACGGCTTTCTTTGATGCGTCACGACGCCAGGCTGTCCTTGTGGCCGAGGCTGCAAGTGGGACGAAGTGAACCTGGCCAATTATCCCTGTTTGAGGCTGTGATCATTGGCACCTGAAGGCTGCTGGCGCCTCTTTAGCCAGCTGTGATACGTTGGGAGGGAAGTGGAGGGAGGGGTGAGAGGGAGGTGGGGGAGGGGTGAGAGGGAGGTGGTGGTGGTGGATGGGGTGAGGCGGTAGGGTAAGTGTGTGTGTGTGTGTGTGTGTGTGTGTGTGTGTGTGTGTGTGTGTGTGTGTGTGTGTGTGAAGGAAAGGTATCTTTGTTGAGGAGAGAGAGAGAGAGAGAGAAGAGAGAGAGAGAGAGAGAGAGAAGAAGAAGAAGAAGAAGAAGAAAAAAGAAGAGGGGAGAAGTAATGGTGGGGGAGAAAGACAGAAGCTGAGCAAAAGAGGGGGAGGGGGAGATGGAGGGGGGTCTAAGAATGAAATGAGGAAAGGAAGGAGAATGAGGGGGAGAGAGGGGGGGAGAGGGAGTTCCCCAAATAATTCGTTGCTTTCACAGGAAATAACTCCCTGGCATCAAAGACAAATATGCCAGCACTGTGTCTGCAGGTACAGTTGATAGAAGCCACAGACCGCACAAGCGCACAATGTTGCTTTGATTGCTTTCCTTCAAAGAGGTAATTAATTAGCTTGATGCAATTGTCTCAGTAGTTAATGTCTGGGACTCGCAGAATGTTGGAAGCAGTCATAAGCATCTGGATATGTTCCAGGAAGCTTCAGAATCGGTATGGAATTCCTAAATCTGTTTACCTCCAAGAACAAATCGTATTTGTGCACTGGGGATATCTCAGTCATTAGAAAGTATCAAATTCTACTGGATTCAAGCTCTTTGTATGACGTGTACACAAAACGATTTTTCTCTCGATTTATCCTGTGACATACCAGTTGTTGTTGTTGTTTTTCTGCTTTTCCTGTGACGTAGACACCAATTGAACATTTCTCCGATTTATCATGTGACTTGTATGCAAAATGAACATTTCTTCCGTTTGTTGCTAGTAGAGCTATACAAAATATAAACCTTTTGCTGATTTGTCTGATAACGTGAGGGCGGAAACAGTATTTCGCTGATTTGTCTGATAACGTGTAGGCGGAAACAGTATTTCTCTGATTTGTCTGATAAC
>CM065741.1:47256643-47261643 GCA_033310375.1 Conus canariensis | reverse complement strand
TGTGTGTGTGTGTGTGTGTGTGTGTGTGTGTGTGTGTGTGTGCATTTTAGTTAACATTATGATAACAGTAGCTTAAAAGTCTCTCTGTGTTCAACGTTAATGTGTGTGTGTGGATTTTAGTTGATATCATCATAACAGTAGCTTAAAAGTCTCTCTGTGTTCAATGTTAATGTGTGTGTGTGTGTGTGTGTGTGTGTGTGTGTGTGTGTGTGTGTGTGTGTGTGTGTGTGTGTGTGCATTTTAGTTGATATTTGATAACAGTATCTTAACAGTCTCTCTGTGTTCAAGGTTAATGTGTGTGTGCATTTTAGTTGATATCATCATAACAGTATCTTAACAATCTCTCTGTGTTCAATGTTAATGTGTGTTCATTTTAGTTGATATTTGATAACAGTATCTTAACAGTCTCTCTGTGTTCAAGGTTAATGTGTGTGTGCATTTTAGTTGATATCATCATAACAGTATCTTAACAATCTCTCTGTGTTCAATGTTAATGTGTGTTCATTTTAGTTGATATTTGATAACAGTATCTTAACAGTCTCTCTGTGTTCAAGGTTAATGTGTGTGTGTGGATTTTAGTTGATATCATCATAACAGTATCTTAACAATCTCTCTGTGTTCAATGTTAATGTGTGTTCATTTTAGTTGAATTGATAACAGTATCTTAACAGTCTCTCTGTGTTCAAGGTTAATGTGTGTGTGCATTTTAGTTGATATCATCATAACAGTATCTTAACAATCTCTCTGTGTTCAATGTTAATGTGTGTTCATTTTAGTTGATATTGATAACAGTATCTTAACAGTCTCTCTGTGTTCAAGGTTAATGTGTGTGTGTGGATTTTAGTTGATATCATCATAACAGTATCTTAACATCTCTCTGTGTTCAATGTTAATGTGTGTTCATTTTAGTTGATATTTGATAACAGTATCTTAACAGTCTCTCTGTGTTCAAGGTTAATGTGTGTGTGTGGATTTTAGTTGATATCATCATAACAGTATCTTAACAATCTCTCTGTGTTCAATGTTAATGTGTGTTCATTTTAGTTGATATTTGATAACAGTATCTTAACAGTCTCTCTGTGTTCAAGGTTAATGTGTGTGTGTGGATTTTAGTTCATATCATCCTAACAGTATCTTAACAGTCTCTCTGTGTTCAAAGTTCATGTGTGTGTGTGCATGTTAGTTGCTTTCATCCTAACAGTCTACGAACAGCCCCCCTGTGTGTGCTGGCCTTGTCTCCCAGGTGAAGCGGAGGAAGCGGAAAAAACAGCACGTGCTTGTGCCTATCCAGCCCGGCAAAGACACGTTCGCCGCCGACGAGCTGGTCTACTTCGCCAAGTCCCCCGACTACTGTTACCCTGATGAGAAGACAGGGTCCGTGGGCACCAGGGGAAGGTGGGGCCACATCTCTGTGCCTGTTTTGGGGGGCTGGGGTTAAAATCTACCTCTGACACTCGGATGGGTGTTGTACCGGAACGAAAGATCAGTGTAGGCAGTAGTGATGTTTTTATGCCCTTTGTGTTTGTTTTGTTGTTGTTGTTGTTGTTGTTGATTATTGTGATCGTTCTTATCATTATTATTATTGTTGTTGTATTTGTTGTTATTATTAGTATTACTATTATCATCATCATCATCATCATTATCATTATTATTATCATTATCATTATTATTATTATACATTACTATTATCATCATCATCATTATCATTATTATCATCATTATTATCGTTATCATCATCATCATTATTATTATTATCATTACTATTATCATCATCATCATCATCATCTCATCATCATATCATCATCATCATCATCATCATCATCATCATCATTATCGTTATTATCATTATTATTATCATTTATCATCATCATCATCATCATCATCATCATCATCATCATCACCATCATCATCATCGTCATCTTCATCATCATTGTCATCATATTCTTCATAATTTATCATCATTATTACGGTTATAATTTTTACCTCTACTGATATTTTCCTGTGTTTAACATCGTCATCACTGTTATCGTTGCTATCATAATAATGTTAATTGTCATGATTTGTTGGCAGTATTACTGTTGTAATTTTTACCACAACTGATCTTTTCCTTTGACTCCTCTGTGTGTGTGTGTGTGTGTGTGTGTGTGTGTGTGTGTGTGTGTGTGTGTGTGTGTGTGTGTGCGTGCGTGCGTGCGTGCGTGTGTACGTGCGTGCGTGTGCACATGCGTGCGTGCGTGCATGAGTGCATGCGTGTGTCTGTCTGTCTGTCTGTCTGTCTGTCTGTGCAGACTGTGTGACCCCAACACGGAGGGTCCAGGGAACTGTGGGCCCATGTGCTGCGGGCGAGGGGCGGACAACTTCACCCTGGAGGTGATGGAACGCTGCGAGTGCAAGTACTACTGGTGCTGCTACGTCAAGTGCAAGACCTGCTCCAGGGTGCTCAGCCTCAGCAAGTGCAAGTAACTCCGCGCGGCAACGGCACCCACCACCCGCCCTCCCCACCCACCCTACCTCACCCATGGCCCACCACACCCCTCTCTCTCTCTCTCTCTCTCTCTCTCTCTCTCTCTCTCTCTCAGTCTCTCCTTTTCTTCTTCAGCTGGCAGATTCTCTGACAAGACAGCAGGGCTGGAATCCCGGCGAAAGTGGTGGTGGTGTGTTCTTCATGACTCGGGGCCTTCAGTTCCAGGGGTTCGGATCGCCTCCGCCACTGTCCTTCCACCCAGACGTGGACTCCGGTGGTGAGCAACGTCAGCTTTCTGAGGAAGGAAAGAAGTGTCCCCAGCCGACGTCAGTCTCCGAAGTGGGGTGGGGTGGGTGGGGAAATCCATGTCTTATTCCCCAGAGTCGTGTGTTGTTCTGTTGGGTTTTCTGCCCGTCAAGCTGCTGCAAGCAGTTGAGGACAGAGACCTGTGGAGGTGAAGGGCAGGATTCTGGCCCTGAAGGCGATAGACAGGAATATTCAAAGTCCAGGTTGAAGGAAGTTGCGGTTCGGGAGGTTATAGAAACGTCATCGGAAATGACGTCAGCATGGAAAAAACGTCACAGCTGGACCTTGTAAATTACTGCTATGACGACGCGTGGATTTTTTTTTTTAATTTTTTTTTTTAATCTAAAGCCAGCTATTATCATGCGAGTCGTTGTTGCTGATGTCTTATTTGTGTGAATTTGATTTTTTTTTTTTTTTTCAAACCTTACGAAGCAGAAGTTGGTTGTTGTTGTCCAGGACCACAAATCTGGGTGGTCTCTCTAAGGCGGGGTTCGACAACAGTCAGACTGTAGGTATGTCTGTTGTCAGATCAAGTCCCCCCACCCCCACTCCCCACCCCCACCCCCCTCCTCTTCCTTTGGGCTATCGCTTTGTCTTCGAACGTGTCTTCTTCCTGTCGTGTCTCCATGCTGTCGAATATGAAAGACAACTGAGCTGGAAAACATCGTCATGGCTTGATGAATGCTGCTACTGTGACGTCTCCACCGCATCGGGTTAACGTGTCATGGAAGAAGGTCTCTTTCCACGGGAAGTTCGCATTTCTCGCGAGGGGAAGGGGTGGGGGAGGGGAGGAGGGGGGGGGGTGAGTACAGCGGGCCCGGAAAACTGTAGGATTGTACAGGGATAGCACGGAGAACTGTCGTGAATCCTGCCCTGAGTCCACCTGACCGACACGGAGCTTCCAGAATCACGTGCAAAAGGACCCCCAACGCTTCCCTGCACGGATGCATCCGGGTCTTTGGAATGAAAGTCACATGGAGGTGTGTTTTTTTTCATGGAGATACATGGTTCTGTGTGTTAAGACGAGACTTCGAGATACATGGTTCTGTTGTTAAGACAAGATTTTGAGATTCATGGTTCTGTTGTTAAGACAAGATTTAGAGATACATGGTTCTGTGTGTTAAGATTTAGAGATTCATGGTTCTGTGTGTTAAGACAAGATTTAGAGATACCTGGTTCTGTGTGTTAAGACGAGATTTAGAGATACATGGTTCTGTTGTTAAGACAAGATTTAGAGATACATGGTTCTGTGTGTTAAGACAAGATTTAGAGATACCTGGTTCTGTGTGTTAAGACGAGATTTAGAGATACATGGTTCTGTTGTTAAGACAAGATAGAGATACATGGTTCTGTGTGTTAAGACAAGATTTAGAGATACATGGTTCTGTGTGTTAAGATTTAGAGATACATGGTTCTGTGTGTTAAGACAAGATTTAAAGATACCTGGTTCTGTGTGTTAAGACAAGATTTAGAGATACCTGGTTCTGTGTGTTAAGATTTAGAGATACCTGGTTCTGTGTGTTAAGATTTAGAGATTCATGGTTCTGTGTGTTAAGATTTAGAGATGCATGGTTCTGTGTGTTAAGATTTAGAGATACCTGGTTGGTTCTGTGTGTTAAGATTTAGAGATACATGGTTCTGTGTGTTAAGACAAGATTTAGAGATACCTGGTTCTGTTGTTAAGACGAGATTCATCATCAGCAGGAAGACGGTTGGATTTTATCTGAATCCGATCGTCTGAGTTTAGGCCAACTGTGCATCATAAAGGTCATCACTTCTATAGCTGGTCTTTATCTAAATCCGGTTGTCTGAGTGTTGGGCCTGCTGTGCTTCGATTAAAAATCATCGCTTCTCTCTTCTTTTGTGAGAGATGGACCGGCGTTTGGAGACAGAGATCTGTGAGATGGACCGGCGTTTGGAGACAGAGATCTGTGAGATGGACCGGCGTTTGGAGACAGAGATCTGTGAGATGGACCGGCGTTTGGAGACAGAGATCTGTGAGATGGACCGGCTTTTGGAGACAAAGATCTGTGAGATGGACCGGCGTTTGGAGACAAAGATCTGTGAGATGGACCGGCGTTTGGAGACAAAGATCTGTGAGATGGACCGGCGTTTGGAGACAAAGATCTGTGAGATGGACCGGCGTTTGGAGACAAAGATCTGTGAGATGGACCGGCGTTTGGAGACAAAGATCTTCGATGGAAATTGTCCAGTAGTTCGATTTAATGTC
>CM065741.1:47246643-47249143 GCA_033310375.1 Conus canariensis | reverse complement strand
ACACACACACACACACACACACACACACACACACACGTACACACAACACACACACACACACACACACACACACACACACACACACACACACACACACATACACACACACACACACACACACACACACACACACACACGTACACACACACACACACACACACACACACACACACACACACACGTACACACACACACACACACACACAACACACAGCACACACACCACCACACGTCACACACACACACACACACACACACACACACAACACACAACACACACACACACACAAAACACACACACACACACACACACACACACAACACACACACACACACACACACACACACACACATTTCCTCTCTCTCTTCCTTCAGCCTCAATCTCTTCACATTGTCGTCTCCACGGTCGTCTTTTTCTGTTTCTGTTCTGCTGATAAAGGCTTCAGGTGGAAGTGAACATCTTCCCCGCCGTGACTTTCACCACCACCACCACCCCCCCTTCCCCCCCCCCCCCACACCTCCCCTTTCATCAGTGTTTGTGCGTGCGTGCCTGCGCGGCGCGCACGCGTGGGTGTGTGTGTGTGTGTGTGTGTGTGTGTGTGTGTGTGTGTGTGTGTGTTGTGTCTTTATTCCTCTCTGTGCTGCTGAAGTTCAATGCCTTCGGTGGAAGCTTGCCACAGAAGACAGGCATTACAAACGGAGTTTGACGATTAAAGGGAAAAAACTCATTCGGTGATGTTCAACTTCTGGTAGCAAAGTGATTTCCCTTGCGTTGTTCCCCTCCCCCTCTCTCTCTCTCTCTCTCTCTCTCTCTCTCTCAATAAAATGAAATGAATTTCATTTCATTTTATTTAAATTTCATTTCATCTCTCTCTCTCTCTCTCTCTCTCTCCTCTCTCTCTCTCTCTCTCTCTCTCTCCGCAAATCGTCTTTTTTTAACGTGAACATGTCCAATGCAGGTGTATGTTATTTTACACCCATTTATCTTAGCGTCGGTTGGTTTGCGTCGTTTGTTTCGCCTTATCGGTCTTTCTGGTGGACAACTGAGTTGTTTTATTTGTTTTTTGTTTGTTTGCTTGCTTGCTTGCTTGCTTGTTGAGAGTATTCTTTATAACAACCTGTGTTAATTTGACATGCGCGCATACACACACACACACACACACCACACACACACACACACAACCACACCCCACACCACACACACACACGCTCGCCGCGCGCACGCACCACACACACACACACACAACACCGCCGCACGCACACACACACAAACACACACACACACACACACACACACACACACACACCTACCCTCTCGCGCCTCCAACCTACTCTCGCCTCTTCCTCCTTCGTAAGTTATTGTACGTGCCTGACGCAAGGTCAAAACCATCCAATGAATGAAGACTTTATTGAGAAAGGTCACCATGCTTATCAAGGTCAAAGCCATCCAATGAATGAAGACTTTATTGAGAAAGGTCACCATGCTTATCAAGGTCAAAACCATCCAATGAATGAAGACTTTATTGAGAAAGGTCACCATGCTTATCAAGTTCAAAACCATCCAATGAATGAAGACTTTATTGAGAAAGGTCACCATGCTTATCAAGGTCAAAACCATCCAATGAATGAAGACTTTATTGAGAAAGGTCACCATGCTTATCCAGGTCAAAACCATCCAATGAATGAAGACTTTATTGAGAAAGGTCACCATGCTTATCCAGGTCAAAGCCATCCAATGAATGAAGACTTTATTGAGAAAGGTCACCATGCTTATCCAGGTCAAAGCCATCCAATGAATGAAGACTTTATTGAGAAAGGTCACCATGCTTATCGAACAACCCTCGTGTCATCAAGTTCTGTTCCTCAGGGCCTTCCGCCCTAACCCTCTCCCCTCCCCACCCCACCTCACCCCATTTCCCCTTTACCTCCACCCCTAACACCCCACCCCCAATTTCTGTCCCGCCTCCTCATCTAAGCCCCTCCATCCTAATTCCTCAATCAGTCAACGTGAAAGAACCGTTTTCGGTGATTTGTCCATCATGTCTTTTTTTGTTTTTGTTTTTGTTTTGCGTACGCAGGCTGATACTCCTGCGGACACTCCCTGTATAGACAGGCAAGGATTAATCCCATCTACCCAACAAAGGGGAGTGGAGTTTTGTGTGTATGGCCGTTTTTTTATCCCGCCATTAAGGCAGCCATACTCCAGCTTCGGGGAAGGTGCTTGCTATGTGTAACGTGTCATCCATACCAACGGCCAAACTGGCCTTCTCTTCCGAAAGTTGGTGATGGGATTTTACGTGTGTGCAAGATGTTAGGCGTGCGTTCACACACGGAACCTCGGTTTATAGTCTCATTCGAAGGACTGTGTGGGGAATGGAGTCAGAACCCATGTTAACTCCGAAGGAAAAATCCGCCTGTACAGGAACGGCCCGGCGGAGATTCGAACCCGCAACCCCAGGATCACCAAGATTGCGAGTCCGGCGCTCTGCCACTGAGCTAT
>CM065741.1:47239143-47241643 GCA_033310375.1 Conus canariensis | reverse complement strand
TAAACCAGACATGAGTTTGGAATAGTCACTTGCGAAGGAAAACGTGAAAGATCCGCACTGATGACGTTTAGTGCTCGCCTCATCCTCTGTACAGCCAGAGATCTCAACAGCCCTGTTAGCAGGCTCATAGTGTCTATGAGCTACCCTGTACAATGACCTTTTTTTTTTTTTTTTTTTTGGGGGGGGGGGGGGATCTGGGGGGGAGGAGGGTGATGTCCGTCTCTAACAAGTGAACTGAGATCATCATAAGGGCCAATCACTGTACAGTTGACTCACTTTGGTGACTCGCCCAACCCGACACATCAAGAGATGAGAGAGAGAGAGAGAGAGAGAGAGAGAGAGAGAGAGGAGAGAGAGAGAGAGAGAGAGAGAGAGATGAAAACAAAGACAAAAAAGTTAAAATCACCCAGTTTCTGTAAATCATCTACCTCGATTTCACAACAAATCGACAAAATGTACTCGTGTAAATACACACACACACACACACACACACACACACACACACACACACACACACACACACACACACACCACACACACACACACACACACACACACACACACACACACACACACACACACGCACGCGCATTCTAACACATTCTGTCACTTAAAAATCAGTCAAGAAACTCTGGTTATACACATATGAATTGTTGTTACATCAACAAAAAAGGCCATAACTTTAGTGTATTCAGAATACGTTTGTGAGGTTTATAATGGAAAAAAGTAATGTTGTTCATTGTTGCATTTCTTTTATGAATCATCAATTTATATAGGTGGGTAGAAAAAAAAAGAGAGAAATGGAATTGGGGGGGGAAAAAAGGGGGGGGGGGAGAAGATGGAAGCCTCATTAAAAAAAAAAAGAAATTAAAAAAAAAAAAAGTAAAAAAACGTGTTCTCGAGGGCTGGAGGTCATAAAGGTAGTCTTTTTATTATGTACAGCTATTTATGTACACTTTTTTTCTATACACTATAAACAGTCAAGCCTTAAAGTCGTTGGAAACAGAATGACAGTGTACTTACATTGACGGAAATAAAGTAGTATCGTTTTCTGATTGGTAGAGACAAAGATCTCTGTTTTCACCGATGCCACGGAGGCACCGTAGCCGACGACCAATTTAAGGGATGTAACTTTACCAAATAATGCGCATCGACAGATTACTCCCCTTGGTGGTAATTTTGCTTGCCACTGGCTCTAGTTTGTCGAATGGCCGCTGGTCAGTATGTTCTCTGTCATCACAAACAGCAAACTGGCCACGATCATGATGAGGACAGATCGTTTTACTGATAAACGATAATTTCCTAATGAAACTAGTGAAGGATTTCACATTTACATCCTAACGGCTTCTATTCATTCCCATTGTTCTCCAACCCCACCCCCTCCATTTTTTTTTCTTTTTCTTTTTTTTCTTTTTTAACCAAGTCATTGTTTAATGACAGAGAAATTATTCATCTGCATTTGCCCCCCCCCCCCCCCCCCATACCCCCACCCCCCCCCGACCTCCCACCACCCCCTCACCCCCACTACTTACTTATTTCTTCAGCATGTAATGCTAATTTCACTTCGTCCGAATATGAGGGTAAAGGGAGATAATAGTAATGAGCAAATAATGGTAACCGTTATGAGTAAACAGTTGTTTTTTTTTATCTAACCAAAAGACAAAGAAATGATTCATTTATACTGACGCTTTGAATTCAAATCGTAGACAAAGGTACCTGAGTAATAAACGTGTTGGGTGCACACATTCAAAGACACTAATCCTGTCGGAAGTGCACACAGGAACAGGCGGTCTTACTTTTCACTAGGTTTTTTGTTGTTGTTGTTGTTTTCTGATGTTCTGATTTGAATTTGATCTCAGAGCTTTTTCTTCTTCCTCCTCCTTCTCATCCTCCTTCTCCTCCTCCTTCTTCTCATCCTCCTTCTCCTCCTCCTTCTTCTCCTTATCCTTCTTCTTTTTTTTTCTTCTTCTAATCATTCTTCTTCTTATTATCATTATTATCATTGTCATTTAACTTCTTCTTCTTCTTCTTCCTCCTCCTCAACCTCCTCCTCCTCCTCCTCAATGGTGAGGGAGCCAAACTGGTTGCACCAGTTCGTCTTGTTCTCAGAGTCGATCCCGTCAGCATTGTGGCACAGTTCGTTAGCGACCACAATGCTGGGAGCAGCCGACGCCTTCTCCCTACACCGGCCTCCTGCCCTGCCCGGAACTGGACTCTCTCCTGGGAACAGACCTTCCTGGTCTGCCCGAGGACGAGCAGCACACAGCGGTTGACCCCAAGCCGAGGTCTGTGGTGCCCGGCTCTGTGTGGGCACGGTCTGCAGTGATGCCCCCTCAGACGACTCAGCCCCTCCCGGGAAGAACGAACTGAACGAGTCGTCAGCACCAGGAGCATTCTCAGCCCTGGAAAAGCGCGCGGAACTGGAAGAATTCCCGACGCCCACAAAACCGTTGGGACGACCAGGATTTCCTGGCACACAAGATGTTCCAGGATTGGAAAA
>CM065741.1:47209143-47236643 GCA_033310375.1 Conus canariensis | reverse complement strand
CCACCCCCACCCCACCTATACCCCATCCAGTCTCACCCAGCAGAGCCAAGTAGTCGCAGTCAGCCTCGGTGACCGGTGAAGCGGTCAAGGTCGTGACCCCCTCCTGCCCGACCTCCGCGCGGGCGTAGTAGCCAGACTGAGCGCGTAAGGAGCTCTCCGCGCCCCTCGCGGCACGATGGTGACGGACGCTTGCAGCAGACTGACACAGACGTACAGCGGGCGTGCTGCGTTCAATCCTATCGCGCTCAGACGCATGCTGCGAACGGTGCTGCCGTTGTCCACGTCAGCGTTGCTGCATTCAGTCTTCTCCTGTGTGTGTAGGGTGGGGGTGGAGGTGGGGGTGGGGGGCGGGGGGCGGGGGGTGTCAGTGACATGTTAGTTTTCCCTTTTTGTCTTCTTTATTCTCTGTCAAAAGTCTCCGTTTGGCATTCATTCCATCATAGTTTGTTTTCCTTGAATGTCAATAACAGTATTCCTCCTCTTATTCTCTAAATATTTTCATCATCATCATCATTATCATAATTATGATTGCTATTGTTATCATTACCATCATTATTATTACTATTATTATTATTACTATTATTATTATTATTATTATTATTATCATTACCATAATTGTTATTGTTGTCATCATTATTGTCATCATTATTGTCATCATTATTATTTGAATTCCCATGGTCCCCTTCCCAACGGCCTCGTTTTCATCCAGCACCCATTTTGTGCCGAATATCAGAAGATGAGTGGCTGCTCATTCTTGGTTTTCATTGTCCTACCTGAATGTTGTTTGTTTTTTGCCTGAAGACGGCCCAAGAAGTCGAAGTGCATTGTGGTCTGTCCTGTAATCTGTTTGTCTGGATTGTCTAGCGGAACTAGTGACCTTTCTTTTTAAAATTTGCATCAATTTCCGCCTTCAGTCAACTCGCTTTGAAATAAACTGTTCTGTTTTATGACGTCAGCAGCAGCAACAACAACAACAATAATAACAACTATGAAATATTTGAATTAAACATGTAATGCCTTTTTTTGCATATTATCTGACTGCCTACACATGCGTTCATGCATTTTCAAATATATTGAACACGGCGTCTCTCGAAACATTGCTATGGCTTTGTGACGACGTTTGGGACTACATAACAGAGTTTCAACATGAGAACCCTAATATTGTACAATTTGAGCGTCACTTCAGACGAACTCTGTGTGTGTGTGTGTGTGTGTGTGTGTGTGTGTGTGTGTGTGTGTGTGTGTGTGTGTGTGTGTGCGCGCGCGCGCGCGCGCGCGCGCGCGCGTTGTGGTACTATTATTGTTTGAATTGTTGGTGGTATTTGTTACTGCTTTTATTGCTGCTGATGATGATGCTGCTGTTGTTTGTGTAGAGTTGTGGTTGCCGTTAATGTTGTTGCTGCTGTTTGTTGTCGTCATTAATGTTGTTGCTAGTGTTCGCTTATTTGGCTGTTATTTTCTGTTTTCAATGTTGTTGCTACGGTTGTTGTTAATGTTGCTGTTGTTTTCGTTGCTGGTACTGTTGTTGTTAACCTTATTGTTAATGTTGTTGTTAATGTCTTTATTGCTGTTGTTGTTAATGTTTTTATTGCTCTTCTTGTTAATGTTGTTACTGTTGTCGCTGTTGATGTTGGTGAACCTTTTGTTGTTGCTGTTGTCGTCAATGTTGCTAAGGCTGTTGATGTCAGTGTTGTTTGTTGTTGCTGTTGTTGCTGTTGTTGTTGCTATTGTTGTTTCGAGGGGAAGGTTTGTTGGTGATTTGAATGCTTTTTCGATGATCTCATTGTTATGATTATTCTTATTGCTGTTGTTTGTTGTTGGTTGGCAATTGTTGTTCTTGATGCTGTAGTGCAAAGGCTGTTCATGCCGTTTGCTACGGTTGTCGTAGATTGTTTTGTTTGTTTGTTTGTTGTCTTGCTCTCGAGACATACGCACGCTCGCGTGCCACCCACCCCTTCCTCCCACATATGCACATACTCAGTGACAGACAGACAGACAGACAAACAGATGGAACTCGACAAACTGACAGAAACCGACGGGGAGGAAGGAGAAAAAGGGGGGAATGGGGATGGGGGCCTGGGGGGGTGGGGGGGGGGGTGAAGGACAAGTCAGACCTACCTCAATGTCCACACAGTCTTTGTCCGCGTCCACTCTGAGACACAGGGTGCCTTGGAACTTTCTGATGGTGTACATCTCCTTCAGATATCTGGAACAATCAGCATGGCCGCACTTGCTTGAATCACTCCCCCCTGCTTTTACCAGTCAACGTGACTCTTTTCTTTTTTTTTTATTAAGAGATTGAAACAGATGTTCAGAATAATTCTTCGTGAGTCCGCAAAGAAAAAAAAAAAAAAAAAAAAAAAAAGGACAAACCAGTGACAAGACAGAACACGACGCGTTTCGACCTCTTAGGTCCTCTCCAGGCGAAATAAACAACGTCCATGGCAATGAAAACGCCCATCTTGCGCCGAATATGAGAAGATAAGGGATTTCGTTTTCGTTGGTCTTAATGTGGCGTCTCTTGCCTGAACAAGACCTAGGAGGTCGAAACGCGTCGTGTTTTGTCTTGTCATTTGTTCGTTCTTGTTTGTTTGTTGTTGTTGTTGTTTTTGGCGGACTCACTAAGAATTGTTCTTAAAATTTCTTTTCTTAATGAGTCAGCATCATATGTTTTCTGCGTGAGGATTATTCTTTACATGCTGGTTATAGGCAGTCGCCACAAAAAGACAAAACAAAAAAAAAGAAAATTTTCATGTGAAGTCTCGCGTGGAAAAAAAAAAAAAAAAAAAAAAAACACCACCTCGGTGTATGACAGCACAACAAGTACGTTCAGCTGGAACTGTACTCCACAAATACTGTCTATTATTGTTATAACAACAACAACAGCAATAGTAATGATTTTTAAAAAAAAATGATGATGATGATGATAATAGTGATGATGAATATATGGACTGACGTGATGATGATGATGATGATGATGATGATGATGATGATGATGATGATACGACGACGACAACGACGACAACAACAACGAAAACAATAAATCATCATTATCATCATCATCGTCGTCCGTCGTCGTCCTCCTCGTCGTCGTCGTCGTCGATGTTCTTGTTGTCGTCATCATCATCATCATCATCATCATCATCATCATCATCATCATCATCATCAATGCATATTTTCATCATCATCATCATCATCATCATCATTATTATTATTGTTATTATTATTATCATTATTATTATTATTGTTATTATTATTATCATTATTATTACTATCATCATTATCAATACGATTATTATAATTATCATCATCATTATTATTATCACTATCATTTTTCATTATTACTATTGCTGTTGATGGTGATTGCATTCTTATAACCAAAACAAACAGTATGCGGACGACTTGCTTTCACCTGTTCAGTCCTTTCCTCTCGCTGAAGTACACCTGTGGATTGTGCAGCTTCAGCACGAGCGGCTCCACGTGCGTCAGATACAACGTCACTTCCGTCTGACTGTTGACGGTGTGGGACTTCACTCGTAACTCCACGGTCTCTCCCGGAGTGGCGGGCCGTTCCGTCACCGCCATGGCGCAAGGGTTATGGAGCACTGACGTCACTTCCTTCTTGCTGTTCCGTTGGATGTTGAGGCCATGTCGGTTGTCGAAGAACACAGGCTTCTCCACTTTCCCTGGAGATGTCACAAAGTCTAGCTGTGTTTTTCAAATACCGTGAGGAACTCTTCTTTTTTTTTTTTTTTTTTTTTTCATTTTAATTTTTACCTGTTTGTGTATAAATGAATCATTTGCCAGTAACTGCATTTGGAAAAAAACAAACAGGTAATAATGAGAGCTTAGGGAATGTTTCAGTTATTTCCCATTTACGACTACGTAAAGGTAACAACGACAGGTAACTTGAAACAAGGTGTGTTTTTTTCTCTCCCTTTCCTATAACAACTTTTTTTTTAGATGGTACCTCCATCCTCCTATTTTTCTCCCCACTTTTTTTTTTCACCATCGACTCTCATGTACCACACAAATTTGGGGATTCCATTACTGACGGACATTCTAATACGACCTTTAGTTTTTTGACGTTTGATACATAGCGTACTGTGAGACACTTCATTTGACTCATAAATCGTATGACTCATGTATAGTGCAGTTCTTTTTTCTTTCTTTCTTTGTTTTTTTTTTTTTTTCACACCCCCCCCCCCCCCCCCCCCCAAAAAAAATATATATTCGAGTGTTTTGACTGAAACGGGAATCACGGGAGATTCGGGGGGGAGGGGGGGGGGGGACAGGATTGCGGGGGAAATTATAGGGTTTGATAAAATCACAACCTTCACAAAGTTTCACGGGTCTACTGCGACTGTGAAAAAGGATTGACTGACTGATTGATTGATTGATTGATTGATTGATTGGTTGATTGGTTGATTGACCGTCCGATCGATCGATCGATTGACCGATCGATCGACCGACCGACCGACCGATCGATCGACTGACCGACCGACCGACCGATTGATCGATCGATCGATCGATCGATTGATTTGTTGGTTGGTTAGTTGCTTGGTTGATTGATTGATTAATTAATTGATTAATTGATTGATCTATCGACAGATCAAACGATTGATTGGTTGGTTGATTAATTTATTCATTCATTGTTTACGTGAGTGAGTGAGTGAGTGAGTGAGTGTGTGTGTGAGCGAGTGAGTGAGTGAATGAGTGAGTGAGTTTGGTTGATAATCTTTATTTCCAAAGGCAACAAATACGCAAAAAGTTTGTTTGTTTGTTTGTTTGTCATGTTGCAGTTGTTCTCTCCGCGACTAAGGAAAGTAATAAAGGAACACTATTATACAAAATATATGAGTATTCATTATGTACATTGATCATAATAAAAAATAATAATGATTTAGACATAGGAAAACTCACACACACACACACACACACACACACACACACACACACACACACACACACACACACACACACACATACACACACACACATTCATGCACGCACTCACACACACACACACACACACACACACACACACACACACACACACACACACACACACACACACACACACACTTTACCTGCACATCCCTTGAGCGTCAACCGAAGGTCACCAAACAGGACGTTGAAAGCCACCCAGGGGTCAAGGTCGTGGGGGAGAGGGACGTCGTACCTGGCAATGTTACTGCGGGAACTGGCAGGGCGAGCAAGCACGTGCAGCAGAGTGCGCGAGACCTTCTGCACCTCGATGATAAACTGGCGTCGTTTGAGTTTCAAAGTCAACTCCTTGATAACTTCGCTTTGTACCTGTGGTGCGCTCCCTTTGCCCGGCTTCTGTTGGGGGGGAACAAAAAAAAAATAAGGAAATGCATCAGCCGCTGTGGCACAATGGTTAGCGTTGCGCTAACAAAGAGGTCCTGGGTTCTATTCCCATCAGAGCCTCGTATTTCTTTCTTTGTTTCTTTCTTCTTCTTCTTCTTCTCCTTTCTTCTTCTTCTTCTTCTTCTTCTTCTTCTTCTTCTTCTTCTTCTTCGTCGTCGTCGTATCTGTGTGTCCGTGTGCCTGCATGCGTGCATGCGTGCTGCGTGCGTGTACGCGTGCATGTGTGCGGGCGCGCTCGCGCGCGCGCGCGCGTGTGTGTGTGTGTGTGTGTGTGTGTGGTGTTGTGCTTCTTGTTGTTGTTGTTTTTTTGTCACGACCAGCTGGTCTTGAAGGCGATTTCGTGCTGAAACCTGACCGGTATGCTTTCATCTTTCGTTTCCAGTTTCCGCCGGTTTCGGCAGTATATCGAGAGAGAGAGAGAGAGAGAGAGAGAGAGAGAGAGAGAGAGAGAGAGAGAGAGAGAGAGAGAGAGAGAGAGACTCGAAACTCGAAATCCTTAATGAGAGTGAATAGATAAGCTGGAAGCTTTTTAACACTATGCCCTCAAAATAACAATAAACGAAAAGGAACACACACAGAGAGAGAGAGAGAGAGAGAGAGGAGAGAGAGAGAGAGAGAGAGAGACAGACAGACAGACAGACAGACAGACAGACAGACAGACAGACAGACAGAGACAAAGACAGAGACAGACAAGACAGACAGAGAGAGACAGACAAAGACAGCCACACACAGACAAAGACAGACACACAGAGACAAAGACAGAGAGACAGAGACAGACAGAGACAAAATCGTACAGGAGGATTTTTTTTTAAGGGAGATAATCACTCACCTTCGCCAATGACGGCGCGAAAGCTCTCGAGCGGACGATGACGCGGAAGTAGCCCGTGCCCTCCACCGTCATCCTCACCAACTCCCCCTTCTTCAGGGGGCGGTCCCACCCGCACATCCCCACCTCCAACTGCGGGGCCCACTCCACCCCCTCCCCTCCCCCCAGCACGCGCACGTTGCTGCCAGCCACTGTGCTACTAAAGAGGAGGGGGGCGGGAGGGAGGGGACGAGAGCTGGAGCGAGGTGGTGGTGGGTGTGGGGGTAGTGGTGGTGGTAGAGGAGGTGGTGATGTTGGTGGTGGTGGTGGTGGTAGTGGTGGTGGTCGCATGGTAAGCTGGTGCGCGCGGGTCATCTGGAGTTCTGCATGAAACAATTCAGGCCACACGCCACAATTGGGATTTGGCACTAAAGCATGATGTTTACTGTGCATATAGCCACACGCCACAACTGGGATTTGGCACTAAAGCATGATGTTTACTGTGCATATAGCCACACGCCACAACTGGGATTTGGCACTAAAGCATGATGTTTACTGTGCATATAGCCACACGCCACAATTGGGATTTGGCACTAAAGCATGATGTTTACTGTGCATATAGCCACACGCCACAATTGGGATTTGGCACTAAAGCATGATGTTTACTGTGCATATAGCCACACGCCACAATTGGGATTTGGCACTAAAGCATGATGTTTACTGTGCATATAGCCACACGCCACAATTGGGATTTGGCACTAAAGCATGATGTTTACTGTGCATATAGCCACACGCCACAATTGGGATTTGGCACTAAAGCATGATGTTTACTGTACATATAGCCACACGCCACAATTGGGATTTGGCACTAAAGCATGATGTTTACTGTGCATATAGCCACACGCCACAATTGGGATTTGGCACTAAAACATGATGTTTACTGTGCATATAGCCACACGCCACAATTGGGATTTGGCACTAAAGCATGATGTTTACTGTGCATATAGCCCACACGCCACAATTGGGATTTGGCACTAAAGCATGATGTTTACTGTGCATATAGCCACACGGCACAATTGGGATTTGGCACTAAAGCATGATGTTTTACTGTGCATATAGCCACACGGCACAATTGGGATTTGGCACTAAAGCATGATGTTTACTGTGCATATAGCCACACGGCACAATTGGGATTTGGCACTAAAACATGATGTTTACTGTGCATATAGCCACACGCCACAATTGGGATTTGGCACTAAAGCATGATGTTTACTGTGCATAAAGCCACACGCCACAATTGGGATTTGGCACTAAAGCATGATGCTTACTGTGCATATAGCCACACGCCACAATTGGGATTTGGCACTAAAGCATGATGCTTACTGTGCATATAGCCACACGCCACAATTGGGATTTGGCACTAAAGCATGATGTTTACTGTGCATATAGCCACACGCCACAATTGGGATTTGGCACTAAAGCATGATGTTTACTGTGCATATAGCCACACGCCACAATTGGGATTTGGCACTAAAGCATGATGTTTACTGTACATATAGCCACACGCCACAATTGGGATTTGGCACTAAACATGATGTTTATGTACATATAGCCACCCACAATTTGGGATTTGGCACAAAGCATGATGTTTACTGTACATATAGCCACACGCCACAATTGGATTTGGCACTAAAAATGATGTTTATGTGCATTATAGCCACACGCACAATTGGGATTTGGCACTAAAACATGATGTTTACTGTGCATATAGCCACACGCACAATTGGGATTGGCACTAAAGCATGATGTTTACTGTCATATAGCCACACGCACAATTGGGATTTGGCACTAAAGCATGATGTTTACTGTACATATAGCCACACGCCACAATTGGGATTTGCACTAAAGCATGATGTTTACTGTACATATAGCCACACGCACAATTGGGATTTGGCACAAAGCATGATGTTTTCTGTGCATATAGCCACACGCCACAATTGGATTTGGCACTAAAGCATGATGTTTACTGTGCTATAGCCACACGCCACAATTGGGATTTGGCACTAAGCATGATGTTTACTGTGCATATAGCCACACGCCACAATTGGGATTTGGCACTAAGCATGATGTTTACTGTCATATAGCCACACGCCACAATTGGGATTTGGCACTAAAGCATGATGTTTACTGTACATAGCCACACGCCACAATTGGGATTTGGCACTAAAGCATGATGTTTACTGTCATATAGCCACACGCCACAATTGGGATTTGGCACTAAAGATATGTTTACTGTGCATATAGCACACGCCAAATTGGGATTTGGCACTAAAACAGTTACTGTGATTAGCACACGCACAATGATTTGGCACTAAAGCATGATGTTTGGCATATAGCACACGCAAATTGGATTTGGCAAAGCATGATGTTTACTGTGCATATAGCCACACGCCACAATTGGGATTTGGACTAAAGCATATGTTACTTACATACCACACGCACAATTGGATTTGCACTAAAGCATATTTTCCAGCCACACGCCACAATTGGATTGCACTAAACATGATGTTTACTGTGCATATGCCACCGCCACAATGGGATTTGCACTAAAGCATGATTTTACTGTGCATATAGCCACACGCCACAATTGGGATTTGGCACTAAGCATGATGTTACTGTGCATATAGCCACACGCCACAATTGGGATTTGCACTAAAGCAGAGTTACTGTGCATATAGCCACACGCACAATTGGGATTTGGCACTAAAGCATGATGTTTACTGTGCATATAGCCACACGCCCAATTGGATTTGGCACTAAAGCATGATGTTTACTGTGCATATAGCCACACCCACAATGGATTGGCACTAAAGCATGATGTTTACTGTGCATATAGCACACGCCACAATTGGGATTTGGCACTAAGCATGATTTACTGTGCATATAGCCACACGCCACAATTGGATTTGGCACTAAAGCATGATGTTTACTGTGCATATAGCCACACGCCACAATTGGGATTTGGCACTAAGCATGATGTTTACTGTGCATAAGCCACACGCCACAATTGGATTTGGCACTAAAGCGATGTTTACTGTGCATATAGCCACACGCCACAATTGGGATTTGGCACTAAAGCATGATGTTTACTGTGCATATAGCCACACGCCACAATGGGATTTGGCACTAAAGCATGATGTTTACTGTGCTATAGCCACACGCCACAATTGGATTTGGCACTAAAGCATGATGTTACTGTGCATATAGCCACACGCCAATTGGGATTTGGCACTAAAGCATGATGTTTACTGTGCATATAGCCACACGCACAATTGGGATTTGCACTAAAGCATGATGTTACTGTGCTATAGCCACACGCCACAATTGGATTTGCACTAAAGCATGATGTTTACTGTGCATATAGCCACACGCCACAATTGGGATTTGGCACTAAGATGATGTTTACTGTGCATATAGCCACACGCACAATTGGGATTTGGCACTAAGCATGATGTTTACGTGCATATAGCCACACGCACAATTGGGATTGGCACTAAAGCATGATGTTTACTGTCATATAGCCACACGCCACAATTGGGATTTGGCACTAAAGCTGATTTACTGTGCATATAGCACACGCCACAATTGGGATTGGCACTAAAGCATGATTTTACTGCATATACCCCCACAATGGATTTGCACTAAAACAATGTACTGTCTAAGCCACAATCAACCCACCAATTGGGATTTGGCACTAAAGCAGATGTTTACTGGCATATAGCCAACACGCCACAATTGGGATTGGCACTAAAGCAGATGTTTACTGTAATAGCCACGCACAATTGGGATTTGGCACTAAAGCATGAGTTTCTGTGCATATAGCCACACGCCACAATTGGGATTTGGCACTAAGCATGATTTTACTGTCATAAGCCACACGCCACATGGATTGCATAAAGCATGATGTTTACTGTGCATACCCACGCACAATTGGGATTGGCACTAAAGCATGATGTTTATGTGCATAAGCCACACGCCACAATTGGATTGGCACAAACATGTGTTTACTGTGCATATAGCCACACGCCACATTGGGATTGGCACTAAAGCGATGTTTACTGTGCATATAGCCACACGCCACAATGGATTTGCACTAAAGCAGATTTTACGCACACGCCACAATTGGGATTTGGCACTAAAACATGATGTTTACTGTGCATATAGCCACACGCCACAATTGGGGATTTGGCACTAAAGCATGATGTTTACTGTGCATATAGCCACACGCCACAAATTGGGATTTGGCACTAAAGCATGATGTTTACTGTGGCATATAGCCACACGCCACAATTGGGATTTGGCACTAAAGCATGATGTTTACTGTGCATATAGCCACACGCCACAATTGGGATTTGGCACTAAAGCATGATGTTTACTGTGCATATAGCCACACGCCACAATTGGGATTTGGCACTAAAGCATGATGTTTACTGTGCATATAGCCACACGCCACAATTGGGATTTGGCACTAAAGCATGATGTTTACTGTGCATATAGCCACACGCCACAATTGGGATTTGGCACTAAAGCATGATGTTTACTGTGCATATAGCCACACGCCACAATTGGGATTTGGCACTAAAGCATGATGTTTACTGTGCATATAGCCACACGCCACAATTGGGATTTGGCACTAAAGCATGATGTTTACTCTACATATAGCCACACGCCACAATTGGGATTTGGCACTAAAGCATGATGTTTACTCTACATATAGCCACACGCCACAATTGGGATTTGGCACTAAAGCATGATGTTTACTGTGCATATAGCCACACGCCACAATTGGGATTTGGCACTAAAGCATGATGTTTACTGTGCATATAGCCACACGCCACAATTGGGATTTGGCACTAAAACATGATGTTTACTGTGCATATAGCCACACGCCACAATTGGGATTTGGCACTAAAGCATTATGTTTACTGTGCATATAGCCACACGCCACAATTGGGATTTGGCACTAAAGCATGATGTTTACTGTGCATATAGCCACACGCCACAATTGGGATTTGGCACTAAAGCATGATGTTTACTGTGCATATAGCCACACGCCACAATTGGGATTTGGCACTAAAGCATGATGTTTACTGTGCATATAGCCACACGCCACAATTGGGATTTGGCACTAAAGCATGATGTTTACTGTGCATATAGCCACACGCCACAATTGGGATTTGGCACTAAAGCATGATGTTTACTGTGCATATAGCCACACGCCACAATTGGGATTTGGCACTAAAACATGATGTTTACTGTGCATATAGCCACATGCCACAATTGGGATTTGGCACTAAAACATTATGTTCACTATCCATATAGCCACACGCCACAATTGGGATTTGGCACTAAAACACCATACATAATCCATATGGCCACACGCCACAATTGGGATTTGGCACTAAAACACCATACATAATCCATACGGCCACATGCCACAATTGGGATTTGGCACTAAAACATTATGTTTATTATCCATATAGCCACGCGCCACTATTAGGATTTGGCACTAAAACATTATGTTTATAATCCATATAGCCACGCGCCACTATTAGGATTTGAAACTAAAACACCATACATAATCCATGTGGCCACACGCCACAATTAGGATTTGGTACTAAAACATGTATAAAATCCATATAGCCACGCGCCACTATTATGATTTGGCACTAAAACACTATATATAATCCATGTTGCCACACGCCACAATTAGGATTTGGCACTAAAACACTATATATAATCCATGTGGCCACACGCCACAATTAGGATTTGGCACTAAAACACTATATATAATCCATGTTGCCACACGCCACAATTGGAATTTGGCACTAAAACACTATATACAATCCATATAGCCACGCGCCACTATTAGGATTTGGCACTAAAACACTATATATAATCCATGTGGCCACATGCCACAATTAGGATTTGGCACTAAAAACACTATATGTAATCCATGTGGCCACACGCCACAATTAGGATTTGGCACTAAAACACTATATTTTATCCATGTGGCCACACGCCACAATTAGCATTTGGCACTAAAACACTATTTTATCCATGTGGCCACACGCCACAATTAGGATTTGGCACTAAAACACTATATATAATCCATGTGGCCACACGCCATAATTAGGATTTGGCACTAAAACACTATATATAATCCATGTGGCCACACGCCACAATTAGGATTTGGCACTGCTGTTCTTGTTGCTGTTGTTGTCGTACCCTGGCTAAAAGCCTCCAGGGATCATCCAAACAGCCTAAGTACTTGAACACTATAGTACAAATGCATCAGCTGGGGATGAGAAAATTACGTGTGTGACCGTTTCTGATTACTCCGCCACATGCGCAGCCACACTCCGACTTCGGGGGATTTTGGAAATGATATTTATGCTAGGAGCTTGTCACAACTGAAGACAATCCCCGCATAACTATGCAGAGCATAACAACATTTTGATGTAGCCTTGGTGTTCTAGCCTATGTCAATTGGCCTGACACAGCCTTAAGCCAAGGCGGGAATTTGGCACTAAAACGCTGTATATAATCCATGTGGCCACACGCCACAATTAGGATTTGGCACTAAAACACTATATATAATCCATGTTGCCACACGCCACAGTTAGGATTTGGCACTAAAACACTATATATAATCCATGTTGCCACACGCCACAATTAGGATTTGGCACTAAAACACTATATATAATCCATGTGGCCACACGCCACAATTAGGATTTGGCACTAAAACACTATATATAATCCATGTTGCCACACGCTACAATTAGGATTTGGCACTAAAACACTATATATAATCCATGTTGCCACACGCCACTATTAGGATTTGGCACTAAAACACTATATATAATCCATGTGGCCACACGCCACAATTAGGGTTTGGCACTAAAACACTATATATAATCCATGTGGCCACACGCTACAATTTAGATTTGGCACTAAAACGTTGTATATAATTGTCAATGGAGCGAAACCTCTCAAAAAGGGCCTTAAGGGCTTTAGAGGAAAGGAATGCCGTACGTGGTAGAGAAATAGGTGATGGGCCGATTAGCAGTACGCCCTCATCTAGCGCATACAGTCGAACTGTGTCGAGGAGGTTGAAGTGGTCAGGCAATTGTCACGTGACAACTAAGACAACTAAGTGGCTGTTTCCTAAGCATATATATGCAGATACGTGTGTGTGCTCATACAAACCCACAAATTACACACACATGCACACGCACTTCTGCACACGCACACACACATACATGCAGGCACACACACACACACACACACACACACACACACACACACACACGTGCGCGCACACCTACACACACACACACACACACACACACACATATGGGCCCGTGCCCACACATCCATACACACACATGTGTACATTCACTACACACACATACAAAAAAATACAAAAAAAAACAAGACAACCAATGTTAGGTAGGCACTCAAGGTCTGACCAGCGCATTGGGCTAATGCGTAGGTCAGACATCTGCTAAGCCGTAGCCACGAGACTCCCTTCTTCAATTCTCTCATCTTAGTTGTTAATTAAAACCCTCTTGCATTTGCATTTTCCAGCCACAAACTGCTCCTAGTATTTGTATTTTTTGAGAAATCAATGGAATGCCCTCAGTTCACGACCCTAGTCTGTGTGAATGAATTGTTTCCCACACCCCATGCTACTGCCAAGATTTCATTGGACACGTCTCAGGGATGCCCATTTATTTTGGCCAAACTGACTTCAAACAAGGTTGCAGTGTGTGAGGGAAAGTAACGCAGCGTGTGCGGCCGGTTGCGGCCGTAACAAACACCAGGGGAGACAAACAGAGCGGCCGGATATGGGCGAAACAAATGCAAGAGGGTTTTAATTCATTTATCCATCAGCTTCAAATCATGCGTAGTGTGGTCTCAAAACTTAGCGGATGTGGTGTAGCGTATATGGACTAGTCCGCACGCAGTGACACCTCCTTGATGAAACTGAACCCTTGTTTAGTGTTCCCTGCCTCATTTCATATTTTTTTTCCATTGGTTTCAGTTTATTCAGACTAGATTTAGTATATATATTAAAATATATATATATTTTTAAGTTCATTTCAGTCGATTCATAGTTACTTTATTATCTTTCCATCGACTCGTTTGCTTCATTCATGCTCAAGTTAAGACACTTCCGTGTATTCCTTTCAATTCTACTCATTTGTTCATACTATGATACATTTCAATCGATTCGTTTCAATTCATCATACTCAGTTTTATACATTTCGTAGATTCGTTTTGTTTTATTCAAACGTAGGTTTATATACTTCAATCGAATCGTTTCAATTCATTTATACTCAATTCAAAACACAACCTTTCTTCTTCTTCTTTATCAAACAGAGAGAGAGACAGAGACAGACAGGCTGACAGGCAAAGATAGATAGATCTTCAGTTTTGTATTATTGTCCCTGTCCTATGGGGCTGTTTAGTTGATATGTTTGTATTTTGGTCACTAATTTCCGGTTATAGCAAAGAACACTCTGTGTGTGGTGTGTGTGTGTGTGTGTGTGTGTGTGTGTGTGTGTCCTCATTCCAAAGTTTGCTTTAATACTTTTGACAGTTTTACAATATCTATAAAGCTGTTTGTGCGTTCCTTACTGTTTCCTACTGATTCTCTCTCCTCTCTCTCTCTCTCTCTCTCTCTCTCTCCCTCTCTCTCTCACACACACACACACACACACACACACACACACGCACACACACTCTCGCTCTCTCGCTCTCTCTCTCTCTCTCTCTCTCTCTCTCACACACACACACACACACACACATATATATATATATATATATATATATATATATATATGTGTGTGTGTGTGTGTGTGTGGAGAGAGAGAGAGAGAGAGAGAGAGAGAGAGAGAGAGAGAGAGAGAGAGCACCAGTTCTTTCGGCGCTATATAAAACAATGCGATTTTCACCTCCATTCGCTTACACAACAGTTCTGTTCTTCAACACGGAAAAAACAATGACGCGAGATATTTCCATCTTTTACTGGGTTTCAAACAACGACAGCAAAACAACAACAACAGCAACAATTACAACAACAACAACAACAACAATGATCGTAGGAGAGCAACTTTAAAAAAGCAATAATCATGATAATGCAAAAATAAAGTAATGACATGCACGTACACTTTCACAAACCCACTCATAGTCATTGAGATACCAAGGGCAATGGCAGATGAAACGGATTCTATTAAACCATACGCGCGCGCGCACACACACATACCCACATATCCTCTCTCTCTCTCTCTCTCTCTCTCTCTCTCTCTCTCTCTCTCTCTCTCTCTCTCTCTTCCACGCTCATACACACACACACACACACACACTCACACTCACACACACACACACACACACACGCACACGCACTCTCTCTCTCTCTCTCTCTCTCTCTCTCTCTCTCTCTCTCTCTCGTTTAAAACCAAGAAATATACTGACCGGTATGTAAACCACACAGTTAGGAGAAAAACCGAAGCGACATTCCAGACCTACTGCAACAACAAATCCGTCGCTTTAATGTGTATGCCGACAGGAAAATCACCAACACCACACGAGGACCTCAATACAACTGACTGAGTGATCGCCTATTCCACCACTTACCAGCGACAGTTTCTTAAAATTACCATTTGCTTCCGCGATTCAGCGAAAGGTAAGCGTTGCGCGTCGCGCCGACTCAAGGTCTCGCGCGCGCGCACACACACACACACACACACACACACAGAGGGAATTTTCGGTAGGACTCGTTTCGGTTTCCATTCAGGTCAAAGCCTCGTGTCCAGCAGGGACAGGTCGAGAGAGAGGGTCACGCCACAGGCGCCTGAGAAAAAATTGTTTAGGGCTACAAGCCTTCAATGTTGGTTCAAGGACGCCCGGGATTATTAATTTTCTATAAAACTGGTCGGTTGTCTAGTTACTTGGTAAGTTAGCGAGCTGATTAAGTTGCGGTTTGGTTGCAGGTTACAATCTATGTCTCCTGAACTCTTCCTTACAGAATCGGATTATACTCATGTTGGAAATCCTTTAAGGGATGTGTTTTTAATTAATGAAAAAGAAATGATCAGTGCAGGATAAGCCTTAAAAGCTCTCCAGTCTTAATTCAACGTAAGTCCTAGAAATCCTACAAAATTCCGGGGTAAAATTCCCATACGTGGAACTGGCCTTTTTAACACAAGTCTGTACTGTTCTGGTTTGCTCCTCTAGAATTCTTTTTCGCCTCAGCTTCAATGCCATCGAAGGAAATTGTTTACAAGTTTAACACTTTCTAGGATACCAATAAGATATACGCTATATTCATATAACCTAAGTATATCCACTTTAAAGTCACTTTGTAGTTTCGCTTGTATCTTACGATCATATCAACACCATTTTGCAATTCAAAAAAAACAACTGAATTAACAAAGAAAATCAGCGCAGCGCACATGCACACGCATGCGCACACACACACACACACACACACACACACACACACACACACACACACACACACACACAGAGAGAGAGAGAGAGAGAGAGAGGAGAGAGACGCTTGATGCTTGACGCTTTGATGTTTTATTGCCTTCAGCGAAGTAAGCCACAAAGGCAAGGGGGTTCCACACATAGTTTTAGAAATCGCATCATTCACAAATCATAACAAATAATAATCATGGTAGAAAACAATACAGTCAAAAGAAATATTACAAAGTTTTTGCGTATTAATGTTGCCGGGCATCTTATACACGTTCATAAGGAGTGACATAAGATTAAACACACATGTAGAATATACTATCTTCCCTTCCCTATCGCACCCCCCGCACCCCTCCTCCACCCCATCCCCCACCCCGTCCCCCTCCTCGCCGCCCCCCCCCCCCCCACCCCTCCACTCTCCAACATTTCCTGTCCTGACCCACCAATCTCCTTCCTTTGACCCTCACTCTCTTACCCTCCCCTCAGTCCTAACTGACATCACGCCAAGCACACATGAGAACCAAAAAGAACACACGCTCACTCATACGCGAACGTCACACAAACACCGCTCTCCTAGCTTGTCCACCCCCCCCCCCTTCCCATCCTCACCCCCCCTTTCATAATATAAATGATCTCTCACTCCTCGTGAGAAAGAGAGAGAGAGAGAGTGTGTGTGTGTGTGTGTGTATGTGTGTGTGTATGTGTGTGTGAGTCATTCAAATAGCAATAACTTTTCAGACCATTTTTCAGGAAATCCAACAATGCTGTAGAAAGAAACTCGTGGAGAGCGTGGCAGCAGAGAGTCCTCAGAAGAGAAGCCCCCTTCAAGCAAGTGTTTCGGCCCTTATCTCCTGACACTCTAGGGGGGTTGGGCCACACCCGGTTCATGACTCCGGATGTCCCTCTGCTGCCCCTTTTTTTTCCCATCTTGGGACGAGCCATGGCTGGGATTCGAACCCATGACCCTCTGGACATGCTCATTTTCCACTTAATGACTCGCGCTTTAACCACTGAGCCACAGGGACACCTGATATTTGTAGGGAAATTAAGCCTTATGAAGTTCACTTTTGTTCCTCCTTGACCAGATCCAGCTTGAACACCTCTCTGCCGCTTCTGCCATTGCTTTCAGGGCTCTGGTTTTTTCCTTCCCTGCAACTGAGAGCTGTTTCATGAGGCTGTATGCAGACGTTCCTACAAACCCCCTAGCTCCAATTTCTGCAGTGAGGACTTTGACCTGATAGCCTTCTCTCCTCAGGCTGTTTGCCAGATCAGCATACTTTTCAGTCTTGTAGATTTGAGCTGCCTCCATTCAGTTCTCATATGGCACCGTGAGCTCGATCATGATCAGCTGCTTGGTTGACTTAGAGTGGACTACTATGTCTGGTCTCATGCCACTCTTGCTGATGATCTCTGGGTGACTCTTCCATTCTGGGAGGTCTGCAGTGCACTCCCAGTCATCTGCCCCGTCCAACAGACTCTGCCTGCATGTTTCGAGTGGCACTGTTGTTCTTGGCCATGATTTGCTGCCTCCTGCCGTGAAGAATGTTGCGGGTGCTTTTGGAGTCCTGATTTTCCCTTTTGTGGTGTTGGTACTAGCCCAGACTACTTGTACAATTTCTTTGAGCACTTGGTTGTGCCTCCATGTGTACCTTCCTTGAGCCAGGGCTACTTTACATGAGCTTAGGACATGCTCCACTGTTTGTTTTTCATGGCAGAGGGGGCATGCAGGATCGTCTGTTTTCCCCCACTTCACCAGGTTTGCATTTGAGGGCAGAAGGTCATATGCAGATCTGAGAATGAAGCTGATCCTGAGAGGGGCCATGTGCCAAATGTCATTCCAAGTGAGACTTCTTTGGAGTGCATTCTCCCACGTTGTCCATTGCCCTTGCTGGCTCTGCTGGACTGCTTTTTGGAGTCTTTTTTGGTCTTCTTCTTTTCTCATCTCCTGAATCATCATGTCTCTTTTGGCTTTTCCTTTGGCCTTTGACCACCATTCAGTTTTGGTCACCCCCAGTCCCTGTCTGTTGGTCTGTGTGTGTCCTGTTATTTCTCTGATCTTGAGACTTTCTTTTGCAGAATCCATCGCCTCTTGAACTTTCCATTTTCTGCCTGTCTTCAGCTGGGGCTTAATTGCTTCTACCACCTTGTCTCCTGAGTCCTCCAGCATGCTTTGAAGTCTGATCTTCCCTGCTTTGTATTCCTCCAGGATGGATTTCAGGGGTAGTTTCAGCTTTGCTTGGCGACAGTACAGCGCTATGTCAGTCAGACAGGGTGGGACACCAAGCCATTTCCTTGTGAACTTGTTGATTTTGGCTTCCATTGCCTCCACTATGCTGGTGCAGATGTCGTATATCATCAGAGGCCATAGCAGCTTTGGTATCAGCATGAACTGCAGACACCAGACCTTGTATTTGCCAGGGAGCCCACACTGGTCAATGGTCTCCAAGCCTTCCTCCGCCATCTGCTTGGTTTCTTTTGCTCTTTGTGTGTCTTTCAGCGTATCATCATACCATCTTCCAAGGCTCTTGACTGGTTCTTCTGTGACTGTTGGAATGGCCTGGTTGGCAACACTGAAGACCACAGATCCGGCCACTTTTCCTTTCCTCAGTGAGAGACTCCGTGATTTCTTTGGCTTGAACTTCATTCTGGATGAGGCAACTGTGTCGTCCAGCCTCTCCAGCACATGACGTGTCTCGTCTTCTCTGGATGAAATCACTGTAGTGTCATCCATGAAGGCCTTGAGAGGAGGCATCTTGTATCCATCGCCAAGGTCTGTTTGTCTCGCGTTGTTTGTTGCTGCTTTCAAGATGAGTTCCATTGCCAGCACGAACAGTATTGGGGAAATTGCACAGCCCATTGCAATACCCACTTCCAAGTTGATCCAGTCTGTTGTGTACTCCTTGGTAGAGAACCGCATTGAGAAGCCATTGAAGTACTTCTTGAGCATGTCGCGGATGTTCTTTGGCACATGGTACATCTCAAGAGCCAACTGTATCATCTCATGGGGCACAGATCCATATGCGTTTGCCAGATCAAGCCACACTACGTCCAGGTCTCTCTTTTCTGTTTTTGCTTTTTGGATTGCGTCCCAGATCATTGTGGCGTGTTCTACACAGCCCGCCACGCCTGGGATGCCACCTTTCTGGACTGACACATCCAAGTACTTGTTTTCCATCAGGTACTTGGTCAGCCTTGCTGCCATGACAGAGAAGAAGATTTTCCCTTCGACGTTCAGTAGTGATATTGGCCTGAACTGGCTAATGTCACTTGAGTTTTGCTCTTTGGGGATGTACACACCATCTGCCGTCATCCACTGGCTGCTGATCTTCTGGTTTCTCCAAGCCGATCGCAGCAGCCTGTGGAGCCACTCCAGCACCTTGGGACATTTCTTGTAAAGCTGGTAAGGTATTCCGTTTGGCCCTGGTGATGATTTGGCTCTGGCTTTGTCGACCACCTTCTTGATTTCCGCCAACGTTGGAGGCTTGCCATTGAACTGTTCCTCAGGGTTGGTTGGCCACACCAGACCTTGAATGTCGAGTGGTGCTTTGCTCTGTGGGTCAGAGTATGTTTTCCTCAGATGCTGCTCAAGAACTCCTTTGTCCACACTTAGGGTCCCAGATTTTGGCTGCTCAAACAGTGTTCTGGCAAACTGGAAGGGGTCTCTGAAGAAGCGCTCTTGTGTCTTCTTCTTTTTGCTCTTCCTCTTCCTCGCAGATTCCGCTTTGCTGAGGGCACTGTGTTTTTCTTTCAGGTCTTTCCACAGTTTTTCCAAGCCTTGTTTTTCAGCTGGCAGTGCGGTCTTCATTTGCATCTTGAGGTTTTTCTTTTGGACCCTGATCTTGTCCATCTTTTCTTGCGTCTGGATTTCTTTGGAGGTGTTTTCTCTTTGGGTAGTTTTGCTCCATAGGCGTCTCTACATGTGGCATACACAATGTCCCCATATGTGGCTAGTTTGTGTTCCAGGGTGCTTTTCCCTATCAGTGCATCGAGTCTTTGGACGATTTTTGCATCCAGTTTCTCCCAATCTTCAGTTTCGTTTGCTCGTGGCAAGTTGAGTTTCAGGCGCCTGGCATCGAGGGCCTGTGCAAATTCCTCATCCGAACCAACAGCGTGGATGTCCTTGGCACTGTGGTTTAAATCCTGGCCTTGGTCTTCCGACGTCTTATCTGCTGATGCAGTGCGCTGCTGCTCATTCAGATGAGTCTTCACACATCCCATCTTTGTTCTGTGGATCTTCATGCCACGGGTGGTAGCGAAACGCTTTCCACAGACACATGGATATTCCATTTGGTCCATGTTCATAGTCCGTTTGGGATTTGCAGTCATGATTGGTTGAGCACCGATGGATTCATCATTCTCTCCCCCTTTCGGTGAATCCTGGGAGCATCTTTTCCTTTTATTTTTAGTAGCCACATGTTTAAGGCAAAGTGGGGAGCCAGCCCACAGAGCCCTTGGTTCTGGTCTTTCCCAGTGTCCTCCGGTCTTTCCCGGACGTCCTCCGGCCTATTCCCGGAAGTCAATGGTTTACCCATGCATCAGTGGTTTCTATTGGCTTTTCACATGTACAGTATATGTCGCTAAGCGAGGTGACGGCAGACGGAAACTGAAACAAATTCTAAAAGGTCATTGATAATATGGACAAACGTTTGCCTATGTGATCTGGTGGAGGTATTTCAAATACCGTTTCGAATTCATTGTGTACGTTGTAAAACATGGCTCCTCTCTTACTTCAAGACACGCGGATGTGTGAAGAAAGAATGAAGAAGAAAAAAACGAACCCGAGCCAACATGACCTTCACAACTATGGGCACAAGGACTTCGTTCTGATCACTGAAGCATGTGCACCGTCATCCAACAGATCCGTCTTCTTAGCGCATTAAGTTTAATATATATATATATATATATTATAATATATATATATATATATATATACACTTTCATTTTCATATCCTAGAATGGCTACTCGTCCGCTCGGTTCAGTGTCAGCTTTATCCATCGCACACTGCGGCCTGGTGTGCTCTGCATCAGTTATTTTCTAAAGCCAGTGTCAGTGAATCAGTACAAAGCCACTCTTTGCCACATACATGTATAACTTCCTTCGTCTCTTGTCCAAGCCTAGCCTGAAGATCAACGTCAAGCGGCGATCCCTATTTGCGCGACTTTTGATTTTCGTGTTCACGACCATACCTTATTTTGGTGGGCGACCCTTTTCAGCTGATGCGTTTAGAGGAGAAGGGTGGAAAAGGGAGGGGGGGGGGGGGGGACACCATACTGAACCTCACATTCTGTGGCCCTTCATGCCCTGCTCTCATGGTGACCTCAGTTTCGATGTCCTCTCCACGTCTGTGGCCTTGGTTTGGTTCCGTCGGGGATCACCGGTATCGGCAAGTCCATGGGGGCTGTCGTTGGATGGACGTGGTGGCGCTCTCCGGAGGGAGAGCTCACGCACGCCGGCTCCGCGACTAAGCAATTATTGTCTTCGGTTGGGGGCTTAGTAGGTGGCGTCCTGCATATGTTGAATTAGAACATGCGCCACTGAACACCACCAAAGTGACTCGGCAGCAGTGCAGTGTCTCCTCCGGTGGGTTGCCTCTTGACGACTTTGTGGATTGCCGGTGCCGGGGCTGCGGCGGGCCGGGCCGGGCTGTGGCTGTGGATGGGATGTTGGAATGAGCGGCATGGGTGCACTGCCACTGAGATGGCACAGAAGATGGGACAGAAAAAAGAAAGAAAGAAAAAGAACCAATTCTGTTAGCTAGCTTTACATAGCCAATGCTCTGCGCTCACTGATAGTGCTCTGCGCTCACTGATAGTGCTCTGCGCTCACTGACAGCTAGCTTTACATAGCTAATGCTCTGCGCTCACTGATAGCCAGCTTTACATAGCCAGTGCTCTGCGCTCACTGACAGCTAGCTTTACATAGCCAGTGCTCTGCGCTCACTGATAGCTAGCTTTACATAGCCAGTGCTCTGCGCTCACTGACAGCTAACTTTACATAGCCAGTGCTCTGCGCTCACTGATAGCTAGCTTTACATAGCCAGTGCTCTGCGCTCACTGACAGCCAGCTTTACATAGCCAGTGCTCTGCGCTCACTGACAGTCAGCTTTACATAGCCAGTGCTCTGCGCTCACTGATAGCCAGCTTTACATAGCCAATGCTCTGCGCTCACTGATAGCTAGCTTTACATAGCCAATGCTCTGCGCTCACTGATAGCTAGCTTTACATAGCCAGTGCTCTGCGCTCACTGATAGCCAGCTTTACATAGCCAATGCTCTGCGCTCACTGATAGCTAGCTTTACATAGCCAATGCTCTGCGCTCACTGATAGCCAGCTTTACATAGCCAATGCTCTGCGCTCACTGATAGCTAGCTTTACATAGCCAGTGCTTTGCGCTCACTGATAGCCAGCTTTACATAGCCAATGCTCTGCGCTCACTGATAGCTAGTTTTACATAGCCAGAGCGCAGAGCACTAGCCAGTGCTCTGCGCTCACTGATAGCTAGCTTTACATAGCCAATGCTCTGCGCTCACTGACAGCTAGCTTTACATAGCCAGTGCTCTGCGCTCACTGATAGCCGGCTTTACATAGCCAGTGCTCTGCGCTCACTGATAGCTAGCTTTACATAGCCAGTGCTCTGCGCTCACTGATAGCTAGCTTTACATAGCCAGTGCTCTGCGCTCACTGACAGCTAGCTTTACATAGCCAATGCTCTGCGCTCACTGATAGCTAGCTTTACATAGCCAGTGCTCTGCGCTCACTGACAGCTAGCTTTACATAGCCAGTGCTCTGCACTCACTGACAGCTAGCTTTACATAGCCAGTGCTCTGCGCTCACCGATGACGTTGCAGTAAGATCTGTGTTCAGTCTTGATGTGTGATGACTCTGTCTACTCGGAGACTGGTCACCACTGATGGCCATTGCAGGTGTGTGCGTTTACTCGTTACTGTGTTCTCCATACCGTCGCCCTGCCAATCTTCAATGTCAGTTCGCAGCAACTGACGATTCCGATGATTTTATCATAACCGTAAGCATTAAACGTTTGATCTTGAGGATAAGTCAATACAATGTTCACAACAGGAAACGCACTGACCAACAAACTGACAACAACAACAACGACAACAAAACGACAACAACAAAAAACCTCGAGCTTATAGGCTACTTTTCATCGTGAAAAGAGCGACATGCCATTGAACTGTTTCCAGTCCTCTTTCGGTGCAAGTTGCTGACCTGTAGTTTGGGGCACGTCTTTGCTGTTCCCAAGGAACGATAACTCACTTCGTTTTCCCACTATTCGCCTTTGTCAGCCTCCAACTGTTTTGCACGCGGGTAATAGATCTCTCCCCGAAAAGTGTTCCTCCCTTGATGAATGTCACACCTATTCCTCCTTGGGAATGAACGAAAAGTAAATTTGACTTTGATTACACAGATACACGAAGAGATAACAATCCACATATTTTAAGTACAACAGGTAAAACATGTGTATCTGAAACTTATTCTGATCATCTTAAGGTTTATACTGACGGTTCTGTGCTAGAAGAACATCATGCGGGCTCTGGCTTTGTTATTCCATCTTTAAAAGTTGAAAGGTCTTATCATCTTGGCACAGACATTTCGATTTTTACAGCAGAACTAATAGCTATTCTTATGGCTCTGCCATATTTGATTAATCTACCACTAAACTTGTTAAATGTTCTTTTTTGTGTAGATTCTAAATCAGTCTTGAAATCCCTTGCTTCATCATTTAATTACAAGAATAATGTTATCTTTGAAATGTAATATTTAATTCATTGCATTCTATTGAAAGGGTCCAATGTTGACTTTTGTAGGATACCATCCCATTGTGGAATTTATTACAATGAATATGTTGACCATCTCGCAAAAAAAAAAGGGGGGCGAAAAATACTTTGAATGCTATTGAACTGCCTTGCAGTTTATCTTCAGTACAAATGTGTAACATAATAGAAAATGAAATGATACAACGTTTTTTTCTCTTCTGGGACAAAGTATTTTTCATTATTGAATACTCCATGTGCAAATAGATCAATTGTTACCTTGTCGTCATCATCATGGATGTCCATCGTGGTCGACGAAGACGTCAGTGACTCCGCATGTGTGAGCGCGAGCAACCTTAACGTGCAGACTTTTGTTACATGCTTGAACAACAAAGTACTGTAAAGACATTATGTGTGTCTGCTCTGCAGAACTGACAATTGAGCATATGCTGGTAAAATGTGCTTCAATGAAAACTTTCCTACCTCCGGAAGTCGTAGAATGTATTTTGCCTGTGTCTAATGTTAAGTTATTTTGGGATCAGTTTAATCTTTTCAACTTTTCAATATTTAGATTAGCTAGTTATTTGTTATGTAGTCCTATTGCTCGTTTCTTGTAACTCTCTCTCTCTCTCTCTCTCTCTCTTTCTCTCTCTGTCTCTCTCTCTCTCTCTCTCTCTCTCTCTCGCTCTCTCTCTCTCTCTCGCTCTTTCTCTCTTCTTTCTTTCTTTCTTCTTCTTTTTTTTCCCCGTTTTAAATTTGTTTTTGATGATGTTAAAAAATTAACAAAGTTTTGCTGTTTTTGATGCTAGAGTCTAAAATCATCGACACGATGAAAAGACTTGAAATAACTGACTAATCTTCCGTGTGAGAGACGAGTTCAGTTGAACGGGCTGCCCTCTGAGGTGTTGTGTGTTGTTCGTCCGTCGCATCGACGAGAACCACTTCAGTCGTCTTGAGGTTGAGGGGGATGAGATGACTGAATAGGGATGGATGGATGATCATGACGATGATGATGATGATGATGATGATGATGATGATAGCAGTGACTTGCGCAGTGGCTTTGTTTAAAGTGAGGAGGAATCGCGCGGTTCGTCGACCTCACTCTCTCGTCCTAAACCATCTGAGTCCAGCAGCAAGACAGGGTCAAGATGGCTGGAGACGGAGTCAGATGCAGTGGATGACCATGATGTCTTTGTGTCTCACCATGCTCTTTGCGCTCCACAATGCATTGCTGGGAGTCGCCTTTCTGACTGTTGAATCAGTTTGTGATTTCCTCCGCGCAGTCCACAGAATCCAGTCTTGACATGCTTAGGTAGACGAGCCCTATCTCACCGAGGGTTTGAGACCCATCGGCTACCCTCGCCTGGTTCTGCCAGCCTGCCAACGCTGTTGCCTGGGATGTGGCCGCTGTCGCATGTTAACAACTACAGGGAGCCACAGGTGAGAGCTGAGTGCCGAGTGAGGACCAAAGATGGATGTGCAGCCCTACGAAGGATTTGACGAGCATGGCCGCCATAGATGCTACCTGTAGTGGACACCCCATACACTCCACATATGCTAGCGTACCCACATATGCTAGCGTACCCACATATGCTAGCGTACCCACATATGCTAGCGTACCCACATATACTAGCGTACCCACATATGTTAGCGTACACACATATGCTAGCTTCTTCTTGTCTGCTTTTCAGCGAGAGCGGCCTACTGCCTGCATACCGGCTCTAGGTGCAAGCCACGGGCTATATGTGTACTTCCAACTTGATCATTTCACACAATCAGCTATGATGTGTGCAAGCCACGAGCTATATGTGTACTTCCAACTTGATCATTCAACACAATCAGCTATGATGTGTGCAAGCCACGGGCTATATGTGTACTTCAAACTCGATCATTCAACACAATCAGCTATGGTGTGTGCAAGCCACGGGCTATATGTGTACTTCAAACTCGATCATTGAACACAATCAGCTATGATGTGTGCAAGCCACGGGCTATATGTGTCCTTCAAACTTGATCATTGAACACAGGCTATATGTGTCCTTCAAACTTGATCATTGAACACAGGCTATATGTGTCCTTCAAACTTGATTATTGAACACAGGCTATATGTGTCCTTCAAACTTGATCATTGAACACAGGCTATATGTGTCCTTCAAACTTGATCATTGAACACAGGCTATATGTGTACTTCAAACTTGATTATTGAACACAGGCTATATGTGTCCTTCAAACTTGATCATTGAACACAGGCTATATGTGTCCTTCAAACTTGATCATTGAACACAGGCTATATGTGTCCATCAAACTCGATCATTGAACACAGGCTATATGTGTCCTTCAAACTCGATCATTGAACACAGGCTATATGTGTCCTTCAAACTCGATCATTGAACACAGGCTATATGTGTCCTTCAAACTCGATCATTGAACACAATCAGCTATGATGTGTGGTCAACAGCTGGCCCAACCCGCAGACAGAAAGCCAGTCAAACCAACAGGAAGTGATGAATGCCTTCAATAGTCAAACCAACAGGAAGTGATGAATGCCTTCAATAGGCACGCTAGAACTCCAGCTTCTGAAATATGAAGATATTGTTCCTGTACCCTCTACTTTTTTTTTAAATTCTTTTATTTATTTATTTACTTGCTTTGTTACTTATTTAAATGAGGGGCCCTCAAAGGGATGTGCTCCACACTGACTTTTTTTTTTTGTTTTTTAGCACAGTTGTTGATTTGCATGATTTGTGCTAGTCTAATACACACAGAACTGCCGAGTCGTGCAAACGGCATGTCCCGGCATACAAAGGGGAAACAGTTTACGAGCTTGCTATGATCTTGCTGTAGTCTGTCGTCAACCTTTGAAAACTATGGTCCTGATTTCCCGCGGGAAACAGCCGTTACAATGCTTCCAGACATTAGTTATCACAGCTGTTCCAGGACGGAATCACTGATTTGCCCACCCTTGCTTTCTGGAATATAAGAACCCC
>CM065741.1:47201643-47204143 GCA_033310375.1 Conus canariensis | reverse complement strand
AGTGTGGATCACAAAGGTCCTGAAAGAACAGATTGGTGGATTGCGAAGCTCGTAAAAGAACAATAGTGTGGATCGCCAAATTCGTCACCGAACAGAAGGATGAATCGCCAGGTTCATTAAAGAACAGAAGAAAAAAATATCGCCCAGTTTATTACAGTGCAGTAAGGTGGATCGCCAAGTTCATTACAGAACAATATGGTGGATCGCCAAGTTCATTACAGAACAATATGGTGGATCGCCAAGTTCATTACAGAACAATATGGTGGATCGCCAAGTTCATTACAGAACAATATGGTGGATCGCCAAGTTCATAACAGAACAATATGGTGGATCGCCAAGTTCATTACAGAACAATATGGTGGATCGCCAAGTTCATTACAGAACAATATGGTGGATCGCCAAGTTCATTACAGAACAATATGGTGGATCGCCAAGTTCATTACAGAACAATATGGTGGATCGCCAAGTTCATTACAGAACAATATGGCAGATCGCCAAGTTCATTACAGAACAGTATGGCAGATCGCCAAGTTCATTACAGAACAGTATGGCAGATCGCCAAGTTCATTACAGAACAAAATGGTGGATCGCCAAGTTCATTAGTCTACAGAACTGTAAGACTGTTCATTTCAGAATAGTAGGTTACACACCACAATTAAAGACTGTTCATTTCAGAATAGTAGGTTACACACCACAATTAGAAATAAGCAGGAAAAGACTACGTGATACAAGTAACCATTTTGAGACATAACATAGTCTTGAAATGAAATATATATAAATTGAACTTTACATTGGGTTACATAGAATACCTCCCCCCCCCCCCCCCCCCCCCCCCCCCCCCCCCCTTTTCTTCCAGTTCATCGATTTATTTGTTTTAAATGATGGCATCGCTCACCATCTCTGAACGTATAAACTGCCTGACGTCACATCTCAGGCTTCAGAAATGGCGTCTAACCTTATCTGCACGCCTACCGGACTTCCCCAATTAGTTCCCTTCCTTTCCTTCCAATCTGTCTGCTTGGAACCCCTTCCTTTCCTTCCAGTCTGTCTGCTTGGAACCCCTTCCTTTCCTTCCAGTCTGTCTGCTTGGAACCCCTTCCTTTCCTTCCAGTCTGTCTGCTTGGAACCCCTTCCTTTCCTTCCAGTCTGTCTGCTTGGAACCCCTTCCTTTCCTTCCAGTCTGTCTGCTTGGAACCCCTTCCTTTCCTTCCAGTCTGTCTGCTTGGAACCCCTTCCTTTCCTTCCAGTCTGTCTGCTTGGAACCCCTTCCTTTCATTTCAGTCTGTCTGCTTGGAACCCATTATTTTCGTTTTAATCTGTTTTCTTGGAACCCCTTCCTTTCATTTCAGTCTGTCTGCTTGGAACCCATTGACTTTCGTAGACTGTCTTCCCGTTGGCTCCTAGTGGAGCATAGGTCATCCACGAGCCTTCTCCATCTCTGCCTGTCCCGGGCGGCGACTTCCAGTTGGCCCCAGGAATAGTCCAGTCGAGTTGTCTCCGCCTCCGTTGATCTTCTCCAGGTGGTGCGCGGTCGGCCTCTCTTGCGTCTTCCCTGTGGGTTCCATCGCAAGGCATGGCGGACAACGCTGGATGCCGGTTTTCTGAGGGTATGACCAAGCCAGCCCCACTTCCTGCGCTTAATTTGATCTTCAATGGGCTCTTGTCCAGCTCTTCTCCACAAGTCTTCGTTTGTGATCATGTCCTGCCACCTGATGCGATAGATGTACCTCAAGCATCTGTTCACAAATTATTTTCGTTTTAATCTGTTTTCTTGGAACCCATTCGTTTCATTTCAGTCTGTCTAGCGAAATAACTTACACACACCAGACAACTGAAATGTTACTTTCCCTGAAACCAGAGTTGTGCTGTTGTGAAATATCTACGGGTAAGGCCACGTATAACTCGAGTTTGGTACATAGACACGTCACTACTGAAACCGGTACGGTGTGAGGCAATCGCGCGAGAATGTGCGATACGGGTTGGAAACGTGACGTATCTGGGTCTATGTCGCGTTCGTAGCCCTTCCTCGTAACTGTCTTCGTAACATAGTTCAAAAGCCCAAAATCCACGTAGCAAAGAACTGTTTCGTAAATCAGTTGCGCCGGTTTCACGACACACCATGAACGTGTTCTTTGCTACGTTGGACACAAGCGCATGATTTCCCGCTTCTCTCGGAAATTACCGACCACGTGCGATGGAAATGGCGGCGACTGGCAGCAACGAATTCCATACTACAAATGCTAATTGCGTGTAGTTAGGAATAAAACTTAATAATTTGTTTGCATTTGTGTTCAGTTAACTTGCGTACACACACACACACACACACACACACACACACACACACACACACACACACACACACACACACACACACCGCACACACACACACGCACGCACACACTCATCTGTATTCAAGCATTTTCATTTGATTTCTTTCCTATGCTATCTTAGTGACCGTTCCCATGATCACGCACAGCGATCTTCATGCCTACGTTTCTGA
>CM065741.1:47179143-47194143 GCA_033310375.1 Conus canariensis | reverse complement strand
CCTGCCTAGAAAAGAGCATAGCTCAACCATTTCATTTCCTGTGATTTGACGGTGAGATGGAATCCAGTGGAATGTGATGGTGAACTTTCTTGACAGATCGCAAGGTGATTCTTGATGGCCAGCCAGTTGCTGGTCTCCTCAGGTCTTCAAGTCCAAGTGGCTGAGGTCTGTCTCCAAGGAAGACCATCCTTGGGTGGTCGGCTGACTGATTTTGAGGAAATCTTTTCTCCATGGAGTAGCGCTGCTATAGTTGGAAGAAATATTTTCCAGTAGGAAAAGTCTGGAGGTCCCATTCCTGGTCACTTCCTCTGAGAGTCTGTAACATCTTGAATTGACTTGCTGGGATTTCACTGGTCATCAGTCATCTTGGATGCCAGAGATTTCAGCAGGTGATGAACGTACCATTTTTCTTTTTTCTTTTTCTTTTTCCTTATGAGATGGTTAAGACATCTTCCAACGTCTCAAAATCAGAAAATATCTCTGTTTGGCAGAGGATGCAGAGAGCAGGTCTTCCTTTTGGCAATGTAATGTCTCGAACAGATGGTTGAAGTTCGGTGTAATGTCTAACAATCTATAGTCACTCAATCATTGTCAACATAACTTCTTGAAAGGCTTTACAGAATTATCCTTGGTTGGATTAATGCAATACCATTGTCACGAGGAAGCTGGAAATTGTGTGAAGTTTTTATGCTTGAAAAAACTTTTCATTTGGAGTAGATCTTAGACTGATTTTTTTTTTTTCTGAGAACGTTCACTGGCTTCAGAAGAAGGGGGTTGCAGTGTCACAGAAAAAACAATAACCCAAAAACATGAATAGTGGACTGTTTATTTTGGTCTAGCTTTTCCTGACGGACATAAACACTCAGAATCAGGTGTCCTTTTATTTTTAAACTTTGCCATCATAATAAGGAAGCTAGTAACTTCATGTGCTGTTTTTGTAACATTTTTAATGACCAAATATGAAGCGAGTAACTTGATGATGTGGTGTTTTTGTAACATTTTTAATGACCAAATATTACCACTTCATGTGCTGTTTTCGTAACATTTTTAACGACCAAATATGAAGCAAGTAACTTGATGATGTGGTGTTTTTGTAACATTTTTAACGACCAAATATCACCACTTCATGTGCTGTTTTTGTAATATTTTTAACGGCCAAATATCACCACTTCATGTGCTGTTTTCGTAACATTTTTAACGGCCAAATATCACCACTTCATGTGCTGTTTTTGTAACATTTTTAACAGCCAAATATCACCACTTCATGTGCTGTTTTTGTAACATTTTTAACAGCCAAATATCACCACTTCATGTGCTGTTTTTGTAACATTTTTAACGGCCAAATATCACCACTTCATGTGCTGTTTTTGTAACATTTTTAACAGCCAACTATCACCACTTCATGTGCTGTATTTGTAACATTTTTAACAGCCAAATATCACCACTTTATGTGCTGTTTTTGTAACATTTTTAACGGCCAAATATCACCACTTCATGTGCTGTTTTTGTAACATTTTTAACGGCCAAATATCACCAGGTCTTGACTATAGAATGCTGTGTCACAGAAAAAACAAACAAACAAAAAAAAACAGATGAATAGTGGACTTTATTTCGGTCTCGCTTTTTCTGATGCATAAACGCTCAGAATCAGGATGACCTTTTACTTTCAAGCTTTGCCATCATAGTAAGGAAGCTAGTAACATCATGTACTGTTTTTGTAACATTTTTAATTAAGCAACCGAACACTACCAGATCCGGACCACAGAATGCAACAGTCAAGATCTGTAGCGACTGAATAATCCATGCAAAGCGTTTGAACGACCAGGTGATTCACAAAAACTTTTCTCATTTATTTCTTTGAATCTACAATTTCCTTACCACTGTACATTTGCAATGCTTCTTGTGCATACACACATGTAAGTGTGTGTGTGTGTGTGTGTGTGTGTTGTGTTGTGTGTGTTTGTGTTTGTGTGTGTGCACATGCGTGTACGCATGCATACTTGTGTGTGTGTGTGTTTGTGTTTGTGTGTGTGCACATGCGTGTACGCATGCATACTTGTGTGTGTGTGTGTGTGTGTGTTTGTGTTTGTGTTTGTGTGTGTGCACATGCGTGTACACATGCGTACTTGTGTGTGTGTGTGCAAGGATAGGGTATAAGATGAGGATCAGTCTGTGGCAATTGTGTATGTTCCTGTGTATGTCTAAAGAATGCAGTCTGTGGCAATTGTGTATGTTCCTGTGTATGTCTAAAGAATGCAGTCTGTGGCAATTGTGTATGTTCCTGTGTATGTCTAAAGAATGCAGTCTGTGGCAATTGTGTATGTTCCTGTGTATGTCTAAAGAATGCAGTCTGTGGCAATTGTGTATGTTCCTGTGTATGTCTAAAGAATGCAGTCTGTGGCAATTGTGTATGTTCCTGTGTATGTCTAAAGAATGCAGTCTGTGGCAATTGTGTATGTTCCTGTGTATGTCTAAAGAATGCAGTCTGTGGCAATTGTGTATGTTCCTGTGTATGTCTAAAGAATGCAGTCTGTGGCAATTGTGTATGTTCCTGTGTATGTCTAAAGAATGCAGTCTGTGGCAATTGTGTATGTTCCTGTGTATGTCTAAAGAATGCAGTCTGTGGCAATTGTGTATGTTCCTGTGTATGTCTAAGAATGCAGTTGTGGCAATTGTGTATGTTCTGTGTTGTTAAGAATGGTGCGTGTGAAGGGAGAGGTGTGCTGATGGTCATGTGAGACATGACTGTCTTTTGTCTTAAGGACGTGGTGTGAGGCTTCACACTTTGGTTATTCAGTTTCCTTTTTGCGTAATTTCAAAGTTCATCGTGATTTTAACAGCACTTTGACCTCATCGGGCAAAAAGACTTTCAGTAAGTTTTCATGATTATTATGATTACCATTGTCGCTATGATCATTACTTTCATGTCTTCACGCCACAATCTTTCATCAGCTGACGAATGGGGGTACAACAGATGTCCTGAAATTGAAGTGTGCAGCGTTGAATATAAACACACACTGTACAATTCTCACATATTTTTAGGGTGTGTTCCAACAATTCAAGAGCTCTTGACAGTTGTGCAGGTTAGTGATTAGAGACCTACACATCCATGTAGGAAAACTGGTTTGCATTTACCTGCTTGGGAAACTCACTCCACTTCACAACATGGCTTCCCCTTTCTTCACTCCCCCCACCCCCACCCCCACCCCACCCGCCCTGGCCTTTGAAGCAAACCTTGCCCCTCAACTCTTCCACTCTCTGCACAGAAAACAGGAAGACACAGTGTGACGCAAATGGGTGTGTATGCCTGCTTTTAAACTCCAGCCCCTCCAGTACACATGCTCACACACACACACACACACACACCACACACACACACACACACACACACACACGTACACACATGCACGATGCGCGCACGCACACATGCACACACACACACACACACACACACTCACACACACATGCACACACACACACACACACATACACACCACACACACACACACACACACACACACAACACACACACACACACACACACACACACACACACACACACACACACACACACGCACACACACACACACACACATGTAGTTCACACACTGAAAGACTTTCTCTGTCTGTCTGTCTGTCTGTCTGTCTCTCTCTCTCTCTCTCTCTCTCTCTCTCCTCTCTTTCAAAATGCACACACACACACACACACACACACACACACACACACACACACACACCACAAGTGAGTCCTTACACATAACCATGCAAAGGAAGATGGGACTAACTACTACCCCTCCCTACCTGTATTTAATGACAGATTCTCTTTCATCAACTGCACTACTGCTTTTAACGAATGTTAGATGATCCCTCCCTATTGCAACTAATTACAAACCAATCTATAGTGTAGAACCTTTTTTTTTTTATGCTCAGTTCTTCTTGATTTACTTAGAAGAAGAAAAAAAAAGATAGCCACCGTCAGCCTCTTAATGTCAGCTTATTTGTTGAGTCACTTGAAACTCCCTGAATTCTTACTAGCAGTCATTTCGGCCATTGTTAGTTTTCTGCTTAATGTGGTCTTGCAGAAGTGAGATATTTGTCAAGGGGTGTGCAGGGCTTTGATTGTCCCTTTGTGCATTGAGGTGAATGAGTTCTGAACATTTTGCAGAGTTTGTGAAGAGCCAGGCAGCACATTGCCCTGAAAAGACCTCACTGTGCGGACTGCACGTCCAGAACATGTTCAGGGTTGTGAACAGGCAATTAGCACGTCTTGTTAAGCGCACGCGCGCACACACACATGCACGCACGCACACACACACACACACATACACATACACTTGTTCTGCATACCTGATGGAGACAGAACAGTGACATTTAGTTTTGGTGGCTATGTAGAACTAGAAGAGTGGTGTCAAAGTCACGAGGTAGGCCTCCCTGTCAAGTAATCCCACACTTTCTGCGTGTGATCTCCCGGATACAAAGAGTGCACCTTCATCAGGATCTGTCAAGATCCCTGTACAGTCAACGGAAATAAGTCCTGACAAGGATAGCCATGTCAGCTCTCAGGCACGTGCCACACACACACACACACACACACACACACACACACACACACACACACACACACACACCTCTCTCGCGCAGACACTGTTGACACACACACCATTGCATTCATGCAAGAGAGAGAGAGAGGTTGTGTGTGTGTGTGTGTGTGTGTGTGTGTGTGTGTTGTGCAAGCGCCCGTGCACATCTGTGGGTGTGTGTGTATGTGTATGTACATGCACCTGTGCAGTTTAGAGAGAGAGAATTGTTGTGTGTGTGTGTGTGTGTGTGTGTGTGTGTGTGTGTGTGGTGTGTGTGTCCTCGCAAGTTATTGAGCTTTTTTTCCATTTTTTTTTTTCATGTTCATATTGTGAACAGTCACATGTTGTCATTTTTTTTTTATAATTTAAATGGCCAGAAATCAGAACTGCCACCAGTGACTTCAGAGTTCACAGAATGAAGACTTTGTTCCGGAAAATCCACAGACCACTTATAGCACTCTGGGGTTTTTCTCAATGGAGAGAACAGTGAAGTGGTGTAGTAGACATCAGCAGCACTTGACGTCAAACTGCAAGCACTGTCTAGCGCCTGGTTCAGCGGGAAAAAAATGACGTGGCGACGTATTCAGGTCACGGCAGCCGACAGATCAGTGCATGCGGAAATGAAGGAAAAGGACCTAAGTGTACATGCGCTCAGAGTCAACTACACAATGGGGGGCATTGTGACAGATGTGGTCACGACTCACTCACTGGCCATCCTCAACCAGTCGGATATTGTCGTGCAGACGGTTAAACGTTATCTGTTAAGATCACATCAACAGCAATCCAGGGTGGATTGATATCTGAATTTAAGGACTGATTAACTTGCATTATGTTTTAAAAACAAAACTGAGGAATAGAAATTGGGTTCTTTTCATTTTTTTTTTCAATAGGTGTGTGTGTGTGTGTGTGTGTGGTGTGTGTGTGTGTGTGCACAGGTGTTTGTGTGTGTGTGTTAAAGCCTGGGGGATAGGTTGTCAGAGCAGTATGGGCACACACATACACACACACACACACACACACACACACACACACACACATATACACACACACACACACACAAACACACACACACACACACACACACACACACACACACACACACATACATACGCATGCATGCATGCACACAACACGCACGCATGTACACACGCATGCACACACACACTTATACTCACACACACACATACACACACACACACATACACACACACACACAACACACACACACACACACACACACACACACACACACACGTGCGTACACACGTGCGTACACACACGCATACATACACACACACACACACATACACACACACACACACATACACACACACACACACACACACACACACACACACACACACACACACACACACACACGATTCTAGGCATGCAGGAAAAAGTACCTGTGGAGGCTAGAAGCTGTTGTTGGTGTTTTCCTGTTCAGTTGTTGTTGTTGCTTCATTTCCTTCCTCTCTGTCTTTTTTCAGTTCCTGATCACCCAGGTGAAGGTCAGCCGATTCGTTCACCATCGACGAGCTAATGTTGGCTGGCATCATCAGAGTTGAAGAACTGTACTACTGGCTGCTCTCTAACTTCTTCATTTGTATTTTGGTAAGCTTTTTTTTACAGTGCTTTAGTTCATTTTTAGCATGTGATTGTTTCTTCTGAACCATACTGGTGTGAAATGGTGATAGTTATCATGAGAATACAGCAGATTTCTTGATTTGGGGGTAAACTTTTCATGTGATTGTTTCTTCTGAACCATACTGGTGTGAAATGGTGATAGTTATCATGGGAATACTGCAGATTTCTTGATTTTGGGATAAACTTTTCATGTGATTGTTTCTTCTGAACCATACTCAGGTGTGAAATGGTGATAGTTATCATGGGAATACTGCAGATTTCTTGATTTTGGGGTAAACTTTTCATGTGATTGTTTCTTCTGAACCATACTCAGGTGTGAAATGGTGATAGTTATCATGGGAATACTGCAGATTTCTTGATTTTGGGGTAAACTTTTGTTCACTGTTTTTCGTCTTCATCCTTAAAGAGCATTTATACTCATAAAAAAAAGAAGGAAATCTTCAAATTTTGTGGCCCATTATGCTATGTTTGTGTGGTGGCCTCATTACTATTATGATTATTATTATCATTATGATTATTGTCACTATTATTATCATTATCATTATTATTATTGTTATGATGATGATTATTATCATTATTAATATTATTATTGTTATTATCATCCTCATCATTAGCAAGTACAGGTAGCAGTAGTATCGTTTTCATTGATATGGCTGTTATTATCATTACTGAAACTACAGTCATCATTGTTGATAGCATCCTATTTGTTGGTCATCAGTATGATTGATTCTTGTTGTTGTTGTCATTATAATCATCATTATTTATTTTTCGTAACCGCTGGCCACACAACGACAAGTCAAAGCATGCTGGTTCGTCTCGACACCCCCACCCCACCCCCACCCACCCCCAGAGCCAGCAAGAACCTGTCTCGTGTATAGACATTTACAGTGCACACCACACAAGGCTAATGGATGAAAATGACATGTCTGTGCTCTGCCTGTCATTCTGCTGAGGACTTAGCTCCCTCACAAACACTCCAGCAAACAGTGAGTAATAGAAAATGGAGTGGAAGGAAGGAAGGAAGGAGAGGCAGGGACTGTGGGGTGGGGGGGGGGGATGGATTGTAAGGAGAGAAAGGCCATGGACATTTGGAGGGGAGGGAAGTTGTCGACGGGAGTGGAGGTAAGAGAGGGGGGGGGGAATAGCTCAGTTGGTAGAGCCCCGGACTCGTAATCTTGGGGTTGCGGGTTCGCATCTCTGCCGCGCCGTTTCGGTACAGGGGGATTTTTCCTTCGGAGTTAACATTGGTTCTGACTCCATTCTCCATACAGTCCTTCGAATGAGACTATAAACCGAGGTTCCGTGTGTGAACGCACGCACAACATCTTGCACACACGTAAAGTCCCATCACCAACTTTCGGAAGAGAAGGCCAGTTTGGCCGTTGGTATGGATGACACGTTACACATAGCATGCACCTTCCCCGAAGTTGGAGTATGGCTGCCTTAATTAATGGCAGGATAAAAAAATGGTCATACACACAAAAGTGTCAGAATAATCAACATGATGATTATGGACACTGAAAGAATGAAGAAGAAGGAGGGGAGGTAAAATCTTAAGAGAGGGAATGTTAAGCGAGGGCTGAGAGAAGTTAAAAAACAAAAAAGTAACACAACAGACTTTTGTTGTGGAGTTTCTTCTGTAACCATTTTTATTATTACAACACGACAATAAAGCCACCACTGGTTCCAGGCTACACTCGGCAACAGAACAGTGGAAGAACTCAGAACAACAGTAATTGCACTAAATAATTATTGAATTTCATCAAAAGATTGTCATGAACGGCGCTGGGATTGAATTGATTGGGAGAACAGAAAAAAAAAGGAGGAAAGACTTTTTTTTAATTAATCTTAACAAAAATCTCGCTTCAATCTGCTGCTCTGATTTTGGTCTATTTCATTAGATATAAAGAAAAGTTTCTTAAAGGAAGTTAATCTAATGATTGCCTGGTTTTCTTTCTTCTTTTTTTCTTCCCTAAAATCAGTGCGTGTGTGTGTGTGTGTGTGTGTGTGTGCGTGAGAGAGAGAGAGAGAGAGTGTGTGTTTCCTTTTCCTTTTTTGTTTCACGTGATGTTGGATAAGAATTATTTAGGTTTTATCTTCCAGCCCAAAACAAAGGATTCATTCAACTCAAAATGTGTGTGTGCGTTTTGTTCTGTGTGTTTTTGTATGTGTGTGTGTATGTGTGCGTTTTGTTCTGTGTGTGTGATGTGTGTGTGTATGTGTGTGTTTTGTTCTGTGTGTTTATGTATGTGTGATGTGTGTGTGTGTGTGCGTTTCGTGCTCTGTGTTTCCATTATGTGTGGTGTGTGTGGGTGTAGGTGTGTGGGTGTGTGTGGGTGTTTTTATGAGTGTGGTGGAAGGTACATTATGTGTGGTGTGTGAGTGTGTAGGTTTGCACAGTGAGTGTGTAGGTTTGTACAGTGAGTGTGTAGGTTTGTACAGTGAGTGTTATGTTTGTACAGTGGGTGTGTAGGTTTGTACAGTGAGTGTGTAGGTTTGTACAGTGAGTGTGTAGGTTTGTACAGTCTTCATCAAAACATGGTAGAAAGGTGGAGTGTGGCACGAGGGGGATCCCACAAAGTGTTGATGCAGATCCGTTGTGCGGATCCTGATCAACAGGCAGATCCAGGATCTGTCCAACCGTGGCGGAGGTCTGCTCTTTACCTAGAGCCCTGCTAGTTGGGAGGGGAGGGGGGGGGGGGGGGGGGTAAAACTGGACCCCAAAAGTGACTCTGCATCTTTAAAGTAATGGAAGCTCCCCATTTCCATATCTTTCCCCCACCCCCTTCACTCCTTCGTCCCTCCACCCTTCTTCAGCCTTTTTTTCTTCCATCGACATGCATCGTCATCATTCTTTTTTCCCTTCTGTAATGACCATTGAGCTGCAAGCTGCCGTGGCGCAGTGGTAAAGGTGCGGACTTGTGGGCTGGAAGGTTGTAGGGTTCAGTTCCCATCAGAGGCATCAATATTTGCAGGATTGTTTAGCCTGGCTCCACCCCTGCCCAGAGCTGAGCATGCTTTGGTCTTGGATGGGAAGACTGGAACCGCACAGTTAAGTTTCGTCACTCAGATGGACGCCTCTCGGAGTGTTGCTCAAATTTCCTGATTAACACTGCAGGTGTCTGTAAGTCTGGGGTTTGGTTGATGATGGTATATATTATTGTTGTTGTTGTTGTACCCAGGCTAAAAGTGTCCAGAGATCATCCAAACAGCCGAAGTACTTGAAGGCTATAGTACAAAAGCATCAGAATAAAGGGTAGTATCAATGAGGCTTTTTTTCTGGGTTTTTTTTAATAATGACTTGTGAGTTGACTTCAACAAAGCGACAGCCCTGAAATGGCTCATTGTGGTCGGCTGGGCTATTAGCATTATTACCCTGCCTTGTTTAAAAGTCTCAGATTTGGACCTGTTCCATGGTGATTACAGTTTCAATACCTCCACATGTATGCGGATACATGGTGGTTACAGTTTCTGTACTTCCACATGTATGTGGATATGTGGCATGTATGTGGATATATGGTGATTACAGTTTCAATACCTCCACATGTATGGGGATACATGGTGGTTACAGTTTCAATACCTCCACATGTATGGGGATACATGGTGGTTACAGTTTCAATACCTCCACATGTATGCGGATACATGGTGGTTACAGTTTCAATACCTCCACATGTATACATGGTGGTTACAGTTTCAATACCTCCACATGTATGAGGATACATGGTGGTTACAATTTCAATACTTCCACATGTATGCGGATACATGGTGGTTACAGTTTCAATACCTCCACATGTATGCGGATACATGGTGGTTACAGTTTCAATACCTCCACATGTATACATGGTGGTTACAATTTCAATACCTCCACATGTATGCGGATACATGATGGTTACAGTTTCAATACCTCCACATGTATGCGGATACATGGTGGTTACAGTTTCAATACCTCCACATGTATGCGGATACATGGTCATTACAGTTTCAATACCCTCTCTGCATGTAGGCGGATGGTGAGTTAATCAAAGTGGTAATATCAACAGGAACATGGGGACTGCCTTGAGAGCATAGGGGCACCCTTCAGAGGGTGGGGGAAAGGGAGTGGCGGGAGGCTTCCACTCATGCTGGCTCCATGACTTAGCAGTTGATCGTCATCATTAACCAGGGGCTAAGTAAGTGGTATCCTGTGTTTCTTGGATCAGAGCTGAGGCACCCACTGAACACCACTGAACACCGCTGAAGTGACTTGGTGGCAGTGCAGTGTCTCCCCTTGTGAGTGGCTTCATGGTGACTGGATATTGAGAGCATCTTCTTCCTAAAAGATTGGTTCACTCAAAAACGAGTAGGTCACCAGCGCGCATGTTAAAAAGTAAAATAAAATAAAATAAAGTGCGACTCAGCCTGTTGGCCCCTGGAGCAAAATTGGCAACAAGGGGTCGCACACGATATTCAAAAAGTTAAAAGCAATGGCCAGATTCAGGCCCAGGTAACCATAAAATATCAGGGGAAGTTAAAATAGAAAAGTCGTCAATATGCAGATCTCAAGACTGTCGGATCAATTTGATTTTTAAATGAGACTGCATTTGTGGCAATCTTGATGGCACCCGGCAGTGAGTTCCACAGCCGTACAGAACTAGGATAAAATGAATATAAGTGGCTGTCAATATTTGATGCAGGTATGGCATAACATTGACCGCCACTCCTGGTGCTACTTTTATTCAATATAGTTGTTCCATTGGGATATCAATTAGTTTAGCTCTGCCTTTGAAGAAGATATTAAGTTTGATAAAAGCTCTTCTCTCTTCTAAGGGTTTCCATTCTAATTTCCTCATGTTCTTCCTAGTATTCCCCTTCTCTCTGATATGGTTCCCTGTTACGAACCGTGCTGCTCTCTTCTGAATCTTTTCGAGATTATCAATGTCCTTTAGATGGTAAGGATCCCAGACTGAGCAATCATATTCCAGTACTGGTCTAACCAGTGTTTTGTAGCAGTCGTCTGTAACCTTTTTGGGGCAGTCGTTGATATTCCTGTATAAGAAAGCTAAGATGTTATTTGCTTTCTTACATACTAAATTGTAATGTTCTTTCCATTTGAGACGACTGTCTGTAATCACGCCTAAATATTTTGCAGCATTGGTTTCTTTAAGAATAGTATTATGAATAGAATATTCTGATCTAGTTGGTGAGCGTTTATTACATATGCACAACACTTGGCACTTCTGGGGATGAAATTCTATTTTCCAAGTTCTTTCCCACTCTTGTAAACCGTTTAGATCTTCTTGTAGAATGTGTGTATCATTCTTGCTTCTGATTGTTCTATATACTAAGCTGTCATCTGCAAAAAGCCTTATAGTAGTTCCAGGAGAGAGATTTCTACTTATGTCATTTATATAAATTAAGAAAAACAAGGCCCCAGAACAGTTCCCTTGTGGACTGCCGGGGATGCCCTCAGTACAAATGTGGGTGTGGCTGTGTGTGTATGGGGGGGTGGGGCTGGGGGGGGGGGGTAGGGGTGGGTGGGTGGTGTGCTTGAGTGAGCAACATGGGGGCAAGATGATTGGGGGGTGGGGGCTGTAGAGAGTCCGAGCTTAGTTTTGTTACGGATGCTGGAGACAAAAAAAAAAAAAAAGACAAAAAAAAAAAAAAAAAGCTGAGAACTACCTGGGTTCGTCATTCAAAAACGCCTCTCTTCATGAACAACAGAGCTGACAAAAAACAAACAACAACAAAAAAAGATGGCCACGGGACAAGCAGAAGCAGACTCCCAGACAACAACTTCTGGCCGGAAGAACTCAGAGTCGTCTCCCATGCACGAACACGGCGACAGCAGCGCGGAAGAGTGCTACATCCTGGCGCTTGACATAGGGACGACGACGATGCGTGGGCACGTGTACGATCGGCAGGGGCGCATCAGGGGGGCCAGCAGTGTCAAGGTAGGTAACTCTACTGATAGTGTGGGTCTGCTAGTTGATGTGTGGGCTTTTGGGGGTTTTTTGTAATGTTTGTCTGTCAGTATGTTTTCCTGTGTGAACACAGCGCAGGCTTCCAAGGGTGGTGCAGGACTGCTCCCAGCTGGTTTGTTGGGCAGGTGAGGACAGTACTTCTCTGGGTCCTACCCGCTCTTTCGGATGTATCTTTTTCTCGCCCATATCTTCAGTATGGGCAAATTCATGGGGACAGTTGTTGGAAGGACGCGGGCAGGATCATTGGAAAGGGGTTCTCCTTCACTCCGGCGGACGATCATGAGGTGGTGTGCTGCCTAGATCAGACTGAAACAGGCATCATTGAACAATTCCAGACACCCAGGCTCAGATTTCTTATATGTACAATTTTTTTACCTGTTTTTGTTTTTTCTTCTTTTTTTTCTAAGAAGGAGAGGTGGCAGGGAGGTGAGGGAGAAGCTGGAGTTTGGGGGAGGGACAGTTGGATACTTACCTGAACGCCAACAACCTGTCTTAGTCTCTCTTTGACACATGACAGATGTGTCTGTATGCTGCTTGTTGGGACTGTTGTCTGTATGTTGATTTGACACATGACGGATGTGTCTGTGTGCTGCTTGTTGTGACTGTTGTCTGTATGTTGATTTGACACATGACAGATGTGTGTGTATGCTGCTTGTTGTGACTGTTGTCTGTATGTTGATTTGACACATGACGGATGTGTCTGTGTGCTGCTTGTTGTGACTGTTGTCTGTATGTTGATTTGACACGTGACGGATGTGTCTGTGTGTTGATTTGACACGTGACGGATGTGTCTGTGTGCTGCTTGTTGGGACTGCTGTCTGTATGTTGATTTGACACATGACGGATGTGTCTGTGTGCTGCTTGTTGGGACTGCTGTCTGTATGTTGATTTGACACGTGACGGATGTGTCTGTGTGCTGCTTGTTGGGACTGCTGTCTGTATGTTGATTTGACACATGACAGATGTGTCTGTGTGCTGCTTGTTGTGACCGTTGTCTGTATGTTGATTTGACACATAACATATGTGTGTGTATGCTGCTCGTTGTGACTGCTGTCTGTACGTTGATTTGACACATGACAGATGTGTCTGTGTGCTGCTTGTTGTGACTGCTGTCTGTATGTTGATTTGACACATGACAGATGTGTCTGTGTGCTGCTTGTTGTGACTGTTGTCTGTATGTTGATTTGACACATGACAGATGTGTCTGTGTGCTGCTTGTGGTGACTGCTGTCTGTATGTTGATTTGACACATGACAGATGTGTGTGTGTGATGCTTGTTGGGACAGCTGTCTGTATGTTGATTTGACACATGACAGATGTCTCTGTATGCTGCTTGTTGGACTGCTGTCTGTATATTGATTTGACATGTGACGGATGTGTCTGTGTGCTGCTTGTTGTGACTGCTGTCTGTATGTTGATTTGACACATGACGGATGTGTCTGTGTGCTGCTTGTTGTGACTGTTGTCTGTATGATGATTTGGACATGACGGATGTGTCTGTGTGCTGCTTGTTGTGACTGTCTGTCTGTATGTTGATTTGACACATGACGGATGTGTCTGTATGCTGCTTGGTGTGACTGTCTGTATGTTGATTTGACACATGACAGATGTGTGTGTATGCTGCTCGTTGTGACTGCTGTCTGTACGTTGATTTGACACATGACAGATGTGTGTGTATGCTGCTCATTGTGACTGCTGTCTGTACGTTGATTTGACACATGACAGATGTGTCTGTATGCTGCTCGTTGTGACTGCTGTCTGTATGTTGATTTGACACATGACAGATGTGTGTGTATGCTGCTCATTGTGACTGCTGTCTGTACGTTGTTTTGACACATGACAGATGTGTGTGTATGCTGCTTGTTGTGACTGCTGTCTTTACGTTGATTTGACACATGACAGATGTGTCTGTATGCTGCTTGTTGTGACTGCTGTCTGTATGTTAATTTGACACATGACAGATGTGTGTGTATGCTGCTCGTTGTGACTGCTGTCTGTATGTTGATTTGACACATGACAGATGTGTCTGTGTGTTGATTTGACACATAACAGATGTGTCTGTATGTTGATTTGACACATGACAGATGTGTCTGTATGTTGATTTGACACATGACAGATGTGTCTGTGTGTTGATTTGACACATGACAGATGTGTCTGTGTGTTGATTTGACACATGACAGATGTGTCTGTGTGTTGATTTGACACATGACAGATGTGTCTGTGTGTTGATTTGACACATAAAAGTTTCTTCATGTGAGGGCCATTCGGGAGGGCCTTAGCTTGTGCAGAACACCTTTCCTTCCTCATCTTCCCACCCCTCCCACACACACACACACACACAGAGTACACACATACACACGCGCACTTGCACGCTTGCGCGCGCACACATACATGCACATACACACACACACACACGCACTCACACACACACACATACACGCACGCACGCACGCACACACACACACACACCACACACACACACACACACACACACACACACACACACACACACACACACACACACAGAGTACACACACACATATACACACGCGCACTTGCGCGCTCGCGCGTGCACATGTACATGCACATACACACACACACACCACACCACACACACACACACACACACACACACACACACACACACACACACACACACACACATATCCATCCTCTCTCTCTTTGTCTCTGTATCTGTCTCACATGCACTTTCTATTGCTGTCTGTCTTGTCTCTTTGTCTTCTCTCTTTCTCTCTCTCTTGTCTGTTCTCTCTCTCTCTCTTGTCTGTCTGTTCTCTCTCTCTCTCTCTCTC
>CM065741.1:47154143-47174143 GCA_033310375.1 Conus canariensis | reverse complement strand
GATAACACACTTAGATGTAAGTGTGTGTGTGTGTGTGTGTATGTTTGTGTGTGTGTGTGAGTGTGTGTGTGTGTGTGTATATGTATATACACACACACACACACACACACACACACACACACACACACACACACACACACACATATGTGTGTGTGTGTATTATAACTAACTGTATGTTCACTTGTATGTATAAGCACATGCATCTGTGCTCTTTGGATGGCTACACGTATGTTGATCTGTGCAGGTTTATGTACATGGGTGTGCATTTATGTATAAATGTGGAGGAAACAATTTAAAGAACACAAAAAAAATACGTGTGGGGTCAGGTGAAACGTGGTTGTTTCAGCGGCAGGCATCAGGGCCAATCAGATCAGGTGTATGGGTATCGCCACACAGCGCAACACCTTCATCACCTGGGACAGGTGAGCTTTGACTGTTCAGGTTACCCTGTCACTGGATTCATACACACATACACACACACACACACACACACACACACACACACACACACACACACACACACACACACACACACACATATACACACACACACACACCAAACACACACACCACACATACAAACATGACTCATTAAAACACATTTTCTGAAAACAAACTGGAATTTTGTTAAAAAAAAATCTTTCTTCTGTAAAATCTTAGGTCAGATGAAAAAATGTTGATCTCTTTCAGAAATTCAAAAAAGTCATGTCAGGTGGGACATCTCTGAACAAGATGTTCATGGAGTCTCATTCCAACACCTCGTGTCCACAGCCACAGCCTGGTCAGTCCCGCCGAAGCCCTGACACTGGCAATCCACAGGGAGCAGCCAATGTCAAATCGTCAAGAGGCAACCCACTGGAGCAGACACTGCACTGCTGCCAGGTCATTTTGGTGGTGTTCAGTGGTGCCTGTTCTGATCCAGCATATGCAGGACACCATCTACTAAGTTCCCCTATTGACGACAGTTAGTGCTTAGACGTGGAGCCGGCACAAGTGAGCTCTCCCTTCTTGTATTGCTTAGAGGGGAGACGTCCATGAAAAATAACAATCAAAGGAAGCATATATTGTTTTTACTGGGGAAGCATATCAGGTACATGATTTCACACTAATGTTGCTTGCAGTACTTATTCATCTTGTACACATGCAGGCCCAAGGCATACAGAAAAAAAAGTTCCCTCAAAAAAAAAGAAAAAGAAAGGAAATTCCAAAGTTGCTCATAAACGTGAAGCAGACACATGTTCTCTGCAGAGAGCACCGTCAGACACATGTTCTCTGCAGAAAGCACAGACAGACACATGTTCTCTGCAGAAAGCACAGACAGACACATGTTCTCTGCAGAAAACACAGACAGACACATGTTCTCTGCAGAAAGCACTGACAGACACATGTTCTCTGCAGAAAACACAGACAGACACATGTTCTCTGCAGAAAGCACAGACAGACACATGTTCTCTGCAGAGAGCACAGACAGACACATGTTCTCTGCAGAGAGCACAGACAGACACATGTTCTCTGCAGAGAGCACAGACAGACACATGTTCTCTGCAGAAAACACAGACAGACACGTGTTCTCTGCAGAGAGCACTGACAGACACATGTTCTCTGCAGAAAGCACTGACAGACACATGTTCTCTGCAGAAAGCACTGACAGACACATGTTCTCTGCAGAGAGCACAGACAGACACATGTTCTCTGCAGAAAGCACAGACAGACACATGTTCTCTGCAGAAAGCACTGACAGACACATGTTCTCTGCAGAAAGCACTGACAGACACATGTTCTCTGCAGATTTTAAGCACAGACAGACACATGTTCTCTGCAGAAAACACAGACAGACACATGTTCTCTGCAGAAAGCACAGACAGACACATGTTATCTGCAGAGAGCACCGTCAGACACATGTTCTCTGCAGAGAGCACAGACAGACACATGTTCTCTGCAGAAAACACAGACAGACACATGTTCTCTGCAGAAAGCACTGACAGACACATGTTCTCTGCAGAAAGCACTGACAGACACATGTTCTCTGCAGAAAGCACTGACAGACACATGTTCTCTGCAGATTTTAAGCACAGACAGACACATGTTCTCTGCAGAAAGCACTGACAGACACATGTTCTCTGCAGAAAGCACAGACAGACACATGTTCTCTGCAGAAAGCACTGACAGACACATGTTCTCTGCAGATTTTAAGCACAGACAGACACATGTTCTCTGCAGAAAGCACAGACAGACACATGTTCTCTGCAGAAAGCACTGACAGACACATGTTCTCTGCAGAAAGCACTGACAGACACATGTTCTCTGCAGAAAGCACTGACAGACACATGTTCTCTGCAGAAAGCACTGACAGACACATGTTCTCTGCAGAAAGCACTGACAGACACATGTTCTCTGCAGAGAGCACAGACAGACACATGTTCTCTGCAGAAAGCACTGACAGACACATGTTCTCTGCAGAAAGCACTGACAGACACATGTTCTCTGCAGAGAGCACAGACAGACACATGTTCTCTGCAGAAAACACAGACAGACACATGTTCTCTGCAGAGAGCACAGACAGACACATGTTCTCTGCAGATAAGCACTAGACAGACACATGTTCTCTGCAGAAAGCACCGTCAGACACATGTTCTCTGCAGAGAGCACAGACAGACACATGTTCTCTGCAGAAAGCACTGACAGACACATGTTCTCTGCAGAAAGCACTGACAGACACATGTTCTCTGCAGAAAGCACTGACAGACACATGTTCTCTGCAGAAAGCACTGACAGACACATGTTCTCTGCAGAAAGCACTGACAGACACATGTTCTCTGCAGAAAAGCACAGACAGACACATGTTCTCTGCAGAAAGCACTGACAGACACATGTTCTCTGCAGAAAGCACAGACAGACACATGTTCTCTGCAGAAGCACTGACAGACACATGTTCTCTGCAGAAAGCACTGACAGACACATGTTCTCTGCAGAAGCACTGACAGACACATGTTCTCGCAGATTTTAAGCACAGACAGACACATGTTCTCTGCAGAAAACACAGACAAACAGTAACATTTTCTGGAAACAAATCGGAATTTTGTTAAAATCTTTCTTCTGTAAAATCTTAGATCGGATAAAAAAAGAAGAAAAATGTTGATCTCTTTCAGAAATTCAAACAATCACATCATCAGGCAATGTCTGTGTCGATGTCTCTCATGCCTCGTGTTGACATCTCTGAGCAAGGTTGTCATGGAGTCAGATGTAAAATGTTAATGTCTCACATCATGAAGTCCCAACACTCTATGAGGACATGTTCCGTTGTGGGTGGTACATTGCACGGAAAGCACCATGGAGAATTGTGGTTGGGTCTTACCTGCAGAGTTTTGTTAGAACTTACTTTTGCCTCACTGACATTAAGGATAAACCTGAGGCACTTGATGTTGAACTCCTGAAGTATTTGTGAGTGTTGGACTTTGTTGTCCTCCGTGTCTCCGAACCATAGAACAGACTTCACATTTGTGTTGAAATTTCTGATCTCGTTCTGGAGCAAGAGGGATTTACAAGCCCACATAGGTCACAGGATGTTGAAAAGTGTGTCTACCCTTGTTGATTGTGGTTTCTGATGTCTTTTTTTCAGCTCCAAAGTTGTGAAAATGAATCTTAAAAGGTTTATGTGATAAATCCACCAAACATGAACAAACGAATCACAAGACAAAACATGACGCGTTTCGACGTTTTAGACAAGATAAGCGATTGCTCATTTTTCATTTTCCTGTTGTCCTGAGTGTTGTTTCTCTTGACTGAAGAATACCTTAGAGGTCGAAACACGTCATGTTTTGTCTTGTGATTTGTTTGTTCATGTTTGGCGGATCTGTTACATAAACGTTTTCAGATTTGTTTAGATTTCTGTCTGTAGTCATCTCGCTATGCAACTAACTCATGAAAATGAGCCAAGTCAAACTTGATGCATCGTGGACAGGGAGACGGGGGAACCGTTCCACAACCTGATCTCCTGGCAGGATCTGCGGGCGACGGAGGACGTGCTGCAGTGGAACAGTTCTCTGACGCTCAAACTGCTCAACAGCGGCGCCAAGTTTGCTCACTTCTTCACACGCCGAAATCGCCACAAGGCAGCCAGCGTTCTGAGGTTTATGGCCAAACAGGTGAGGGGTGTGTGTGTGTGTGTGTGTGTGTTGTGCATGTGTGTTGTGTGTATATGTTTGTGTGTGTGTATTTGTATGTGTGTGCGTGCGTGCATGTGTGTGGTGTGTATATGTTGTGTGTGTGTGTTTGTATGTGTGTGTGTGTGTGCATGTTTGTGGTGTGTATATGTTGTGTGTGTGTGTGTTTGTATGTGTGTGTGTGTGTGTGCATGTTTGTGGTGTGTATATGTTGTGGTGTGTGTGTGTGTTTGTATGTGTGTGTGTGCATGCATGCATGTGTGAATGAATGAGCATGTTGAGATGCTATGAAGTAAGCACACACAAATGACCATACTGCCAATTTTTTCAGCCAGTTGTGGTTGACGCTGCCAGCAGTAGAACGCAGGCTGCACCTCCTGTGTGTCATTCCCCATGAGGACAGCACTGTACCTTTACCAAGGGCTTGTCTCAAGATTCCACTGAAAAAAAAAAAAAAAAAAAAAAAAATCATCATCATGATTAGTTGCAAAGTGAGGTGACTACAGGTGGAAAGTGAAAGAAATTTTGAAAATGTGTTAGAAATAACTCCACCAATTAACATCGACAAACGAATTACATGACAAACACGACGCGTTTCGACCTCTTAGGTCTTCTTCAGGCAGGAGAAACAACACTGAGGACAACGAAAATCATAGTTATTTCTTATCCTTTCTCTTTCCATTATTTTCATGTTCGTCTCATGTCCTATGATAATGACTGACATCTGAACTATCAGGGATCTCCACACCTCCCTGTGTTTGTTTCAGTCACGCGCATCAAGTTAGAGGTGTTGTGTGTAGTTGTTAACAGATGACACAGATTGATGAACTTGCAGTCACCTGATTCTGTGTGTTCTGGACAGGTGACGTTAAGGCTGCACTGGGTGTTGAACAACGTCCCCAAGGTAAGCACTCATTCATGGCTCACAGTCTGTCAGTCCCTTTCACAACGCCCAGCCAGAACTGGAAAGGTCGAGCTGTTATGTTGGTAAAATGTCTGTGTTGAAGATGAGTGAAGATTGTTGTTGATTAGGAGCTTGTGGAGATGCGGCAAGTCTGAGATGCGTGAAGTGAAGCTTGCAAACATCCAAAGGGGGTTGAATGTGTAGGCAAAAATACGGATGTGCACACCTACTCACACATGGGCAGGTGCGTGCAGTATCTGTCCCACAGATACACATACACACACGCACACACACAAACGCACACGCGCGCACACACATGCGAACATGCACTCTTGCACGTGCACGTGCACACACATACACACACACTCTCGCACGTGCACACACACACACACACACACACACACACACACACACACACACAACACACACTACAACACACACACACACACACACACACACACACACACACACACATTTACTTACACACATACTTACAAAGACACACACATACACACACACACACATACACACTCACAAACGCACACACACATGCACACATGTATATATACATACACACACACACACACACACATGCTCGCATGCACGTGCACACCAACACACATACACACACTCACACTCACACAGACTCACACTTACACACACACACACACACACACACACACACACACCTGTGTTGATGTCTCTCATGTTGACAATGTCTGTGCCGATGTCTCTCTCATGTTGACGGTGTCTGTTGATGTCTCTCATGCCTCATGTTGACAATGTCTGTGTCGATGTCTCTCATGCCTCATGTTGACAATGTCAGTGTTGATGTCTCTCATGTTGACCATGTCAGTGTTGATGTCCCTCATGTCTCATGTTGACAGTGTCAGTGTTGATGTCTCTCATGCCTCATGTTGACAGTGTTTGTGTTGATGTCTTTCATGTTGACAGTGTCTCTGTCGATGTCTCTCATGTTGACAATGTCTGTGTCGATGTCTCTCATGTTGACAATGTCTGTGTCGATGTCTCTCATGTTGACAGTGTCTGTGTTGATGTCTCTCATGTTGACAATGTCTGTGTCGATGTCTCTCATGTTGACAATGTATGTGTCGATGTCTCTCATGTTGACAATGTATGTTGATGTCTCTCATGTTGACAATGTCTGTGTCGATGTCTCTCATGTTGACAATGTATGTGTCGATGTCTCTCATGTTGACAATGTCTGTGTTATGTCTCTCATGCTTGACAATGTCTGTGTTTATGTCTCTCATGCTTCATGTTGTGTCATGTCCAATGTTACAGTGTTTGTCATTCTGCTCATGTTGACAGTGTCTGTGTTGATGTCTCTCATCCTATGTTGACAATGTCTGTGTCGATGTCTCTCATGTTGACAATGTCTGTGTCGATGTCTCATGCATGTTGACAGTGTATGTGTCGATGTCTCTCATGTTGACAATGTCTTGTTCGATGTCTCTCATGCTATGTTGACAATGTCTGTGTCGATGTCTCTCATGCGTGTTGACAATGTCTGTGTTGATGTCTCTCATGTTGACAATGTCTGTGTCGATGTCTCTCATGCTCAGTTGACAATGTCAGTGTTGAATGTCTTCATGTTGACATGTCAGTGTTGATGTCTCTCATGTTGACAATGTCTGTGTCGATGTCTCTGCCTCATGTTGACAATGTCTGTGTCGATGTTTCATCCTCATGTTGACAATGTCTGTGTGATGTCTCATGCTCATGCTGACAATGTCTGTGTTGATGTCCTCTGCTCATGTTGACAATGTCTGTGTTGATGTCTCTCATGTTGAAAATGTCTGTGTTGATGTTTCATGCCTCATGATGACATTGTCTGGTGATGTCTCTCATGTTGACAATTCTGTGTCGATGTCTTCATGCCTCATGTTGACATGTCTGTGTCGATGTCTCTCATGTTGACAAGTGTCTGTGTTGATGTCTTCATGTTGACAGTGTCTGTGTTCGATGTCTCATCTATGTTGACATGTCTGTGTCGATGTCTCTCATGCCTCATGTTGACCATGTCTGTGTTGATGTCTCTCATGCCTCATGTTGACAATGTCTGTGTTGATGTCTGTCATGCCTCATGCTGATAATGTCTGTGTTGATGTCTCTCATGCCTCATGTTGACAATGTCTGTGTTGATGTCTCTCATGCCTCATGTTGACAATGTCTGTGTTGATGTCTCTCATGTTGACAGTGTCTGTGTTGATGTCTCTCATGCCTCATGTTGACATTGTCTGGGTTGATGTCTCTCATGTTGACAGTGTCTGTGTCGATGTTTCTCATGCCTCATGTTGACAATGTCTGTGTTGATGTCTCTCATGTTGACAATGTCTGTGTCGATGTTTCTCATGCCTCATGTTGACATTGTCTGGGTTGATGTCTCTCATGTTGACAGTGTCTGTGTCGATGTTTCTCATGCCTCATGTTGACAATGTCTGTGTTGATGTCTCTCATGTTGACAATGTCTGTGTCGATGTTTCTCATGCCTCATGTTGACATTGTCTGGGTTGATGTCTCTCATGTTTACAATGTCTGTGTCGATGTTTCTCATGCCTCATGTTGACATTGTCTGGGTTGATGTCTCTCATGTTGACAATGTCTGTGTCGATGTTTCTCATGCCTCATGTTGACAATGTCTGTGTTGATGTCTCTCATGCCTCATGTCGACAATGTCTGTGTTGATGTCCTTGCCTCATGTTGACAGCATTTGTGTTAATGGTCGCATGCCTTACCTTAAACAATGCAGGTCAGACAACGGGCGTGCGAAAACCAGACACTGTACGGCTGCGTTGAGACTTGGTTGCTATGGAAACTGACCAAAGGGAAGCTACATGCTACCGATTACTCCTGTGCCAGTGCCACCGGCATTTTTGATCCCTACTCTGTAAGTCTGCACTTTGCTATCTTCAGTTAGTTTGAAAGTGAGGTGACTGCAGGTGGATATGGAAACAAATTTTCAGAATGATTGTCTCGAATGTTGTTTATCTTGCCAGAAGAAGACCTAAGAGGTCGGAAGGCATCATGTTTTGTCTTGTCATTTGTTTGTCCTTGTTTTGGGCCGACTGAGTAAGAACCTTTCCTGAAATTTGATATCTTTTTATAGGTATCGTCTGACAACTGAGTTGGCATTGGGTATGAACATTTCTTTTTTTTTTAAACAGTTGGGTCAAAGGTTCTCCTCTACGTCTGGTAGCCGTGTAACTCGGTGCTGCTGCCAGCCATTCGCGGGGAGTAAACCCAACCAGAGAATTCAGCCTGGAAAGAGATGGGCTCCACCAGTTTTGATCCGCCAGAATTGACGCAGACACCCAAATTAGAGTGCAAACTACCGCTTCTTTCATGCACAGTGTAAAACAGAGAAATCCGTTTTCAGCTGATAAGTCTTTTTTTTTTTCTTGTCCTCCAACCTCCAGTCTTTTCCACATTTAAGAAAAGATTCTTTTAACTTTTTTTTCCCTTAAAAAAGAAATGTTCAGGTGGTGCCTCCATCTTCCACTTTTTTCCCACCTTTTTTTTTTTTTTTTCCAATGCATAAGCACAACTCTCGTGCACCATGCAAGTCTGTATGTTCTGTTACTGATGGACATTTATTTCTGTGGTGGACTGTTATTGTTTTGGCGTTGGATGCAAAGCCTCAGGGTTTATTTATGTTCTGTTGTTTGGTGTAGTGACACATTCACTCTGTGTATGGAAAAAAAAAAAGGGGGGAACAGAAGGAAGAAGGAAAAGACAGAAAGAAAGATGGGGAGGGAAAGAGAAAGAGAAAATGAAAGAGAGACAGACAGCAAGATAGAGAGAAAAATAAATAGAGAAAGAACTGAAGAAAAGAAAGCAGAAAGAATGTAGGAAGGGAAAATACACATGGAAGCAAATGTACTGTAGTAACTACACAGATAAGTCATCTTCGGAGAACACACACAACACATAACGCATACACAAAACACTTCCTAATTGGCTGTCTGTGAGAGAATTGGGTCTGTGTTTATGTACTTGTGTGAGTGTGTGTAGTTTAACATTTGTACACTTAACAAGTCATCAGATGAGAGGACAGTCGACCCAACATATGTGGTATGTATGTGTGCTTCGGAGTGTGCATTTGTATGTGTGTATATGCACATGTGAAATGTACATATATTTCTGTGTGCATATGTACGTATGTGTCTGTACATATTTGGAAGGGGATGCATCATGTGTGCATACATTGCTTATTAAAAGACTTGATTTGAAAAAAATTGAAACAGCGTTGTCAAAGATATGGCTTTGGGATGTGAAGACGAAGAAAGGAGAAGAAAAAAGAAAATTAAGATCCAACCGAAGGCTGCTGCTTAAATTTCAAACTGTATGTGGATGTGGGTACCTGCTTCTTAAGCAGGCTTGTTTCGTGTATGTGGTTTGATTTCAGTGTGTGTGTGGGGGGGAAACTTGTTCACCGAAAAGAGTTAAATAAACATATTAAAAAATCTTGTCTTTTGACGCTAGCGTTTTCTGTTTGTTAGATCCTGTTTCAGACCAAAAAAATGTTTGTTATTATTTCACTGACATGCCCTGTTTTAGTATCAGCTGGATTGTGTTTGTGTTTGTGTGTGTGTGTGGTGTGTGGTGTGTGTGTGGTGTATGTGTTGTGTGTGTGTGTTGTGTGTGTGTGGTGTGTGTGTTGTGTGTGTGTGTGTGTGTGGTGTGTGTGTGTGTGTGGTGTATGTGTGGTGTGTGTGTGTGTGTGTGTGTGTGTTTGGTGTGTGTTTGTGTGGTGTATGTGGTGTGTGGTGTGCATGGTGTGTTGTGTTGGTGTGTGTGGTGTGTGTGTGTGTTGGGCATGGTGTGTGTTTGGTGTGTGTGTTGTGTGTGTGTATATGTGGTGTGTGTATGTGTGGTGTGTGTGTGTGTGTGTGTGGTGTTGTGGTGTTGGTGTGGTGTGTGTGTGTGTGTGTGTGTGGTGTGTGTGTGTGTGTGTGTGTGTGTGTGTGTGTGTGTGTGTGTGTGTGTGTGTGTGTGTGTGGTGTGCCCTGACAGGTGGAATGGAGTCCTATAGTGACAGGTTTGGTCAACTTGCCTACCTCCATTTTACCTGAGATTAGAGACACCAGGTAAGTTAGGCTGACCAGCTGTTCTCTGTACCTCATTTCCCCTTCTCTCTCTCTGTCTCACTTCTCTCTCTCTCTGTGTCTCTCTCTCTGTCTCTCTCACTATCTCTCTCTCTCTCTCTCCTCTCTCTCTCTTCTGTCTCTCTCTCTCACTCATTCTCTCTCTCCGTCATTCTCTCATTCTCTCTCTCTGTCTCTCTCTTTCTCTGTCTCTCTCTATCTGTGTCTATGTCTCTGTCTCTCTCTGTCTCTCACTCTCTCTCTGTCTCTGTCTGTCTGTCTCTCTGTGTGTTTGTGTGTGTGTGTGTGTCTCTCTCTCACTCTCTCTCTCTGTCATTCTCTCTGTCTCTCTGTCTCTCTCTCTTTCACACACACACTGACTCACTCTCTCTCTTTCTTCTTCCATCTTTCTTCCTCTCTCTCTCTCTCCTCTCTCTCTCTCTCCTCTCTCCTCCCTCTCTCTCTCTCTCTCAATGAAAATTCTGTTTTCCACTTCAAACATATACATCAACAACCCCATAACACAGTCAGTGAATGTACATACAGCGTTCAGGGCAAGACGTAAAAATCATGTAAAGACATTCTCATATATACTATGTGTGAATGCATGTAATTTAAGACCTGAATTCTGTCTCTTAGCAGCAACCATACGATAACCGTTCTGACTGCCCTTCAAGAAATTTACTTCACTGTCTCCACCTTACTTTTATTTATTGACAGTGTATCATACCTGTATATGCAGTCCGCTTCATTTCTTTAGAATGTAGCTGTTTTGTGCTTGTATTTTTGGGCGGTGGAAAAAAGCTCATGTTCATGTGCAATCTTGCATGCTTTTTTTTTTTTTTCTACGTACACAGGCTGATACTCCTGCAGACACTGCCTGTATAGACAGGCAAGGATTAATCCCATCTGCCCAACAAAGGGAGTGGAGTATTGTGTGTATGATGTTTTTTTTTTTTTTATCCCGCTATTATGGCAGCCATACTCCAACTTCGGGGAAGGTGCATGCTATGTGTAACATGTCATCCATGCCAACGGCCAAACTGGCCTTCTCTCCCGAAAGTTGGTAATCAGATTTTACATGTGTGCAGGATGTTATGCAGGCATTCACACATGGAACCTCGGTTTACAGTCTCATTCGAAGGACTGTAGATGGAGTCAGAACCAATGTTAACTCCAAGGGAAAAATCCCCTTGTACCAAAACAGCCTGGCGGAGATTCGAACCTGCACCTCCCAGGATCACCAAGATTACGTGTCCGGTGCTCTACCACTGAGCTATTCCGGCCCCCATCTTGCACGCTGTTTTCATATTCAGTGGTGGCTTTTCAAGCTGCGTCACAGATCGTGAAAAACGATCACTGTGCCTCTGCCTCTTGGTGTCTCAGAACTGGATCATATAAGTGTAGTTGTAAACACTTGTTGAAATGTTATTGCACAGTACCTGCAGAACTGTCCAGTTTCAGATGAGTTGCACACAGAAATGCCATGCAGAATGACTTTGCAGTTTCCGTCCAATTGGTGCGATGATGTTTCAGCGGAGACTTTGGGGCGACAGATCCAGACATCCTGGGTGTGGCCATCCCCATCCGTGCCATTGTGAGTGCTATCCCTTCATGGAGTCCACCTTACTGTGTCAGGACGTGTATGTGTAGGCCTGCATGTGCATGGGCACAACTTGTGCACAGGGATATAAGCACCTGCACAAATACACATGCACGCACGCACACATGCACACACAGAGGCACATGCGCATGTGCACTCACACACACATGCATGCACGCATACATGCACACACACATGCACACACATGCACGCACATGCATACATGCACACACACAGAGACACACACACACACACATATGCATGCATGCACACACACAAGCACGCATGCACACACACAGAGGCACACACACATGCACACACACTGTAAGGAGATGTAGTTTATTGTGCCTTTATAATTGATGTTACTGGGATATTTTTGAATTGTTGCTATGTTAATTTTTCCTTTATTTATTTTTCTATTTATTATTATCATTATTATTATTTTTCAATTGTTGCATTTCTTTTTGCCAAAGATCGCATAACGTGAATAAACATTAAATGGAAGAACACACACACACACATGCATGCACGAACGCACGCACACACTCACGCACGCACACACACATCAGTAACAGTGGAGCAGAAAGCCTAACAAGCAATATAAGAAATGTGTAGGTCAAATGTCTGTTTAAATGAAAATGTGTCGGCCATGAGCTACCTAGCCCCACACTGTGCAAATTTCATTTCTGTCTTTCTTTGTAACTCTTCCCACTGACAATGAACCATAGCTTTTCTCTTGACTGAAACCTGTTATCCGCGAATCTAGTTTGCAGTTGTAGTACAACAAACAAGGGACTGATTCTTTATTTAAAGTGTGAGCAAAGTTTGAACAATCTGTTCTGAAGAAAGGGAAGCCACTACTTGCTGCTCCTTGGTGGAGATACATGATTAGGCTTGCTGAACTTGGAACAAACTGGTTTGAATTGTCTGTGAAGTCAGTTCTAGACGTCTGTTGTCTGAAATTAAACTTGTTTGTTTTCCACAGCGTTGTAAACTTGACTGTTTTGGACCTACCCAAATGGAAATGTTTACTTACAAATCAAAAAGAGAAATTCAAGTCAGCCAGCCCGCAAACTGATTTCAGTCGCTGGATAGTGGACAGAAATTGACTTCCAGTGTAGGAGAGCTTTCAAATGATTACTTCCCTTTTGAGTGAACCCAGAGAGTTGGCAGAGAACACAGGGAGTGATTCATTTTCACTGTGATCGTAGGTCTGGCAGGGTTCACGAATGTCACCAATCTTGGGAGCGCAGACTGAAAGATCAGGCAGGTAAGACAAGTTTGCCAAGATCTTGGGCTAGATGAACCAGGCTGGAGATCTGAAAGTTCATTCAGTTAACTATGGCCTTCAGGGCTAAGCGGATCGATGCAGTGAAAGTTGGAAGAGTGGTATGGACAGGTGGAATTATTGTTACTGTCGGTGTTGTTATGATTATTTCCAGTACCTTTTTTTTTCAGTATATTTTACAATCCAACCAGCAACACACACCAGCAATAAACCAGAGTTAACATGATGTTAACACACATTGCCCACAGTCCCACAATGCAACAGAAAAGGATAAGACAGGCAGAAAAAGAGACGCACACAAAAAACACACACATGTGAACTTGCCGTGCTGAGGACAAGCAGAAAAAGGCACGCACACAAATGGTGACATGAATATGTATATGCTGCTGTAGAGACTTTTCACGAGGAGGTCAAGGTTTTACTCACATTGCTTAGTTTGCATGTCTTTCAGCAAGATTACCCTGAAACACACAAACCAGTTTGTAGTGGATTTTAGTGGAACGACGGAATGTGGTCCAAAGACAAATACATTCAGTTTTGGTGCAGATTTGATGCAAGATTCCTTTGACCTCAGCAGAGGTCAGCGGTGTACCCCTGTAGTTAGTGTTAACCCTCTGCTTGCCACATGACTTTGTGCTACATGACTATGTGAATACCATACCAAGTGAGGTAACTCCGCAACACATACACACTTGCCATAAAGAAACCTCAATAAAAAATTTGTTTTTTATCTCACCTATTCTATAAAAGTAATGAAAAAAATTCAAAGACATCACTCCATCCAAAACAGCCATTTTTTCCCCATATTAGTGAACTGGTACACGAGGAAAAAAAAAACGAACAAACTAACTGTACTTCAGTGTTCTCAGTGCTAAAACAATTTCCCCTAAATTCACTGTACCCACAGAATGTCATGGATTAGGAGCACAGGTGATTTTCCAAGTCTAAACAAAGCACTGAAACCTTCAGGAACAAAATAAAGTCATTCTGTACGATCTGCACACTAAATAATCAACTTTTGTTGTGAAGGAGGAAAAAAAACCCAAACTTCAACAATTTTGTTAACCAGAAAGCATCACATGCAAGAAGATTTGTCTTCTAACTACTGAGGAGAAAAAATAACAAGAACAGATTACTGAATACTGGACTTTAGATTGTGATGGAATTCAGCAAAAACGTGCTTTTGCACAAGTGCACTGAGCAATCGCCCCTCTCCCCCCCCGACACACACACAAACACACACACACTGCGGTGATGATTGTCCATCTCCTCTTTGCTTTTTGATAAACAGCAGTCTTTATTTTAGGCCAGAGTTTATGTTCATCCTTTTCTGCTTGCTTTTGTGCAGCAAATAAATTTGTTTCTCGTTAAAAGTCTACCAAAATTCCTCTGAAATCAAAAGGCTAAAGGTGACGCTCCCACAGGCAAATCATGGGGCACATCCACTGACTGACCCAGTTTCCTGGCTGTCAAAACAAGCGAAACTTTTGGGGGGCTTCACTTCTTGTAGCCTACCACTCCAGTCAACAATTAAAGAATCTCTAGCAAGTTTTGCTTTTCGAATTTTCTTTTTTAGGGGGCTGGGCCTAGCAGCAATGGGCTATTCAACGTCATTATTATCATCACCAGAATCTATCGATTCCGGCCTCAAAATCAGTCAGCAGTCGATCTTTATTTATAACTAGGTCAAGGTTGACGTCCAAATCGTCTCGCTTCAAATCTTCTTCAAGAGTGAAGCCCACAAATACACTCTCTTCATCAATATCACATCAGAAAATGAATTCTACAAGTTGCTTATTACTTGATCCGCCATTTTCCCAGAAAATATTCCCGAAAAAAAGCTGAACTTTGAAAATTAACAGCAGCGAAACTAGTCCACCGAAACTCTTGAAACAAAAAAACAAAATGGCGTCCAGAAACTTCCGCACCAGAAGACTCTTCTGTTGTGATTGCATTCTGGGATATGCGATGGTGAAAGCAAAAGTCATTGACCTAGTATTCAGCGATTGATCTCAGTCGATCCAGTGTTCAGACACAGGAAATTTTGCGGTTGATCAGGGTCAATCCGGTAGGCAGTGGGTAAATGTCCTTAACGTCTCCTGTTTGTCCTAGGTGGCAGACCAGCAGGCGGCGATGTTCGCCCAGTGCTGCTTCAAGGTTGGTGACATCAAGTGCACCTTGGGAACAGGGACTTTGTCGACATCAACACCGGCAGCAAACCGCACGCATCCATGACTGGTAGGTCGAGTTGGTGAGCGGTATCCATGCTGGCCGCAGGCATGCAACATAGTCCTGACCAAATCTGTATCGATGACCGAGCATCACATGGTCATAATACCAGACCTGTGTACCTATATGATTTTACCATATTTTGTGTAGGTTTTGGGAAAATATGACAGGTGTGACCAACTAAGATAAGAAAGATACTGAAAGAAAAATGTAGAGACAATGTTCTTGAGCAATAATTGCACCTGGGGAGTGTAAACATGACTTGGTGTGCTTTGACCAAAAGGAAACAAGTCTTGATAACTCTTCTGTGCAAAATGGCTTCTAGCTCTGTCTGCTTCTTCAACAGTATGCCAGAGATAGGAACTAAAGGTCGATTACAAGGCCTGGAATATCAAAAAACACCAGTGAGAGTGTATGAATTTGTGCCAAAGTATGCTGATGATTAGGTTTGAAAGTAAACTGTGATGGAAGGTCCAAGTTTTGCTGTAGTAACGACAAGATTAGGTATCCTTCTACCCTCTGCTACATGATTGCAAATGAAAGCGAACCTTCTCCCCACCACCCCACCCCAGCCCCCCAGTCCTGCTTTTTACAGGAATTTTGAAGTTGGACCCCATCCCCATCCCACCCCCTGCAAATTTTTTGTTTGTTTTTAAAAACCTTTATCAAGCATGAGAAAACCTGTCAGGCATGAGAAAACCTTTATCAGGCATGAGAAAACGTGGGCTTTCTGAAGTACAGCATTTTTGTCCTGAAAATCATTTTGTATTTGCTAAATTTTTGGGGGGGGGGGGGGGGGGGGGGGTCAGTTGAGGTCACTTTGATTTTCTCGATCAAGAAAAATAAAAAGAGAGAAAACGTGTTTTTAGGCAAGTGAGAGTCAAAAAGTAGAAGGCCCTAAACTCTAGACTTGCCTCACATTGTTGCTACCAGCAGCTGTAGAGAGAGTGTCCGGGGCTTTGAGCTCTGGAGGTGTACATCTGAAAGTATTGCTAAAAAAAAGACCCTGACCAACGCTGCAGGTTCTGTATCAGGCTTGGTTGATGCTGGGACACGTCATGGAAGAAAACGTGGGGTACACTCTTACTATGTATGGACCTCTGTTTATTCATTGTCCTTATCCTGTTCCTCATTGGTCATTATATATGTATTTTTTCTTTCTTTTTGTACTCCCACTCGCTTCAGACAAAACTTCTGGGCCGATCTTTCTGAAAATTTGTAGGTATGTTCATTATGGGTCACAGATGATGCCCGATGTTTTATTTTACCAGAATAGTTGTTACTAACGGCTATAACAGCCCAAAATGGTTTTTCTTCTTCATAGAATATCTCGGTGATGAAATACATTATGACACATGTTTGATTGTGACGTCAAATACATTATGACACACGTTTGATTTTGACGTTTTTCAGGAAGATAAACTGGGAGTACGTTTAATGCTTTGCATCTTGTTTTTTTTTTCAATGGTCGATTTGGGGTGAGTGGATTTGATCCTAGAACGGTGTCTGTTGGCAAGGACTGTACCCCCTGGTGGGCTGGAAGATTGGAGAAGAGCTGACGTACGTGGTGGAAGGTCTGTCGGCCGACACAGGCAACGTGTTGGAGTGGGCGCGTGGGATTGGTCAGTCACGAGTTAAACAAGATGACATCACCATCACACTTACACATGCTCTACATACGCGCACATACAAGAGTAGAATGTTTACGGACACAGGCACGCTTGCACCCTTGCTCTCTGCTTCCTTGATTTCTCACTTCCTACTGTCTGCTTCATGTCTTCTTTGCTTGTGTTTGCCCCCCCTTACTCTGTGTGTGGGTGTGGGTGTGGGTGTGTGTGTTATAAAACTGATATGATTAATAACAAGCTGTACTACATATTGCTCATCTCTAGGTGAAAAACTAAAACTAAGGAATGGAACTAAAGAGAAGAGGAAAGTATGTGAAAGGGGGGGGGGGGGGATTCAGAATGAAATAAGGATAATAATAATAGTATTGATAATAGAAATAGTCATTATTATAATGATAGTAACAGAAGAAGGAAATGAATAGTTACTTTCAGTGATGATAATGATGCTACTAATGATGATAACAACAATGTTTATATTACAGAAAGTGGGAAAGATAGTATGATAGAATCTAAGAAATAATACAAATGCGTAGACATTTAGAAAATACAAAAGGAATTAAGTTCACTGTAAAGTATGAATAGTGTCATTGATGATGTTGATGATAGTAGTGGTGGTAGTAGTAATGATGATGATGTTTATAATGATAATTAATAATACTAATAAATTGGAGACTACTACTAATAATTATGATAATGATAACAGATTAATAGTATTGTGATGATAATAATAATAATGAAAGTCAGTGGAAAAATGAAACTGAGCAGTGTGTAAAAGCTACAAGTACTGTTTAGGCAGAATGAAAAAAGAGAGAGAGAGAAAGGAACAAGAGAAAATGTGTAAAAAGCTACAAGTACTGTTTAAGCAGAATGAAAAAAGAGAGAGAGAGAGAGAGAGAAAGGAACAAGAGAAAATGTGTAAAAAGCTACAAGTACTGTTTAGGCAGAACGAAAAAAAAGAGAGAGAGAGAAAGGAACAAGAGAAAATGTGTAAAAAGCTACAAGTACTATTTAGGCAGAACGAAAAAAAAGAGAGAGAGAGAAAGGAACAAGAGAAAATGTGTGAAAAGCTACAAGTACTATTTAAGCAGAACGAAAAAAAAGAGAGAGAGAGAAAGGAACAAGAGAAAATAGGTAACAGAAGACGTAAGTGCATTTTTAAAGCAGAGTAAGAAAATGGGGTGAACAGATAGACTAGTAAAAGAATAAACTGATGAAGACATGTGGATTGTTGAAGGACAGAAGAGAGAAGACACAAAGAGCTGTAACAAATAGGTACACAGTGAAAAGTATCGTGAGGCGTCCATGAAGAGTGTTGCGGGCCGATGCTGTGGGGTTGGACAGACACTGTGTTCTGCCATGTGGGCAGGGGGTTCCAAGTCTGGCAGTAAGATTGGATTCCTGCATGAAGCGCTGACGGAAAGTTGTCGTTCTGCTGTTGCCGAAGCACCAGACTTTGACATGGTTGATTTTGTGTTTTGTGCAGAGGGACTAGTGTGGGCTGGTGATGGCGGATGTCGGCTCAATGTACAGAGAGGCGTGTGTAAAGTATGCAGGAATGCAGGATGTCTCATCTGTACAGATCTCACTACAGAGTTCACAGAGGATTGCGTACATAGTTTACGGCTCTGACAGGAGAATGTACATTTGATTTTGAACGAGCCTTTGCAGCCATGTTGGATGGTGTCTGGCTTGGTGAGAGGACAGATGGTGTAGTCAGGTTTTGGGCAGCAAAGGGTTCCTGATGATTTAAGAGTAGTCATTTTGTTCAATTTGGAGCATGCAAGTAGTCTTTTTAGGTTTTTGTTGCGCCTGAAAGCAATCATGCGTTTGGCCTCAAAAGCAGATTTTGAGATCCTCAACCATGTGCCAGTTGGGCTTGTGTATCCAGCAGATGGGAAGTGTGTGAGCATGAAAGAGGAGGCAGGCAGCTGGTCTGTCTGCTGCTTTCAGAGGTTGGGCTTCCCAGGCAGTTGTTCTGGACACAGGTGTGTTGCCGCTGAGGGCATCACTAAGGATGGTTCTGGAGTTATCCGTGGTTGGTGAAGTACAAGATTCATTTGGATGTGGTAAATGCCCTAATTAGTTGGGTAGATTTGGGGGTGGGGGAGCATTAACTTTGATCCAGAAAACAAGGAAGTTTTGTTGTGAGTTTTCTGTGTCCAGTTTGGTTTTCAGTTCACTTGATTAGTGAGAATGCTGGGGGCCTGGCTATGACGGTGGGTAAGGTTCATGCTCCAAGGAATGCTGGGGGCCTGGCTATGACGGTGGTAAGGTTCATGTTCCAAGGAATGCAGGGGGCCTGGCTATGGCGGTGGGTAAGGTTCATGTTCCAAGGTCTGGGGGCCTGGCTATGACGGTGGGTAAGGTTCATGTTCCAAGGAATGCTGGGGGCCTGGCTATGACGGTGGGTAAGGTTCATGTTCCAAGGAATGCTGGGGGCCTGGCTATGGCGGTGGGTAAGGTTCATGTTCCAAGGAATGCTGGGGGCCTGGCTGTGGCGGTGGGTAAGGTTCATGTTCCAAGGAATGCTGGGGGCCTGGCTGTGGCGGTGGGTAAGGTTCATGTTCCAAGGGATGCTGGGGGCCTGGCTATGGCGGTGGGTAAGGTTCATGTTCCAAAGAATGCTGGGGGCCTGGCTATGACGGTGGGTAAGGTTCATGTTCCAAGGAATGCTGGGGGCCTGGCTGTGGCAGTGGGTAAGGTTCATGTTCCAAGGAATGCTGGGGGCCTGGCTGTGGCGGTGGGTAAGGTTCATGTTCCAAGTCTGGGTTCAATTCCCACCAGAGATGGCCCAGTTGGAAGAGAATTTTCCACTGGAGTGAACACCTGTGCAGAGTTCTGTCCCTTCGTAGTCCTTCTGAGGAGACTGGAAATGAAGTCCTGTGTGTGAACGCATGCACTGAAAATCTTACTTACAAATTACACCTCATAGTTCTCCTTCCAGAGAAGAGTAGGACGTGGTGTGTCAGTGGTATGGGAGACAAGAAGCCAAAAGCATTAACAAGGAGAAGCTTGAGCAGCAACCAGACTTCAACAAAGAGGATGCATACTCTTGCTGCCCTGACCAGACTAAGTGA
>CM065741.1:47146643-47149143 GCA_033310375.1 Conus canariensis | reverse complement strand
ATGTGCGTGCGCAGGATTGATGAAGGCGTGTCCCGCAACGACTTTCTCATACAGCTGAGGTATGTGTGTTGTGTGCATGTGCAGGGTTGATGGCGGCGTGTCCAACAACGACTTCCTGATGCAACTAATGGCTGACGTCATCCATCAGCCAATCGCCCGCGCCGCCAGCTCTGACATGACCTCTCTAGGTGCAGCCTTCCTCGCTGGCCTGGCCTCCGGTAGGCAGTGGAGGGCGGGGGTGGGGTTGATGGGAGTGTCACACACTGCATTTGCATACACTCGATCACAAACTCAGCACGTTCACTCCATTCGCACGCATCCACTCCATTCATTCGAAGGAGAGACTTTGAGGAAATGAGAATCCATTTTTTTGTGTGTGCTTTCTTTACCAAAACACCAACAAAGAATTTCACAATAACAACCAACATTAACATGACAACACACTGCGCTTTTTTTTCTGATCCATGTTTCATGACCATGTGAACATTTCCAACCACTTTTCTATTCACCAGATAAACATTTCCAATCACTTTTCTATTCACCAGATAAACATTTCCAGTCACTTTTCTATTCACCAGATAAACATTTCCAATCGCTTTCCTATTCACCACATAAACATTTCCAACCACTTTTCTATTTACTACATAAACATTTCCAACCACTTTTCTATTTACTACATAAACATTTCCAACCACTTTTCTATTCACCACATAAACATTTCCAACCACTTTTCTATTCACCATATTAACATTTCCAATTACTTTTCTATTCACCACATAAACATTTCCAACCACTTTTCTATTCACCAGATAAACATTTCCAGCCACTTTTCTTGTTTTCCTTTCTGTACTGGATGTAATTGGTGTAAAAATTGTTTTTCGTTATGATCCAGTTGCTGGAGGTAGCTCAGTCCAGGCGTTGGATGCTGAGGTTTTCCACAGGGAATCCACACTGTATGAAATCCCTAGGCTTCTGTCTGCAATTACATCAATGACCACTCGCTGGTCACTGAGAAAACACCAAGTTTTTTCTTTCAACCCTCAAGGTTGACAAACAGTTGTCTGACTAGTCTTGACCCAAGTCAGGAGACCTATCCTCCCGTTTGGCAACTCCTGGTCTGCCATACAGATGGGAACACACCCTTCCTACACAACAGTGAGCATCTCTCACTAATCACCTGCCTCAGCATCCAATCAACAATAATGAAACTTTACTTTTTACTTAGGCCCATAGCTCAAGAATGAGCATAGGCCATCGACAACACCCGCCATCGCACTCGGTTCTGGGCTGCTCGCTGAATGCCTGTCCAGTTGGTCCCCTGTCTCTTTATCTCTGCCTCAGTGTCTCGCCTCCAGCTGCTGCGAGGTCGGCCTCTCTTCCTTTTCCCTGCGGGTTCCATGTCAGGGCTTGGCGTGTGGTGCTGGATGCTGGCTTCCTGAGAGTGTGTCCAGTCCAGCCCCACTTCCTCTGCAGAATCTGCTTGGCCACTGGTTCTTGTCTTGCTTGCTTCCATAGATCTTCATTGTTGATCTTCTCTGGCCATCTGATTTTGAAGATGCACCTCAAACAGGTGTTGATGAAGGTCTGAATTTATTGCCTTGGTCATTCTCCAAGTCTCGCAGCCGTAGAGCAGAACCGACTTCACGTTTGAATTGAAGATACAATATACAAGAATAATGAAAGGTTAGGGATTTAAGCACTGTTCACGTATGGTCTGACGTTGTGGCCATACGTCCACAATTCAAAATCTCTCTTTTTTTTCAAAACCTCCACCCATACTCCTCAACATGAAAATTCACTTACGTTTTATATCCAAAACATTTATGACAATACACATCACATCTCTTGTCATGACAGGGGTGGGGGGGGGTAGATGCATGCTGATATGATGGGGGGTGGGGGGGGGGGGAGGAAAAGGGGGAGGTGCTATCTGATATGATCAGTCGGATCTGTTTTGCGAGCCACCGTGGATTCTGAGCACAGGCGCTAGTTTGTGTCCTCTCTTGTGTGTGTGTGCTATGACATCAGATTGGTTTACTTACTGGCAGTGAGAATGATGACATCAGACTGTGATATCAGAGGTGAGAGCCAATGAGAATTATTCCAACAGATGGTGATGCGAAGGTTTGAGAGCATTCCAACAGAACGTAAAATCAGAACTGACAGCTAGTGAAAATTATGTAAACAGCTAGTGAACATTATTTAAACTGCTAGTGAAAATTATTTAAACTGCTACAGGTACTTCTCTGTTTTTAAAGTTTTATTTCAGTGAGTAATATTTCCATTTTTTTTTCTACTGGTTGTTTTTTATGCATATTGTAATGCAGGATAACTGTCAAGTGTGTGCATGTTGTGAGACTTACACTCACAGATGTACAGATGCACGCACACACTCGCTAGCGCACCACACACACATGCACACATGCACACACACACACACACACAACACACACACACACACACACACACGACAGCATACCAAACACCCCCCATCCCACCC
>CM065741.1:47124530-47146543 GCA_033310375.1 Conus canariensis | reverse complement strand
CCAGCAACGACTTCCTGATGCAGCTGATATGTGTGTGTTGTGTGCAAATGATGTGTATTTTGTGCATGCGCAGGGTTGATGGAGGCGTGTCCAGCAACGACTTTATCATGCAGCTAATGTGTGTATGTTATGTGCGTGCGCAGGATTGATGAAGGCGTGTCCCGCAACGACTTTCTCATACAGCTGAGGTATGTGTGTTGTGTGCATGTGCAGGGTTGATGGCGGCGTGTCCAACAACGACTTCCTGATGCAACTAATGGCTGACGTCATCCATCAGCCAATCGCCCGCGCCGCCAGCTCTGACATGACCTCTCTAGGTGCAGCCTTCCTCGCTGGCCTGGCCTCCGGTAGGCAGTGGAGGGCGGGGGTGGGGTTGATGGGAGTGTCACACACTGCATTTGCATACACTCGATCACAAACTCAGCACGTTCACTCCATTCGCACGCATCCACTTCATTCATTCGAAGGAGAGACTTTGAGGAAATGAGAATCCATTTTTTTGTGTGTGCTTTCTTTACCAAAACACCAACAAAGAAATTTCACAATAACAACCAACATTAACATGACAACACACTGCGCTTTTTTTTCTGATCCATGTTTCATGACCATGTGAACATTTCCAACCACTTTTCTATTCACCAGATAAACATTTCCAATCACTTTTCTATTCACCAGATAAACATTTCCAGTCACTTTTCTATTCACCAGATAAACATTTCCAATCGCTTTCCTATTCACCACATAAACATTTCCAACCACTTTTCTATTTACTACATAAACATTTCCAACCACTTTTCTATTTACTACATAAACATTTCCAACCACTTTTCTATTCACCACATAAACATTTCCAACCACTTTTCTATTCACCATATTAACATTTCCAATTACTTTTCTATTCACCACATAAACATTTCCAACCACTTTTCTATTCACCAGATAAACATTTCCAGCCACTTTTCTTGTTTTCCTTTCTGTACTGGATGTAATTGGTGTAAAAATTGTTTTTCGTTATGATCCAGTTGCTGGAGGTAGCTCAGTCCAGGCGTTGGATGCTGAGGTTTTCCACAGGGAATCCACACTGTATGAAATCCCTAGGCTTCTGTCTGCAATTACATCAATGACCACTCGCTGGTCACTGAGAAAACACCAAGTTTTTTCTTTCAACCCTCAAGGTTGACAAACAGTTGTCTGACTAGTCTTGACCCAAGTCAGGAGACCTATCCTCCCGTTTGGCAACTCCTGGTCTGCCATACAGATGGGAACACACCCTTCCTACACAACAGTGAGCATCTCTCACTAATCACCTGCCTCAGCATCCAATCAACAATAATGAAACTTTACTTTTTACTTAGGCCCATAGCTCAAGAATGAGCATAGGCCATCGACAACACCCCGCCATCGCACTCGGTTCTGGGCTGCTCGCTGAATGCCTGTCCAGTTGGTCCCCTGTCTCTTTATCTCTGCCTCAGTGTCTCGCCTCCAGCTGCTGCGAGGTCGGCCTCTCTTCCTTTTCCCTGCGGGTTCCATGTCAGGGCTTGGCGTGTGGTGCTGGATGCTGGCTTCCTGAGAGTGTGTCCAGTCCAGCCCCACTTCCTCTGCAGAATCTGCTTGGCCACTGGTTCTTGTCTTGCTTGCTTCCATAGATCTTCATTGTTGATCTTCTCTGGCCATCTGATTTTGAAGATGCACCTCAAACAGGTGTTGATGAAGGTCTGAATTTATTGCCTTGGTCATTCTCCAAGTCTCGCAGCCGTAGAGCAGAACCGACTTCACGTTTGAATTGAAGATACAATATACAAGAATAATGAAAGGTTAGGGATTTAAGCACTGTTCACGTATGGTCTGACGTTGTGGCCATACGTCCACAATTCAAATCTCTCTTTTTTTTCAAAACCTCCACCCATACTCCTCAACATGAAAATTCACTTACGTTTTATATCCAAAACATTTATGACAATACACATCACATCTCTTGTCATGACAGGGGGTGGGGGGTAGATGCATGCTGATATGATGGGGGTGTGGGGGGGGGGGGGGGAGGAAAAGGGGGAGGTGCTATCTGATATGATCAGTCGGATCTGTTTTGCGAGCCACCGTGGATTCTGAGCACAGGCGCTAGTTTGTGTCCTCTCTTGTGTGTGTGTGCTATGACATCAGATTGGTTTACTTACTGGCAGTGAGAATGATGACATCAGACTGTGATATCAGAGGTGAGAGCCAATGAGAATTATTCCAACAGATGGTGATGCGAAGGTTTGAGAGCATTCCAACAGAACGTAAAATCAGAACTGACAGCTAGTGAAAATTATGTAAACAGCTAGTGAACATTATTTAAACTGCTAGTGAAAATTATTTAAACTGCTACAGGTACTTCTCTGTTTTTAAAGTTTTATTTCAGTGAGTAATATTTCCATTTTTTTTTCTACTGGTTGTTTTTTATGCATATTGTAATGCAGGATAACTGTCAAGTGTGTGCATGTTGTGAGACTTACACTCACAGATGTACAGATGCACGCACACACTCGCTAGCGCACACACACACACACATGCACACACACACACACACACACACACACACACACACACACACACACACGACAGCATACCAAACACCCCCATCCCACCCCACCCCCTCCGCCCCTCCCCTCCCAGCACTAACGACCAAACTTCCCCTCTCCAGGGTGTGGCAGAACAAAGAGGAGCTCGTGGCCCTGCGGAAGACGGACAAGCTGTTCGAACCTCAGCCCACCTGGGACTCGATCCGTGACTCCTTTCACGTGTGGGAGAAAGCTCTGGCCCGCTCCCTGGACTGGTGTGACCCCGTCAGCTCTCACTGACCAGGCGGCCACCTGGGACCTTCGGCACCTGGCCACCTGGTGGGACTGAGAGCCAGGCTGAGGGGGTGGTAAAATCATCCAGTGTGCATGGTCTGAGGAGCAGTGTGGTGTTCGGTGAAGGGGGTGGGGGTGGGGGGTGAGGGAGGGGGCTATGCTTAGGGGGTGATTCCAGGCTGTTTCATCATGACTGAGGCTAGTTGGGGGGTGAATTATCCAGCAAGTGTGTGTGATCTGAGGAGTGTGTGTTGTTTGGTGAAGAGGGGGAGGGTGGGGAAGGGGGCTGAGCTCAGGGGGGGTGGTGATTCCAGGCTGTTGCATGTCCAGTGTGCATGATACGAGGAGTGCCTGGTGTTCAGTGGTGGGGGTGGGTGGGGGAGGGGAGGGGGCTGAGCTCAGGGGGTTGATTCTAGGCTGGGGTTTTTTTTTAGTGTGTCGAGTGTGTATGCTCTGAGCAGTGTGTGTTGTTGGTGAAGGGGGAGGTGGGTGGTGGGGAGGGGTTTGAGTCCAGGCTGTTTCATGTGGAGTATGGATGCTCTCAGCAGTGTGTGTTGTTGGTGAAGGGGGAGGTGGGGGTGGGGAGGGGTTTGAGTCCAGGCTGTTTCATGTCCAGTATGGATGATCTGAGCAGTGTGTGTTGTTTGGTGAAGGGGGGGGGGGGGGGGGCTATGCTCAGGGATTGATTCCAGGCTGTTTCGTGTCCAGTGAGGTAGATTGTCTGCCTGTACAGGGGAAAGGGGTGGATGGGAGTGGAGGTGGTGGGTGGGGGGGGGGGGGGGGGGGGAGGAACAAGAGATTGGGGCTCAGAAGAGAGGAGGGAGGGGTGGGTTGTGAGTACAAGAGTTCCAGAATTCCCCCACCACCCCTCCACCCAACTTCCCAGTCCCTTTGCTGCTTTGTGGCCCCATTTTTGTAAATAAGGAAAAAAAAAAAAAAAAAAAAAGATGTATCCTAAAGCTTCTCAGAGAGAAAATAAAGTCAAATGAAGAGGGGGCACAAAAAAGGCATCATAGCATAGTGGAAAAGCCATCACTGTCTTCTTCTTCCCTGGATATTATTCAGTTTCTGGGAATTCATGTAGTTACTAAGCACTGCTTGTACCTCCCTAACCCTTACAACCCTACAACCCCTCTCCCTCTCTCTTCCCACCCTTGACCACATGCTAATTCTTTTTTTTTTTTTTTTTTTTTTTTTTTTTTCGCTGTGCTGATCGTTGAAGTCTCTCATCAGTTCTTTTCAGTCATCTGGCCCAATGGCTATTAATTTTTTTTTTCTTTTTAGAGCTTGGGGCGGAATGAGAGTCCTTCCATATGATTGCGACGTCGACATTGTTTAGAAAAGAGAGAGAAAAGAACAAAAAAGGACGAAAAAAAAAAAAAGTATCAAAATGCACCCTACCCCCTCTCTCTTTCCCCCACCCGGTGAAAAGCGATGGTCCTCCTGCTACAGAAATGGCTGTGTCGGAGAACATATCAGGACTGATCAGCATGAACATTGATTAACATGACATCGTTGATTGATGTGAGTTGATCAACATGGACATCATTGGTTGATGTGAGTTGATCAACACGGACGTTGTTGATTGATGTGAGTTGATCAACATGGACGTCATTGTTTGATGTGAGTTGATCATTACAGACATTATTGATTGATGTGAGTTGATCATCACAAACATTATTGATTGATGTGAGTTGATCAACATGGACATTGATTGATGTGAGTTGATCAGCATGGACATCATTGGTTGATGTGAGTTGATCAACATGGACATTGTTGATTGATGTGAGTTGGTCAACATGGACATCACTGGTTGATGTGAGTTGATCAACATGGACATCGTTGATTGATTTGAGTTGATCAACATGGACATCATTGGTTGATGTGAGTTGATCATTACAGACATTATTGATTGATGTGAGCTGATCATCACAGACATTATTGATTGATTTGAGTTGATCAACATGGACATTATTGATTGATTTGAGTTGATCAGCACAGACATTAATGATTGATGTGAGTTTATGAACATGGACATTACTGATTGATGTGAGTTTATGAACATGGACATTACTGATTGACTTGAGGTTATGAACATGGACATTACTGATTGATGTGAGTTTATGGACATTATGATTTATGTGAGTTTATGGACATTATGATTGATGTGAGTTTATGGACATTATGATTGATGTGAGTTTATGAACATGGACATTACTGATTGATGTGAGTTTATGGACATTATGATTGATGTGAGGTTATGAACATAGACATTATGATTGATGTGAGTTTATGAACATGGACATTACTGATTGATGTGAGTTTATGAACATGGACATTATGATTGATGTGAGTTTATGAACATGGACATTATGATTGATGTGAGTTGATCGACACAGGCATAAGTTGGTGTCATTTAGTCCACATGAACATTGATGAACCTGGACATTATGATTGATGTCAGTTGATGGACACAGGCATAAGTTGGTGTCATTTAGTCCACATGAACATTGATGAACCTGGACATTATGATTGATGTCAGTTGATGGACACAGGCTTTAGTTGGTGTCATTTAGTCCACATGAACGTTGATGAACCTGGACATTATGATTGATGTCAGTTGATGGACACAGGTGTTAGTTGGTGCCATTTAGTTCACATGAACATCTGTTGACCCACATGAACCTTAGTCTGTCTTAGTTCAGTGCTAGAGGCTGGTCCACAAATTTCAGGCCAGCAGGGTTTTAGGCAGTGCATGCTCCTGTGGACATAGTAACAGCTTGAGCAAGTGTCAGACACAGGAATCGTCACTCCAGAGGTTGCCTACCTTCATGTCGGTTGTGGCTTAGTGGTTTCTCTCAACATGTGCTCCAATGAATAAGAGGTACAGACATTCAAAACTGGAGAAATCACAAGATGTAACAACAAAGACCATGCCGAGTGCAGGATCACGTTGATGGATCACAATCACGTGACAAAGGTGGCTAGGAGAACGGAGCTGCCGGGACCTCCAAACACAAAGTGTAGCATTTTGACATTTTAAGCGTAGCATTCCGAATTTAAGCGTAGCACTCCTATGCGAGGCAACACGTCGGATTTAAAAGCACTGTCACTTGTGCTTGGCTTCGCACACAACATGATGGCGGTCAAAGAAGACAGAAATCTCGTTGCTTATCACGTAGTTTTGACTTGACCTACACAAATAATCAAAATGGCTGACAACAAAACTAATTGAAAAGTTGGCAAAAACATTACCATCTTTACCTTTTTTTTTATCTACTTTTTCATCCTGTCCATATTGAACTGGTATATTTTGACAAAACAAGTCAAGAGTCCTAAGATATACGTTGTCTTGTTCTGTTTAAGCCACTGCTGAGTTTGTAAAGCATTTTTTGGTGAGTGTTTTTTGTTTGTTTGTTTTTTTAGCATTTTGTCGAAAAGTGGAACAACGCAGTCTTGCCAATTAGATCAAAGCATTCCATGCCCAAAAATGTAGCACTTAGCAGGTCTGGGAGTCTGAGTCTTTTGTGGATAAAGTAAAAAAAGAGAGTTGTGACGTTACATCTCATAGGGACTTTGTCAGATGGTTCAAAATCTTTACCACTCATTTTTTTTTTAATCCTTAAAAGAAATGGTGCAAAATTAGATTTGTAGAATCAACAGCAACATTCCATTCAATATCGCAAAATTATTTTACAAATGAATTTTCCACGTTCATTTTAAAATTGTAATTTAACCCTTTTGAGGTGCCAGGTTATTTTGACCCAAAATGTTGTTAGACTGTCAAAGCAATTTTCTTGACTGCTAGAGAAACCGGTTTTGTTTGTTTTATATTGCATGAAGGAAAAGCAACCTCAGCAAAAGACATCAGCATCACAGGAAATGTTATGTAGATATTTGAAAGTCTGGTATTAGAGGTAGCTTGGTGTGCAGGTGTCTGTGGCTGATGTTTGTGACTGAACATGTGCGGTCACTACCCTGTTCTGTAATGACTGAGTACGTCTATGCTGACTGACCATCGGAATCACTGTCACCTAGGCTGGGGCCAGTTTCAGTGGCATTCATATGGTCTGCACAGTGACTCATTGTTGATTCAGAGGTAGACACTCAAGGTCTGCACTCAAGTTAGGTAGGCACTCAAGGTCTGCACTCAAGTTAGGTAGGCACTCAAGGTCTGACCAGCCCATGGGGCTAATGCGTAGGTCAGACATCTGCTAAGTCATCGCCACGAAACCCTCTTCTTCAGTTCTCTCATCTTAGTTGTTAATTCATTTATCCATCAGCTTAAAATCATGCGCAGGGTGGTCTCAAAACTTAGCGGATGTGGTGTAGCGTATATGGACTGGTCGGCACGCAGTGACACCTTGATGACACTGAAACTGTTGATTCAGAGACCATACTGATGGCTTCCACAGAAACTGAAGCTGCCTGGTTTGAAATGCTGTGTCTTAATACTCCATTCTTCCCAAATAATCAGTACAGTAGCAGAAACCAGGCTGATTCCTGAGGAGCTGGGTCTTTAGTTAGCGAGCAGTGGCGGAGGGGTAGAAAAGGGCAAATTGATGGATCAGAGTTATTAAGAAAACTTCAGATACTCGGGTCAGGGTCACTCATGTTTATCTGACCTACAGCCAGATTCAAACTGATTCAAGCTGAATCAGACATGGAGCAGTCGGGGGTTCCCAGAACTGGAAAAAAAAAAACAGATCAGGGGAAGAAGAAGTCGGGCCTGACCAAGTCTCCTGTAGGTTGACACGTGGTGACTCTTTGTCCGCAGAAGACTCATTCTTCAACGGTCTTTTGTCGATTTATTTACCATCATTTACATGAAAGTTTATTCTTTTTCTTTTTTTTTCATGATTGTTCTCAAGGATGCAACCTCTTATTTATTGATTGTGAACATTTCAAGAGGAGACAACCTTTTGTTTACATACATTCGTTGACATGGAAACCTGTTGTTAACCAATGAACTGCTGAGGCTTAGCATCTGAAAATCAAGTGCATGCATACATTTTAAAGGTTGCTCATCCTGCTGTGAGCACATTTTCATACTGTACTATAATGTGGTGCATTTTAATGCACGTTACTTCATTGCATGGTGTTGTATAGCTTTCTTCTTATTCCCCTTTGCATCTTGGTCTTTGAAATCCTTCAGTGACATTACACCTGCCCTGCTCATTATGGCTCCTGTGTGCACAGCCACATCCAGTAGAACTGTGTTGTGCCAGGGTGAAGCCATGGTTCATTACTGCCTAGAGTATAAACAGATCTGCTTACACAAACAATTTTACTGCATTTTGTGCTCGTTTGGTAAAAAGACTGTGAATTTGATAAAATGAAGAAAAAAAATTGAAAAAAATTCTGGTGATGAAGTTCTTGAGTGGTAATTGAACTTGCAGATTGTAACCATGGTGGAGGCTTTAACCAAGGAGCGACGACTGTTGCTGACTTCTATGCATGAAATCGTGACATGCGGTGTCTGTTTCTTCGAGGACATTCCATGCAACATTGAAAGGAATAGTGAGAGAGCTTGAGTTCATTCTAAAGTATGCTGATGAATCAGGTTTGAGAGTAACTTGTATTGGAAAGAACCTGTTTAACCGTAGTTAATGCAAGGTCAGGTGATTACTACTGGGAAGAAGCCTCTGCAGATAGTATGCTGATGAATCAGGTTTGAGAGTAACTTGTATTGGAAAGAACCTGTTTAACCGTAGTTAATGCAAGGTCAGGTGATTACTACTGGGAAGAAGCCTCTGCAGTACAATGGCAAATGAATACAAAACAAATCCCCCCCCCCCCCCCCCCCCCCCCCCTCTGCCCCACTTTTACAGGAATTTGAAATTTTTTACGCACTCTTTGTATTAAACACGCTCTCTTTTTGTTGGAAATACACAAAACTGTCATAGGTTCAACAGATCTGCATAAATCATGTCAAGAATAGCACCCATCCCAATGTTTATTGCTGTTGTTTCAATTAATTGATGGAATGTGTGGTAACAGCACTTTGGCTTGTTGACATACTTTACTGATATCACTCGTAAGCAGTTGCTTGTGGAAGAACATTCCTGATTTGCATTGCTGGTGAATAATCACCGCATGAGAGTCCTGTTTAATTATCATGTAAAACAAAGGATCTCCTGTTTAATTATCATGTAAAACAAAGGATCATGAGAGATACCTGTGTGTCAAAGTTGTATGACAGTGTTACATAAGATAAACATATCACTGGTGGCAAACTGCTGCTTAGATTCCTGTGGGTCTTCTGCCAGTAAGTGAAGAATTGTGTAGCTGCCAACCCTCCCCAATTTTTTGTTTTGTTTTAATTTCCATAATTTAGACATTTCTCCTGAAATCCCAAACTCAGGGGGGGAATCAAGGTTTCCAAACTTTTGTCTAAAAGTGGGGGGGTGGGGGGGGGGGTGGGGTTGGAGATGAGGGAGGGGAGTCATTTTTGAATAGGAATGATAAAGCTATTGTAGAATAAACCTGAAATGATGTTACGTGGACCTTGGAAATTAGATGTTAGGAGAATGTGTTTTCTTGTCAATGCCCACATTTGTCAACTGAAACATGAGGTTAGACATGCTTTCAGTGCAAAGGTGGACTGCTTCTTCTTCACTCCATCCATCCCCTTCCTCCCCTTTTCCTGAATGTTGACTTCTGAAGATTTGGAGCCATGTGTTGGTCACCCAGAGTCTGACAGGCAAGTGCTTGCTGTGAGCACGGCCCCAGGGGTTGCAACGCACTGAGAGAAGTGAACATGGCTCACGACAGTACCTCGAACACACATGTTGAAGACCAGACCACCATGTATTCTGCCATAGATGTGTGTGTGTATATGTGTGGTAATAATTGAGAATGCAAAGTTTACAACAAATGACTGCAAATTATGCAATCTATTTTTGTTAGAGTCTATTGTGATGATGCACGATGAAGACCTCAGGAACAAAGTGTTGTACATTATGCATTAGTTATGTGCGTGCATGCTTGAATGATGCTTCTTTCAGTTCGCAGACAAATGGCGCCATGTGTCTTTGTCAGTGAATTTATGTTCCGGACTTTCTTTGTGGGACTGCATGATGACGAATGATGCGATTTTTAGTTGATGTGGTTTGGAGAGTTTTACTACTCATTTGATATCCAGTATCGTCACATTGAAATGAAATGGTTTTGGTTAAAGGTAACACAGCCCCCAGAGTAGGGTAGGCACTTAGGCTCTTTTTTTGTGTACATGTGTTATTTTTACCTTGCATAATGACTGACACTTATAATAGCTGACATTCTACAATCTACAGCGTTTTGTTTTTCTGTCAAGACCTTTACCCTGCCTGGCCTACCTTGCACTGAAGAGATCTAAGCTAAGTGACAAATTCGTTCATTTTCGTTGTCCTGTTTGTTTGTGTCTTGCCTGAAGAAGACCTAAGAGGTCAAAACGCATCGTGTTTTGTCTTGTGACTTGTTTGTCCACATTTCTCTTGGCGGTTCGCTAACATTTCTTTAAGATTTCTTTACCCTTAGTCATACACATCCAGTTTATATTTATGTATTTTCCCTTTTGAATGCTGCTCAATTTTAAAGGTTGCATTTTGCACGTGTGGCACTTCAGTGTAATGATGAGAAATGCTGGAACAGTGAGCAACTACTGGGATCACATAAAAAGTACTTTTCCTGTCAGAATGTGGTAGCTTGTATTCGAGATCGGATGGTGAAGAATGAATTCTCTATACTGTCTTTTTTTTTTCCTTGTTTACTTGGTCAAATTATCGAGGAAAACAGTTTGGAAATGGCAGGGAAAAATAGGTTTGTAAGGTTACTGTAAGCACAACCAGTTTAGAGTGGTTCATTTTGTTTTGTTTTGTTTTTCTTTAGTAAGTAACAAATTTCTGAAGATAAAAGCAGACCTGTTATCCATTACGCTTTTGGAGTGTTTCGCTCACCATCTTACAGCCAAAAAAAAATATTTGTTTAAATACTAAAAGCTCCACAGTACCAGAAAAATGACCAAATACAAGTGTTGTGCCATATATTTGCAGTTGATATGTCACCCAGCTTTTTTACTTCACTGTTTTTTAGTTTGGGTATCCAATAGCATGTTGTTAATTGTGCCAAGTAAGAGGGTCACAGTCATCCTGAACGGCAGCAGCTGACATCGTTATGCAGATCTTCTGTGCCAAAGGGAAGCAGTTGGTTTTCAAGCCAAAAGCTGTTTGAGACGAGCAGAGAGGTTTGCAGAAAATACCAGTTTTTGTGTATGTGTGTGGAAAATACTCAGATTTTTAGTTAGAAATTCTCAGAACGCAGGTTTGAAAAATCCAGCTGACATCATCAGACGTTGATGGACTGTGGAGAGACACCTAACTGGTGTGGTCAGGAAATGATGACTACAGGTGAGATACCCAGCTGGTATTAATACGAAATGAAGGATTGCTTGTTTAGATACCCAGCTGGTAGTCATACTAAATGATGAACTGTTACATTTAGATTCCCTGCTGGTATCATTAGGAAATGATGGAGAACTAGTTACCTACCCAGCTGGTATTATTAGGAAATGAAGGGCCGCTGGTTAGATACACAACTAGTATCATAATTAGATGAAGGAGTGCTAGGTAGATTCTCAACTGATATCATCAGAAAATTACAGGTAGCTGATAAGATGTCCAGCTGCTGTAGCCAGGCAGTGATGAACTGTGTGTACACGGCTGATATCATCAGTAAATGCTGGACTGCTGGTTAAATGCCCAGCTGGTATAGTCAGGAAATGCTGGACTGCTGGTTAAATGCCCAGCTGGTATAGTCAGAAAATGCTGGACTGCCGGTTAAATGCCCAGCTGGTATAGTCACAAAATGCTGGACTGCTGGTTAAATGCCCAGCTGGTATAGTCACGAAATGCTGGACTGCTGGTTAAATGCCCAGCTGGTATAGTCAGAAAATAGTGGACTGCTGGTTAAATGCCCAGCTGGTATAGTCAGAAAATAGTGGACTGCTGGTTAAATGCCTGGCAGGTGTAGTCAGGAAATAGTGGACTGCTGGTTAAATGCCCAGCTGGTATAGTCAGAAAATAGTGGACTGCTGGTTAAATGCCCAGCTGGTATAGTCAGAAAATAGTGGACTGCTGGTTAAATGCCCAGCTGGTGTAGTCAGAAAATAATGGACTGCTGGTTAAATGCCCAGCTGGTATAGTCAGAAAATAGTGGACTGCTGGTTAAATGCCCAGCTGGTATAGTCAGAAAATAGTGGACTGCTGGTTAAATGCCCAGCTGGTATAGTCAGAAAATAGTGGACTGCTGGTTAAATGCCCAGCTGGTCAGGAAATGTCGGATTGCTGATTAAATACCTCATTGATATCGTCAGGAAATGACTGATGATGGGTTCATAAAGGAGTAGGTCAAAGATGTGGAGTAACCAAAGAAGACCAAACAGATGGGGGATTGACAAGGCTGAAGAGATGGGGTCAAGCTGGCCAAGTCCTGGTAAAGGATAAGGTGAAGGTTGAAAAATTTTTGCTGGGTTTTGCAGTCAGACGCATTAGCACAGTCGTTCTTACTGCTGCGTATGGTGCAAACAGTTGATCACAGGGATCTTGCTTGCGTTTGAGAGTGATTTTATTCCCAGCATGAGAAAACTGAAAAGTTTCATCTGGAAAATGATCAGTTAAAGATGAAGTTGTTTGCGTCTCTGCAAGACACAGAGAGAGAGAGAGAGAGTGGTGGAAGAGGAAGGGAGGGAAAAAGAGTGGGAAAGTCTGAGAAAGAAAAATGGCTGCAAGTTTCAGTCAGTGATTCTGAGGTGATTTTTCTGCAAGGAATACTGGGTGTCTTGTCACAAAGATTTGCTTTTCTTTTGTGTGTGTGTGTGTGTGTTTTCCTTTTTCTTTTTTTGAAAACATCATCCCATATTTGCAGTTGTCAGTTACTTCCATAATTGTTTGTTTGTTTGTTTTGTTTTGTTTGTTTTTTAGTTCTGTTTTTCATAAAGGTCATTTCACATGTTTCCAATACTTATCCCCCTTTTCACCACCCCTACCCCTCCCCTTCTTCCCCCTCTCCATCCATTCCATTGAGTTCTGCACTTCAAGAGTTGATCTATTTCTAAATGTCACTCTTGTTAGTTGAAACTGAAAAAGATTTTTGTTTTTTTTTTTCAAATCATCTCTCTTCTGCATCAGGTGTTGTCAAGACTTGAACCACAAACCTCAAGTGGACGTCTGGTGCTCATGCCACTTGGTTGTTGCACCCGTCTGCTGTCTTAAAATGCTTTATACTTGTTAATTCCTTGGTTCTGAATACTTCTTCTGAGATGTGTGTGAGAGTGTGTCTCTGTCTGTCTGTCTGTCTGTCTGTCTGCGTGTATGTGTATGTGTGTGTGTGTGTGTGTGTGTGTTCTGAAAATCTCAGCTTTCCCTCAAAACAGAAATCTTGTAGAAGTTGCTGTATCTTTTTATTCCATTTAAAGTCATCCAACCTGTATGTGAACTTGTTTTCTAAAAAAGATACAAACAAACAAAATCTGTCTGATCTTTCTGTGAAAACATCTTTCAGAAATCACTTTCTCTCCAAGCTTGAAATGTAAGATGATGATAATGAACATGCAAAGTGACTTTTCCTCCCATAGCAAAGCAATAAAAGGAATGTAAGACTTACTCTTGCTGTTCGTTTGATCCGTAGGCAGAGTCTACATACAGACAAGAGGCACACGGAACAAACAAGGAGACTCCTTACCCCCAAACACCCCCACCCCTGTAAAAAAAACAAAACGAAACAAAAAGCAAAAAGAATTCAACCTTGCCCAAATATCTTCACATGAGATCTGCGCTCAGCAATAACAAGAAATCTTCTCTGACTTATGAGGGCAGTTTAGTATTGTTAACAAGTAACACTTATTTAATGATGGCAGTATATTACAGTCAACAAATAACACTGATTTAATGTGGGCAGTATAGTACAATTAACAAATAACACTGATTTAAATAGGGCAGTATAGTACAGTCAAAAAAAAAAAAAAAAACAAAGAACACTGATTTAATGAGGGCATATTAGTACAGTCAACAAAGAACACTGATTTAATGGGGCAGTATAGTACAGTCAACAAAGAACACTGATTTAATGAGGGCAGTATAGTACAGTCAACAAAGAACACTGATTTAATGTGGGCAGTATAGTACAGTCAACAAAGAACACTGATTTAATGATGGCAGTATAGTACAGTCAACAAAGAACACTGATTTAATGTGGGCAGTATAGTACAGTCAACAAAGAACACTGATTTAATGAGGGCAGTATAGTACAGTCAAAAAGAACATGATTTAATGAGGGCAGTATAGTGCAGTCAACAAAGAACACTGATTTAATGAGGGCAGTATAGTACAGTCAACAAATAACACTGATTTTAATGAGGGCAGTATAGTATAATTCACAACTAACACTGATTTAATTAGAGCAGTATTGTACAGTTAACAAATAACACTGATTTAATGAGGGCAGTATAGTACAGTTAACAAATAACACTGATTTAATGAGGGCAGATTAAGATATTTCACAAATAACGCTTATAGTTCACAGATAATGCTTATAGTTCACAAATAATGCTTATAGTTCACAGATAATGCTTGTGAGAGCAGCACAATGTAGGTCACAGATAATGCTTACTTATGAAGGTAACACAGGATAATTCAGATAAATGCGTAAATGTGAGGGTAGCACAAGATAGTTCACAATGATGCTGATTTACGAAGGCAGCACAGGATAGGATAATTCACAGATAACACTGACTTATGAGAGCAGCACAGGATGGGATAATTCACAGATAACACTGACTTACAGGGGCAGCACAGGATAGGATAATTCACAGATAACAGACTTATAGGGGCAGCACAGGATAAGATAATTCACAGATAACACTGACTACAGGGGCAGCATAGGGTAGGATAATTCATAGATAACACTGATGTATTAGGGCAGCAGAGGACAGGATAATTTACAGATAACACTGACTTACAAGGGCCGCACAGGATAGGATAATTCATAGATAACACTGACTTATGAGAGCAACACAGGATGGGATAATTCACAGATAACACTGACGTATGAGGGCAGTACAGGATAGGATAATTCATAGATAACACTGACTTGCAGGGGCAGCACAGGATAGGATAATTCATAGATAACACTGACTTACAGGGGCAGGACAGGATAGGATAATTCATAGATAACACTGACTTATAGGGGCAACACAGGATAGGATAATTCATAGATAACACTGACTTACAGGGGCAGCACAGGATAGGATAATTCATAGATAACACTGACTTACAGGGGCAGCACAGGATAGGATAATTCATAGATAACACTGACTTACAGGGGCAGCACAGGATAGGATAATTCATAGATAACACTGACTTATAGGGGCAACACAGGATAAGATAATTCATAGATAACACTGACTTACAGGGGCAGGACAGGATAGGATAATTCATAGATAACACTGACTTACAGGGGCAGCACAGGATAGGATAATTCATAGATAACACTGACTTACAGAGGCAGGACAGGATAGGATAATTCATAGATAACACTGACTTACAGTAGAACACAGTGTATCTCTAATATAATGCTGAGTCATGAAGGCAGCACAGGATAGGATAATTCACTGATAACACCGACGTAAGGGGAGCACAGTGTATCTTTAATACAATGCTGACTTATGAGGGCAGCACAGGATTGGATAATTCACACAGTCATAACCATGACTTCTGAGGGCAGCACAGTATATTTCAGATATACTGCTGACTTGATGAGGGCAGCACAGTAGTGTAGTATGTGATGCAGTGTTGTTCTGTTGCTACGAAACCCAGTGCCTTCAAACGCTCAAATTTCACACAACAGTGAGAGAAATGAATTTATTGAACTGTTTCCACAGGAAATTCTGTTGTCCTTTTCGAGAGGCCCAGAGATAGGATGCTACCCACCCCTCATACTCTCTCTCTCTCTCTCTCTCTCTCTCTCTCTCTCTCTTTCTCTCTCTCCATATCTCTCTCTCTTTTCTCTCTCTCTCTCTCTCTCTCTCTCTCTCTCTCTCTCTCTCTCTTGTACAGTCATTTGACATTTCATGTGCAGTGAATTGATTATCACATTGATTTTGTTTATACATTGTGTTGTAATTTATTCCTTAACATACTGTATTTGTGTGGACTTTTTTTTTAAACTCCTGTTCTTCTTCATCCAGTACATTGCTTTTCTCTTAAGGCAAGGTAGAAAGAAGCCTTATGTGCTTATCTTTTACCTCGTTTGAAAAAAAAATTGCTCTCTGTTATTTTGCTTTTCTTTGGGTTTTTTTTTTGTTGTTGTTGTTCTTCTTCTCTCATTACATGCTTGACTTTTCCAGTCCATTTTTTACTGATTCAGAACATTCTTTTTCTTCTTTTTTTTTTACGAAACTGTTAACTCAAGGGTTTTTTTTTACATGTTTTCACAATAAAAAATCTTGTTTTTCACACGTGTTTTCACAATAAAAAATCTTATGTGGTTACATAGCATTACTGTCACATGTGTGACTTAATGACATTTTGTGATAATTATGTTTCAGGTGGTTGTTTCTTCAAAAGAAATTGATGTGTGATAATCAAGACTGTATCATTTGTGCATTAATATTCTGCTGTTTCATTTTGATTTTTGATTTTTTTTTTTGTTTCCTTCTGTATTTTTTTTTTTTTTTTTTTTTTAATGGTGTGATGATGGTCATTTCATGCATGTGTATGAAATGACTTGGACAGGAGTGAGGTGGGTTGGGGAGTGGTGGGTAAAGATTTTTTAAATTCATTTTCATTCCACATGATACACATTTCTTGATTTGTAAATTTTCTTTGTATTTACTGTTAAAAATATTTGATGTAAAAAAAAAAAGAGAGAGAGAAAAAGAGAAATTTTTGTTGTGAGCGTTGAATTGAATATCTCAGTGCAAAGATAAAGACTTGTCTTGTCTTGCCTTGTCTCGTCTTGTCCTGTCCTGTCTTGTCTTTGTATAATCTTGTCTCCTCTTGTCTTGTCTTGTCTCATCTGGTTTTGTCCTGTCATGTCTCATCTCATCTTGTCTCCTTTTGTCATGTCTTGTCTTGTCATGTCTTGTCTCATCTGGTTTTGTCCTGTCATGTCTTGTCTTGTCATGTCTTGTCTCATCTGGTTTTGTCCTGTCATGTCTCATCTCATCTTGTCTCCTCTTGTCCTGTCTTGTCTTGTCCTGTCTTGTCTCATCTGGTATCGTCTTGTCTCGTCTTTTCTCCTCTCGGCCTGTGTTGTCCTGTCTTGTCTTGTCTCCTCTCTTTGAAAGCAGCATGGGGGTGGGTGAAAACAGCAGGCAGATGAAGGAACACCTTCTGGCTAACTCCGTCAGTCAGAGACCATTTTTGGATGTCCAAGAAACTGTACTACCTTTCTGATGGACAAAGCTGTGTACAGTTCTGGATCCACAATGATAAATCCAGTCAGTGGAATCCCTGTCAATTTTACCGAAGACCACTGGTACCAAATATCCCATTATTTCAAGTACACTTGGGTCTTGTTCAATCCGTGTCTGTTGTACCAAAGATCACTGAAACCAAACCCATTAGTGTAAAACCGCATTTTGAGAATCAAAAAGAAAAAAAAAAAGTGACGATTGAAAAGAAAAAGGCCCTTGATAGCATAACAAAAAGCAGCACCGCATTAGGTCTGAAAAGCCTGGAAACTCCAACTTAACCCCCCTTTCCCAAATATGTTAACTACCACTTCCCAATGCCATTGACTGCGATGTGGTATTGTAGACGTCAAGGGGTAGAAGTAGTTCTTCCTTCACCTCCCCTATGTCATTGATTATCACATGGTGTTGTCAACATCGAGCTTCGGAAGTTGTCCGTCCTTCCATCCATCTCCCCTTCCTCCTCCCTCCCCATTCTCTCCCTTCCCCCCTCCATCTCCTCCTCCCTCCTTTCTCATTCATTGTTTCTTTATCCCACCGCCTGCCTCTCCCACTACTACCCACCCAACTCCCCATCCCCGTTCCACCCCACCCCACCCCCACCCCTCCAGCCCGGGTCATCAGCATTTTAGGACCAGCGCAGGTCCATCCAGCAGCATTGGCAGTCTGTGCACTCCAGAACTGCAGCGTGCGCCTTTCTTTCCCTCTCACATTCCTGCCTTCTTCCACAAAGTGGTCTCCCCTGTGGTTTACATGATTCGAATGTCAAAATACAGGTTTGTGCGTCGTTTTGTTGTTTTGGAGTGTGCTTTTGGGCTGTCCGTGTGGTTGACTGGGCTGAAAATGTCACGGTGGTAAACAGCAGGGATCATGGTTTGCAGTGTTTCTGGTTTCTGCTGCTGGACAGAGGACTTAACTGATTGATTTTGTTTATCTAGTGATGTGTTAAAAGCTGTATTGATGTGTAGGAATTGTGTTTATTTAGGGACGATATGTGTTAACACCTGTGTTGACGTTTACGAATTTTGTTTATTCAGGGATGATTATGATATGCGTTAAAACCTGTATTGATGTTTAGGAATTGTGTTTATTTAGGGATGATATGTGTTAAAACCTGTATTGATGTTCAGGAATGCTGTTTTCTGTTTGTCTCTCTCTCTCTCTCTGTCTCTCTCTCTCTCTGTCTCTCTCTCTCTCTCTCTCTCTCTCTTATATATATATATATATGTATAGGTGTGTATTTATTTATACATATTGTCTTTGCTGTTGGTCTCTTTCTCAGGATTTTTTTCTCGGCATGGTGACTGCCTTGAGAAGGCCCTGTGCTGTCCTGGACGATAATAATCAAACTAATCTAGGCTTTCTCTGGAAATGACACAGTCCAAACATTTTACCTTTAAAAATTCAACTATTTTCTGCTCAGATGCTCCACTCAGTGAGAGAGAGAGAGAGAGAGTGTGTGTTTGTGTGTGTGTGTGTGTGTCTGTCTGTCTATCTGTGTGTGTGTGTGCGTGTGTGTGTGTGTGAGTGAGTGTGTGTGCGTCTGTCTATCTGTGTGTGTGTGTGTGTGTGTGTGTGTGTGTGTGTGTGTGTGTGTGTGTGTGTGACTTATTGATGTAATCATCACGGTTTGCTTTAGCCTCTTGTTTGTTTACAAAATCCATTCAAGAATCACAAGACTGCTCACAGGTTTGTATAGAGGTCTATTTTTTATATCTATTTTTTTCTGTGCAATGTATGGAGTGTTTTGTATTCAGATCATTGTGCACTGAGATTAGCTTGACTGTTATTTATTTGTTTTTGTCTGTATATTCAAATCTGTTTTACTGTTATTTGGTATGTATTCTTGTCTATACCATTCCATCAGCTTCTATGCTTTATTTTGTTTATTCAAGGGAAGCAAATAAATATTCAACTTTTGTTAACTCAAGACTTGTGTGATTATTTTCCCATATGAATGTGTGTTACACATTAACATGTATTTCTGTGTGCATGCTAGTGTTGTTGCCCGTGTGTGTGTGTGTGTGTGTGTGTGGGTGTGTGTGTGTGTGTGTGTGTGTGTGTGTGTGATCATAGAATTCAGCTGAATGTCTCCTCACAGACTGGTGATGGAAATAAATCAATGTTATGATTTTAGTGTCATTTTGTTAATTCAAAACAATGGGAAACGGAGAGAAAGAGGACGGTGGGATAACAAGGGAAGGGAAATAAGGAGAAGGGGAAAACAGTCTGTGTATGCCAGGTCTTCTTTCCATTAATCACATAGGGTTCTCACCAGTCTCGGGTGTTGACAAAGTATTGAAATGAAAACCATGAAGTAGTGGCTTTGAGATGGCACTTAGTATTTTGGATTTTATGAAAAGGGATTGTGAGACTTGGACATCATATTCCAAAACATTAGCAATGTTAGATCAATTTTATAAAATTCTACTTTTCCATCTATTAAATGAGTGCCGAAGTGGCTTCACTGTAAGTCTGATAAAATTCTACTTTTCCATCAATTAAATGAATGTCGAAGTGGCTTCAGTGTAAGTGTGTGTGATAAAATTCTACTTTTCTACCCATTAAAGGAATGCTTAAGTGGTTTGGCTATGACCAAGTCCTTAAAAGGTGTGCAAAACAACACCTGAATGTGTGTATTTGATTGTGTGTATATGTCCCTGTTTACATAATGTGTGCTCATACCTGTGTGTCTGTCTACCTCTGTGTGTGTGTGTGTGTGTGTGTGTGTGTGCACGCATGCGCATGTGTGTCACGGAGAGTTGGATGTAAAAAATCCACCTGCTCCTTATTCCTATTTTTCCCCTGTCACAAAAAACGACTTCTGTCTCTCAATCTCTCTCTCTCTCTTGTCGTAGACACAGGCCATAAGACGCATCTTTTCACCTCGGCACGCCTCCCCTAACTCCTAAGCTTTCCCCTCAGCGCGTGTGTGTGTGTGTGTGGGTGTGGGGGGGGGGGGGGGGGGGCACTCAAAGAAGGCCATATCTGAACTGACTCGGTCTTTAAAGGCCACACAGCCTCTCAATGGATGTCATTGCCCTATGCCGTGACTCGGGACACGCACGCTCTCTCTTTCCTTTCACCCTTTGTACACACAGGTGTGGGTCCGACATTCACCACTTCACAGCGCCACTTGCTTTGACAGTGTGTCTTCTTTCGGCTTACCTCCCCTAGGGAAGTTATTAAAGGTTCAGCTTATCTTCATTGTGGTCATTATTACTGTTGCTACTACATAACCATAGCTAGTACTCAAGTCACTGACGTATTCCGTTTCAAAATATGTCAAGTCATGATACAACGCTTGCACAAATAGCATTCATCATTGTGGTCATTATTATATTGCTACTATATAACCGTAGCATTCATCATTGTGGCCATTATTACTATTGCTACAACATAACCATGGCTAGTACTCACGTCACTGACGTATTCGTTTCGAAATATGTCCAAGTCATGATACAACGCTTACACAAATAGCATTCATCATTGTGGTCATTATTACTATTGCTACTATATATAACCATAGCATTTAACTATCCTCTAACCCCTTCCTTTCCCCTTTTCCTTAGTTACTATGATTTCTATAATTGCTACTATCGTCTTTGTTGTTATTAGGTATGATTATCCTACCAGTATTCTTAACATTGAAAGTAGTACTAGCATATTGTATTTACTGTATTATCATTATTATTACTATTGTTCTTATCATTGTTATTACTATATGATTTATGTACTACGATTATTCTTAATATTGAAAGTAGTAACAGTCATTATTGTCTTTATCATTATCATTATAATCCATATTCTCTCCCCTCTCAGCAGCCTCGTTTCCGTTCCACATCCATTTTGAGTCCAATTTGAGGAGATAAGTGACTCTCTGTTCGCCCTATTGTCTTAAGCGTTGTGCGTCTTGCCTGATGAAATCCAAAAATGCGTTATGTTTGTTTTGTAGTTCGGTTGTTCTTTCATCTGGCGGTACAGTAATTTTTCTTCTAATTTTCATCTTCTTCCTAAAAAGCTGGTTCACTCAAAAATGAGTAGGTCATCACCACTCACTTATTTCAATATCCGCCTACAATCGCCCCCATATCTCTCTCTCTCTCTCTCTCTCTCTCTCTCTCTCGTTTCCTACAGACATAGGTCTGCATATTTGTGGCAACTGCTGTCGCCTGGCAGTAGTGGGTAGTTTCAATGGTGGTCGTCGCATTTCTCTCTCTCAGCTCGTGTTCCTCTTGAACGTTGGCTCAATTCTGGTCGTGTTCTTCTTGAATGTTGGTTCAAGTTTGGTCGTATTGCTCTTGAACGTTGGTTCAATTTCAGGTTGTTGGTCGACCGACGATGGGCGTCGGTGTGTGTTGCCTGCTGTCCCCCAAACATCAGGCTGTCTTCAGGACCACCGGGCGGCCTTTTTCATGCTCGGGTGGTGATGGTCCTGTGCCGCGTGAGGCCGCCTCAAGGAGGGAGCAGGACGAAAGTCGCTGGAGCGCTGCATGAGTCCCTAAAAACTTGGCGGGTAATTGCTGACTGCGGCCGAGATTTCAGCCCAACCCCATAAGGAGTGCCCCCATGTCTCTCTCTCGCTCGCTGTCTGTATTTATGTGTGCGTGCGTGTGTGAAAACAACTCTGTTCTATTTGTTGGTTGGTTAGTTTAAGTATCACAAAGAGTATATGAAAACCTGTTTCACTGATGTGAACCAAGCTTTGTGCTGAAGAGGACTATAACCCC
>CM065741.1:47104530-47117030 GCA_033310375.1 Conus canariensis | reverse complement strand
GCCATTACACAATGGCATCTGCCGGGAGGCAGTTATGTCCCTTGATGTCTGAATGGAATGCCCTGTGCCTACCTGCACCCTAGATGAACGCAGCCCAGGTTTCCAAGGATTGCTCCCAGCTGGTTAGTTCGGCAGTTGAGGATAGCATATCTCTGGGTCCCATTCGTACCTTCGGGTGCCTCTTTGTCTTTTTTCTTGTACAGTTATGGTGTCGCGTTTATTGCACTGGATCAACTGAAATTATGGTGTCGCGTTTATTGGACTGGATCAACTGAAATAGTTACTGTCTTTGATCATCTGCCTCTGCGAAAATGGCGCACACTCTGGCTACCAATCGTCCACCGTTTCACAAAGTACTCAGACAGAACCAATCGCACTGATTCGTGTTTGTTTGTCTTTTTGGTTGTTTTTTTTTTTATACTTTTTCTCCCCCCCCCCCTTCCCCCTCCCCCACCCCCACCCCCACCCCCTTTGAACGGGTGACTAGAGATGACAGGGGGAGATCGGGGAAGGGAGGGGAATGGGAAGGGGATGAAGGGAATGAAACTTTTTTTGTTGTTGAGTTTAGTTCACTTCATTCTTTTGTTGTTATTGTTGTGGTCGTTTCGTCGTTTCTCATTGTTGTTGTTGTTGTTGTTACTGCTGCTGCTGCTACTGCTGCTACTACTGCTGTTGCTGTTGTTGTTCTGTGTGTCTTCGCAGCGTTAAAATATGTGAACAGAAAAGCTTCATTGTGCATGAGAAATTGAAAAAAAATGACAGAAGTAAGGAAATTGAGGGAACGATATTGACTGGATGACACGGGAAACGACTGAATGAAGCGCTGGCAGGCAACTCTTCAGTCGGCACTACCCAAGTAGGCAGCCCGTTGTGTACACGAGAGTGTGGATTGTCAGCACCTAGAACCTTTGGCAAGGCGCTTTAGAAATGCTTTGTTGTTATTATTATTATTCATTGTTATTGTTATTATCATCATCATTATTATTATCATTGTTGTTGTTGTCGTCGTCGTTGTTGTTATGATGATGATTATTATTATCATTATTATTATTATTATTATTATTATTATTATTATTATTATCCTTTCCCGGAAGTCTGCAAATCTGCAGTGTAATGTTTCACTCAACTCTTCACTCACGTATCTTCCTTACGGTGTTTGTGATGGTGCTACCAGAAACTATTATTTGCGCTGCATGGAGAAAAATATGGCGGTATATCATCACAGCAGATATATTTCCTTTTCCAATCTCTCACGATATTTGCCTTCCTTCTACCGCGGATGGAGTGGGTATAAAGTGCCGGGACCACAGTCGTGTTGTGGAAACAGTCCCTTCGATTCTCGTCTCTGTTTCATGGGTGTATCTCAAATACTTAAGCCTGGTCAGACAACAGGGATTTGGGCGAAAGGTGATTGGATGAATGTTGGTGTGTGGCCGTGAGTAGACCGTGAACACGCACAGGCTGTCCTTGTCCATTCTTGTGTATGTATGGTATGTATTGCAGATATGTGTGTATGCATGCGCGCGCGCGTGGATGTGTGTGTGTGGGGGGGGGGGGGGGGGGGGTAGGATTTGCATCATTACATATATGCATGTTGGTCGTGAATTGTGTGCATGCGCATAGGATATGTGTGTCTACACACACACACACCACACACACACACACACACACACACACACACACACACACACACACATTCTATATCTATCTATCTATCAATCTACGAGGTACTCGTATCTATCTCTCTATATCTATATCTATCTAATCTATCTATCTATCTATGTGTGTGTGTGTGTGTGTGTGTGTGTGTGTGTGTGTGGAACAGGTACTGCATATTTTGTGAAGGATAAAAGAGAGAGGAGAGAGAGAGAGAGAGAGAGAGAGAGAGAGAGAGAGATACACACACAACAACACATCATATATATATATATATATATATATATATATATATATATATGCATATAATGTATGTTGTACAGGAGTGATGTCAGGTGGATCTTTGTTTAGTATATCATTGTGTATGGAGAACGAATGTGTGATGTTATGTGATTTGTTTTTACCCGTGACTTGTAAGTATGTACACGCGCGTGCGCGCGTTTATGTGTATGTGTGTGTGTGTGTACGTGCGTGCGCGCATTTTGTCTGCTGTGCATGTGTGCACAGTTTAACTGTGTGTTCGCTCGCACAGGTGCTTGCAAGCGTGCAAGTGCTCAAGTTCGTTTGCGGTGTACATGTACCGACTAAGAACTTGACCCCCGTTACAACATCTCGGACAAAGTCACGCAGAACATGTCATCCAGTCAGAACCAATGTGGTGATTATGACCTTTCAACCGCAAAGGTCAAGACGTCAAAGGAAAGGTGTTGGTCATTCTGTCTTCCCGTCGACTTACTGTCGTGACCATGGCTCTGAGCACGAGTCCTGGGCAACAGGGCAGAGGACTTGAAACTAGTCCAGTCCTTAGTGTAGGCCATCGCGGACGTTTTCTGTCTGGCTGTGGAGGGTCCACCTGCCCTGTACCCTGCCCTGTACCCTGCCCTGTACCCTGCACTGTACCCTGCCCTGTACCCTGCACTGTACCCTGCCCTGTACCCTGCACTGTAACCTACACTATACCCTCCATCGTACCCTACACTGTACCATCCATTATACCCTGCACTATACCCTCCACTGTACCCTGCACTATACCCTCCATTGTTCCCTCCACTATACTATCCATTGTTCCCTCCACTGTACCATCCATTGTTCCCTCCACTATACTATCCATTGTTCCCTCCACTGTACCATCCATTGTACCCTCCATTGTACCCTGCACAGTACCCTGCACTATGCCATCCATTGTACTCCCCACTATACCATCCATTGTACCCTCCATTGTACCCTGCACAGTACCCTGCACTATACCATGCATTGTACCCTCCATTATACCATCCATTGTACCCTCCACTATACCATCCATTGTTCCCTCCACTATACCATACATTGTTCCCTGAACTGTACCATCCATTGTTCCCTCCACTATACCATACATTGTTCCCTGAACTGTACCATCCATTGTACCCTCCATTATACCATCCATTGTTCCCTCCACTATACCATCCATTGTACCCTCCATTATACCATCCATTGTTCCCTCCACTATACCATCCATTGTTCCTGAACTGTACCATCCATTGTACCCTCCATTATACCATCCATTGTACCCTCCATTATACCATCCATTGTACCCTCCACTATACCATCCATTGTACCCTCCATTATACCATCCATTGTACCCTCCACTATACCATCCATTGTTCCCTCCACTATGCCATCCATTGTACCTTCCATTATACCATCCATTGTTCCCTCCACTATACCATCCATTGTTCCCTCCACTATACCATCCATTGTACCCTCCACTATACCATCCATTGTTCCCTCCACTATACCATCCATTGTTCCCTCCACTATACTATGCATTGTTCCCTCCACTATACCATCCATTGTTCCCTCCACTATACCATCCATTGTTCCCTCCACTATACATCCATTGTACCTCCACTGTACCATCCATTGTACCCTCCACTATACCATCCATTGTACCCTCCACTATACCATCCATTGTACCCTCCACTATACCATCCATTGTACCCTCCACTGTACCATCCATTGTACCTCCACTATACCATCCATTGTACCCTCCACTATACCATCCATTGTACCCTCCACTGTACCATCCATTGTACCCTCCACTATACCATCCATTGTTCCCTCCACTATACCATCCATTGTTCCCTCCCTTACCATCCATTTCCTCACTGTACCATCCATTGTACCCTCCACTATACCATCCATTGTTCCCTCCACTATACCATCCATTGTTCCCTCCACTATTACCATCCATTGTACCCTCCACTTACCATCCATTTACCCTCCACTTACCATCCATTGTACCCTCCACTATACCATCCATTGTTCCCTCCACTATACCATCCATTGTACCCTCCACTGTACCATCCACTGTACCCTCCACTTACCCCACTGTACCCTCCACTGTACCATCACTGTACCCTCACTACCCCACTGTACCTGCACTGTACCTGCACTGTACCCTGCCTTACCCTCACTGTACCCTGCCCTGTACCTCCTGTACCCTGCACGTACCCTGCACTGTACCCTCCACTATACCATTTTGTACCCTCCACTGTACCCTGCACTATACCCTCACTGTACCCTCACTGTACCTCCACTATATCATTCATTGTACCTCCACTGTACCCTCCACTGTACCTCCACTGTACCATCCACTGTACCTCACTGTACCATCCACTGTACCTCACTGTACCATCCACTGTACCCTCAACTGTACCATCCACTGTACCATCCACTGTACCCTCCACTGTACCATCATTGTACCCTCAACTGTACCATCCACTGTACCCTCCACTATTACGATCTATTGTACCCTCCACTATACCTCCATGTACCCTCCATTGTACCATCACTGTACCCTGCACTGTACCATCTATTGTACCCACACTGTACCATCTATTGTACCCTCCATTCTACCCCACTGTACCCTGCACTATACCCCGCACTGTACCCCCCACTGTACCCTGCATTATACCCTGCACTATACCCTGCACTGTACCCTGCACTATACCCTGCACTGTACCCTCCACTGTACCCTGCACTATACCCTGCACTGTACCCTGCACTGTACCCTGCACTGTACCATCCACTGTACCATCCACTGTACCATCATTGTACCTCCACTATACCATCTATTGTACCCTCCATTGTACCCTCCACTATACCCTCCACTGTACCCTCTGCTGTCCCCTTTAGGGAGGACTTGGACAGTCTTGGTCGGTTTCTTGTGATGTCATCTCTCTCTCTCTCTCTCTCTCTCTCTCTCTCTCTCTCTCTCTCTCTCTCTGGTTCTTCCATCCTTGACATTTAGCTTCCCCCCCCCCCTCCTCCACCCCACCCCTTCTTTCTTTTCTGTCTTCTGTGCGTATCTAACACATTTTCTCGCTGTACAGACTCCTCTGTTGGGAAGTCACTAAGAAGAAAAGAGAAAAATGAGAACAAGGTCCTTATGTCTCCCTGTCCTTTATTCCTCACCTTACTTTCTTTCATTCATTCTTTCTTCTTCTTCTTCTTCTTCTTTCTTTCTTTCTTTCTTTTTTTCTTTCTGTTCGTGACATATGACCGATCCTTTGTATTTGTCGACCAGACGAATTCACAAGAACTCCCATCATTGTGTACAGAAAGGAGAGATAAGCCGCCTCTTACCATCGATTTCCCTTGCTTTGGGGTTTATTCTTTTCAAGTGGCGTCACCGTCATGCAAGCTTGTCTAGTTTGGTTCGGGTTTAGATGATTGGTAAGATGGTTGCGTAAAACCGGACTAAATTTATTTGCAGCTCAGTAGTTTTGTGTATTCTTACTCAGAAAACAGTGGATTACTTCTGATGCTTTTTTTTTTTTTTTTTTTAATGTATTTGGATTACAATTTTGTTAATGCTCAAGGCTTTCACTGGATTATTTATGATGTAAGCTCTTCGTGTAACAGAGAAATAAATAAATCGGTGTATAGATAAGAATTCAAATATTTGATTCTGCGTCAGGTTCACTGTTAGTGGTGGTGGTGGTGATGGTGGTTTTATTTGTTTGTCTTTTGGGGGTTGGGGTGATGTAAGGTGGGGTTCGGGGAGGCAGTGGAGGTGTGTAGAATGTAATTGTTCAATTTTTTTCCTTTTTTTTTTTTTTTGTCTTTTTTTTTTTTCTTCTTCTTTTTTTTCCTAGGAAGTCGTATGGTGTTCGTGCAGGTGTGACGGGGGACAATGACGAAACGAGTGAAGCCTTACCCCTTGGCGGAGGAAGACGACGTGGAAGGCCTGACGGCGGAAGAAGACCGCCTGTTCACCGCCATCTCCTTCGGCAAGCTGCACAGAGTGCCCTCCCTTCTCCCACTCCTCCGTAGCCTGGAAGTCCGCGACGATTTCGGCAGCACGCCGCTCATCCACGCCGCACGCAACGCACGCGGAGAGCACGTCACCTTCCTCATCAAGCTCCTCCTCCAGAACGGAAGTGACATCAACGCCCAGGATGACGCAGGCATGACGTCACTCATGCACCTGGCCCGGGCCAAAGGTTCGGTGGACGCTCTGCGAACGCTGATGAGGTGTAAACATTGTGACCCTGACGTCACAGACAAAGATGGCAACACCGCTCTCATGCACGCCGCCAAATCCGGACACGCTGAAGCGTTGGTCATTTTGTTGTGTTTCCCTGGGGCGGCCCGACACGCGGACGTGCACGTGCGGAACAAGGAGGATCTGGCAGCGTTGGACTTGGCGGTGATGGAAGGGCAGGTGGAGTGTTGTCAGTACCTGGTAGAGCAAGGCAAAGCCGACACCAGGTCGGTCAAAGACACGGAGACGTTCACCAAACTTCTCTCCAACGCTCTGCCGCATAAGCCTTCATCCTGACCGCTTTTCTTTTTTTTTCTTTTTTTTTTTTGGTTGTTTGGAGGGGGGGGGGGAGGGGGAGGGTTGGTCCACGATGATCGGTTCGTGGACCGTTTTATGTCTTTTACTTGCAAACTCCTCCCCCACCCCGCATCTCTCCCCCGTCTCCTCTTCGTGTTCCTGAATTATCGAAGTGTGGTGTGGTGTGTGTGTGTGTGTGTGTGTGTGTGTGTGGTGTGTGGTGTGTGTGTTTGGATGTGTGTGTTGTGGTGTGTGTGTGTGTGTGTGTGTGTGTGTGTGTGTGTGTGTGTGTGTGTGTGTGTGTGTGAAATCATTCGCATGTACTTATTTGGGAGCATTCGATGTGACCGCTTCAAGTTCAACGGAGGTTGATGGCCGCCATTTTGCTCCCGGTGGGGAGGGGAAGGTGGAAGGGGGAGGCAGAGGGGGCCTTCTGTTTTCCTCACTATTCAATGTGTGGTTTTTAACATATAAAAGGCGCAGATTAAAGATTACCAATGGCGAGGGGGGAAAAGCTACCGGTACTCGGAAATCTCGTGTTTGGGGGTATTGGGCGTTCGTACGTGTTTGAATGACTTCCCTTTCTTCCGGAAGAGCATGGAACTCATAGAAGCATCTGATTTCCTTTCTTTATATCAGAAAATAGAACAAAGAACACTGACGCGCCAGTCTCAGCTTTCTACAGCAGACACCTTGAAAACCTTGTTCAGAGATGTCCCACCTGATGTGATCTTTGAATTTCTGAAAGAGATTAACATTTATTCATCTAATCTAAGATTTTGCAGACGAAAGATTTTTAACCAAATTTCCGTTGTTTAAATGAGGCTTTCTGTTGGTTGACTTCCACGTCGTGACATCCTTGACATGGCCCTTGCGGTCGACTGGGCTGTCAGCAACAATACCTCTCTTACCTTTTCAGCATCTTTCAGTTTACTTATCTCTTAAATTTTCGAGCAAAACCAGATCCATTGTGTTCCCTTCACTTTAAACTTCTGCCATACATCAAGTGAAGCACGTTTCCTCAAATGGGAGACCATGTAAGAGCAATGTTGTTGGGTGGGGTTTTTTTTTCTTTTCTTTTTTTTAAAAACTATTTCTTTTAAGGTATGTCACACCATCAAACACGTAAAACAAAATGCCAGATTAGAGTAGTCAGCACTACAGTAACGACTACCAGACCGGGGCACTACTACACTGTCGTTAAGATCCAGCCGTCACGGTTTTCGGTCCTACCGCTGGGCTGCTTAGACCGGAAACGGAAATATCTGTATGACAGTGCATGGGCAAAGTCCCAATTACAACGCATGCGCAAAGCTGTTGAGAGCGATGCTAAAGCGAAATGGTGGATATAGCTGCATGGTTTGTGTTCCATGATGCTTTGCTCTTCAATACTGAGACTGGCGATCGTAACAGTCGCCCAATGAAAAGTGGTAAGCATGCGGGAAAATAAACATGTCGATTTTGACTCTAAATCCAGTTTGTAAGTAACTGTATTTGCAGACAGACAGACAGACAGACAGACAGACAGACAGACAGACAGAGAGAGAGAGGGGAGAGAGAGAAAAGGAGGACTCAAATGATTTATTCATAGTAAATGAATAAATTATTTGAGGGAGAGAGAGAGAGAGAGAGAGAGAGAGAGAGAGAGAGAGAGAAGAGAGAGAGAGAATGGAAATTATCTGCACTCTGTTCATACGATTATGTCCCTTGCAAAGCAGGATCGAAAGCCAGCTTTACTTTTCGTTGGCTTCATTCACTTTCACTTTCATCTCCTGTTGCTTTGCTGGAGGAAAAAGTGCAACTGTGCAACTTATTCTGCTGCTGAATTGCCGGTCCTCATCACATTTAACACCGGGTCAAGATTGTCAACATTGAAAATGATCCGCAAGAAGATTACCCCAAGTCGCTGGTGTCGCCATATTGTTTCACTGTCAAACAGGAACGTGTTGTGCGGCTAACGGAAAGGGCCCAGAAGCATGGCTGCCTGCAGCTTTTAGTAGGGAACACACCGCTGGAACTTAAAGTCTTTTATCTCTTGACCCAGTGGTCTATTAACCTGGAAATTGGCTCAGTCGATCGGACACGAACCTGGTTCCATCCATTCAAAACGTGAGGTCGCATCTGTCCAGCTGTTCTCGTCTGCTAACCGATTTTCAAGCAAGGCGTGGTCATGTCTCGACCTGCAGGACCCTTCATGACCTCATTATGCTGGTTTTATAAAACAAAACATCTCGCAGACAGAGAGAGAGAGAGAGAGAGAGAGAGAGAGAGAGAGAGAGAGAGAGAGCATGGCATGATTTTGGCTCTCTAGAAATAGTTGAACACACGAAAGATCATGTTGTAGGGTTACATCGGGGAGAAAATGAATGTGTTGCGATTCACGTGCGTTATAAGGTTAAAAGGCAGAGCTCAAATTGTCCATCTTCTTTATTACGTATAACTCGTACGATCCGCTTTGCTGGTCTGTCGTCTTGCTTTTTTTTTTTCCCCCGATGCTCCATAGTTAACCCATGAGAGAAAACCCCGCCGTTCAGACCAGCACTGGTTCTATGCATTATAACACGATTTCTGATAGGTAGACATTTTCTGTGCCATTTACTACTTGTTGTTCTAACCTATACTATAATGACTGTATGTTTTGATCCATTCCTTGAGAATCTTAAGCTTAGCCTACTCCATGACACTTACATGTATCGTGTATTTCGTGAAAATTATATATTTTGATCCATTCTGTGACAGTTATAAGTGTAGACCCACTCTGTGACCATTGTTAAGTATAAGTCTTTCCGTGGAGTTGTATGTCTTCACTCATTTTCAGACAATTATGTGCTTAACACTCCCGTGACGTTTCTATTTTTAACTCATTCTTTGTCAGTTTGTAACTCTTTTTGTGATGATTGTATGTTTACACTCATTCTGTGACAATTGAACGTTTTGACTAATTCTGCGACAGATGTATGTTAACCGTTCTGTGACAATTGTATATCCAGTCACTCCATGACAATTGTATATTTTAACCCATTCCTTGATAACAGTCTATTTTGACCCATTCCGCGACAATTATATGTTTTAACGCATTCTGTGACAATTGTACATTTACACATTCCTTGGCGATTGTTTCAACCCGATTTGTCACTATTGTACTTTTAACCATTCCGTCACAACCACATGCTTTAACTCATTCTGTTGTTGCACTTGCATATTTAACTACGCCACATTTGCATATTTTAATCTATTCTGTGACAATTACGTGTTTAACAACTACGAAATAATTGTATGTTTTAACTCATTCTGTCAAGTCACTCTGTGACAACTGTATAGTTTGACCCATTCTGTCAAATCACTCTGTGACAATTGTATGGTTTGACTCACTCTGTCAAATCACTCTGTGACAATTGTATGGTTTGGCTCATTCTGTTGCAATTGTGTACTTTACAATTTAGTAACAATTGTATGTTTTGATCTATTCCGTGACGGTTGCATGTTTAACCCAGTAAATGACAGATGTATGTTTTACCCGCTACGTGACAATTGTGTGTTTAAACCATTCTGTGACAACTGTATATCATACCACTCTGTGACAATTGTATGTTTTTAAACCATTCTGCGACAGTTGTATGTTTTATTCCTCCTTGAAGTTTGTTAATTGTATAGTTTGCTTTCCTCTGGATACTGTCTGGGTCAGACTTTGTACATATGTGGAAGTTCCTGTATCTCCTTTACATTCACCAAATTGTTTGACTCTAAACGGTTGACTGCGAATCAGTCCGGTTTGTTCATATTGTATTGTACACAAACCAAAACAGACAAAAGCATTAAAGTTGTCTTCATTTTGATTCCTTTTACATACACACAATGTGTACGTGTGTTTCTGTGCGTGCGTAGATGCGTGCATGCGTGTGTGTGTGTGTGTGTGTGTGTGTGTGTGTGTGTGTGTGTGTGTGTGTGTGTGTGTGTGTGCGTGTACGCGCGTGCGTGCAGTTGCGTGCGTATGTGTGTGCGTGTGTGTGTGTGTGTGTGTGTGTGTGTGTGTGTGTGTGTGTGTGTGTGTGTGTGTGTGTGTGTGCATGTGTGTGCGTTTGCATGCGTGCATGATTTTGTGTTTGCGTAAGCGTGCGTCTGTGGTTCAATTCAATGAATAAAAAAAAGAGAAATAGGGAATTGATTTGCGGGATATTGTGGACATGACATGGGATAGCAGCAGTGTGCCATGTTTACTCCCCACTGGATAGCAGCAGTGTGCCATGTTTACTCCCCACTGGATAGCAGCAGTGTGCCATGTTTACTCCCCACTGGATAGCAGCAGTGTGCCATGTTTACTCCCCACTGGATAGCAGCAGTGTGCCATGTTTACTCCCCACTGGATAGCAGCAGTGTGCCATGTTTACTCCCCACTGGATAGCAGCAGTGTGCCATGTTCACTCCCCACTGGATAGCAGCAGTGTGCCATGTTTACTCCCCACTGGATAGCAGCAGTGTGCCATGTTTACTCCCCACTGGATAGCAGCAGTGTGCCATGTTCACTCCCCACTGGATAGCAGCAGTGTGCCATGTTTACTCCCCACTGTTTTCAATCCATCAGTTCTGTGGAGCATCTGACATGACAACCAGAGGAGACACTGAACTACTGGAACATTTCCTTGGTCTTCAGTGCTACCTCTTCTGAATTCACACACACAGGACATCATCTACCACGTCCTGTAATGACAGCAATTGCTTTGTAATTGAAGTGAAGAAAATCAGTCATTAACGATCATAATAAATGAATGATCAAGCTCATTGCTGAAATGGTGACGTCAATACAACAACCATGAGTTAATCTGACAAGAAATTGGTTTGTCAGTCAGACGTCAATACTCTTCTTCTTCTTCTTCTTCTTCTACTGTGGTCAGTTTAATTGGTACTGTCAGATCTTCATTCTTGTCACTATGATGAACCCCAAAGTCCTCTCAGGGTCTTGGCTACCCCAAAGCATCATCTGCAACTCTGCACCCTTCGGCCAGGTTCGACGCCATACAACATCATGGCTGGATAGTGTGCTTGATGCAAATACGCCAGGAAATGTAATGCGAACAAAAACAATGAAATACTTTGGGTCTCACTCAGCAAGACATGCAGTGGTCACAAAGCACACGAACACAACAACTCGAACATTCATGTCTCAGGAGAATGTCATGCGACGCTGACAGCTAGTTTACATCATTTTTGGACGCCCTCTTCACCTCCACACCCCCACCCTTCCTCCCACTTTTCACTAATTTACTTCTCAACGTCTGTCTGACTGACCTTGTTCCAGTTTCAGTTTCAGTTTCATCAAGGAGGCGTCACTGCGTGCGGACTCGTCCATATACGCTACACCACATCCGCTAAGTTTTGAGACCACACTGCGCATGAATTCAGGCTGATTTTCCATGCTGACACACTGATAGTGTCATCATATTCCTGAATAGCCCAATTATTTCCTTCACCACACACACCACACAAAAGATTCCCCCCACCACCACCACCCACCCCCACCGCCCACCCCTTGTCCCCTCCTTTTCCCCACTCAGCCTAGCGTCACAAATAAGGTTGGCACGATACTCTCTTCCCCGTCTCACCAGTGTGTTACATAAATTCTGTGAACTGGTCGGATGTCTTGTTGCCGTGCATGTCTGCACGTGAGAATCACGTGGCAAACGACATCACTTCATTCATCGTCATGAAAGGCTGAAAACCACCGAGATCTGAGAGCTGACCATCTTTAATCCAGACTTCGTTATGGCGCTTGTTCTTGTCACTTGAGAATATTTTGAAGCAGCTTCTGTTTTGTGTGACATGAAACAGACTCTAAGAGTCGAAACGTTGTACACTGTTTTTGTTTCCTTTTGACTCCCGTTTTGTTTCAGTCTTTACTTCTTTACCCTCAAATTATATAGTTGTTCATTATGGCACACTGCCTATGTTGAGAAGTCTCTGTCTCTTCTCAGATGACTAAAGCCCCTTTCCATAATAAACTCCATCTGCTGTCATGTTCCTTTGA
>CM065741.1:47084530-47092030 GCA_033310375.1 Conus canariensis | reverse complement strand
CTGCGCTTGTCCATTCATCATTTCTTCCTTTGTTTGATGTTTTACAGAAAGAAAAGTGCTTTGTTTGTCGTCATCTAAACCGTGTAACCAAGAATGGCACAGAAAGACGCTAAGGTATGTTGAAATTACGCTCAAACAGCTTTCAATTTCATTTGTAGAAAGTCGGCTGTCCTTCACACACACACACACACATGCGCACACGCACACACATGGGCCCGTGCCCACGCATCAATACACACATGTGTACATTCACTACACACACATACAAAAAAAAAAAAGACAGCCAATGTTAGGTAGGTACTCAAGGTCTGACCAGCGCATTGGGCTAATGCGTAGGTCAGGCATCTGCCAAGTCGTAGCCACGAGACCCTCGTCTTCAATTCTCTCATCTTAGTTGTTAATTCATTTATCCATCGGTTTAAAATCATGCGTAGTGTGGCCTCAAACCTTAGCGGATGTGGTGTAGCGTATATGGACTAGTCCGCACGCAGTGATGCCTCCCTGAAACTGAAACTGAAACGGCTGTCCTGAACATGTTGGGCGTCTGTATGTGAATTAATCCAAATTAGGTAAAAATGTATACATAAGCAGAATTCTAGTTTTAAAAAAAATGGCTACTTTACCATCATGCCCAAGGCACATCGTTAGATTAATTCATAAATTAAGGCTGAATACTTGGAACACTAGATATTCTCATGGTATTACTTGTGTCTGCAGAGAAAACATTTCTGTAATCATCTTTTGTTTGAATGCTCAGTGTTGACCTCGCTCTATCAGGAGAAAGGTATTGAGATGAATAACTTTGATAATGTCAATGCTGTCTTATATGGTTCATATGTTGCTGAAATTGCCATGGTTATTTCGCAGTCACAGGTTGCAAAATGTTTATAAAGATCAACAATTTTGTGTACCACTAGGGTATTTCACTTATGTAAATATGCATATATCAGATGTGGGTTTGAAAGTACTAACGTGGATGATAAGTGTGTGTGTTTTTTATGAAGTGTCCAATATCATCTGGCGATGAAAAGACATTAAATAAACCACTGAACTGAACTGAACTGTGTGTCCCCTAATAGTACTGTCCTGAGTTACATGACGACCAGGATCATAGGAGGACCCCACACCTGGCCTGACCATGATTGCACGCAGTCCTGTGACCTCTCTGTGCCCGATTTGAGGCAATTTTGAACCCCACACTATCGTGAAAGGGTGAAACCAGGCCTGAGTCCACGTGACCAGGACGTGACGTCATCACATGCCGACAACCTGTTTAAAAAGCAACACTTGACACAGACTGAGCAATCTTTCTGCCAATCCAAGGAACATCATCATCAAAGCAGCGCTGGGACGGTGTCGCAATGGAACGACTTTTTCTATTGGTTGTGTGTGCTGCCATTGTCGGTAAGGACTTGGTTGGCTGGTTGGTTGGTGGGTTGGACGGTCGTTGAATCGGGTCGGTGTTTGGGTTTTTCTTTAAGTGGTTTGGGAAGTGTCTGGTTTTTTTTGGGGGGGGGGGGGGGGGTCTTTTTAAGTTGTTTGTCTTTTTTCATTTACTTATCCTTTTTTTGAAAGGAGAGAGAGAGAGAGTTCCTTTTGGTTGTGCGTGTGTGTGTGGTGGTGGGAGGGTGGGGGTGGGTGCACGCGCTTCTCTCTCTCTTTCTGTGCGTGTGTGTGTGTGTGTGTGAAAAATAATCTTTACGCCGTTCTATAAAGCACGTATTTGTAAGAAACACACACACACACACACACACACACACACACACACACACACACACACATACATACACTCGCGCGCGCGCGCGCGCGCGCACACACGCACACACACACACACACACACACACACACACACACACACACACACACACATACACACACGTAGGGAGGGAGAGAGAGGGGGGATAAAACAATAAGAAAAAAGACAGAAGAAAGAGTTGTAAGAAAGAAAAATGTGCCTATCATCATCAAGTACTTTTTTCTCAGCAGTTTCTTTTAGATTGCATGGTTGTTTCTCAAATTCTGAAATGTTTCTCTTTTTCTTCTTTCAACAACTGTTCATATGATTAAATTTTATGCAATAATGCAAAACGCAACGAAAAAATTTGTTATAAACAGGTAGATTAAGAGCAACACGCAAAGTCAATGGAGAGAAAGGCGCGTATGTGTGTTGTTGTTGTTGTTGTTGTTGTGTTGTTGCGTGATACTGCCTTTTGTTGCATTGTGTGGTATGATTTCGCTTTGTACTGTGTTGTAAGGTATTGCCTTGTATTGCCTTGAATTAAGTTGTATGAACAATTATTGTGGCAATTTGGAATGTACACACGCGCGCGCACACACACACACACACACACACACACACACACACACACACACACACACACACACGTGCGCGCGGACACAGTTATACGCGCGCGCGCACACACACACACACACATAGTACACACATATTCACACACACACACACACACACACACACACACACACACACACACACACACACACATGTTCACACACAAACACACAACACACACACACACACACACACACACACACACACACACACACACACAACATGACCCAAATCCAAATACCTAGATGATTGCATCAACGTCCGTGTAACAAACGAATAAGATGAAAGTTAAAAGGATATCTCTAAGCATTTTAAAAGGATATCTGTAAGCATTTTCAACCAATCAACCAATAAACATCTGAGACGCAAATAACTTTTCAACGTGTTATCAACGTATCTAATGCGTCGATTTGTCACAGATTAGCGTAACGTAGTGTAACAACGAGAGAGAAATGCTGCCTGCCCTCACTGCCAATCGCAGAGAACATGATAGAATTTTGCAGATGACATAGCCCGACATATGCATTGATATTTATCAACAAAACAAACAGAAAGGAAACATTAAATGCAAACACTCCAGTTTCTAATACAGCTTCTTTGCACTTACATCTATTTAATCTTCAAAGCAAACAAAACGAATGTTTTTCTCAACGGCATAAGATAAAAAAAAAAAGATATCGTTTTAATTATGTCTGACTATATTTTGTCCTCGTACGCCCAAACTAACTACGATTGTTAGAAAGAGCTGTCACAATGTCAATTCCCATATTTCAGTTGTGACGTGTTTATCCATAAACAGGGATATTAAAAAAAAATTGGAAAATAATTCCTTTAACCCCCCTGTGAATAAAGCAAATCCAGTTCGCCAGAAATTTGATCTGTCCAGTGCCGGCATCTGAGGCGAACACATACACACACACGCACGCACACACGCACGCACGCACACACGCACGCACGCACACACGCACACACACACACACACGCATGCATGCACGCACGCACGCACGCACGCACACACAAAACACAACAAAGAACACAACACACACACACACACACACACACACACACACACACACAATCGCCGCGTAGGCATCCACACTCCGTATTCCGAAAAACAAACGAACTGTAATCGGCACCACAATGACGTTGCAGGCGGGCAGCAGCCCGATGTTGACCCCTGTGATCCCTGGAATCACCGGAACATCGACAACAACCGGCGCAGCACGGGCTACATGGCGACCCGTTACGACCAGGGCCTGTGTGATTCGGGCCTCATTCCCGGCTGGTACCGTTTCACTTCGGCCGCGGGCGGCAAACTGGCTGAACGCTGCCCCAGACGTGGACAGGTGGGGGGGAGGGGGGGTTCAAACCTCTGTCTGTCTGTGTCCCTCTGTCTGTGTCCCTCTGTCTGTCTGTGTCCCTCTGTCTGTCTGTCTGTCTGTGTGTCTCTCTCTCTGTCTGTGTGCCACTCTGTCTCTGTCTGTCAGTGTCCCTCTGTCTGTCTCTCTGTCTCTGTCTCTCTCTCTCTCTCTGCCACTCTGTCTCTGTCTGTCTGTGTCCCTCTGTCTGTCTCTCTGTCTCTCTCTTTGTCTCTCTTTGTCTCTCTCTCTCTCTCTCTCTCTCTCTCTCTCTCTCTCTCTCTCTCTGCATGTGCCTATTCGGGGATCGAAAAGTGGCGAGGGATGGGTGAGTGGATGGGTGTCTGGGGGTGAGGATGGGAGGGGGTGTTTGGGTTGGGGAGGTTTGGGAGGCAGCGCTGTAAGATTTTCGAATGGCGGCATACATTCGGTTCACGTTGGTTTTGTATAAGTATTAATGTTTTAATTTCATGATTCAGTCTTTGCTGTAGAGTAGTCATGGCATTAAAGTTTGTTCCCGGCTCATAGTATTGTATACTCGATCATCTTTTTTTCTCCTCTTTTCTGTAGCATGGCGCACAGAAAACCTTCTACATAATCCATTTACCTGAATTAGATGATGCGGCCGTTAGCTTGAACTGTTTGGAACAGGTTGTGAAATCGCCTTTAGCAATGTGTTCATCCAACATGTCACGTCTCTGTTTCCAACCACTGTTAACTTGAATGTATAAAGACCAGATCTAGCGAAATATCACCTACGCATCGAGAGTGTAAATGTAGGTCTGCCACTAACCATAGATTGATCTCCATCACAAGAGGCTATTAATATGGTTACTTCCCTTTGTGCAAACCCAAACTGTTCCAAGAGCTTGAGCTGTCCTTGGTCCTCCGAGGGCCTGGCATCGTAGAATTACGTCACTCAGCAAATCCGAATCGGAAACTGAAAGATCACAGTCGTTGGTATATGATGTGTTGCAAAATGTTGTGTACAATACAAAGGTGACACGTTCCTAAATGACACGTTCTGTTGTGGCAAATTTGACGCGTTAAATGACGTGTTACAAATGACTAGTCACCGAAATGGTACGTACATGTTGGAGGATGGCAGCATGACGTTTTTTCCTACACAAAAAGTGTTGCAGAGAGGTCATTGTGACGTGTTTCTCGAATGACATGTGATAGTGTGGGCAAATACAACACGCTCCAACATGGCACGGGACAAGGCATGGGCGAGTAATGACGGTAATTAAAGAACAATTAGGGTAACTCTTGCTCCCTTGATGAAATGAAGTTCATTCTTCATCAAGGTAGCAAGGGTTATCCTACTTGTTCTTTAATCACTGTTTACTGTTCCCTGCCTCATTTGAGATCTCCCTTCGAGTAATGACGCGTTTCGATCTAAATGACGTATGGTGCAGTGTGGCACCACCGTCCCCATCTGGATCAACCAGACCCATCCAGCAGTCAGTGACGGGTCAGTGGGAAGGCACGCATGCGCATACCTGGGCAGCATTGGGGACGGGTCGCCATGTTGTACGAAGAGCATCATGATCGGCGTGAAGAACTGTGGCCAGTTCTTTGTCTACTACCTCAGCCCCACCTTCACCTGCCCCATGGCCTACTGTGCAGGTGGGTAGGGCCAGGGAGGATGGGGGTGGGGAATCAGACTCAGATCTAGACTTTCAGGACTCGTATTTTTAACAGTTGTGAGAACCGTCTAGAATCCATAGAGACGATATGGTTCTCGCTCTGTGTCTGTCTGTCTGTCTGTCTGTCTGTCTCTCTCTCTCTCTCCCCTCTCTCTCTCTCTCTCTCTCTGTCTCTCTCTCTCCCCTCCTCCCTCCCTCCCTCCTCCCTCCACCCCTCTCTTTCCGTGCGCACAAAAAAACGTACTTTCAAACCATTATTCAGTTGTGAGCGATTCTAATCCTTTCCAAACTGTTCCGTATTTTCGCAAGAGAACGACTGAATCGTGTGGAGATATATCACTGCTGGCGAACGCCAGAAATGAACCGATGCTGTACACAGTTCCTACAATCGCCAGAACGCCATGTTGTCGAGTGTCAGAAAGCACGAATGATATACCGGGTGTCGAAATGGTCGAATTTCACGAGGATTTTTTTTTTTTTTTTAAATTTTAGGAGGGGGTGAGGGGGAGGACTACACAGTTATTGACATCTACCGAACAACGGTGACACATACGTGAAGACAGATGAGAGTTTTTGCTGGAACAATGAATTTATTAAATGAGATCGTATACCGAGCCATTATTGTCTTTTATAGTTCACACACACACACACACACACACACACACACACACACACACACACACACACAACACATACATACCTGCACTGGGGGGGGGGGGGGGGGGTCATCATGTTGGGCCGACATGGCCGTTTCGTATTTTGTACACTGGAAGACAAAAATCAGTTTGTACGGGTAAAATAAAATCTGACATGAACGTTCCAAAGTGTCTGCTGGAAACTCGTGACTAACTGAACTGACCAACAAACGACGCCTTTCACCCTACATGCGTTCTGTCTCCGACAAACTGCCATCTTTGGGTCATTGAGCCGTGGCTGGATGTTCGAATTGCCCATGATTAATTACTGGCTTCGTGTCTTTCTGTCACGTTAGTATTCTGTTAGGTCTGCATTTACCAGGTTTACAAAACTTAATGGCGGAATATAAGGTAATGTCTAGATGGCAGTGAGGCCAAGAAAATGTAAGACTCCGAAGCGGTCGACAGAGACTCTCCAACTCATACCTCCCCAGTGCCATCAGACTATACAACAGGATCCGTCCGTGCACATAATTAACAGCTGAATGTTGTTACTCTTATCTTTGCCGGTTCTTAAAACAATTGTGTGTGTGTGTGTTGTGTGTGTGTGTGTGTGTGTGTGTGTGTGTGTGTGTGTGTGCATGCGTGCATGTGTGCGTGCTGTGTGTGTGAGAGTGTGTGTGTGTGTGTGTGTGTGCACGCGCGCACGCGCGCGCGCGCATGTGCGTATATGTGTGTGTGTGTCTGTCTGTGTACGTGCATGCGCGCGCGCGCGTGTGTGTGTGTGTTTAAATCGTATGTATCGAGGGATGCCTGGCCTTAAATAATCATATTTATTATTTCAATCTTATTAAACTGAATATATTTATGAATATGTTGCTTGCTTTTAATGATGATGCTCTCTTTTGTAATTTTAGGTTCCATGTTTTATAGAGAGTGGATGTGTACTGTAGCTGCGCACGCACATGTGTTTGTACGTGTGTGTGTGTGTGTGTGTGTGTGGGGTGGATGTGGGGGGGGGGTAGGGGCGGGGGGCGCGGGTTGGTGGGAGGGGGTGTGTGGGAAGAGTGTTTGTGCTTGCATGAAGATATTTTACTGATGGGATTGATTTACTATGGATTCTTACACAGGCAGTTTACGCCTTTTGTGCGTTGTGTGTGTGTGTGTGTGTGTGTGTGTGTGTGTGTGTGTGTGTGTGTGTTGTCCTGGTATAATAATGGTTGCTGTGCTGTCGAAAATGAATTTTCCATCTTTTGGACAAATGAAATTGTTATCCTGTTATCCATGCTTTTAGCATGAGTGAGATTCCGTACTCGGAAAGTGCTAGCGCTTTCATCCAGCCAAAATGCTCGTGACGGCTTGGTCACGGGCATGGACCTAAAAGGAAATCCTGATGAGATTACTAACGGACTACAGAATCAGACCATTTCTGCATTGCTCATGGAAGGTGATGATGGAAAATGATGCCATGGAGTTTCATTCTGGTCTGATACGGGTGTACTCAGATC
>CM065741.1:47077030-47082030 GCA_033310375.1 Conus canariensis | reverse complement strand
GTGTTTCGGCCCTTATCTCCTGACGCTCTAGGGGGGTTGGGCCACACCCGGTTCATGACTCCGGATGTCCCTCTGCTGCCCTTTTTTTCCCCCATCTTTGGACAAGCCATAGCTGGGATTCGAACCCATGACCCTCTGGACATGCTCATTTTCCACTTAATGACTCGCACTCTAACCACTGAGCCACTGGGGCACCTGATATTTGAGGGAAATTTAAGCCTTATGAAGTTCACTTTTGTGCCTCCTTGACCAGATCCAGCTTGAACACCTCTCTGCCGCTTCTGCCATTGCTTTCAGGGCTCTGGTTTTTTCCCTCCCTGCAACTGAGAGCTGTTTCATGAGGCTGTATGCAGACGTTCCTACAAACCCCCTAGCTCCAATTTCTGCAGTGAGGACTTTGACCTGATAGCCTTCTCTCTTCAGGCTGTTTGCCAGATCAACATACTTTTCAGTCTTGTAGGTTTGAGCTGGCTCCATTCAGTTCTCATATGGCACCGTGAGCTCGATCATGATCAGCTGCTTGGTTGACTGAGAGTGGACTACTATGTCTGGTCTCATGCCACTCTTGCTGATGATCTCTGGGTGACTCTTCCATTCTGGGAGGTCTGCAGTGCACTCCTAGTCATCTGCCCCGTCCAGCAGACTCTGCCTGCATGTTCCGAGTGGCACTGTTGTTCTTGGCCATGATTTGCTACCTCCTGCCGTGAAGAATGTTGCGGGTGCTTTTGGAGTCCTGATTTTCCCTTTTGTGGTGTTGGTACTAGCCCAGACTGCATGTACAATCACTTGGGCACTTGGTTGTGCCTCCATGTGTACCTTCCTTGAGCCAGGGCTACTTTACATGAGCTTTGGACATGCTCCACTGTTTGTTTTTCATGGCAGAGGGGGCATGCAGGATCGTCTGTTTTTCCCCACTTCACCAGGTTTGCATTTGAGGGCAGAAGGTCATATGCAGATCTGAGAATGAAGCTGATCCTGAGAGGGGCCATGTGCCAAATGTCATTCCAAGTGAGATTTCTTTGGAGTGCATTCTCCCACGTTGTCCATTGCCCATGCTGGCTCTGCTGGACTGCTTTTTGGAGTCTTTTTTGGTTTCTTCTTTTCTCATCTCCTGAATCACCATGTCTCTTTTGGCTTTTCCTTTGGCCTTTGACCACCATTCAGTTTTGGTCACCCCCAGTCCTTGTCTTTTGGTCTGTGTGTGTCCTGTTATTTCTCTGATCTTGAGACTTTCTTTTGCAGAATCCATCGCCTCTTGAACTTTCCATTTTCTGCCTGTCTTCAGCTGGGGCTTGATTTCATATCCCAGTGTAACATTCCTAACTACAGATGTGTGCTAAAGGGGCCGTTACAAATGGAAATTTTGAGGAAACCGAGACGACATAGTCATCCTGTCCCTTCTTGATCTGCTCGTAATTGTAAGTGTTGGAATTTTTAGTTTGTGCTTCTCTCCAATCTTGAAAGTCCGTTCTTTCATGTAAATGTCACGGTTCCTTGAAAATTGAGCTCATTAATTTCCGTGGATTTCTGGCCGTGGCCATGTTTGCTTAGCCAAAGGTCAGTGTCACGTAAGGGCTGCCACATGATGTCTTGTGTCAAAACGGTCGTGCAACACTGTCTTCTTCTTTCCCCGTCTGCTATCCCTATGTGGTAAACAGCTGTCAAAGCTATATTTCTTGTGAAATGCATTTCTTGGATTTCACATCATGAGGCAATGAATGGCGCACCTAGTAGACACATGACTGGGCCTCCCTGGAAAATTCAATGACAAACGCGAACTGGACAGACCTGTCACGGTTCCTTGAAAACAGAGCTCATTCATTTCCGTGGATTTCTGGTCGTGGCCATATTTGTTCAGCCAAAGGTCAGTGTCACGTAAGGGCTGCCAAATGATGTCCTGTGTCGGGCCCAAAGCGAGAGCGAAAACTTTTTTTTTTTGCTGTCCCAACCTCTGTGCCTCCTCAGAGGCAGTGCACACACGCCGCTCATTCCGACACCCCGTCCACAGCCATAGCCCGGTCGGCCCTGCCGCAGCCCCGGCACCGGCAATCCACAGGGAGCAGTCGAATGTCAAGACGCAACCCACCGGAGGAGACACTGCACTGCTGCCGAGTCACTTCGGTGGTGTTCAGTGGCGCCTGCTCTGATCTAACATACGCAGGACACCACCTACTAAGCCCATACTGACAACAATAATTGCTTAGTCGCGGAGCCGGCGTGAGTGAGCTCTCCCTCCGGAGGGCGCCACCACGTCCGTCCAACGACAGCCCCCATGGACGAGAGCGAAAACTTGATAAAACCTTCGTCCAGGATCCAAGCCATTTGGACCAGCTGTGACGCTAGACACTGGGCTGGAAAGAATAGGTAGCGGAAAACAGGCAGTCAGATCTCTTCAGAGGTACAGAAGGGTGGATAGATATCTTCGCCTTTCAAGTTAGATGGTCATAGCGCACACTGAAGGCATTCACCACTTCCTGTTGGTCTGACCAGCTCTCTGTCTTCCTCCTCTCCACTTGTTTGCTGTCTCCTTGCCACATTTCGCTGCTGATAACGCCAAACTGTCAAATTAGAAGCACACACACATGGTGGGTTATGGTCGGGCAAAGGCTACGTTCAGACCTCGCTGAACAGAGGATGACTACAGGCAGGAATACGTGGTAACCTGAGCGGGCAGCCAGCCAATTGAACAACTGTGGTGCCCGGAAGCCGTCTTTGAACTGTGAAGGCGAACGGGACTCCACATGGGCAGTGGGAAACGAGGCGGATGACTTTGATCTGATTATGTTGTTCACCAGTAGAGAAGTGACGCTGCAGTGCAACAGCTAGAACCTTTAGCGTGTTGCCTCTAGCATGTTATTGTGAAACACGCCTTTACTCGTGGCTCCGAAGTGTGTGTAAGTGTGTGTCTGTGTCTGTGTCTGTGTGTGTGCCTTTTCTGACTATGTTTCACTCGGCAACATTGGTGTATAACATAGCTCTGACGAGCATATCTTTCGGCTTACGTAACGGTCGCTGTCTGAGAACTCGATGCACAGAATGAAATCTATGCAAGAACTTAGCGTCCGCCCCGACCTCCTCTAAATGATGAAGTGTCCATCAGAGGTGTCAGACTGTCGTTGTCTTGAGTACGGTACTTTTCACTTCGTTAAGTGACTAGCTCTGTAACGCTTGGTCAACCCTACCCACAGGTCCCACCTCCCTCATCTTCAGTTTTGTCTCTTCATTGTTCTTTTATTTTCGTTAAGAAAATTCGTCTTTAACTTTTTTCTTCCTTTTTCTTCTTCTTTTTTCCACCATCTTCATCATCATCATCATCGTCATCATGCACATCATCATCATCATCAACATTATAGTCATCATCATCATTATCATCATTTTCATCTCCTTCTCCTCCTCCTTCTCCTCCTTCTCCTCCTTCTCATTCTCCTTCTCCTCCTCCTTCTCCTCCTCCGTCTTCTCCGTCTCCCTCTTCTTCTTCTTCTTCTTCTTCTCTTCTTCTAGTGTGTGTTCATGCGCGTGCGGATGTTTATGTTACGTTCATTCATGTTCACGCGTACGTGTGTGTACACACACACACACACACACACACACACACACACACACACACACACAAAAAATATTGTTGTTGTGTGTGTGTGTGTGTGTGTGTATGTGTGTGTGTGCTTGTGCGCATGCATGTGTGTGTGTGTGTGACAGGTAGGGTGCCAGTTGAGGGCGTGGTACCAGAACGGTTCCTCCACAGTCCACAGGAGAGACATCCACCCCAGTCCCTGGTTACCAAGCCAGAATACTTATTTTGCCGGCATCCATGTAAGGAAGGGTTCGTTCATCTGAATACAATGCACCGCTTTCTGAGCAAGGGAGAGAGAGAGGGGAGGGGGGGGGTTACGAGAAGGAGATGGAGAGAGAGAAAGCAAGAAAGAGAGGGAATCCTTTGATTTTTTTTTTCTCCAAATTTATCTTTATATATTCCCTATCAGGAAACAAACAAGGCATTATCATTAAGGGGAGGATGGGAGAATTTCAGAAAATGTTAAAAATGCCGACGGTAGCATCAAAAACACCGAGAAAAATGCCGTTACAAAATTGTATAAAATCCCATCGGAGGGTTACTTGCAATTACACACACACGCGCGCGCGCGCGCGCGCGCATACACACACACACACACACGCACACGCACACACACACACACACACACACAATACACACATAAGAGAGAGAGAGAGAGAGACATACATACATACATACATACACGCTGCACTCGCACACACACAATCACGTGCGCGCGCATGCAGCGAGAGAGAGAGAGAGAGGAGAGAGAATATCCAGCGAACACATCCATCCATATAGAAAGGAAACCTCTCATGATGTTGAAGTGAAATTCTGATTTTTTTTTTTTAATCTTCTTATTAAAAGAAACGTAGCTACCCCTTATATGAATCCTTCAAGCCTCAGAGTGGAAGTATTCCCATGATCCGTTCAACCTTTTGTGTGTCAGACGGATCCACATTACGTGACGGTGAGCAAGGCGGGGGGCGGGGCTACAGTGACCCTCAACTCCACCATCCCCGTGGTGTGTGACCATCACTACAGCGGGACCTGCTGTGTGTGGGTCAGCGTGCAGGTTCAGGGCGGCAGAAGTGAGAACTTCACACTCACTTTTTGTTCTTACAGAACAGGGAGTACTTTACAATGGGAATGAAGAAATGCTGTGTGTGTGTGTGTATGTGTGTGTGTGTTGTGGGTGGTGTGTCTGTGTGTGTGTGTGTGTGTGTGTCTGTCTTCGTCTGTCTGTCGCTGTCTGTCTGTCTGTCTGTCTGTCTGTCGTCCGTGGTCAAAATGTGTTCCACTCGCTCCAGACAAAACTACTGGGCCGATCTTTCTGAAAATTTGTAAGTTTGTTCATTATGGGTCACGGATGATGCCCGATGTTTCATTTGACCATTATATCCGTTACTAACGGCTATAACGGCCCATAACGGTTTTTGTTCTTTATGGA
>CM065741.1:47064530-47072030 GCA_033310375.1 Conus canariensis | reverse complement strand
CCCGACTCGACCATACCACTCTAACCCTACCGACCGACCCTACCGAACCCTAACCCTACCCGACCCACCCATCCTACCTCACCCACCCTAACTCACCCTACCCGACCCACCTACCCACTCTACCTACCAGATCCCGACCCTACCACCGACCCCACCCTAACCCGACCGACCCACCCGACTCCCACCCGACCCGACCCTACCCTACTCCACCCTACCCACCACCCTACCCTACCCGTACCCGACCCACCCTACCACCCGACCTTACCCTTACCCGACCCGGCCCTACCCGACCCACCCACCCGACCCGACCCGACCCTACCCTACCCGACACCCAACCTACCCTACCAACCCGACCCACCCACCTACCCAGACCACCCGACCCTACCCTACCCTACCCTACCCTACCGACCCTACCCGACCCGACACCCTACCCTACCCTTACCGCCTACCCACCCTACCCTACCCACACCTACCACCCGACCCTACCCACCTAACCTACCCTACCGACCACCACCCACCCACCCGACCCTACCCATACCCTACCCTACCACCCGACCCGACCTGACCCTACCCGACCCTACCCTACCCTACCGACCCTACCCTACCCGACCCGACCTACCTACCCGACCCTACCCGACCTACCCTCTACCCACCCCCTACCCTACCCGACCCTACCTATACCCTACTCCTACTACCCTTACCCTACCTACACCCTACACCTATATCGTGCAATGCTGTGCTGTGCCATGCTTTTCATACTCTGCTCTGTTCCTGCTGTGCTGGGCTGCCCTTTCTTCGCCCCCATTCGCTCTGTTCTCTGCTGTGCTGGCTGTCCTTTCTTCGCCCCCGTTCTGCTCTGTTCTCTGCTGTGCTGGGTTGTCCTTTCTTCGCCCCCGTTCTGCTCTGTTCTCTGCTGTGCTGGGCTGTCCTTTCTTCGCCCCCGTTCTGCTGCTGTTCTCTGCTGTGCTGGGCTGCCCTTTCTTCGCCCCCGTTCTGCTCTGTTCTCTGCTGTGCTGGGCTGCCCTTTCTTCGCCCCCGTTCTGCTCTGTTCTCTGCTGTGCTGGCTGTCCTTTCTTCGCCCCATTCTCCTCTGTTCTCCTCCGCTCCACCGTACAACACGGGACTGACTGTGCTAGACATTTTTTGCTACTATACAGTGATGTATTCGACTACATTGTTTGTGCTCAGCTGGACTGTAATATACTCCGTAGTAGTATACTGACTGTGCTGTTTTGTACTATACTACACGCACGCAACACACACACACACACACACACACACACACACACACACACACACACACACATGCACTCTCTCTCTCTTTCTCTCTCTCTCTCCTCTCTCTCTCTCTCTCTCTCTCTCTCTCTCTCTCTCTGACAGGCGGGGAGAGTGAGAGAGCGAAAGAGAGAGAGAGAGAAATCGTGCGAATGTGTTTTCTGCCTGCGTGTGTGCATGTGTGTTTATACACGTGTGTGTGTGTGTGTGTTTGTGTATCTGTTTGTCTGTCTGTTTGTTTGCTTGTGTGTGTGTATATATGTGCATTTGTCTATATGGGTGTGTGTGTGTGTGCGCGCGTGCGCGTGTGTGTGTGTGTTGGGTCAGGTCAGTTGCCATGACAGCAGCCCTAAGCAATGTGCGTGGACTACTGACCCCCACTTCCATGGCTTCGACCGACAGTCAGTGTCTGTTTGTTGGCGTGTTTACTCACACCATTTGACCCATTTTCTCTGTCTGTCACTGTTTCCTCGTCCGTATCTTATTGTGTGTATCTGTGGTATCCGTCTGTCAGTCTACACCTCTCTGTATGTCAAAGCGTCTATGTCTGTTTCTCCCTCCCTTCTCCCCAGTCTCTTACTGTCTCTGTCTCGTCTGTCTGTCCTCTCTCTCTCTCTCTCTCTCTCCTCTCTCTCTCTCTCTCTCTCCTCTCTCTCTCTCTCTCTCTCTCGTTCGCTCGCTCGCTCTCGTTCCCCTTTCTTTGCCAGATTGCTTTTCAGTGTTGTTGCGTCCAAGATAATCAGTACGGAAGCAATATCCACACAACTGCCTTAGAAACGATGGGAAAGCAAAACACACGCACATACACACACACACACACACACACACACACACACACACACACACACACACACACACACACACACTCACCACTCACTCACTCACTCACTCACTCACTCAATCACATCAATCACATCAATCAATCAATCAATCACACACACACACACACCACACACACACACACACACACACACACACACATGCGCGCGCAGGCGTACACGCACGCGCACGCGCACGCGCGCACACACACACAACACACACACACACACACACACACACACCAAACGTGTGTGTGTGTGTGTGTGTGTGTGTGTGTGTGTGTGTGTCCATACCCGTGTCACGTTTGAGTCAGTCTTCATGTTGATGACCATCTATGTTCATCCTTCTTCCAGATCTTTCCATCTGTACGGCACAGGAGACTACACGGTGTACGAAAACCCCATGGACAACTTTGAGGTGTGTCTTATCGTCCCAATCGTTGCTCATCTCTCTCTCTCCCTCTCTTTCTTTGTCTCTTTCTCCCTCCCTCCATCTCTCTCTCTCTCTCTCTCTCTCTCTCTCTCTCTCTCTCTCCTCTCTCTCTCTCTCTCTCTCTCTCTCTCTCTCTCTCGCCACACTGGAGCAATAAACTACCCCAGAATAAAAACGTGAGGAGGCAGCCTGCCGTTACACCGTCTACCGCCGTTTTCAGTGTCAATGTCTTCACGCGCATGGCGACGCTAATTTCTACTCTCTTGGCCATAAATGAGAGAAATACTGACAGAAAGCACCCACATCTTGCCCTAAACTCGAGTTGTGATGAAGGCATGATGCTTCATAAAGGTACTTGCCACACACACAGTCGAGACACTTTCCAGATCCGGTGCAATTAACAAGCAAACACAGAGCTAATTAATATACGTGTCGCACTCCTGAATGCTGCTCACACACACCCCTATTCTCATCTCTTGAAATTATTACAAAGTGTATTACGAATGATGTCATTGATTCTAAATGCCAGATTGGACAATTGTTTGTATATACACCCCTTCATGAGGGGCAATGGCCTAAACATGATTAAACTTTCCGTATCCGTATCCGTATCCTCTCTCTCTCTCTCTCTCTCTCTCTCCTCTCTCTCTCTCTCTCTCTCTCTCTGTGTTCTTTTTCTCTCTGTCTTTTGTGTGCCTTTCTTCATTTATGTATGTATTCTATTTTCTCTTTTTTTTTTTCGTTATTTTTACAATCTCTGTTTATTTCTGTCTTTCTTCTTTATTTTTTCCTTTGTCTATTTTGCTTCACATTCTTTCTTTCTTTCTCTCTCTCTCTCTGTCTCTCTCTCTCTCTCTCTCTCTCTCTCTCTCTCTCTCTCTCTCTCTCTTCTTCTTCTTCTTTCTGAATTTGTTCAACGATGTGGAGTTTTTTATGCATTTCTTGCCTTTTTTCCCCCTTGCCTTCTTTCATTCTGTCCACACATTTTTTTTTGCCTCGTTCTTTCTTTTTCTCGTTCTGTCTTTCTTGTCTTTCTTCTATTTTTATCTCATTCTTTTTTTCCCTTTTTTTCTATTTTTCGTTCATTGTCTTTTGTCTTTCTTCACTGGTGTAGCCATGATTTATTGATGGCTTTTTTCCTCTACATTTCTTATTTTCTTCCTTCATTTTTTTTTTAATCTCTCATACATTCCTTGTTTTGTTCTGTTTCTTACTTTCTCCTTCTCTTTCTTTAGTTCTTTCTCTTATTCGTTTTTCTGTTTCAGTTCAAATATTCTTCTACTTCTTCTCCTTCTTTCCGAACTCCTCTTCCTCTTCCTCCTCCTCCTCCTCCTCCTCTTCTTTTTCTTCTTCTGCTTCTTCTTCTTCTTCTCCATCAATCCCACACATACTCATTAAGATGCCGCACCCGATAACACTTCACCAGTCTCCCACAGCTCTGCCAGTTTTTTTTTTTTTTTTTTACCAAAGCCTGGGTCACTGCAAATGGCTTTCAAGTCCATGTTTGCACTGTTGCCTGTCCAACTATTTCTGATGCGTATTGATGTGTTACTTCAATGACATGTTCCCTCCGTTGTACAGGTACAGGCACGAGCGGTGGCGTGCGCGGGTCAAACGTCCTGTCAGTGTGGCGTCGCCATCCGTGAACACAATGACGTCATTCGCATCAGCAACTGTGGTCTCGGGTCCCTCGCCCCCAAGATGGAGGTCAACCATCAACCGTTGAGAGCTGGCACCGTGATACGGAGATCGTTTGACGGCATGAATATTTTGGGTGTGTGTGTGTGTGTGTGTGTGTGGTGTGTGTGTGTGTGTGTGTGTGTGTGTGTATGTGTGTGTTTGTGTGTGTATGTGTTTTGTGTGTGTGTGTGTGTGTGTGTGTGTGTGTGGGGGGGGGGGGGGGGGATAGGGAGGAATAGTAAGTAAAAATCCCGCTTCTCTCTCAGTTTAATGTTTACTAATTCGGGTGTAGTTGATTTCAGGGCTTTGTCTATATGCACATATGTATACATGTGTGTGTGTGTGAGTGGTGTGTGCGTGTGTGTGTGTGTGTGTGTGTGTGTGTGTGTGTGTCGGGGAGTTTTCTTTGTCTCTGTGTGTGTCTTACTTACTTACTTAGGCCCATTGCTCTTCCCAGAGCATAGGCCATCAACAACTGCCCGCCAACGACCACGGTCCTGGGCAATCTTTTCTAATTCGCCCCAGCTGTCACCCATCTGCCTGGTGTCCGCTTCCAGGTCCCGCCTGCAGGTGTTTCTTGGTCTTCCTCGCCTCTGTGTGTGTCTGTGTATCTGTAAATGTGTGGAATAATACCTCATGAACGTGGGTTCCTTTGTCATCAAAGGATTGATTGTATATCTAATCTCCAGCAGTTACCTCCTCCTGGTATGGTGCCAGTCGGATGAACTGAAATGAATCTTCTTTTCCCTCACCAGTTGGATTCAAATAAAGGTGCTCTTCATCATTCGGAATACCACCGAATTTCCTCCTCTCCCCTACTTTGAATTTAAACTGAAACCTTTACGCTTTCCAACTTGGATTTCGTGAATACCTTCATTCTCTCTTTTCTGTCCTAGTGTAAATACCTGTCAGGTGTAATTCAGGTTGTCTTCTCTTCTCCAGTTTGATTTAAGGACAGCCTCTCAATGTGAACGGGCTCAGTGTACAAGGCAGGGGCTAAGCCCAAACTTTTCTTTCTTTCTTTCACGTTCCGGGCCATGCTGGATCCTCAGTCCTGTTAGTAAGGCGAAGTCAGCAGTCCGCCGCAGCGACCCCGCCGGTTCCCACGGTTTCTCCAGGACCTCAACCGGACTGGGCCACGTCTGGCGTCTCAAGGCTTCAAAGCAGGGGCAGGACTGTCCTGTGTCGCTTCTCCAGTCGCTCTACTTGGGCCCCTTTGAGGTCGGGGGGGTGGGGGCGCTGTTGCCGCCTGGAGAACCACGGGACGAGCACCATACCGTCGAATATCAGTCTGCATGGCTATACTGGGTGAGATGCGTTGTGTCTGGTCTTCTCCTGTGCTTGTGACTCTGCAGAAGGTCTGCCTGCTGGCCTCAGTCGACACATTCCGACTTCAGAGCAGCTCATGGTTGTCGGGTTACCCCTTTAATACCGGGCTATCGAGCACCAGATAGTGCGGGTTTGGACTTGTTTTCCTTCTCTTAGGCTATGTTGGTTCGCGGCATCTTCTTCTGTATTTTCCAGTGCACCTCCTAAGCACAAGGCCTGAGGGATCCCCAGTCCATCAATCAGACGATGCGCCTGTACACTGTATAGCCCCGGCGCGAGGAAAAAACAAACAAACCAAACTGAGTGCGTACACCAGCCGCCGTGGCGAAGTGGTTAGCGTCGCGGACTCCGGCTGAGAGGTCGCAAGTTCCATTCCCATCAGAGTCATGTGGGATTTTTCTGCCCCGACTGGCTCCTACCCAGACTTGAGTTTGCAACGGGCTCAGTAGAGAATACTGGGACCACACAGTTTGAGTTTAATTCACTAAATGGATGCGTCTCTGAGAGTGTTGCTCACATTTCCCGATCAACACTGCAGGTGTCTGTATCTCTCGGTCCTGGCTGACGCCGGGATATTTATTATGAAAGTAAGCGTGGGTACACAGGCCTGTCATGCAGTAGTCTCAGACCGGACTGGAAATCCGTAGCATCATCTTCATCATCCTCATTCTCATCGATCAGCATTTAAAACACACACAAAAGACAACACAGAAAAGAGTGTGTACTCTTCTCCGCTGCAGGTCCAGATGCCCTCAGGGCGGTCGGTAAAGGTGGACGTCCAACGGGGGTGGCACGCTACCACCCTCACCGTCCCAGCCTCTGACGCCAGTCAAGGGGGGAGGGGGCTATGCGGCTCGCTTGTCGGAGGGATGAGCCAGCAGTTTGTGCACCGGGACGGCCACGTGGACACAAACCCCTGTTCTTCTTCATCGACACGTCACTCCCGCTCCACCACTTGCATCCCCGTCAAGTTCTACGAGTCGTGGAAGTAAGTGTGTGTGTGTGTGTGTGTGTGTGTGTGTGTGTGTGTGTGTGTGTGTGTGCGCGCGCGTATGTGTATGAGTGTGTGAGTGAGAGAGAAAGAGAGTGAGAGTGTTTTGTGTGTGTGTGTGTGTGTGTGTGTGTGTGTGTGTGTGTGTGTGTGCGTAGTTGTGTGTGTGTGTGTGTGTGCGCGCGCAGTTGTGTGTGTGAGAGAGAGACAGACAGACAGAGACAGAGACAGATGCACAGAGAGAGATGAAAGCTGATGTGCTTGAGAAAGAGAGGAAGAGACAGACAGACAGGGAGAGAGAGAGAAGATAAAAGCTGGTGCACGTGAAAGAGAGAGGAAGAGACAGACAGACAGACAGAGAGCTGGTATGCGTGAGAGAAAGGTGAAGAAAAAGAGAGACGGAGAGAGAGAGAGAGAGAGAGGAGGGAAGAGTTTGATCGGCAGACTGATCTTAGCATCCGAAGATGAATATTTTACGGCGAGATCTAGTCTTACAGTCTGTCCTTGTCAAACACATATCATCACACTCCGTATCTTAGATACAGACTGATCAACGTAAACGATGACTGAGCCACTTAACTTCCTCTGGCGTTGCTGTTCAGGAACGACCAGAGCCACAGCCTGTTCTACGACCACCCCACCTCCACCCCGCCCACAACCAGCCAGCCTCAGCCTCACCAATGCCAGTGCGATGCCGGTGCTACGTCCTCCCAGAACCACAACACGTGCTCCCCGCCGGTCACCTCTCCCACCGCTCAGGTTAGACGATGGTCAGGTCACACACCTGGTCAGGGTCCCGCGCGTCCTATCGCGTCTGTTGAATTAGTTACCCCGGGGGCACCACTGAACGTCTGTGGCTCAGCAGTCTCGGCGGTGTCTCCTCCGGCGGGTTGCCTCGAGGTTACCTGACGTAGCTGGCTCCTTTTTTTGTGGATTGCTGAGTACTGACACTGCGACCGGAGGAACCCAACTCC
>CM065741.1:47052030-47059530 GCA_033310375.1 Conus canariensis | reverse complement strand
TCTTGTGAACTACCGTTTCGACAAATGGAGCAGTGATACGCAAAGAGAAAGAGGGAGAGAGAGAGAGAGAGAGAGAGAGAGAGAGAGGAGAGAGAGAGAGAGAGAAAGAGAGAGAGAGAGAGAGAAAGAGAGAGATCCTTCATTCATTCTCACTCTTTCCGTCTTTCCCTGCAATTCATTGGTTTGTTTCTACACTTGTTGGATTTTCTCAAAACAACTGAGAGACAGACAGAGAGGGTGAATAATTCCCCACCCTCGCCCCTTTCTACCCCCCCCCCCCCCCCCTTCAATTAATAGCTACCATTCCTCTTCCTTCTTCCACCCCCTCCGACCATCCCACTCTATTCAGAGCTAAAGAACGTCAGATGAAGCGACGTCAGTGAGTAAATACATGCCCCTCATGCCTTTCTTCAGTGAATACATGCCCCTCATCCCTTTCTTCAGTGAAGACATGCCCCTCGTGCCATTCTTCAGTGAAAACATGCCCCTCATGCCTTTCTTAAGTGAAGATATGCCCATCATGCCTTTCTTCAGTGAAGACATGCCCCTCATGCCTTTCTTCAGTGAAGACTTGCCCCTCATGCCTTTCTTCAGTATATGCATGCCCCTCATGCCTTTCTTCAGTGAAGACATGCCCCTCATGCCTTTCTTCAGTGAAGACATGCTCCTTATGCCTTTCTTCAGTACATACATGCCCCTCATGCCTTCTTCAGTACATGCATGCCCCTCATGCCTTTCTTCAGTAATCATGCCCCATGCCTTTCTTCATAGACATGCCCCGCATGCCTTTCTTCAGTGAGACATGCCCCGCATGCCTTTCTTCAGTGAACATGCCCCGCATGCCTTTCTCATGGAGACATCCGATGCTTCTTCAGGAGACATGCCGCTCATACCTTTCTTCAGTACATGCATGCTTCTCATGCGATTCTTCAGTGAATACATGCCCCGCATGCCTTTCTTCAGTACATACATGCCCCTCAAGCCTTTCCTAAGTTAATGCATGTTCCTTGCTGCCTCTCTCCCTCCCTCGCTTAGTTAAAACATAGTCCTACCGCCAGTCTTAATTCAGCACTGCCCCTCGCCCCTTCTCTACCTAGTCTAGTTCATGCATATCCCTCCCGCCTCTCTAAAGTCGTCACGATTCCTCTGTCACACCTGTATTCCTCTGTCCCTTCTAAGTCAGTTCCTATCCCCCTCTCTCTTTCCCGAAGTCACTATGAATCTCCCTATTCTTCCAGAAGTCAGTACATATCCCTCTGTACCATCTGAAGTCAGGATGTATCCCTCCCTCCCTTTTGAAGCCAGTGCGTATCCCTCCCTCTCTTCTCAAGCCAGTGGATATCCCTTCCTCTCTCCTCAAGCCAGTAGATATACCTCCCTCTCTCCACAAGCCAGTGCATATCTCTCCCTCTCTCCTGAAGCCAGTAATATCCCTCCCTCTCTCCTGAAGCCAGTAACATCCCTCCCTCTCTTTTGAAGCCAGTAAAATCCCTCCCTCTCTTTTGAAGCCAGTAGCATCCCTTCCTCTCTTTTGAAGCTAGTGCATATCCCTTCCTCTCTTTTGAAGCTAGTGCATATCCCTCCCTCTCTTCTGAAGCCAGTCCATGTCCCTCCCTCTCTTCTGAAGCCAGTCCATGTCCCTCCTTCTCTTCTGAAGCCAGTGCATATCCCTCTCTCCTGATGCAGTGGATATCCCTCCCTGTCCTCAAGCCAATGCATATCCCTCCCTCTCTCCTCAAGCCAGTGGATATCCCTCCCTCTCTTCTGGAGCCAGTGCATATCCCTCCCTCTCTTCTGAAGCCATTGCATATCCCTCCCTCTCTCCTGAAGCCAGTGCATATCTCTTCCTCTCTCCTCAAGCCAGTGCATATCCCTCCCTCTCTCCTGAAACCAGTGCATATCTCTTCCTCTCTCCTCAAGCCAGTAACATCCCTCCCTCTCTTCTGAAGCCAGTAACATCCCTCCCTCTCTTCTGAAGCCAGTGCATATCTCTCCCTCTCATCTGAAGCCAGTGCATATCCCTCCCTCTCTCCTGAAGCCAGTGCATATCCCTCCCCCTCTCCTCAAGCCAGTGCATATCCCTCCCTCTCTCCTCAAGCCAGTGCATATCCCTCCCTCTCTCCTGAAGTTAAAACCTTTCTCTCCCTCTCTCCTTTAGTCAGCACATATTCACCCCTCTCTTCTTAAGTCACGTTAAATTTCTCATTCCTTCCTGAAGTGACGATACAAAATTTGACATTTACGAACAAAAAAATGCAGTGTGGTATTTGCTTTGTGTTTTCTTTATTCTAAATACCCTCCTTAATTTAGTCCTTGTCTTCCTCCCTCCCTTCCCCCCACCCCCCTACGCTACCTCCCACAGCTTCCCCCTCAGGTTGGCAAGCCAGCTGGCCGACAGCCGGGGGCATCACGTGGGCTCAAGCCAACGACCACTGTCAGCGGGAACTGGGGGGATCCCAGCTGTTCCCTTACTGTCGTCACATGAAGGCCATCTTGGATTTCAGTCTGGACAGCTGTGTGCTGGACATCTTGGTCAGTCGTTGTCTCCCTTTTCTTATTTTCCTTTCTTTTCTTCCATCTTTCGTTCATCACCCTCCCCCCCTCCCCCCACCCTACCTGGATATCCTGGTTAGTGGTTATCTCCCCTATCAGATATTCCTTTCTATTTTCTTCCTTCTTTCGTTGATTTTCTTTCATTCTTTTTTGTTGTTGTTGTTTTGTTTTGTTTTGTTCCCGTTTAAATCGCTTCATTTATTTGTTTTAGTCTTTTATTCATTCTCGTTTTGCTTTCTTCTTTCCTGCCTGCCTCCCTTCTTTCTTTCATTTTGTTTACCTTTCCTTCGTTCAGTCATTCATTAATTTGTTTATTTATTTGTCTTTTCGTTTCAAGGTAAGTGTTTTGTGTGTTTTGTTTCTTGGTTTCAAGCTCCTATTTCCTTCTTTCTATCTTTCTTTCTTTAGTAGTTTCTGCCTTTATCGCTGCATAGAACCTGCCGTCCCTCCTTTCTTCCTTTCTTCATTCATTCATTGATTGCTTCCTTCCTTCCTTCCTTCGTTCCTTCAATCAAGGTAATCGTTTAATGAATCAGTCTAAACTGTTTCTTCTTGATTTAAAGAATACAAAAATGATGATGATGATAGTAACGGTAAGAAAAATTTTTAGATAATAATGATTATGACAGATAGAATAATAATTACAACAATAACAATAATAGATAGATAGAAAACAGTTTAGCATAGTCTAGATTGGGTCAGTGAATCTAAGTGAGGTTTTTCCTTCTGTTCTTCGCTCACTCTGTCCAGTACTCGATGTGCTTCCTTCTTTCCTTCCTTCTTTCCTTCCTTTTTTCCTTCCTTCTTTCCTTCCTTCTTTCCGTTCTTCTTGCATTAAATTTATAAATACATTGCTTTCTTCTTCCCTTTTAATCAGTCAGCCGACGTTGGTTCCGTTTGGACGAGTTGAGAATCGTTCCTTACTTCCTTCATGCTGCATGACTGTCCTTCTTTGCTTCATGAAAGTATGTGAATAACAAGAGAACGAGCGAGGAGATGGCCGAGGGAGTGAAAGTACGTGAACATCCAGGCTCACATGACCTATCTAAACTGAAATAAATCGAGGTCACCGGCATCAGCAAATTCACGGGAACTGTCGTTGGAAGGACATCCTTCCGGGGGAAGAGCTACCTCACGCTGGTTCCGCGACTAGGCAATGATTGTCATCAGCTGGGGGCTCAGTAGATTGTGTCGTGCGTTATGTTGGATCAGAACAGGCACCACTGAACACACCCGAAGTGACTCGGCAGCAGTGCAGTGTCTCCTCTGGTGGGTTGCCTCATGAGGTTTTGACGTTGACTGCTGCCAGTGGATTTCCGATGCCCAGGCCGTAGCTGCGAGCGGGTAGATGCAATGCCACTGAAATAGTGCGGCAGATGAGACGAAAAAGAAAATGAGGCAGGTCAGCTACGATAACCACCTCCCTGAACAACCAACCAACTGCCCAGTCCATTCACTGACCGAACAAGGAAAGGTGGACAAAGGAAAGGACAGAACCAAGGACCCACACTTACACTGAACTCGAACTGGACTGACTAACTGAGTAACTAGAATAAATGAATGAAGGTAGGAGGGAAGAAAGGAAAGAATGAAGGAGGGAAGTGAGAAAATAAATAAAGAAGGATGAAGGGAGAAAAGAAGGGAGAAGGGAAAAGAAGGAAGACCGAAAGGAAGGGGGAAGAAAGAAAGAGAGGGAGGAAGGAGGGAAGGGAGGAAAAAAAAAGGAAGGAAGGGCAGAAGAAGGAGGGGAAAAAAGGAACGAAGGAAGTACCGACGGCAGGAAGGAAGGGAGCGAGGAAATAAGGAAGTAGGGAAAGAAGTAAAGAAAGAAAGGGAGGAAGTAACAAAGGAAGGAAGAAAGGAACGAACGAACGAAAGAAAGAAAGAAGAAAGGGAGGAAAGAACGAAAAAAGGAATGGAGCAAGGAAGGTACGAACGAAAGAAAGAACGAAGGAACGAAAGAAGGAAGGAAGGAAGGAACGAAAGAAAGAAAGAAGGAAGGGAGGAGGGAAAGATCCAGAAAGAAGGAAGGAAGGAAGGAACGAAGAAAGAAAGAAGGAAGGGAGGAAGGAAAGATCCAGAAAGAAGGAACGAAAGAAAGAAAGAAGGAAGGGAGGAAGGAAAGATCCAGAAGGAAGGAACGAAAGAAAGAAAGAAGGAAGGGAGGGAGGGAAAGATCCAGAAAGAGGAAGGAACGAAAGAAAGAAAGAAGGAAGGAAGGAGGAGGAAGACCAAAAAGGAAGAAGAAAGAAGAAGGAAGGAGAGGAAAGATCCAGAAGAGGAAGAAGAAAGAAAGAAGGAAGGGAGGAGGAAAGATCCAGAAAAGAAGGAACGAAAGAAAGAAAGAAGGAAGGGAGGAGGGAAAGATCCAGAAAGGAAGAAGAAGAAGGAAGAAAGAAAGAAGAGGAAAGAAAGAAAGAGAAAAGAAAGGAAGGGGAGGAGGGAAAGATCCAGAAAGAAGGAAGGAAGGAAGAAGAAGGAACGAAAGAAAGAAAGAAGGAAGGGAGGAGGGAAAGAAATCCGAGAAAGAAGGAACGAAAGAAAGAAGAAAGAAGGAAGGGAGGAGGGAAAGATCCAGAAAGAAGGAAACGAAAGAAAGAAAGAAGGAAGGGAGGAGGGAAAGATCCAGAAAGAAGGAACGAAAGAAAGAAAGAAGGAAGGGAGGAGGGAAAGATCCAGAAGAAGAAAGAGGAAGGAAGGAAGAAGAACGAAGGAAGAAAGAAAGAAAGAAGGAAGGGAGGAGGGAAAGATCCAGAAAGAAGGAACGAAAGAAAGAAAGAAGGAAGGGAGGAGGGAAAGATCCAGAAAGAAGGAAGGAAAGAAAGAAAGAAGGAAGGGAGGAGGGAAAGATCCAGAAAGAAGGAAGGAAAGAAAGAAAGAAGGAAGGGAGGAGGGAAAGATCCAGAAAGAAGGAAGGAAAGAAAGAAAGAAGGAAGGGAGGAGGGAAAGATCCAGAAAGAAGGAAGGAAAGAAAGAAAGAAGGAAGGGAGGAGGGAAAGATCCAGAAAGAAGGAAGGAAAGAAAGAAAGAAGGAAGGGAGGAGGAGAAAGATCCAGAAAAGAAGGAAGGAAAGAAAGAAAGAAGGAAGGGAGGAGGGAAAGATCAGAAAGAAGGAAGGAAAGAAAGAAAGAAGGAAGGGAGGAGGGAAAGATCCAGAAAGAAGGAAGGAAAGAAAGAAAGAAGGAAGGGAGGAGGGAAAGATCAGAAGGAAGGAACGAAAGAAAGAAAGAAGGAAGGGAGGAGGGAAAGATCCAGAAAGAAGGAAGGAAGAAGAAAGAAGGAAAGAAAGAAGAAGGAAGGAGGAGAAGACCAGAAAAGAAGGAAGGAAGAAAGAAAGAAGGAAGAAAGAAAGAAGGAAGGGAGGAGGGAAAGATCCAGAAAGAAGGAAGGAAAGAAAGAAAGAAGGAAGGGAGGAGGAAAGATCCAGAAGAAGGAACGAAAGAAGAAAGAAGGAAGGGAGGGAAAGATCCAGAAAGAAGGAAGGAAAGAAGAAAGAAGGAAGGGAGGAGGGAAAGATCCAGAAGAAGGAACGAAAGAAAGAAGAAGGAAGGGAGGAGGGAAGATCCAGAAAGAAGGAAGAAAGAAGAAAGAAGGAAGGAGGAGGGAAAGATCCAGAAGAAGGAACGAAAGAAGAAAGAAGGAAGGGAGGAGGAAAGATCCAGAAAGAAGGAACGAAAGAAGAAAGAAGGAAGGGAGGAGGGAAAGATCCAGAAAGAAGGAACGAAAGAAGAAAGAAGGAAGGGAGGAGGGAAAGATCAGAAAGAAGGAAGAAAGAAAAAGAAAGAAGGAAGGGAGGAGGGAAAGATCCAGAAGAAGGAACGAAAGAAAGAAAGAAGGAAGGGAGGAGGGAAAGATCCAAGAAGGAAGAAGGAAGAAGAAGGAAGGAGGAGAAAGATAGAAGAAGGAGAAAGAAGAAGAGGAAGGAGAGGGAAAGATCAGAAGAAGGAACGAAAGAAAGAAAGAAGGAAGGGAGGAGGGAAAGATCCAGAAAGAAGGAAGGAAAGAAAGAAAGAAGGAAGGAGGAGGGAAAGATCCAGAAAGAAGGAGAAAGAAGAAAGAGGAAGGGAGGAGGAAAGATCGAAAGAAGGAAGAAAGAAGAAAGAGAAGGGAGGGAAAGATCAGAAAGAAGGAAGGAAAGAAAGAAAGAAGGAAGGGAGGAGGAAGATCCAGAAAGAAGGAAGGAAAGAAAGAAAGAAGGAAGGGAGGAGGGAAAGATCAGAAAGAAGAAGGAAGGAAAGAAAGAAGGAAGGGAGGAGGAAAGATCCAGAAAGAAGGAAGGAAAGAAAGACAGAAGGAAGGAGGAGGGAAAGATCCAGAAGAAGAAGGAAGGAGAACGAAGAACGAAAGGAAAAGAAAGAAGGAAGGGAGGAAGGAAAGATCAAGAAGAAGGAACGAAAGAAAAGGAAGAGGAGAACGAAAGAAAGAAAAAAGAAGGGAGGAACGAAAGAAAGAAAGAAGGAAGGATGAGAGAAGAGAGGGAATAAGATCCAGAAAGAAAGAAATTAAGGAAAAGGAAAGACGAATAGCGAAGAAAGAGAAGAAGGAAGAGAAGAAATGAAAGAAAGAAGGGATGTGAACGAAAGAAAAGGAATGAAGACAGAGGGAACGAAGAAAGAAGAAGGAAGGGAGGAACGAAAGAAAGAGAAGGAGGAGGGAACGATCCAGAAAGAAAGAAATTAAGGAACGAAGGAAAGAACGAATGAGGGAACGAAAGAAAGAAGGAAGGAACGAAAGAAAGAAAGAAAGAAGGAGGGAAAAAGAAGGAAGGGACGAAAGAAAGAAGAAGGAAGGGACGAAAGAAAGAAAGAAGGAAGGGAGGAACGAAAGAAAGAAAGAAGGAAGGAGGGAACGAAAGAAAGAAAGAAGGAAGGAAGGGACGAAAGAAAGAAGGAAGGGAGGAAGGAAAGATCCAGAAAGAAAGAATTAAGGAACGAAGGAAAGAACGAA
>CM065741.1:47002030-47047030 GCA_033310375.1 Conus canariensis | reverse complement strand
CCGTTCCTCTCCCTTTTCCACCTCTGTTAACCCCCCTGCCTGAATTTCATCTACCCTCACCTTCCCCACCCATCCTCCCATCTCACCGCTTCACTTTCTCCTAACTCGATCTATACATCTGTGTGTGTGTGTGTGTGTGTGTGTGTGTGTGTGTGTGTGTGTGTGTGTGTCTGCGCGCGTATGTATACATGGGTGTGTGTGTGTGTGTGTGTGTGTGTGTGTGTGTGTGTGTGTGTGTGACAATTTTACTACAGACGAGTAAGGTTGTTATCACACAACTTAACAAACCCGGAGTTTGCGCATTTAAACTTACGTGTAAAGAGGTGTGGTCTTAAAGGGCAGGAAGGACACAGCTTTTCTTTAAAGTTTCCCTCTGATGTGAAATTGACACATGCCCCATCACGAAGTTTACGGTGACTTAGTCGATCATGAACAGCTAAAGACACTTTTTCCTTGAGTTGTCTACTTCTTTTTTTTTTTACATACACGTTTTGTGCACAGATTTGTTCCAGTAATTTGCCATTAGCTTATTTTGGAATTCCATCACTTTCAACCCCAGCTCTCTTTTCCTCCCCGTCACTCTCTTTCCTTTGCTCACCGATCCTCTTCACACACACGCACGCGTGCACACACGCACACATGCGTGCATTCACGCACACACATGCGCGGTACGATAGATGAAATTTTATCTGATTTCAGTCCTCGATCGAGCTGCTATCGTTACATCATCGACTTTCTTCTTCTTCTTCGTCGTCTTCTTCTTCTTCTTCTTCTTCTTCTTCTTCTTCTTCTTCTTCTTCTTCTTTCTTGTTTCGAATCTTTTTTCTCATTTTCATCCTCTCACTCGTAAATCTTCTCCTTCCTTCCTTGTCATCTAGTTCGACGCTTCCCCCCGCCTCCTCTTCCTCTCCCTCCTCCTCTCTTGATTTCCTTTTCCTTAAGGTAGACCTGTCTTTTATCATAATTTCATAACTAAGCATCTTTTCCAAGTGGCAAAGTGCCGTTACCGTTGTTGTTTCGTCCTTCGATTTCGGAGATGACCATGACTTCAATCTCAGATGGAAGATCGTTGAGTGTGGGTCAGCAGGTGGCTGGTGAGGCCGATCTGGGCCCGGAACGAACGCCCACATGTGGGACACATGTGGGCGGGTGCTACAGTGGAGGTGGAGGTAGCTCTGGCCTTGCGCGCGGCTCGCTTTCTCTCAGCTTCTGCTGTGCGTCTCTTCTCTGATGTACATGCACCCTTTGTGATGCTGCTTCGCCAGGCTGAGCGGTCCAGGGCAAGCGACTCCCAGGTGTTGAGGCTGATGTTCAGGCCTTTGAAGGACCTTTCGAGGCAGTCCTGGAAACGTTTCTGCTGCCCCCCAACTTTGCGCTTGCCCTGACTCAGTTCTCCGTACAGCAGTTGTTTCGGCAGTCGACTATCTGGCATTCAGACGATGTGGCCAGCCCATCTGGCTCGGGATTTCTGAAGGAGAGTGTAGATGCTGGGGATGCTGGCCCTTTCCAAGACTTCAGTGTCGGGACTTTGTCCTGCCACTTGATGTGTAGGAGTCTGCGGAGATAGCCGAGGTGAAAATGGTTAAGCTGTTTGGCGTGTCTGCTGTAGACAGTCCAGGTCTCACTGGCATAGAGGAGAGTGGCTAGTACCACTGCATGGTAGACCTTCAGCTTGGTGGTAAGGCTTAGTCCTCTCCGCTCCCTGACATTTTCACGGAGTCTCCCAAACACAGAGCTGGCTTTGGCAATCCTGTTCCTGACCTCTGCGTCAATGTTCACAGCTCGTGAGAGTGTGCTGCCCAGATAGGTGAAGTTGTCAACTGCCTGTAAGTTCTGTCCCTTTACCGTGATGTGTGTTCCTGGTAGGGTTTACCTGGCGCAGGCTGATACATCACTTCGGTCTTTGGGGCTGATGGTGAGACCGAAGTTGTTGCAGGCTCGTGAGAGGCAGTCCATTTCGTGCTGCATCATCTGCTCTGTACTGACATTGAGGGCGCAGTCATCAGCAAACAAGAAGTCCCTGATGACGGTCTCTTTCACCTTTGTAACAGCCTGCAGTCGCCTGAGGTTGAACAGCCCACCGTCAGTTCTGTATTTGACGTGTATACTACCCTGGCAGTCACGGAAGGCATCAGTCAGCATGGCGGATAAGACCATAATTTCATAACTTAGCATCTTTTCCAAGTGGCAAAGTGCCGTTACCGTAATGCTCTAACGATGCAATTTTCTTTGTGTCCGGGTTTCTATTGATAATTCAACGATAGCTCATTTGATTGTTTTCTTTCCTGAACTTGAGAGGGCGAAGGATCGGTAACTTAGACTCGTTTCCATCTGCTAAATAGTTGTACAAAACATTAAGATACAGCACACGAATGCAAACAAACGTGGTAAACTTGAATACAATGATGAATTTCTTAACGTAAATCGCCGCAGGCTCACTATTGTCTCATCGACGACGCGTGTTACCAAGACGGTGACGTCAAAGCCGATGACGCAACAAAGAGGTGTACGTCAACAGTGAGTACCAGTCATTGGAGTCCCACGGAGTTGTCTCCGCACACAACGGGTAAGATGACGAATGCATATGTTGCCTCTGTGTGTGTGTGTGTGTGTGTGTGTGTGTGTGTGTGTGTGTGACAGACACGGAGAGAAAGAGTATATGTGCATGTGTTGTTCGTGAAGTCAAAGGTGATGGTATGGGAGGGAGGCGAATGAAAGGGGGGGGGGGGGGGGATCAAAGGAGGTAATGTAAGTAATGTTGTTTATAGCCCAGCCGACTGCAAAGGACCACATCGGTGGGTCGAAGGAGGAAGACGGGACAAGAGCAATACCGATAGCAGCAACTACTATTATTTTTTCCTCGTCGTCTTCGTCATCGTGATGCACGATCATCATCAGCGCAGGTGATACGACAGATGGGGGCCGGGGATAAACATCCCAGAAGAGTGGGTGTGGGTGGGAAGGGGGGGGGGGGGGTGAGGGGGGTGCAGGGTAGGAGACCATTCTTACACCTCCATGGTGCCACCAGCTTAACAACTTGTGAAGATGGGCAGGGAAAATATCCATTTTATTTTATTGATTGATTGATTGATTTGTTTGTATATTTGTTCATTTATTTGTGCATTTATTTATCTATATGTTTGTGTGTTCATCAATTCGTTTATTTGTTAACTATCTTGTTTTCCCTGCTCATTCCGGCTTTCCCTTATACAACCCCACCACCGGCAGTCCACGGAACGCAATCAGGGTCAGGTCATCATGAGGCAACCCACCAGAGGAGACACTGCACTGCTGCTGAGTCAGTTTGATGATGTGGAGTGGCATCTGTTCTGAAGAAAAAAAAAACAAGAAACGATGTGCTGAGATACACGCTCACGGCAACACTTCAATCACAGAGCCAACGTCAGTGAGCGTCTTCCCTTCAGAGGGTCCCTCAATCATATCGGTTCAACCACAGACAGTCCTCCCCCATAGCCTCGCCGGTAACGACTTCCACGCGCACCCGTCACGTGCCAGAAAAAAATGGCGTTGGTTGTGTTGGGCGGGCAGCGAGAATCGAACCTGCAAACCAGGTGAACCAGCACCTAGCTACCTTGGAGCCCTCAGTTCCTCAGCGTCTTCCAGGTCCGGACAACGGATACAGTGTAGGCCCAAAACGCTATAATCATGTTCTCTGTTACACTCAAAGCTGCACCTGGCTTTTCTCTGAAGATCATCCTGTACCAAAACACATTTATCGCACAGTCCAGCCCTTGACCCATACCATACCTGACTCTGAGGCAGGTCTCATGTCCGCTCCTTTTTCAATGCGAGCACGATCCACATGCCCCTTCGTTTTCCTGTCGTCTGCATAGCTTTTCACTCCAAAGTCCTAGTGCCCTACCAATGGCGTAGAAACACAAGAAGTCCACAAGTCATGCATCATTCTGCTATTTTTGCTGACCTGTGGCATTGAACTAATTTACTGACCCTAAATTCTAGGATAAAATCATCTTTTTCACATTAAAAAAGGTGTATTTTTTTCACAGAGCCAGAGCGATTTTCTTCTGTTCAAACTTGGTTGTTACTACTTGACCTATCATGAAACTCCGAACTCTGACCTTCCAGCGACTTTCGTCCGCTCCCTCTTTGAGGCGGCCTCACGCGGTACAGGACCATCGCCACCCGAGAACGAAGAACGCCGCCTGGTGGCCCTGAAGACAGCGTTCTGGTGGTGGGGGGCATAGAGGCGAAATACACCGACGACCATCATCGGCCGACCAAAAACATCCGGATTTGAATTAAAGTTCACAAGGAACCAGAGCTCTTGAGAGCGACAGACGACGGCATCCTCACGCGGAACTCACCCACTACTGCCAGCGACAACAGTTGCCACAGAAGATGCAGACCTACGTCTGCGAGTGTACTACCCTGTCCATAAGGACCTTCGGCCAGTAGACGTCAGTCTCACCCATCGTCACCTCAGTGTCATGTTACGGCAAGCAGCTCAATAGAATTGGATACTTTACCTCTTCAGCTAAATCGTTTTCACAATGCAACGTTGTCTGTCTTTGAAGATCACTCACAAGGTCTAGGGATTCCGTCTTGCTTGTTCTGCTTCAGCAACGTTCTGTCTGTCATTGAAGATCACTCACAAGGTCTAGGGATTCCGTCTTGCTTGTTCTGCTTCAGCAACGTTCTGTCTGTCATTGAAGATCACTCACAAGGTCTAGGGATTCCGTCTTGCTTGTTCTGCTTCAGCAACGTTCAGTCTGTCATTGAAGATCACTCACAAGGTCTAGGGATTCCGTCTTGCTTGTTCTGCTTCAGCAGCGGGGGGCGGATCAGTTCGTCCAAGTTGGGATGGGGGGGGGGGGGAGGCTGGTTTCTTTTCTTTTCTTTTCTTTCTTTTTTTTTTCCTTTTTCTTTTTTTGAAGGTGTTTGAATCGCTACCAGAAGGAAACGTGACATTGCTATCTCCCCACACACCACCGTCACCTCCCTCACCCATCCCACCCACCCACCCCCATCCTACCCAGGAGCAAGCAGGGAAGGAGGCCCCATCACACACACACACCACACACACACACACACACACACACACACACACACACACACACACACAGAGAGAGACAGATAGATAGATATGAATCGTCAGTGATGGACTTGGGATTTCATAAAAGTAATTTAGAGACAGAGAGAGAGAGTCTTATCATTATGAGCACAGTTTAGGATTTGCATTAATAATTTTAGCCACAAGAAACATCGTAGTGGCTGTTTTAATGTTGTTTGTTTTCTTGTTGTCTTGTTTCTGTAGATGGCGCTGCAACTGTTACTGTTGCTGCTACTGAACTGACCAGTCCATCCCGCACTCCCCCGCACGGCCACGCGGACCTGGGGACCCCCCCTCTCCGGGGCATGGAGGACATGTTGGTCTGCACCGTTCATTTGCTCACCCACGTGCCCGGCGCGCGCTACGAGGTCACGTGGTTGGTGGACGAGGACGAAGTGGCGGGCATGAAGACCGTGCTTTCAGCCAATCAGAGCCACGTTTACATCACGACGCAGGACTTGCCGCAAGGCGGAACGGTTGGTGATCGTTATGGCAGGCCACAAGCCACAATTAGGATTTTGCACTAAACACTATATAATCCGTGTAAGCGTTTTCAGGTCTACCATAAATTTGAGCCAGCATTTAATGTTAAACTGATACTTGATTAAAAGAACAACTCCCCACCAATTATTTCCTTTGTTTTGGGGGTTTTGCACAGATGAAATCACAATCCTCAAATATATGACCTTCCCCTTAGTTGACACACATTTCAGGCCTTTGCACTCACCCGTGACCCTATGTTTGCGCCCAAAATAATCCCATTTCTTTGATTTTAATCTGTCTGTTTGGAACCACCTGGCTTGCACCTTGATGACCATCTGGAAGAAAAATGAGGACTATCAACTTTCAAACGCAAAAAAAAATTCTCAAAACAATCGAATCGCGCCAGTCTAGAAATGCTTCACTCCTTAAGCAAGACCTTGGTGCATTAATTTTTGGTGTGCAGCCTGTTGCAAATTGTCGCTTTGTCTTCTGGAGGCCCGTCATTCCCTTCAGATCATTTATCAGCAGCAGAAGTGGAATGACTTGAAACATCAAACGAAGGAGCAAACAAATTACAAATCATAAACAACGCGTTTGTTTTTTTTTCCCTACTGGCTCTTCTTCAGGTCGGACAGTCTTTATAATGATGAAGTGAACTGTCACTTATCTCTTCCGATCTTGGAGCAGACTTTTTCTTTCTTTCAGTGTCCACAATCATCGTGTTGATTATTCTGACACTTTTGTGTGTATGACCATTTTTTTTATCCCGCCATTAAGGCAGCCATACTCCAACTTCGGGAAAGGTGCATGCTATGTGTAACGTGTCATCAGGCCAAACTGGCCTTCTCTTCCGAAAGTTGGTGATGGGATTTTACGTGTGTGCAAGATGTTGTGCGTGCGTTCACACACAGAACCTCGGTTTATAGTCTCATTTGAAGGACTGTATGGGGAATGGAGTCAGAACCAATGTTAACTCCGAGGGGAAAATCCCCCTGTACCGAAACGGCCCGTCGGAGATGCGAACCCGCAACCCCAAGATTACGAGTCCGATGCTATACCAACTGAGCTATTCCGACTTTGGTGTCGGTGAAAGACTAGCATTATGAAAGGGAAAGAGAACAGGGAAGGGGATGGAAGGGAATGGGTATGGATTGAAACGATAATAATCATTTTCGAAGAAGGAGAAAAAATAATGGTGTTATAATCAGATGATGATAATGATGATGATGATGATGATGAGAATGATAATGATAAATGTGGCAGTGGTGAAAGCTGAAGTATGTAAATGTATAATATAAACAATTTTTGTCTTTCACCTACACTACAGTTATCATTGTCTATTATTATTATCATCATTATCTTCTTTTTCTTCATCATCATCATCATCATCATCATCATCACCATCATCAGACGATTTTGATACCATTGTTTTCCTCCTTTTAATCATGATGATGATGATGATGATGATGATGATTAGTATTATCATTGTAATAATTATTATCATTATCGTTTTAATCAGAATGCTCTCCCCTCCATTCTCTTTCCTCTTCTCTTTCCATTCCATCATTGTAGTCTTCAACCACGCCACAATTTGTACCAAGATCGAAGAGTAAATGTTTGTTCGTCCTTTGTTTCCGTTGTTTTAAATGTAGTTTGTCCTGCCTGAAGGAGATCCAGTGGGTCGAAACGCGTAGTGTCTGGTTTGTTTTTTGGTTTTCCCTCGTTTGGCGGCTCAGTAAGTCCATTTTCGCTTCTATGTTTCAGTTCCGCCTGCTTTCACACACTATGAAAACCATTTATCAATGGGACCTGTATGCTAATGAAAAATGGCAGTTTACCATGCCAATTCTTAATCACAAACACGTACGCGCGCGCGCATGCACGTACGCACGCACGCACATACGTACGCACACACACACAGCATATACGCACGCATGTACGCACAAACAAAAATACACACGCACATTCACACACACACACACACACACACACACACACACACACACACACACACACACACGCACGCACGCACGCACGCACGCACGCAAACACACACACACACACACACAAACACACACACACACACACACACACACACTCGTGAATGCATGTACCCATATACATAATCTAGGAATTATTGCATGGATTCACTTTGCTACACACGTGGCGAAAAGGATCGACAGTATAAAAAAAAAGGTAAAATAAGAAAAATCAAGAAAAGAACAGGCATGCAAGTTTTTTTTTCAAAGTATAAGAAAAGGTGAAAAAAAAATTCATAAAGAAAAAGCATATTAGATTTTTATAATAAGAAGAAAAGGTAAATAAAATTGTCATACAGGTATGTAATCAGAAAAATGATAGGTAATGTAACAAAAAGGAAAGGTAAAGTATGAAACAGCAAGAAAGGCAATACCAAAAGGAACATGTACAAAGTAAAGGTCAAAAAAAGGACAAGTAGAATAAAAATGTGATACTTGCTGATTAGCTTCAGTTTCACCAAGGAGGTGTCACTGCGGGCGGACTAGTCCCATATACGCTACACACCACATCCGCTAAGTTTTGAGACCACACTGTGCATGATTTAAAGCTGGCGGATAAAATGAATTAACGACTGAGATGAGAGAATTGAAGAAGAGGATCTGGTGGCTACCACGGCGTAGCAGATGTCTGACTTACGTATCAGCCCAACGCGCTGGTCAGACCTAAAGTGACCAGTCTAACAGTGGTTGTGTCATTATTTTCATTGTATACGCGTGTGGTGAGTGTACACATGTGTGCACTGCTGACTAAACCCCCCCCCCCCCCCCCCCCCCCCCCGACTTTCAAACGGGCCCGTTGCTGCAGTGCCTACCCTGTGGGTTTCAGGCCATGTGCCAGGTGAGGGCACTGTACGAGGGAGGCGACAGCAGTGACCCCCAGCTCAGCAACGCTGTGCCCCTGCACATCACCGACCTCTCCTTGGATGGCTAGAGACAGCAGCGGTGGGGTGCTGTTCGGAGAGAGACAGCAGCGGTGGGGTGCTGTTCGGAGAGCACCTGTGGAAATCCGGCCAGGACCCCAGCGAGGAGGGTGCAAGGAGATGGCACCGCTGACTTGGGAGGGTAGGAGGGAGGTGGCGTCGGGGGAGAATGCAGGGAGGGGAGAAAGGGGGGAGGGGTGGGGGGGTGAAGAGAAATGTTGAATATTTCTTCATAAACTTACAACTAAAGACGATGCTCAGCACACACATTGTTTGACGTAATGAAACTGAATTTCTGGTGGCTAAGTTTTTGTTGTTCTTGTTGTTGTTTTTTAAGAGAGAATAGGTGTGTTGGGGGGAGGGGAGGAGGCAGAAGGGGATGGGGGGAGTGTGTGTAGGCGCGTGGATTAGTGATTGTTGCATTTTCTCACAAATTTTTACTGTTCACATGTGCGTAAGAGGGAGGAAGACATCACTCTTGATTATCTTCACCAGTGAGAATGTATGTGTGTGTGTGTGTGTGTGTGTGTGTGTGTGTGTGTTTGTGTGTGTGTGTGTGTGTGTGTGTGTGTGTGTGTGTGTGTGTGTGTGTGTGCACGCTGGCGTTGATGGTGGCGGCGGCTTTCATAATCATTTTCTCATAGAGTTGTTCATATTCGTGTGTAAATGAGACTTATATACGACTTAACTATATTGAAAATCTGTGTGTGTATATGTGTGTCTATGCGTGCGTGCGTGTGTGTGTGTGTGTGTGTGTGTGTGTGTGTGTGTGTGTGTGTGTGTGTGTTGATATGCATGTCCTTGTCTGCGAATTTATGTGTTTCAATAAACATTCGTAGTTTCCACTCAAAGCGCACCCCGGTTATTCTTTTGTCTCCACTTGATCAATGAGAGAAAAAGTTTGAAATGGATGTGTGTGTGTGTGTGTGTGTGTGTGTGTGTGTGTGTGTGTGTGTGTGTGTGTGTGAAAAGCATGTGAGCACGAATATGTGACTTGTGCATGAGTAATGCAGACCACTTCACAGATACGAACCGGAAGAGACAGCGCTATGACGAACTAACATCCACTCCCGCCATTCAAACCAGTCTTGATTATTTCTAACCCAATGTAACCGTCTTCACCGAATCTTCCTTCAAAAATGACTTATGTTTGCGTCATCCGATCACATCAGTTTTGGTTCTTTACGAAAATCAATGATGTTCTATCAGTGGTCTTGTAGGATTAATAACATCTGTCAATTTTCAGGTTTTCATGCTGCTGCGTGTTCGAATCTCCGTCGGGCCGCTACAGTACAGTATGTTAGTTCTGACTCCATTCCCCGAGAAGTTATTCGAGCATGGACGTATGCACAACATCTTGTACACACGCCACATCCCACCACCAGCTTTCGGAAGAGCAGACCAGTTCGGTCGTTGATGTGGATACACACAGCATGCATCCTCTGTGAAACACCGAAGAAACGAGTGACTGACATTCCACCGAATGACACGAGAAATCACTGTTTAGCACCAACAGGCAGTTCTTGATTCGGCTCTACCCAGGTAGGCAGCCTGTTCAGACTGGAATGTAAAGTGCTTAAAACTTGGTTTCTAATTGTGGATAGATGTGGTATGATTATTTCCAAAATACACATGCATGCACATGCATGCACATGCACACATACACATGCATGTACGTGCACACACATGCACGTATGCGCACACACACACGTGCACGCACGCACACACACACACACACACACACACACACACACACACGCACTCACACACACATGCGCGCACTCACACACACACACACACACACACACACACACGCGTGCGCGCGTGCACACACAAGAGCACACTCGCACACACAAACACACACACGCACACACACACACACACACACACACACACATAGGCGCACTCCTGCACTGCACATGTGCATGCAGACATCCGCATTCGCATGCACGTTCATGTCCTGACTCAAACGCGTAGATCTGCATACAACAGGTGAGAGAGACATGGCCAGAATTATGGAGACGGATGGACACAAATACAGAAAGACTGAAAATAAGAGGTGGACAAACACATACAATGCGTGCACTGAACTAACCTCTCTCTCTCTCTCTCTCTCTCTCTCTCTCTCTCTCTCTCTCTCTCTCTCTCTCTCTCTCTGTGGCTCTCTCCGTGTGTCTCTCTCTGTCTCTGTCTCTCGCTGCTTCACTCTCTCTCTCTCTCTCTCTCTCTCTCTCTCTCTCTCTCTCTCTCTCTCTCCTATTCACAAACAAACGCCACCCTGCCTTTCAAGATCCAAGAAAACAAATCCATTAGCATTCTTTATCTGCAGCGCAGCTGCTCCCCTCTATGTTTCTCATCACCCTCTGATGGTGGTCCATTTTCAGTAGCCCGTTTTCTCCAAAGCTGCACAACCCTTGACTCTTCATTCATGTCACAGCACACAACAGGCAAAGTTTAGGTTGTTTTATAACAGCCCTGCCAACCTCAAGAGGCCCTGTCCGAGATTTCACAACACAGGAAAAACAGAGCAGACTTTTACTGTTTTAGGTTGTTTTCTTCCACCCCTGCCAACCTCAAGAGGCCCTGTCAGGGATGTCACAGCATATGGAAAACAGTGAGGAGAGTTTAGGTTGTTTTATTACAGCCCTTCCAACTACAAGATGCCCTGTAAGGGATGTCAGAAGACATAAGGTTGTTTTACAGCCCTTCCAACCGCAAGAGGCCTTGTCAGGGATGTTACAGCACAGGAAAAACCATTGAGCAGAGTTTAGTTTGTTTTATAACAGCCCTGCCCACTTAGAAGGCGTCCTGTCATGGGTGTCACTTGACAGGGAAACCATTGAGATGATTCAGTTTGTTCTAGTATAGGTATGACTATCATAAGAGGTCCTGTCAGGGTTGTCACAACACAGGGGAAAACCAGTGAGAGGATTCAGTTTGTTTTAATACAGCTATGACATGGGGCCCTGTCAGGGATGTCGCAGGACAGAGAAAACCATTGAGAGGATTGAGTTTCTTTTGATATAGGTATGACCAGAGAAAGTGGTAAGCGGAGAACAGTCACTTTGCTGAGTCCTGCTATACATTCTTACTTATGGGTACTGTAGCCAACCCTTCCACGCCACAAGACGGGCAGGGGGGCGGGGAGGGGGGGGGGGTGGGGAGCAGAAGGTGGAATGTGCTCACTACCTTCCAACCACCAAGGAAAATCGCATCTCATGAAGCAGACACACTCAGAAGAAAGAGACAGTAAAGGGACAGTATCAGCTTTATTGACAACACAAACTAGCTTGCAACAGAAAAAACACAAAATGCTGCAATGACAAACTGACAATAATGATGTTGTTTAATTAAGTTTTGACAAGAACATTTAAAGGGACCGCAACAGCAGCATCAAAATCACGGATTATTGGTGCTCCTTTTATCAATGAACTTTTTTTTTTTGGATAATTTTCAATAGTTTCAAACACATTTTAAGATGGAGCCACTATTAAAACTGATCACATAAGTCAAGTCAAAGTCAAAATCACTTTATCAGCTCAAAAACGAGAAAATAATACCAGGTGCAACAGTTCAAATACATGGAACAGGGGACAGTACATGAAAATGTCAATGCAATATCACTCAACTTGCATGTTTTTATATCCCAAAGTCTTTGACAAAATTATGACGTTAGCATTGTAGGTTTAAAAGAATGCTAAACATTTAAGATTAAACAATACAACAAACAGAGTTACAACAAAAATATAGGAAACAAACAAGATATGTAAGACAAATCGCTTTAAGATTTTAAAACTGAGGGCACAGAGCAGGAATCGAAACATGTCAATTTAAACTTCTTTCATATGCACACACTCATGCAGGTGCACACACACACACACACACACACACACACACACACACACACACACACACACACACACACACACACATGCACAGAGAGAGAGAGAGAGTGAGTACTATGTCAGTGAAGGACTTCAATGAGGAAACAATAAAGTACAACGCGTACTCATGAACATCTTCCGTCCTTTTTTATGGGAATGGTTGCAGTTTGGAGCTGCACACCATGTACCGCCTTTATTCTTCACCATCTTTCTCCAACAGGGAATACCCCTCGCCTGGAAGGGGGAGGTGCTGTCAGTGCAAACAGCCTCTCACACAGCACTGTCTCAGCAGCAGAGTGTCCTGTCTTCCCTTTCCATTTTCTCTGGTGTGACTATTACATGAGGTCCTGTCAAGGTTGTCACAGCACAGGGAAAAAACCAGTGAGAGGATTCAGTTTGTTTTAGTACAGCCATAACCATCACATGGGGCCCTGTCAGGGATGTCACTTGACAGGGAAAACCATTGAGAGACTATCATAATAGGTCCTGTCAGGGTTGTCACAACACAGGGAAAAATCAGTGAGAGGATTCCGTTTGTTTTAATTCAGCTATGACCATTGCATGGGGACCTGCCAGGGATGTCACTTGACAGGGAAAACCATTGAGAGAATTCATTCTGTTTTGATATAGGTATGACTATCACAATAGGTCCTGTCAGAGTTGTCAAAGCACAGGGAAAATTCAGTGAGAGGATTCAGTTTGTTTTGATACAGCCATGACATCACATAGGCCCTGTCAGGGATGTCACAGGACAGGGAAACAATTGAAAGGATTCAGTTTGTATTAACATAGGGATGAATATCGCAAGAGGTCCTGTCAGGGTTGCCACAACACAGGTACAAACCAGTCAGAGGAATCAGTTCGTTTTGTTAAAGCCATGACCATCACACGGGGCTCTGTCACAACACAGGTCAAAACCAGTGAGAGGATTATTTTTCATACCACCCTGCTTAATGAGGCCCCATCAAGGATCATAACACAGGAAAGCTAGTGAGGATGGTTTAGGTTGTTTTGTAACAACCCTGCCCACCTCCATGGGCCCCACCAAGGATGTCATAACACAAGGAAAGCTAGTGAGCAGGGTTTAGGTTGTTTTATAACAGCCCTGCCCACCACAAGGGGCCTCATCAAGGATATCACACCACAGGGAAAACCAGTAAGGAGGGCTAAACTGGTCAGCCGTTTAGCAGATTTCAACCATTGGATGGACAGCTAAAATGTACACTGAAGTTAAAAACAAACAAAGAAACAAAAAAGAAATGGAAAAATCTACTGAGAGTTTACCGTAACATGTGTGTATTCATATTTTTCATGATTCTTCACGGTGGGCAGATCTATTGTAAACTGAAAATGACCATTAGGGAAGCATTCCAGACCAAAAATGACGGAACCACTGATGATGAGCAGAGAAGCAAATGTTGACAATTTCAGCTGGAAACAGGGTTGGGTGAAAGCACCCAAGAAAGCAGAGAGGTTAGGCAACCAACTGGGAATGATTGCAACACCAGAAAATATTGGCTGTGTGCTGTGACATCAGTTATGGGGTCAAGGGTTGTGTAGCTTTGGAGAAAACAGGCAACTGAAAATGGACCACCACCAGAGGGCGATGAAAAACAGAGTGGAGCAGTTTATCGCAATCTTAAATTTCCAATCGTCCATTCTCACTTTGATCGTAATTGGAATTATCTCCAAATTCTACCCTGTTCACACACTCGATAGGTAAGATGTGGATCCTGTGATAGATCATCAAGTAAGGAATTCATTTAGATTACAAACAGAGTGCCTTGCCTTTCTAGGGCAAGCACCCTGTACAGGGGAAGTGGTATTGAAACCCTGACAGACCCTCCTCAGCCCTTGGGATGATGCCCGCTGCTTAGAGAATTTTCTTTTTTTTCTTTCCTTTTCTTTGTGTGTTAAATGTGATGGGAAGAATGTAGTACTTTGAACGATGAGAATAGGGGTATGTGAACCCGGAGTATTTTGAACACTAAGAATTGGTGTCCGTGAACCCAGAGTGAATTGTTTGGACGTCGGTGTACCCTAAAGGAAAAACAAATATTGAAGTTTGTGCAGTGAGCGAATCTGACTTGTGTCATAAATCTTAAGTCCATCATATGCCTATGTCCATCCTAAGATGTAACCGATGATGTCATGTATAAGACCCCCAAGAAAAAGGGAGGGCTCCCAGCCCAAGGGAGAGACAAAGACTCGGTGCTTGAGGCCAGAGCTGACAGAGAAACATTCCCCGTCCTTGGTTGGTTCACTGTAGAATATACCCTGAGAATCTATCCAGCTGTATTCCAGGAGTTTGTGTTGTATGTCAGTTGTGTAGGGTAATGTTAGCCACCCACAAACATGACAGAATTGGCGTCGGGGATGCATGAATAGATCTTGTGTTGTCAATGACGGGACTTAATCTCCCTGTGGCAACAAGAAAAAGAGCAGTCTCCATCACCACATGGACAACAGATGAGTCAGCTATCGTTCTTTGTTTGTACAGTCTAATGTTAAATGTGATCTGATTTTAGTTTATTTTTTTGCTGAAGAAGGCCATGAGGTCGAAAACTTTGTGGATGTGGTGTAGCGTATTATGAAATATGGACTAGTCCGCAGGCAGGATGAAACTGAAACTGGAACTGTATGGTTAGAAAAATTATATCTTTTTTAACGAGATCCGCCAATTTCTTTTTTTTCAGGATTCCTTTTTTTTTTTTTTTTTCTCTTTTTTTTTCTCCGACCTACAATCGATTCCGGTTTTTGGAGCTTTCACGAGGGTGGAAAATTGATCTCAAATGGCGCTGGTCTTCAAGTGGCGCCAGAAATCAATAAACAGCAATTTCCGGCCGTCGAAGAGTGATCACGTGATAGCAACGGCTCTTGTGTAGCTTGTGTCTACGGAAGTTGCGAACTGATTGAGGCGAGGTCAGCGATTGATTCGCCTGTTTTTCGTTCTTTTGTCAACAGTCTCTCAAGTCTCTGTTTTTGCCTGGTTTGTGCCTCGACTCTTGACAATGCATCGTTCTTACCAATCAGTCCTCCCGACCCACAACAAGCTACTACAGCAACGATGGGACACGACCTACTACAACGAGCACAGGCGGAAGGTACAGTGACATGAATTTGTCTGGAGGGGGGGGGGGGAGGGGGAGGAACAAAATAGGAAATCTGACAGAGAACCTGAAGTACCGTGTCTTTAGTCTATCAGTGAATACAAGAAAAAGCTACGGAACAGGCAAACGTGTTGAACGTTTTATAAGATAGTTATAACACAAAGTGACATTGGTTTTACCTGGAATCAGAGGGACTGCATTTAGCTAGGATTTTAAAGATCCCATCATTACTACATGATTGGAAAGAAAAGGTCTTGGGTAATACACTGTGAGTTTGACGTTTACTCATCATATTCATGCCTCATTTCATGAAAATATTTCCATTCGTCTGCAAGATTTATGAAGCTGTTAATAATATGTGCCCTTTTCATGCCAGTTGGTCATTCATTTCTTAAAGATGCAATTCTATCACAAAATGAACATTTTCTTCTTTCAGTATGGCTATATTCCATACATAATTTATCAGAACTTTTTCTTGTCGTATCATAACTTGATAATTTGAAGACGTCAGAGTACATGCAAGGCATCACTTTAAAAGCAAGAAGAATTCAAACCTTTGAGATTTTTAAAGATTGTCATATCACTGCTACTACTGCTACTACCAAAGAGGATTTATTCATGCCTCACCTCTGCTGAGCTCAGGGAATTTACAACAGTTTAAGACAAAAAAGGGGGGTGGGTAGAAAAAGAAAAACATCTGTGTTCAAAATGCCTGTTTACATGCACTGAAATCAAATGAACATGCCTACTGACACCAACACATCAATATACCATATCCCACACACACTCACCTCACCACCCTGATCCCCTCTCATTGACATATGAAACAATGACATTCAACACACACACATGAACAGTCATACACACACACACACACACACACACACACACACACACACACATATGCACGCACACACACACACACACACACACACACACACACACACACACACACACACACACACACACATGCGCGCAACACACAGGGTGATAATGTTTCCTTCTTTGTCTGTGGTTCATGTATTTGTCAACACATTTTTGCAAATTAAGTTGGTAGAAAGATGGACTGTGTTCTACTGACAAAGCCATTAAAATTTGGTGCAGATTGAGATCAAAACAAGGATTTAGGACCATTCGACCTCGGCAAAGGTTGGTGTACTCCTGAGTACACTTGTTATTGTTGGTATTGTTGTTTGATTGTTTGTTTTTTCAACATAGCTTGACAATTCTATGGTCTTAGTGACATTTAACATGAGTGATGCAATGACATATTACAGTATCACACAGGAATTGCCTCTGTTTGTGTTTTTCAACATAGGTTGACAATTGTATTGTCCCAGTGACATATAATGTGAGTGATGCAATGACACCTGACGGTATCACAGAGGAATTGCCCCCTCGCTGTGCAGGTGCAGACAGCCGTACCTGTCGTGGACACCAAGGCTCCTGCCACATACATGCATCTCCATTTGAAGCTGAAGAAATTACAGGTGAGTCCATCTTCAATGCTGTCATGGTATTTTCAGAGATTTTGTAGTTGCTATATATAATTAGTTTGCACAAATTTAGCTGCAGCCTGTACCACTTCGAGAGCAGTTTTTAAAGAAAATTAGACACATAAGTAACATTTATCTTTTTTTCTTTTCCTTTTATCTTTTTATTGAAAGAATATCAAGCAAAATACCCTTTAGCTATCTCTAGAGTACAAAATAATCAAAGTTGGCTCATCTTCTCCGGCAAATTCAGCCTTCAGTCTTTCTGATCACTTAGCCGGCAGGGGAGGGGTTAGGGGGAACAGAGGAGGGAGGGGGAGGGGGCAAAGAATGGAGGTAGGGGGAGGTTTAAAACCAGTTGTTATAATCTTGTGAATTTGAAAAAAAAAAAGAATACTGCTAATATGTTGAGCATGCTTTGTTCTTAGTTCTCATATAAATGTTGGTAGGGTTGTGAAGACTGTGGATAAGACAGTGGGTAGTGTGCTCCCTGATCTGAGTATGTATGATCCTAGCCTTTTGGTCTTCTACAGGCACTTGAAGTGCTAACTTTTTTTTTTTTATAAAGAAATACAATTATTTGTGCCTACTGGTAAGACAATCTGTTTCCTAAATTACATACACATTCTCTCTCTCTCTCTCTCTCTCTCTCTCTCTCTCTCTCTCTCTCTCTCTCTCTCTCACACACACACACACACCACACACACACACATACACACACACACTCACACACACTACACACACACACACACACACACACACACACACAACAACATACTTTCAACTCGCTCACACACAAACACACACACACACACACACACACACACACACACACACACACTCACACTCGCTCACACACACACACACACACACACACACACACACACACACACACACACACGCAAAACATAGCATATTCACCAATAAAAGCAACATGAAACATGAAACAGCACCAAAAAAAAAAATTGTTCCAGCTCAAAGCAGATCTTTTTTCGGCATTTTAGGCCAGCTATACAGGAAGTTAACACCCATGTTGTCTGCTCTTGCTGAACAGCTGGAAGAAGAGCGACTGGCCACCATTGAACGCGACAACCGCATCCTCCTGGAGAAGATGTCCTACATCATGAGAACACAGGGCCGCATCGACAACCGCAACAACTATGAATACAAGAGGTGGGGATCCACTCATTGTCACTGATGTCCTGTGGTTGAGAAGGGATTCCCTCGAGTCTGACAGATGAGTTGGCAGGCGGGTCTTCAATGCTTGGTTGGGGTCGTCATGTGAGAGTGAGGTCCCTGTTATTCAATGGAAGCATTTAATGTTAGGTTTTCTTCTGTTTCTTAACACTTTTGTGGATGTGTCTGGTGTTTTCAGCTGACATGTTCCCTCTTCAAGTCTGGCTGTACTTTGAATTTGCAGGATGTTATGTTGGGCCGAGAAGGTCAGTCGATTAAGGGTCAGTGTTTTCAGTCGACATGTTCTGTCTTGAAATCTGGCCAAGGTTTGAAGTGCCATGGCCATTAGGGGTCAGTCGATTAAGTGTTGTCTTCAGTGTTTTCAGTTGACATGTTCTGCCTTGAAATCTGGCCAAGGTTTGAAGTGCCATGGCCGATAGGGGTCAGTCGATTAAGCGTTGTCTTCAGTGTTTTCAGTTGACACGTTCTGTCCTAAACTCTGGCCGAAGTTTGAATTTCCAGGTTCCTTCTTTCTACCTAGACTGGTGGCCTGCCATGGCTGATGAGGTCAGTCGATCCAGGTTTGCCTTCCATTGCCTCCCCATTAGTCGTTAGTCTGCCAGAGCTGAAAGCCTCTCACACTCTGGTTTGTCTGTGAGAATTTGTTTCCCTATAGTCGAAACTAATTGTGGTATGAACAACTTCCATGTTATTGTTTTCTTTATTTAGACCTCTTCCCATAAAAGAAAATCAGCTGTAATTTTCTAAATCTTTTCCCTTAAACCAGTTCTTACAAAATTTCCTGGTGTGAGAGAACTTTTCATTTTCTGACAGAATTTTTGTGAAGAATTTGGTGCAATCTTTTCATTCCTCAAAACCTGCGGATCATTTTGATGTCAGTTTCTTGCTTTGAACAATTTTCTTCGTTACGCAAGTTCTCTAATATGGAAATATTATATCCAGATTTTCATAAAATGAGTACTTGCTGTAAAGTCAGAGTCATATAGAAGTTTGACTTTGTGTGTGTGTGTGCGCATATTGATTTCAATTGCACATAAACGATGCATGCCTTCTATTTGTGGAAAAAAATTGTCATACTTTTTTTTTTTCAAGTACTGTTACATGTAGCTGTATGAAAAGAGTGGAGAAGTTGTATATATCCTTGTGCAAAGAAGACTGTAAAGAAAAAGAAACTATAAACGTCAGCCTTCAAAAGCCACCATTTCATCCTTTGTATGTGATTATAGTTTACAGTTAATTTTACTATCATTGTTATTCTCATGATTAGTTTTTAATAGACACATATAAAAAGAGAGAGAAAGAGAGAGAAAAGATTCCAATGCATATGAGCAACAATAAGTAGATACATTAAAGAAATGTGCACAATCTGTAACATGCAATCTGGTATCATCATCATTTGCAGAGAAAGCAAAGTATACAATTAATATCCCAGCCGGGTGTTTCATCATTTTATTCCATCATCATCAATACCCAACAGGCTGTTTCATTGTATTATTCCATCAACATCAATACCCAACAGGCTGTTTCATTGTATTAATCCATCATCATCAATATCCAACAGGCTGTTTCATTGTATTATTCCATCATCATCAATACCCAACAGGCTGTTTCATTGTATTAATCCATCATCATCAATATCCAACAGGCTGTTTCATTGTATTATTCCATCATCATCAATATCCAACAGGCTGTTTCATTGTATTAATCCATCATCATCAATACCCAACAGGCTGTTTCATTGTATTAATCCATCAACATCAATACCCAACAGGCTGTTTCATTGTATTATTCCATCATCATCAATACCCAACAGGCTGTTTCATTGTATTATTCCATCAACATCAATACCCAACAGGCTGTTTCATTGTATTATTCCATCATCATCAATACCCAACAGGCTGTTTCATTGTATTATTCCATCATCATCAATACCCAACAGGCTGTTTCATTGTATTAATCCATCAACATCAATACCCAACAGGCTGTTTCATTGCATTATCCCATCATCATCCTCCAAGACACCCTGTTGCAGTCTGAACCGCGAGAAACGCCAGCGCGAGTTGCTGCGTGTCACGCAGGAGAACCAGGAGATCCTGCGCCGCATCAACATGCGGAAGCCGGAGTACAGCGTGCAGCGCTGGGCCCAGGAGTGGGAGGAGAACCAGAGGTTCATGGACAGCATCTCCGCCTTTCCCAAGGACTGGTGGGTGCAGGAGGTAAGACGGCCCAGTCGGTCACCGCTTCCCTTAAATAATGATGGTGATAATGATAACATGGCATTTATACAGCGCCTTGCCAAAGGTTCCAGACACTGACATCCACACTCTAGTGTGCACAACGGGCTGCCTACCTGGGTAGTGCCCACTGAAGAGCTGCCTGCTGGTGCTTCATTCTGTCGTTGCCTGCATCATCCAGGCCATATCCTTCACTCAATTTCCTTACTTCCTTCATTCTTTCAGTTTCTCACGCAGGGTGCATGCTATGTGTAATGTGTCATCCATACCAACGGCCAAAGTGGCCTTCTCTTTGAAAGCTGGTGATGGGATTTTACATGTGTGCAAGATGTTATGTGTGCATTCACACATGGAACCTTGGTTTATAGTCTAATTCGAAGGACTGTTTGGGAAATGGGGTCAGAAACGACTCGGCTGAGATTTGAACCCGCAACCCCAGGATCACCAAGATTATGAGTCCGCTGCTCTACTGACTATTCTGGCCACTGAAAACTCTTTTGTCGGTGTGTGTGTGTGTGTGTGTGTGTGATGTATGTGTGTGTGTGTGTGTGTGTGTGTGTGTGTGTGTGTGTGTGTGTGTGATGTATGTGTGTGTGTGTGTGTGTGTGTGTGTGTGTGATGTATGTGTGTGTGTGTGTGTGTGTGTGATGTATGTGTGTGTGTGTGTGTGTGTGTGTGTGTGTGTGTGATGTATGTGTGTGTGTGTGTGTGTGTGTATGTGTGTGTGTGTGTGTGTGTGTGTGTGTGGTGTGTGTGTGTGTTGTGTGTGTGTGTGTGTGATGTATGTGTGTGTGTGTGTGTGTGTGTGTGATGTATGTGTGTGTGTGTGATGTATGTGTGTGTGATGTAGTTTTGTGTTGTGTGTGTGTATGTGTGTGTGATGTATGTATGTGTGTGTGATGTATGTGTGTGTGTGTGTGTGATGTATGTGTGTGTGATGTATGTGTGTGTTGATGTATGGTGTGTGTGGTGATGTGTGTGTGTGATGTATGTGTGTGTGTGTGATGTATGTGTGTGTGTGATGTATGTGTGTGTGTTGATGTGTTGTGTGTGATGTTGTGTGTGTGTGTGATGTATGTGTGTGTGTGTGTGATGTGTGTGTGTGTGTGTGTGTGTGTGCTGTGTGTGTGTGTGTGTGTGATGTGTGACGGTGTGTTGATGCATGTGTGTGTGTGATGTATGTGTGTGTGTGTGATGATGTTGTGTGTGTGATGTATGTGTGTGTGTGTTGTATGTTGTGTGTGGATGTATGTGTGTGTGTGTGTTTGTGTTTGGTGATGAGTGGGTGGAGGAAGATTGGAGGGGGTGGGAGGAGTTGAGGACAGCATGTTTATATTCGTAGTTGCAGTTCCGTTTTTTGAGAATCTAAGTTGTTTTTCAAATTCTGTTTTTTTTTCATTTGAATTTGTAGTTTTGTGTTTATTAGTCAATGCATTTATGGCTTTTGTCTGCTGTGATTTTGTATGTAAATTCTTTGGATCGAGTGTTCTTTTTTTTTCTTTTTTGCAATACTGTGGGTCTAAATTTGGGGGATGGGGGGGGGGGGGGGGTATTTTTTGTTCTTTTTTGTAACATTGTTGTTCTGAATTCTTGGGCTGATGTAAAAAAAAAAATGCTTTTATAAATTTCTGGTTTTGTTTGTGTTTTGTTTTTGATTCTTTGTGTGTGCTTGATTCCTTATGTTTTGATTTCTGTGTGTGTGTGTGTGTGTGTGTGTGTTGTGTGTGTGTGTGTGTGTGTGTGTGTTTCTCTCTGTCTATGTTTTTGTCTCTTCATCTCCGTCTCTCTCGCTCTCTGATTCTCTCTCTGTGCCTCCGTCTCTATGTCTCTGTCCCTCTTGTCTGTCTGTTTGTCTGTCTCATCTGTTTGTCTGTCTGTCTGTCTCTCTCTCTCTCTGTCTTGTCTCAACAAGCCAATTGATGTTTCAGGACACAAAAGAAAGGAAAAGTCGTCAGTCCTCCCGACAGAGCAAGAAGAAGGACAGTCGACAGAAAGACAGAGATTCGCAGGAAGGAGAGGATGAAGAGGAACAGAAGAAGGCTGACCAGAAGAAAGAAGAAGAAAAGGAAGAACAGCGCAAAGAGAAAGCGCGGAAAGAGCAACAGCGCAAGGAGCAAGAGCGGAAAGACCAGGAGAAGAAGGAGCGGGAGGAAAGAGAGAAAGAGCAACGGGAGAAAGAGCAGAAGGAGAAAGAGCAACAGGAGAAAGAACGACAGGAAAAAGAGAAAGAGCAGACAACCACTGAAGAGTCGTCTGATCCTGAGGACTCGAGCACTGCTCAGCGGAAGACTTCATCAGACGAGCAGACCTCAGACGAGGAGCGCAAGAAGGAGACTAACTAATGCTAAGCAGACAGTCTGTTGTGGGTAATCATGGAAAATCTGTCAAGAAGGAATAGGAATGGCCCAACTCTTTGGGACGGTGTTATGGGTTTCATGATACTTGTCTGGATATTAATGCCAAAAAATGTATAACAGTCAAGAGATATGTTAGGAAACTTTTTTTATTTTCTCATTTAATGAAAATTTTTCTATTGTTTTCTGTGAATTATTGATTATTGTTGAATTTGCTAAAGAAAAAAAAATCATCAACATCTTTGTTTGTTTATTTGTTTTATTTGAGACCTGACTAAAGAGGGGGGGGGGACCCACTATTATGGTATACTTTCTCTCTGAATTCTTTGTTTTTTATATTTTGATACTTGAGATCTGTAGTTATATTTCTGAACACTGCACAGTCATATCCGTTTTTCAGAAATATAGGTAATCTGCCTTTTGGTTTTCTCTCTGTGCAGTTTTCATCACACACACACACACACACACACACACACACACACACACACAGCTTGACATATTGTACACAAAAGAAGAATGTCACTTTACCAACATTCAGTAGAATTCATGCCACTGTTTTCTGCATATTATCACGTTTATAAATATGAATTCTGAATAACATTACTGTGAAATGAGAAAAATGAACAGAATATCTTTTTTATATATTTGTTTATTGATATGTTTTGACAATCCATACGGAATGGGCTTTTTCAAGCTTTGGTCTCATAGAAACTTAATTCCCTCTGTGAAAAATATGTAGCAATGAGAATATGTTTTTTTCAATCAAGATGCCATATGTGTGGACATTGATTTTCTTTCACCATTTTCTCCTTTTGCAGCTTGGGAAATGTTGAGTCGCTACGCAACAAAAGCGCTTTAATTGTAATGTCAGAATATTTTTTTAATGCCTGAAAGTACTGTTTGCCAAATTCAGAGGTTGAATGGTTGTGCTTTTTTTTATTTTGTTTTTGCTTTTTTGTGGTCATTTTTTGGTTTGCTTTTTATGGACTCGTTTCTGTTCTTTGGGTAAAAAAAAAGGAAACAGAACGTATTTTGATACGGTTTCTTTTAACAGTGCATAATATTGAGGTGAAGTATTTATCCACCACTAACTAGGATAACTCATTAAGGAGCGACATGATCACTTGTTTTATTGGCTCTGCCATGGAGACTGTTTTACCCATGTCAGTTGGTGTGATTTTATGTCTGTAGCAAGACACCACAGACATTACAGGTAAGATTTCAATGAAATAGACTGTTTTACCCATATCAGTTGGTGTGATTTTATGTCTGTAGCAAGACACCACAGACATTACAGGATAGATTTCAATGAAACAGAGTGGAAAGATGGAATGTGGCACAAGCATGAAGTCATCAAATTTTGGTGGGGATGTGTGATGCGGAACTGGATCAAAATGGCCGATCCAGGATCTGTTTGGCAAGACTTGTGACCAGTTTGCACTGTGATGTCATTTTTTTAAGAGGTGATAACAGTCTGCGAAATGCGCACATATATAAGAATTTTGAAACACTCAAGTGGCTTAAACTTAATGTCTTATGTTGCACATCGTATTACAAGAAAACATACATAGGAAATAACTCTTCCATCCACATATACAATTATCTCCCTTTGCAGAAAAAAAAGCAATTCATTTTGCACATAGGAAATAACTCTTCCATCCACATATACAGTTATCTCCCTTTGCAGAAAAAAAAAGCATTTCATTTTGAGTCATAAACAGAGCTGCTTACAAAAGTTAAAACAAAGTAAGATAAAAGCCAGCTTACTGACCCTGTAATTCTCTCCCATGTTACAGGTGACACACCATTTTGTTGTTGTCATTTGTTCTTTGAGGAAAAAGTTGGATCATTTTTGGGGGGGCCCAGTCATTCTGGCATGGATCTGGATCAGAAAAGGGATCCAGGATCTGTTGGACTCTGGCTGAGGTCTGCAGCCTGCTTTATGCCCTTCTGACATTGTAGGTGACAACTTCAGTCATCTCTGCATCTGCCATTCTGCCTTTGTCTGATAATTATAAAAGTAACGTGTCACATTAAAAAAAAAAAAAAAAAGTGAACTGGACCATTAATTGCGACAGTCAATGAGTTCTCAACATGCTGGCTGTACACATTACTGTGTGTTACATTTTAAACCAGCAACAACAACAACAAAGAGAATAAGTTTAAACAGTGCACGTAGTGCCATCATGATTGTTCACTTTATGTTTGAATTGTCAAAAGGACGTTCTCAGTTTTGGTCACCTGCATTATTGTTCACTAAGATGGAAAACAAGATCAGTATTATTCCACACTACAGTGTACTTTGTTGCTATATCCTGCTGCAGAAGTGTAACTCACAGAGACCGCATGAGCTGCAGTGCTTCATTTCCCCAGTGTCTTGGGAAATGTTGTACTGTTGTTGGGGGAATGATGAGCCCATTCAACTAAGTCAGGATAAGACGATGTTCACAGTTTGGAGCGCAAACAGGAAACTGTCCATATTTCATCTTCATTTGAAAATACAGTGAGCATTCATCTAGCTCAGAAGAGATGATAAATATGTAGCATTGTGTCAGTCAAAACGGAGGGTGGTGAAGTGCTTTACAATGTACATTAAGAGAAATACAGAAAGAAGGGTACAAACATACAAATTGACCACAACAAAGAACGGCAAGCTGGCACATACACACACACACACACACACACACACACACGACATACATATTGACTACAACAAAGAACGGCAGGCTGGCACACACACACACACACACACACACACACACACACACTGACTGACTGAAACCAATTTATTGTCAGATTAACTCAAAGTTGTCCTGACAAACACACACACACACACACACACACACACACACACACACACACACACACATTCATAGTGATCTGTTCAAATATTTTGAATTAGTTTATAGTTTATATCCAGACATTAGTTAGCTTTATTCATGTCCAGACATGCTACACTGACTGCTGTAGAATAGCTGTACTCTTCACAACAATGATGTTGATATGTAGAGTTTTCTTTCGTGATGGTTTTAGTATTCTGTAGACGTAAACAGAACTTAACACTATAATCAAAACTGTCCTGGCATTATCTGTGATACATGTTTAAAGTTTTGTTTGTTTGTATTTTATGATTGCTCATTCCAAACCACTGTCTCATAACCAGTTCAGTTGCCTGTCTCCATAGTATTAGTTGGTTTGAAGTCAAATGAACAATTTCATTTTCATGGTCAGTATGCATATATGCATTAGCAGCTTTCAACATGTTTTGGGGAAAAAGGTCTTGTCTGGGATTAATTTTTTATCATTTTTAATTTATTTTGTTATCTAGCCTATAATTTTACTCCCTTCAGATCATTTTTTCCCCCTTCATTTTAGAATGCCCGCTTCTTATTGATAACCTTTGTTTGATGGATAATTTTTCCTTTAAAAAAGAATGCCTGGTTCTTAATGCTAATCTTATTTTGATGAAGAATTTTTTTCTTGAAAAAAGGTGGATCAGGACATTCCAGTTCTGCAGTGAATGCATTTAGCAGACATCAGCAGATTTTTATGGAGAAGACTAAGGCTTTAGCAACATTTTGATTTTCAGTGTAAAATGATTTTCCTCCTCTGTGTGTGTGTGTGTGTGTGGTGTGCGCGCGCGCACGCTAGCATGTGTGTGTGTGTGTGTGTGTGTGTGTGCGTGTGTGTGTGTGTGTGTGTGTGTGTGTGTGTGTGTGTGTGCGTGTGTGTGTGATTTGTATTTTTTGTTTGTTTGTGTTTTTTTTGTCAGTAACAGAATTCAGAAAATTGTTGTTCGTTATATTCATCCTTTTGCTCTTAAGTTTCCATTTTCTTTTATCACCTGTTTTATCTTAAGCAGAACAAGTGGCATCTAATCGTGTCTGCCTTGCGGGGGAAATGGTAAAAGTACAATGAGTTGGAGGGAAGAGAGGAGGGGGGTTAAGTTTGTGTACAGTATAAGGAGAGGAGGTTTCAAGAATGTGTAATTTGTAATAGACATAGGTTGTTCTAAGTCTGCTATTACTTTTTGCCCTCTGAGCAGTGTACGTACTGTGTGATATCAATCAGCTATAGTCACATTGTTTTGGTTCTTTGTGAAAGACAGGTTTGTGTTATTAATTCTGTCTTTCTGTTGTTTTGCTTTAACACACAAATGTATTTCTTCAAAACACCAAAATACAAGTTTTACACACAGCATTAACATTGCATATCTACATGTGATGGTATTGAGTATTTTTCCACGTGTAATGCATATTATTTATTTATTTTTTCCAATTGTTTGCTTGAGGTATTTTCCGTCTAAACTCTTATCTGTTGGTTGGTTTTTGAACAGTTACAATTTTAATAGTTATAGCATTCAGCAGCGTCATGAGTTTCGTGCCCCGTTTTTGCACACTGTTGAATCAGTTCTCTGCTCTGCTTCTGACAGCTTGTGTGTTTGCACACTGTTGAATCAGTTCTCTGCTCTGCTTCTGACAGCTTGTGTCTTTGCACACTGTTGAATCAGTTCTCTGCTCTGCTTTGAGACAGCTTGTGTCTTTGCACACTGTTGAATCAGTTCTCTGCTCTGCTTCAGACAGCTTGTGTGTTTGCACACTGTTGAATCAGTTCTCTGCTCTCTTCTGACAGCTTGTGTGTTTGCACACTGTTGAATCAGTTCTCTGCTCTGCTTCTGACAGCTTGTGTTTTGCACACTGTTGAATCAGTTCTCTGCTCTGCTTCTGAACAGCTTGTGTGTTTGCACACTGTTGAATCAGTTCTCTGCTCTGCTCTGACAGCTTGTGTGTTTTGCACACTGTTGAATCAGTTCTCTCTCTGCTTCTGACGCTTGTTGTGTTTGCACACTGTTGAATCAGTTCTCTGCTCTGCTTCTGAAGCTTGTGTTTGCACACTGTTTGAATCAGTTCTCTGCTCTGCTTCTGACAGCTTGTGTGTTTGCACACTGTTGAATCAGTTCTCTGCTCTGCTTCTGACAGCTTGTGTCTTTCTTCCCTCGTGGTTTTGCAGCCTGATCTTAGAATGCTTGATGTTATGACCATGGGTTTCTTCTGCCTTTTCAACCGAATTTCTTGTTCATAATGTTTGCCAAGTGTGTATTTGCTTCTGTGTTTTGAATATTATACTTGTATTGTGCTAAAAATATGTATTTTGAAGATCTTTGTAATATTGCTAACATTATGATACAGTCAACGCATAATCTACGAGAGTATTGTGTCATGAAAGTTATCCCTTCATATAGTTTGTCAGGAAATGCACATTCCTTTTTAATGGACTTCTTTTTGTTTGTTTCTTCTCATCATGTATAGGAATTGTCAGCCCAACGTCAAGTCCCATTCGTTTTTTGCATAAGATGACTGCCTTTTGAAGTTGTAAACTGCCACTTTTAACTCTTCTTTTTTTTTTTTTTTTAATAGCAAACTGCCTTTTGCTGTGTTGTTTCAGCTATATTCCCAACTTGACGTTGGTGAAAAATACTTTTTCCGCAATTAGTCATGATTTTGCAATTAGCCGTTAAACTTCATCATTCTCTGTATCATATCTACAATGCACAGATTATGTGGGACCTGCCTTGATTCTAAGATTTCTTGTTTCTTTTTTCGCCTCCCTGCCATTTTCTTTTTAGATAAAGAAAAACAGTGTACGAGTCTTGTTGCTGGCGCTGACTTATAAGTAATGACGACAGAAAAAGCATTAAATGTTGTTGCTTTAGTTTTGGGGGGGGGGGGGGGGGGTAGGGGAGTGGGGGGGGGGGGGATTCAGTAAAGTGGATAGAGCATTAGCCTGTGGAGTTGATGGTCATGAGTCTGAACCACACATGGCAACAGATTTTTTTTTTTATTTGGAAACCCTCTCAGTCCACCTGAAGGTAGATGGGTGCCTGGTTCACTTCAGGGAAGATTAAAGGCAGCAGAAGAAGAGGGATGGGCTCTGCCTCCCATCGTGCCCTGTCCTAGAAATGGTAACCCTCTGACAGTTCTCTGCCCCTATATCCGATGGGCTGCAGGAACTTTAACCCCACTCTCATCCCGCCCCCCTCCCCCACTCTTTTTTTTTCTTAACTTTAGTCAGTCATACATGGCATGACATGGTGGTATAAGGGAGTCAGTCATGCATGGCATGACATGGTGGTACAAGGGAGTCAATCATGCATGGCAGGACATGGTGGTATAGGGAGTCGGTATGCATGGCAGGACATGGTGGTACAAGGAGTCAGTCTGCATGGCAGGACATGGTGGTACAAGGGAGTCAGTCATGCATGGCAGGACATGGTGGTATAAGGGAGTCAGTCATGCATGGCAGGACATGGTGGTACAAGGGAGTCGTCATGCATGGCAGGACATGGTGGTACAAGGGAGTCAGTCTGCATGGCAGGACATGGTGGTACAAGGGAGTCATCATGCATGGCAGGACATGGTGGTATAAGGGAGTCAGTCATGCATGGCAGGACATGGTGGTACAAGGGAGTCGGTCATGCATGGCAGGACATGGTGGTATAAGGGAGTCGGTCATGCGTGGCATGACATGGTGGTATAAGGGGGTCAGTCATGCATGGCAGGACATGGTGGTATAAGGGAGTCAGTCATGCGTGGCATGACATGGTGGTATAAGAGAGTCAGTCATGCATGGCATGACATGGTTATATAAGGGAGTCAGTCATGCATGGCATGACATGGTGGTATAAGGGAGCCAGTCATGCATGGCATGACATGGTGGTATAAGAGAGTCAGTCATGCATGGCATGGCATGGTTATATAAGGGAGTCAGTCATGCATGGCATGACATGGTGGTATAAGGGAGCCAGTCATGCATGGCAGTACATGGTGGTATAAGGGAGTCAGTCATGCATGGCAGGACATGGTGATATAAGGGAGTCGGTCATGCATGGCGTGACATGGTGGTATAAGGGAATCAGTCATGTATGGCATGACATGGTGGTGTAAGGGAGTCAGTCATGCATGGCATGACATGGTGGTATAAGGATGTCATCTCACTGCAGCGTTGCCTTGACAACACATCTTTTTTTGCCTATTTCATTTTTCTTCTTTTTTTTGTTGCTGATTTACAATACTGAGAGAGAATTATATGCATACGCACACTTTGTGTGTGTGTGTGTGTGTGTGTGTGTGTGTGTGGTGTGTGGGTGTGTGTGTGCGTGCGTGCATGCATGCGTGTGAACCAGTTGCATCAGTTGTTTGCACAAACAATGTTGTCCAACCCATGGGTTTTTTTTTTTTAAGGGGGTATTGTCTTTTTTTGCTTATCTCACGACTGCTCAGTTCTCTATATTACAGATGCCTGTGATCATATTCATTCATTATTTAGATTGTTCTCCCTTTCCTCTCCCTAACCCACCAAGGTATTGTCAGGTTCTTTTCTGCACTATGTGTAAAAATGATGTACGAGGTTCTATACTAAAAACTATCTGCGGTCTTATGTACTTAAATTCCAGTGGTTCTGCATGCTTCTGGCATAGGAAGGCAGACTTTTGTCGACACTCTTCCAGAACAACTGTAGGAAAGAATGGTACTTTACTACTGGGAATGCACCTGCTCAATTTCTAGTGTTGTGAAATTAAATGGCTTTCAATTAGAACTATATCTGTGTCTGCTTTTTAAAGTGTGTTTAATTGAATGTTGCGGCTGAGCTGGCCAGGTTAAGTTGACAATGTTGTCTGTCTGTCTACTTTGTGTGCATGCACATTTCAGCCTCCCTGTGGAGCCATCTTGTAGACTTGCTATCTATGTAGTGCTACTGTTGCTGCCCTCTGTGTGTGTGTGCGTGTGTGTGTGTGTGTGTGTGTGTGTGTGTGTGAGTGTGTGTGTGTGTGTGTGTGTGTGTGTGTGTGTGTGGTGTGTGTGTGTGTGTGTGAGTGTGTGTGTGTGTGAGTGTGTGTGTGTGTGTGAGTGTGTGTGTGTGTGTGTGTGTGTGTGTGGTGTGAGGCATCAAACATGAGCACAAGAAAACCAGATAAGAAAAAATGTAAAGGACACTCTGAGGAGTCCCAACCTCCCTTAGGGTGGAAAGGGTGGATCCATTCTTTACACCTGTTCATGGGCGAATACACAATTAGTCGGTATGGCCTGAAAAAAAGGTTACTTGACACGCCTACTTTCTTTCAAACAGAACATCAAATATACAAAATGTCAACATTTGTATCGCCGCAAAAGGTTACTTGACACGTCTACTTTCTTTCAAACAGAACATCAAATATACAAAATGTCAACATCTGTATCGCCACAAAAGGTTACTTGACACATCTACTTTCTTTCAAACAGAACATCAAATATACAAAATGTCAACATTTGTATCGCCACAAAAGGTTTTAACATTTCATGAAAATATTTTTCTTTATAGGTCATTCTCAGTTTTGGATGGTAATTTTATGGTGTTCATATTTTACAAATATATGTATTTCTTTTGAAGACAGTTTCACTTGATGACAGTAACTCCATAGTGAACTTCTGTCATGAAAACATATTTCTTCGCAGAGAGTCATCAATTCCTGACAGTAACTTAAGAATGTTCATATTACATCAAAATACACTTCTTCATGGATAGTTACCAGATGATGACAGTTACTTCACAATGTTCATATTACATAAAAATAGATTTCGCCATGGATAGTTACCAGCTTATGACAGTTACATCACAATGTTCATATTACATAAAAATAGATTTCGCCATGGATAGTTACCAGCTTATGACAGTTACATCACAATGTTCATATTACATAAAAACAAATTTCATCATGGATAATTACCAGCTTATGACAGTTACATCACAATGTTCATATTACATAAAAACAAATTTCATCATGGATTGTTACCAGCTTATGACAGTTACATCACAATGTTCATATTACATAAAAACAAATTTCATCATGGATAATTACCAGCTTATGACAGTTACTTTACAATGTTCATATTACATAAAAACAAATTCAGTGACATGATTTACATTGCACCAATCACTTCTCTAATGAAGTGAAAACAGCTTCCAGGCTGGAGCTACTTGTATGGACAGTAGTATCATCACAAAAGAGTTCACCTAAATCCTCGATATCAAGAGGGAGATCATTTATATAAACTGAGAACAGCAATGGGCCTAATACAGAACCCTGGGGTACGCCGTGTCGGATAGGTAACTTCTCTGATGAGTTGTTGTTGACACAAATGGTCTGTTGACGGTCTTCTAGGAATGATGTGATCAGTTGGAAGGTATTTCCTGTCATACCATATGATAAAAGCTTCCTGCTTAATAATTTGTGGTCAATTTCATCAAAAGCCTTCGCAAAATCAACAGTGCGCTACAATATTTATTTTCATTAATACTGGTTAGCCATTGATCTACACGGGTTGCAAGAGCTGTATGACAAGAATGATTTTTCCTGAATCTTGATTGATTTTTATTCAGTAGATTGTAGGAGTCAAAATGGTGGCAAAGATGTTTATTTATGTGTTTTTTCCTAGGGGACAGAACTGGCAAAATGGATATAGGTCTGTAGTTCCATGGCTCAGAATTGTCTCCAGATTTGAAAATGGGTGTTACTTTTGCAACTTTGAACTGAGCGGGGAAGTGACATTTATCAATGCCTACATTATAAAGATAGGTGAGAGTTTCACATATAGCAGGTGCCGATAGTTTCAGAATTTTTCCTTTGATCCTGCCTAGTCTGCGACTTCCTGTCTGCTTTAATTTGTGTAAAGCTAGGTAAACATCACTAACTGTCATGGGCGGAACTGGTGGAGCTGAGCGAATGTTCTTAGTCTTGCAAAAGTTTTTTTTGTTTTGTTTTTGTAGTTCATTTGACTCAGTAATCTTTTCTTTGACGATGTGTTCTGCAATTGTTGTAGTGTTTGTTGAGTTCATTTGGTGTAATGCTGGTTATAGGACTTATCTTTGACTGCAAAGTTTTATTCATATTAAGTGCATTCATTGCTTTCCATATGGACTTCGAGTTTTGTTTGTTGGCTATAAGTTCACGAAAAAAATTCATTTTTGCTGCTCGTTTGAGTGAATTGACTTTATTATGTTGCCTTTTAACTCCATCTGACTTCCCTTCTGCTTCAAGCAGATCATCACACAAGGAACAAGCAGCTTGTATTTCATCAGTCATCCACTTTGGTTGAGCACTATGTTTAACTCTACGCAATTTGAATGGGGCATGCTTGTCATAGACAGAATTAAATGTGTTGTCAAAACTCTAATGCTTTCTCTGCATCAGTGTAATCATAAACATTTATGAGGGGGGAATTCCCGAGGTCAGGAAGAAAGTTATCTTCATAGAATTGTCCAAAAGATCTGTAAGTGATATGTTTGTGACCAGTTTTAGGAATTTTGATTCCACTTCTTTTCCACATAATGCATTATACTGGAAAGTGGTTGCTACATCCATTCAAAGGCACACATTTCTCAATGACATTGTGTATTTCAGAGATAAAGATGTGGTCGACTAATGTTCTGCTAGGGGCATTACTAAGGTGGGCATATCTATAATTTGGCATCTTCTTCTTCTTCTTCTTCTGTGTACGCAGGCCGATACTCCTGCGGACACTCCCTGTATAGACAGGCAAGTATTAATCCCATCTGCCCAACAAAGGGAGTGGAGTTTTGCGTGCATGACCGTTTTTTATCCTGCCATTAAGGCAGCCATACTCCCATCTTCGGGGAAAATTTGGGATAAGTTGTACGAAGTAGTTTTATCTGACCATGATGTTTGGCATCTCAATTGATCAATACTGAAATCACCTAAAAGTATTAGTTCTCTAGCAAGCCATGCTGCATCCATCTTGGCCGTAAACTTGTCCAACCAATCAGCATTTTCTGCTGGGTTTTGATACACAAATCCCATTTTGACAGGCTCCATTCTCTTCAACCTGATTATTATTGCAGCCAGAGATTAAGACAGTGGTATCCGGGACAATATCAGAAAGTCGTGATTCAGTGATGCCAAATATATTAAAGGGTTTGTCTTGATTATTCAGTATAGTGGCTACCTCATGTAACTTGTTTTGTACATGGTTTACATTCAGATGTCCAATATGTAGCCCGTTTCCTGTGCCCACACAGAAGATACTCAAGGCAGTGTGCTGGGGCCTGCGTTGTTTGTGGTGTTTATTAAAAACCTTCCAGTCGTTGTGTCTAGTCTCAGTTCAATGTATGCAGATGATACAAAAGTGCACAGACAGGTAGACAGAGAAGAGCATAGAGAACAGCTTCAGAATGATTTGGACAGTCTTGTCAACTGGGCAGATACATGGCAGTTACGTTTTAATGCTGACAAATGCAAGGTCTTACATTTAGGCAAGAAAAACCCACAGTTCAATTATGATATGAGAAAACATGGCAGTGAGGAGAAAGTTTGTTTGCAAGCTACTGAGTTAGAGAAAGATCTGGGTGTGAATGTGGACAGGGAACTGAAATTTTCTAAACACATTGAGATTCAGGTGAACAAAGCTACTAGACTCCTTGGTCTTATCAGAAGATCTTATGATCACTTGGATGCTGAACCCATGAAGCTTTTGTTTGTTGCACTGGTTCATCCACATTGAGAGTTTGGAAACGTTGTGAGGGCTCCACATCTAGAAAAAGACAAAAAAAACTTGTTGAGGGAGTGCAAAGGCGAGCAACAAAAGTTATTCCAGGACTGAAAGGTGTGAGTTATGAGGAAAGGCTAGAAAAGATGAAACTGCCCAGCATGTCTTACAGAAGGACAAGAGGAGATCTTATAGAAGTGTACAAGTATACACATGGACTGTACATGTTGGAAAACTCCTTGTTTAAGAAAGAGGTTCGGACAATCACCAGGGGACATAGCTTTAAGCTATAAAAAAAACACAGATGCAGCACGTCTTCGACAAAACTTCTTCTCTCAACGTGTGGTGGAGATTTGGAACCACCTTCCTTCCAATGTTACTGAAGCACCTTCCTTGAACAGTTTTAAAAACAGACTGGACTGTGTCCTGAAACAGTACATATATAGTTTAGATGTGCCTCCCACCTTCAGTTTCTGATCAAAAGATCAGTAGTTTATTAGCAAAAAGTTGTAGCTTTACTGGTCAAAAGACCAGCAGAAGATTATAAGAAGGAAAGAACTGAGACCTGAAAAGAATCGGCGACATGCCTAAAGGCCTACCTGCATTTGGAGCCGACTATACTATACTATACTAAGATGATTGTACATTTGTGGAACTAAAACAAATACACAGTAAACAAGTGGGGTATTTTTTGCTCCCATAAGAAAACCTAACACAGAGTAACTTTTATTCAAGACTGGCACAGCCTTTTAAACTTGAATAAAATCAGACAAATACATAGATGAACAATCTAATAGTGGGGGAAAAAACAAACACAGGCCAACAACTGAACTGTCTTCATAGTAATGACTTGGCAAAGATTTGGACTTAAGGAGTGGGGGGGGGGGGGGGGGGGGGGGGAGTTTGAAGATGGAGAAACTGGGAACATGAAATTAAGAAAATATGTTACAGATATGAAAACTCTTCACTAGGCGCATAAGGGAACCATAGCAATCCCCTTTGAAGGCAGATATATTTGTATTGCCTGCTCCGAGGCCTTTCGTCCGCTGGGTTGGAACTCATCAGGGAGACACGGCTGGTTGTGTCTGCGCTCCTGGTGTCAAATAGAGGCACACCACAGTCCATAATACTGTGGTGTTCTCACCACCAAGGGTGCAAAAAAGAATCCAATAGCACCCCCAAAGCAGCCAGCAAAGAGTAGTATATGAAACCAAACGAAAGTGTGGGGAGGAAAAAAGTTGCTGAAAAACTAAAGACATTATGCAAATAGTATAAAATGTAGGGGACAATCTTTGAGCCTACGCTTGAGGATCCACCCAAAGATGCAAGGGAGATCAAAAGACAAACACACAGACGGACAGAAACAAATACAAATAACCTCAATTTAATCAAAACAAAATTGGAAATGAAATGAGGCAGGGAACAGTAAACAATAAACAGTAAACAAATGGGGTATTTTTTGCTCCCATAAGAAAACCTAACACAGAGTAACTTTTATTCAAGACTGGCACAGCCTTTTAAAATTGAATAAAGTCAGACAAATACATAGATGAACAATCTAATAGTGGGGGAAAAAAACAAGCGCAGGCCAACAAATGAACTGTCTTCATAGTAATGACTTTAATGTAATGCATAATGTCTTTAGTTTTTCAGCAACTTTTTTCCTCCCTACACTTTCGTTTGGTTTCATATACTACTCTACACTGGCTGCTTTGGGGGTGCTATTGGATTCTTTTTTGCACCCTTGGTGGTGAGAACACCACAGTATTATGGACTGTGGTGTGCCTCTATTTGACACCAGGAGCGCAGACACAACCAGCCGTGTCTCCCTGATGAGTTCCAACCCAGCGGACGAAAGGCCTCGGAGCAGGCAATACAAATATATCTGCCTTCAAAGGGGATTGCAATGGTTCCCTTATGCGCCTAGTGAAGAGTTTTCATATCTGTAACATATTTTCTTAATTTCATGTTCCCAGTCCCAGTTTTTTCATCTTCAAACTCCCCCCCCCCCTCCCCCCCCCCCCCCCCCCCCCTGCTCGCTCGCTCCTTAAGTCCAAATCTTTGCCAAGTCATTACTATGAAGACAGTTCAGTTGTTGGCCTGTGTTTGTTTTTCCCCCACTATTAGATTGTTCGTCTATGTATTTGTCTGACTTTATTCAAGGTTAAAAGGCTGTGCCAGTCTTGAATAAAAGTTACTCTGTGTTAGGTTTTCTTATGGGAGCAAAAAATACCCCACTTGTTTACTGTTTATCGTTTACTGTTCCCTGTCTCATTTCATTTCCGATTTTTTTTTTTTTAAACAAATACTTTTACTTTTACTGCATAGACGGCCACAATCATCCAATTGATTTTTACGCTGTTTTGTGGGGGTTGCGATGAAAGAAAAACAAATGATAGAAAGCGACAGACCTAAAAGTGAGGATAAAAACCTAGTCCTGCTCTAAGTGGGTTCTCCGGCAGGCTACTGTTACTTCACTTTTCGCTCTTCCGAGCTAGCCGGTCCCTTGCTGATCTAAGACAGCAGGGCCCCCAAAATAAACTAAAACAAGTAGGAGGGGGGGAGGGACCTATTATCTAACTAACTACTGACTGTGGGGCACCCTAGACTTGAAGGTGTCCAAGGTGTCCGCTGCCACAGCTATTTCAGGCAGGTTGTTCCAGTCACGTATCGTTCTGGGGAAGAATATAGCGAGGATACACTTAAATACAAGCTCAAATGTGTTCGTATAGTACGCACACAACACAACATTCTTCGACGCAAAAGGATAACGAATATGAAAAACAGGCAGAAGTTAAATTCACAAAGGGTTGTGAAACAACACAAAAGGCACAACAATGTCCAATGCAAAAGGATAATGAATATGAAAAACAGGCAGAAGTTAAATTCAGTTATATCACACGCCTGTGGCAAGTTTCACTTAAGTTTTAGGTGCCTACCTACACAACAATATGAGAGAGAGAGAGAGAGAGAGAGAGAGAGAGAGAGAGAGAAACATAAAAAGGAAGAAGAACGAGAGTTTTAGTTGCGCAGGTGGTGGTGTAACCACTGCGTCTATATTCTGGTTGCGGTTTTTATATTTATAAAAACCGCAACCGGAATTTGTTAAAGTTGCTCACATCCGATCCATTTAAGAATCGTTTTATTTGAAGTTCGGACTGATTGATTTTTTCAAATTACACACCTGCCTGCCGGCTTCAGGGAAAGTGGAATCATTTTATCATTGACCGATTTGTAAACGTTGGATGCGCAGTCCGCTCTTCGATCGACTGGTAATTCATCATGAGTTCTGCTAGCAAGGTAAATTCAATCTAATTGTGCTAGGCCTTGACGCTTCGTTCTTTGTATCATCTGTGCTCCATCCTCTCTCTCCCATGCCCTCATTTCAACTGGACAATACTCCCCCCCCACCCCCCACCCCCTCTCCAGCTCCCTTACCCCCTTCTCTCTCACAGATGTGAATCGATTAAATGCAAGATACAATTTTCACTAGCACCAGACAAGTCTGGTTCCAGTAGTTCTCTCGAGGGCAGCAAAGACAACTACAGCATTATGCAGTGTAAGACCTCCATCAGTGTATGGAAAGCAAGAACATCTTCATGAAACACAAGAACTAATCCGACATGTGCTGGTGTATAATCCATTGTCCTGTATTCATGCAAGATATGGACCCTCTCTGCAGATCAGAAGAAGAAACCAAGCCATGGGAATTAGATGATGATATTGCAAAATACAAGATATCAAATACACTGAACATATCATCAATGAACAAGTGTGTTAAACTTTGAATGGTAGGATCATGAAGATCTACTAACAACAGTCAGTATAAGAAAGCTGTTCATACTGTAGTGACACACAGATACTGTGCATACAGGCAAGCTTAGCAGATGTGCGCCTAGCGCCTCACTCGAGAAGTCTTCACTGAATGTCAGATAAACAAGCAGACAGACTCTGGCAGGATGACACCTAGATTCAAATTAGTAGTTTGTGCCATTGAAGAGCTTGGGAAGAATCTTGACGTAACCCCCAAGCCAGTGTCTGGACTGACATGGTAAGGTAGAGTGCATGTGCGTGAATGTGCAAGTGCTTAAGTATATATATAAATAAATTTCTCCAAAGTGTAGGGTAAACACTTAAATATGGCCATGTAACAAGATACAGTGGCTCTGCTAAAAGCCTTCCTGGGAACTATTAAAGAAAGAAGATGGAGGAGTAGACAGAACCAAGAAAAGGATTTCCAACCAGCTGCTATGGCGAAGTGGTTAGGATCGGGGACACCCAGTTGGGAGGTTGTGGGTTCGATTCCCATCAGAGTCATGCGGGATTTTTCTGCCCGACTGACTCCTACTCAGAGTTGAGTTTGATACGGGCTCAGTTGGGGAGACTGGGACCACACAGTTGAGTTTCATCCACTTAATGGATGCGTTTCTGAAATTTTGCCCAGATTTTCTGACCAACACAACAGGTACCTGTATCTCTGGCTGGTTGATGCCAGGATATATTATGAAAGTAAGCGTAGAGTACAGCCCTGTCATGCAGTCTCAGACCGAAATGGAAATACATAGCATCATCTTCATCATCCTCATTCTCATCAATCAGCATGAAAAAAAGGTCTCAAATTCTGTGGCCCTTCATGTCCTGCTCTCATGGTAACCTCACAGTCACGTATGTGGCCTTGGTTTGATTCCATCGGGGTCACCAGTATCGGCAAGTTCATGAGGGCTGTTGTTGGAAGGATGTGGGGGTGCCTTCTGGAGGGACAGCTCACTCACACCAGCCCCATGACTATGCAGTTGTTGTCATCAATAGGGACTTAGTAGGTGGTGTCCTCCATAGATCAGAACAGGCGCCACTTAACACCACCAAATGACTCAGCAGGAGTGCTGTGTTTACTCCAGTGGGTTGCCTCTTGGTGACTTAACATTAACTGCTCCCTGTGGATGGCTGGTGCCGGGGCTGCGGTGGGCCAGGCCAGGCTGTGGCTGTGGACGGGGGTTCGAAATGAGCGATGTGGGTGTGGTGCCACTGAGGTGGCACAGAAGATGGTACAGGAAAAAAAATAGGGTTTCCAAAATTGCAGAGTGGCCAGGAAAACATCTGCTGAGGCCCAAGCCTTGGCTCACAGCCAACAGAACTAGAGGAACCTGGTGAACTGTTGTCCAGCGTAGTGCTGTAATGACTCCACACAGAGTCGAGGGAGAAGAAGAAATGGATATACACAGAGTTTTACTTGGCTACAAGCAAATGGTGCATGCATGCAGATATGATGTCTTTCTTACCATCATTGTAATACTGCATGAAATGAAACTGGCAAAATCTGTATAGAACATGAATGATGTGAACACTCCAACACTCACAGTTGAATGAAATGATGTTTTTATTCAGATTGTTAGACCTGTTAGGATTGTATTTTGTGGGTTTATTTGAATGAGAATGAAAATGAACCAGTGTGACTGTCTACAGGCCTATGTGTTGGTATGAAAGAGAGGGTAAAAGACCCTGACAGGTGAACTTAATGACTGAAAAAAGAAATACCATGCTTAGAAAATTGGAGAGAACACTAAAAGTGAAAAAAAAAATGCCATTTAACTGTGCATACATGCATGCACATACACTCACACATGACACACACACACTCTTTTACACACACACAATGTTAAATAACTTGACATAAAGTGTCATGAAATGTATATACATATTATACACAGTGTTATTATCCCACTAAAGCAGTGTTAGCAGGCCTTAGAGACCGATGATGAACCTTTATCCGTAGTGTGTAGGACACCATTGTGTATAGATACTGTTTTCAGAGGAGGAGATCGGCATAACACTGATTGGCGATGGTGTTTTCAAGTCTTGGAGGTCTTCTAACCATACTTTACCATGGATAACATTGATTGATAAGAAAACCCATGGAACTGTTTTCAGGCGGGGGTGATCCCACAGCAGATACTAACATTACTAACAAAGATTAACAATAAAACCTATGGCACTGTTTTCAGATGGGAGAGATCTTCACAGCAGACTGTACCATGGATAAAAGTGATTGAAAATAAAACTCATGGCACTGTTTTCAGCTGAGAGATCATTACAGCCGACCTTAATATTAGTAACAATGACAATAAAACCCATGGCGCTGTTTTCAGGCAGGAGAGATATTTGCAGCAGACCCAAACATTATCAGCAATAATTGACAGTGAAAAAAAATGGCACTGGTTTTAGGTGGGGGAGATCTTCACAGCAGAGTCCAACCTCAGTAACAATGATTGACAGTAAAACCCATGGCATTATTTTCAGGTGGGAGAGATCATCATAGCAGACCCTAACATTAGTAACAATGATTGACAATAAAATCCATGGCACTGTTTTCAGGTGGAGGAGATTGTCACAACAGACTCTAACATCAGTAACAATGACAAAACAAGCGATGGCGCTGTTTGCATGTGGGGGAGATCTCCACAGCAGCCCGTACCATGTATAACAATGATTAACAATATTACCCATGGCACTGTTTTCAGCTGGGGGAGATCTTCTCAGCAGACTGAACCATAGATAAAGAATGATTGATATAACAAAACCTATGTTTTCAGGTGGGAGAGATTGTCACAGCAGACCCAAATGTCAGTAACACTGACAATAAAAGCCATGGCACTGTTTTCGGGTGGAGGAAATCTTCACAGCAGACCCTAACATTAGTCACAGTGATTGACAATAAAACCAGTGACATTGTTTTCATTTGGAGGAAAGAGATCCTTTGACCAGACCCCAACACTGAGCACTGATCAAGTCAGTGGTTGCTGGTTTCAGGTTGGAGAGACCTTCACACCAGACCCTAACATTAGTAACAGTGATTGACAATAAAACCCATGGCACTGGTTTCAGGTTGGAGAGATCTTCACGTCAGACCCTAACATTAGTAACAGTGATTGATGATAAAACCCGTGGCACTGATTTCAGGTTGGAGAGACCTTCACACCAGACCCTAACATTAGTAACAGTGATTGATAATAAAACCCATGGCACTGGTTTCAGGTTGGAGAGATCTTCACGGCAGCAGGCCAGGCCTTCAGCAAGCTGGGAGAGTTGACCATGCAGCTTCATCCCACCGCCGAACACAGCAGTAGTGGGTCTGTACCGCCTCTGGTGTTTGTCTCCCCTTCCTCAGAAAACACATCGCTGTCATCTCATTTGTCATGGTCACTGGAGTCGCTACTGTTTCAGGATGAATAACCCATCATGACTAAAAGACTCCAGGTCCAGATAAAGACTGGTTTTATATTTCTGATCTTAAAAAGTTTATGTAATAAATCCGCCAAACATGAAAAAACGATTGTCTTGTGATTCGTTTGTTCATGTCTGGTGGATTTATTACATAAACTTTTTCAGATTTGTTTTGATTTCTGCCTCACTTTGCAACTAACTTATATTTCTGAAACAAACACAAGTGTGTGTGTGTCTGTACCACACTGACCTTCCCTCCCCCACTGTGTGAAAACTGCTACAAGTTTGTCTTTGCCTTCACAGTGAGGTGTAGTTGAACCGGAATAATCAAGTGTGATTTTTTTTTTTTTTTTTTTGAGACTAATGCACCTGGACCAGATTGGACCAGATTCTAACATCCCTTTGAAGTACTTTTGTCCCACTTTGATGCAACGTTGAAAGCACCAGAAGCCAAAAGGTCTGTGAATAATTCTCTTTTGAAATGATGTCAAACTCCGTTTTCGTCTTTTGCCAGGCCCTGGATGTGGAGAAATTCCCTCGGCTGCAAGCTTGTCCTTTGAAAGTTTCAGTTTCAGTTTCATCAGGGAGGTGTCACCATAGTCCATAGATACTTCACCACATCCGCTAAGTTTTGAGACCACATTGCGCATGATTTAAAGCTGATAGATAAAAGGAGGGACAGGTAGAAGTCAAGGGGGTGAGGTCAGGGGTGTAGGCTGGTTGAGGCCAGAGCTGAATCTTTTGGTCTGCAAGTTGCAACAGCCCTTGCTGTATAGGGTCTTTGACAATTGGGTTTCATTGTGTAGGTGCTGATCTTCTGATTGACTGTTGGTGATGAGGTTTCTGTGCAGTTGTCTCGGTGACAGTGCAGCAAGCAGGCAGAATACCAACGGCAGCAAGACCTTGGTGATTGAAAGATACAGTGAACAGCCTTTTTTTTTTTTCGGCTTGGAAATCCTTGCTTACAATTTTGATGCCTCAGATCATATTTTGGGCCCAGCCCTGCTTTGATTCTTTAGTAGGTAATTCATCAATGTGTCTGATTTCAGTGACTACAGTCACTGTGGTCCTGCAGTTTAAAATGTTGAGCAGATGATGTGTAGCATATTATCGTCGCTTCTTTCATTCCTCTATCAGTTGATGTGGCACTGACATTGTGGCCAGCTTTTTAAGATGAAAGGCACTGTACAGAACTCGCTAATCTGTTCCATGTTAAAAGTGAAAGCCTTGCACATACTTCTCAATTGGAGATGTATGGGTCTTCCTTCACAAGTTTTGACAGAGCCGCCACATTTGTCTCATTTGACACTCTTCAGAAGTCATTTTGGCTTGTCAGAGTTGTTCCCCTTTTTCCATGATTAAATTCCTGATGGCACTGACCGATTGTAGAATATGAAGCAGCTTTGGCCCCAGCCACTTTCTTCAACATTGTCACAGTTTTCATTGTATCATCACCCAACTGCTGTCTCACAAAGACCTAGATTTTTTTTTTTGGGAATGCTTGCAGAAGGACTCCATTGTGAAGCACATCAGTCTAATGTCATCTCTAACAGGAATGAAGACTACAAGTCTGGTCTGGTTTTTTACAATCAGTTATATGAGGCATGCATAAACAGTGACAGTTTTGGATTGTACCTCCAAGAGAAGATTTATGGTCCAATACAGTTTCTCTCTCTCTCTCTCTCTCTCTCTCTCTCTCTCCCCCTGCCTTTCTCACTCCCATCTATATGTGTCTAACTTATGAACAGAAGATTAGATATGCGTGTGACAGTGTCATAAAGTGATGTGAGGTGATGTTTAAGGGCTGACAGGTTGAGCGCTGTTTTCTCTCTTCACCTCACTTGGGGAAACCTTGGGTAGATTTCATTATCCTCTTTATTGCTGGCTGTTTTCCCCTTCGGCCATCCCAGATGTACAACCCAGTGAAGATTCTCTTTTGTATATCTAAGCTATTTTCTTTTGCGTCTATTTCCTGGAATACTGTGGTCTTTGCCTTTACAAGATTTACCTCCTGAAGAATGAAAACAAACAAAGCACCTCCCTTTACTGAGATGCTTTGAATCCGGACCATTTTAATATATGTCTCTGCTAGATTTACTGTCTAGTAAATTTATAAAGACTCCTTACATTGACAGACTCCTTATGTTTCTTCTTTCTGCCTATCATTTTAAGCTGTGCAGATGGCTTTATCCAGACCATTAGTTCTTTAAAGCATGCCAGCGTTGATTAATCTCTATTCTTTGAGCAGTGGTGCGTAAGAGTAAGACAGAAGGCCCTGTGGTTCTGCTGCATACTTTCTCTTTGGCAGTGTGGTGCAAGACATTGTTGTGACGTATTCAGGATTTGTAGTGGTCTTTGGAGGTGTACGGGGACTTTATAAGACATGGACACTTCAAAAAAAAAAAGAATTTTTTTGGTCTTATTTCTCAATGCCTTGTGCAGGGGGAAATGGACTGATCAGGAGATAGAGCTCTTGCGGACCTCGGTGAAGAAGTTTGGAGAGGACCTGAACAAACTCAGTGAAGTCATCAAAAGCAGAACCGTGTAAGTTGTTATGCCAGGATGTGTGTGTGTGTTTGTGTGTGTGTGTGTGTGTGTGTGTGTGTGTGGAGGGGGGGGGGGGGGGTGTCACCTGTTGATTGCATAAAGTACAGGTATACCTGTCTTCATGGACTTGTCTTTACACTGCGTGCAAGACAGTACACCTGTCCTTGTGTAGATGTTGATGTCCCATGAGACTGGTGTACCTTTCTTGGTAGCGTTGTGTTTCACCAGTTGATGGCTTACCAGACAGGTATATCTGTCTCGATGCGGCTGTGAATCACTTGCTGATGGCCCACGAGACAGATGTATATGCCTGTCCTGATATAGTTGTGGCCACAGTCCTACAAGACTGGTATGCTTGTCTGATGGTAGTTATAGCCAGAGTGCATATAAGACGCTGGCCTCACTTGCAGTGAGAGTCAGAGTGCCTACAAGACGGGTATACCTGTGCTCTTGTAGTAGTGGCCGGAGTGCCTACAAGACGGGTATACCTGTCCTCTGTAGTAGTGGCCGGAGTGCCTACAAGACGGGTATACCTGTCCTCTTGTAGTAGTGGCCGGAGTGCCTACAAGACGGGTATACCTGTCCTCTGTAGTAGTGGCCGGAGTGCCCACAAGACGGGTATACCTGTCCTCTTGTAGTAGTGGCCAGAGTGCCCACAAGACAGGTATACCTGTCCTCTTGTAGTAGTGGCCGGAGTGCCTACAGGACAGGTATACATGTCCTCTTGTAGTAGTGGCCGGAGTGCCTACAAGACAGGTATACATGTTTCCATGTAGTTATGGCCAGAGTGCCTACAACTAGTACAAGTCAGGTATACATGTTTCCATGTAGTTATGGCCAGAGTGCCTACAACTAGTACAAGACAGGTATACATGTTTCCATGTAG
>CM065741.1:46804530-46997030 GCA_033310375.1 Conus canariensis | reverse complement strand
CCCCCCCCTGCAGAATCGGCAGTGAAGAAGCAGCGTACTTCTGGTGAGAGACGCATGCTGATTGGTCATGCTCACAGAATGAGTATTGTCCTTTTTTTCCCCTCCTTCCATCTCTCTTCTGGCTGATTTTCAGAAGCTGCTTTTTTTCTGAACTTTGCCTGGTTGTATGGGACCTGCTGGTGCTGAGCAATTTTTTGTTGTTGTTGCCTTTTTTTGTTTGATTTGTTTTATGTTTGGTTCCGCCTTCTTATTTGTGTTTTATCTTCATTTCATTTTTGTGTCGGAGGACTGGTGTCAGTGATAGGAAGTGAGATTGTGTTATGTCCCAGTGTGTGTGTGTGTGTAACTTAGCAGTGCAGCGCTGGTCATATTTCTGATATGCTTGCCAGCTGACAACACTGTGAGATTGTGTTATGTCCCAGTGTGTGTGTGTGTGTAACTTAGCAGTGCTGTGCTGGTCATATTTCTGATATGCTTGCTAGCTGACAACACTGTGAGATTGTGTTATGTCCCAGTGTGTGTGTGTGTGTAACTTATCAGTGCTGTGCTGGTCATATTTCTGATATGCTTGCTAGCTGACAACACTGTGAGATTGTGTTATGTCCCAGTTTGTGTGTGTGTGTAACTTATCAGTGCTGTGCTGGTCATATTTCTGATATGCTTGCTAGCTGACAACACTGTGAGATTGTGTTACGTCCCAGTATGTGTGTGTGTAACTTATCAGTGCTGTGCTGGTCATATTTCTGATATGCTTGCTAGCTGATAACACTGTGAGATTGTGTTATGTCCCAGTGTGTGTGTGTGTGTAACTTATCAGTGCAGCGCTGGTCATATTTCTGATATGCTTGCCAGCTGACAACACTGAAGTGACAAAATGTCATGCACAGCCTTTTGCTAGAGCAGGAGGTCACCATTTTGTGTCCCAGGATTAAAGCAAAGTTGAGACACGCTCTGACACCAAACACTGGCAAAAAGTTACCAGAGTGAAAGAGACTGACTCAAGCTTTACACACTGTTCCTGATTGTGGCTGCGCCAAAAAATGGACACTACAGAGTTCCCACTCAGATCTGCGCACCTGCACTGTTTTGGAAGCAGGTTTCGAAGTTGTTCCAGAGGAGGGGAGGATTGCCTTCAGTCCCTACCCCCCCCCCCCCCCCCAACCCCTTCCCCCACATCATCTCCAAAAATTTCAGCCATTTTTGCTTTTCCTCAGCAGAGCTTTGCACTTCAGAATAGAGGATTCTTGACTAACATATAGATCATACGTGCTAAGCAGTGAAGAGGAAATACTCACAGTGTTGAGCGTAGGTGCATTCCATGCATGTAGAAATGGAGAGGTAATTTTTACAATAGGGGAAACAGATGTAATAGCATGCTCGCAGAACTGGAAAGGTGATTATTATGAATTGGGTCATGGGCACAGTTAGCACACACTTAAGAAGAGAGAGGTAATCATGACAGTTTAGAACATGATGCTGTAAACATGCATTTTGGATGACCTGATATACAGATATGAGAAAACTACATGGAAATAAATACATGCGCATTGTTATTTAAAGAAGAAAAAAGAGAGAAAAAGAAGAAAATCTGAAAAGTATGATTCTGGTTTGCCTTGACATGGACAGTGACCATATAAGAGTGTGAAGGGATGACGCTGCTTGCACAGTGCGTTCCCTTGGCCACATTTTGTAAACTTCATTTTGGTTGGCCAGCTTTGAACAGTCTATCTGCAGAATTTTGTTGTCCGTCAGGAAGGTGAACTATCATAGTCTGTTAATCCCAGCTGCAGTAAGTTTTGTTCCCGCTAGACTCCTTTCACATCCCTGAATATGAGAGCTCCCTGTTGATCGCTGGTGCTGGCATTGCGACAAAACCTGCCTAGGTGTGGCTGTGAAGAAAAGAAGGGGAATAATCAACGTGCGGGCCACGCCACTCAGACAGCACTGGACACCAAACGGATCTTTTTTCTCCCAGTCATGTGAACAGTTGTTCCTTATGGTGGTCACTCCCATTAAAACAGCCCCTATTTGCAGGATAGATTAGGGCCAGATTCACCTAATCAGTTAAGTCGTGAGATCACTGGCTCCGTGACTAAGCAATTACTGTCGTCAGTAGGGGGCTTTGTAGATGGTGTCCTGCATATGTTAGATCAGAACAGGCTCCACTGAACACCACCGGAGTGTCTTGGCAGCAGTGCAGTGTCTGCTCCTCTGGGTTGCCTCTTAATGACTTGACATTGACTGCTCCCTGTAGAGTGCCGGGGCTGCAGCTGGCTGGGCCAGGCTGTGGACAGGGGATCGGAATGAGCGGCATGGGTGCGCTGCCACCGAGTTGGCACAGAAGATGGGGCAGCACACAAAAAAAGAAAAGTTAAGTCGTAAGATCTCAAAGACTGTGATTTGATTCTTGTTCGAAACAATCAGGATGGAAGAGGATGAGACTAGACCAAGGTCCTGTGTGTGAGCACCATGCCTATGAGAGCTTGCAAGCGCCTTAAAAGCCGTTTCCCACTCTTGGAGAAGAGCGTGTCATTGTGTGGCATGGGGTGGATGACATGACTGTAAAACACATGCACACAAGTACCATAGTTAGCCATCATATCTGAAGATGGAGTGTGGCTACCTAAATGGCAGGATTGGATACAGTTGTGTACTGCCCAGAATCACAGCAGTGGTGAACGTCAAGAGTTGTGTCCGAGGAACAAAGAAAGAAAGGAAGAATACAATTGGTGGACAGATATGTCTGAATTTTGCACAGAAAGTCTGTTGCTCCGAACTGGGAAGTTTGTACAGTAGAAAAGGGACATTATGTGCTGATTCCTTTCTTTTCTTTTCTTTCTTTCTTTTTTTTGTCTTTAGCTTTTATTGTTGTTTCTTCGTGCAGTCTTTGGGCTTGCTTACTAATTAGGGTACTCAGATCGCGTACACTGTTTTTCCAGTGTTCTTTTTATAATGTAGTGGCTGTTTTTGCCTTCTCTTTTCTTCCTGATAGTTGTACTTTGAACATGCACACTGTCCAGAGTGTTCTTTTAAATGTAGTGGCTGTTTTTTATGGGTTTGTTTTTTTACCTCCTCTTTGCTTTCTATGTATCCGTGGTAACATTAGCCTCTCATGGTGAGTTTCATGATTTTGTTGTTGTTGATGTTTTCGTTGGTCATTTGTTTTGAATTTATTAAACCAAAGCATGCAAACCTTTCAGTGTGTTTATTTGAAGCATTTGCATATACACAGACTGTAATTGATGTTTATTGTATAAAAATATGTATTTAATCAGACTTTGTATGGTAACTGAACATTGGCAGTTTTTTTTTCCTTCTGGATCTATGTGTATGGGAATGAACGGCAATTGATTGCATTGTTTCATTGGCCTGATCTACCCTAAACAGTTGTGGAGCATATGATTGAAGATGTGCCATTATCTTCTGCTTGCCTTATCATATTGCTTAGCAGGTCCAAGTGATGAGGCTCTGAGTGCGTGCATGTGCTTTTTTAGCCAGTATAACGCTGATAGTGTTTGGCACATGCCTTGCCACAACACAATGACTGTGACACTGAGTGTGTCTGTGGTATGCATTACTTCGCCAGTTATTTCAGTAACGTTTCAACATCAAATCTTTTTTTTTCAACAAATCCATATTACATCTATTACATCCTAGAAAATCATGTGACCTTGACCCATTGCCTGCATCCATCCTGTTCCACTGTATTGATGTTTTGCTCCCCTTCATAACCCACGTTATCAATGCTTCCCTCTCGTCTGGCATCTTTCCCCAAGGATACAAATCTGCTGTTGTTCGTCCTTTTCTCAAGAAAACTTCCCTCGATCCAAATTCACTCAAAAATTACAGACCTGTCTTGAATCTCCCCTTCCTTGCAAAGGTCCTTGAGAAAATCATACTTGCTCAGTTCTCAGCTCATCTTTCTCAGAATGAGTTGAATGACCCTCACCAGTCTGCCTACAGACCATAGCACAGAGACCGCACTGCTGGAAGTTGTGAACGATCTGCTTCTTGCCCTTGATGGTGACAGAGTCTCTCTTCTCTCTCTTTTAGACCTTTCCGCAGCATTTGACACCATTGATCATGACATTCTCCTTTCTAGACTCCAAACTTCATTTGGCATTCAGGGCACATTTTGTGCGTGAGTGAGGTCTTATCTCAGTGACCGCTCCCAGACAATTGTTGTCAGTGGTCTTTCTTCATCTCCTACAGCTCTAACCTGTGGGGTTCCACAAGGGTCCGTCCTTGGGCCAGTTCTGTTTGCTCTGTATGTCAGACCTGTGTCTGACATTATTGATCAGAACTCATTGCTGCATAAGAGTTTTGCTGATGACACTCAGATGCAGAAGTCAAGCACTGTATCTGAACTCAAGGATGTTGTCAGTGATGTTCAAAGTTGTTCCCAAGATTTGAAGCAATGGATGACCTTGAATAAGTTGCAGCTGAACGATGACAAAACTTAAGTACAGTTCTTGCTCCTCCCAAACTCCCAAGATCATCCCCCACTTCCTTCTTCCATCAGCATTGGATGTTCTGATATTCAGCTCTCATCCCAGGCTCGTAACCTCTGTGTGACTTTTGATTCCGCCCTTTCTTTCAAGCACCACGTGTCTCATGTTTGTAAGGCAGCGTAACTAGAAATACATAAGATCAGTTCAATCAGACACTTTTGCAATGGAGCCACAAAAGCTCTGGTTTGTTCCCTAGTTCTCTCAAGGCTGGACTACTGCAACATTTGCTTGGCTGGCTAACCAAAGTACCTACTTGATAAACTGCAGAAGGTCCAGAATACTGCTGCCAGGCTTGTTTGCAAAGCGTCTAAACGTAAACAAGTCCCTTCTCTGTTGCAGTCCCTCCACTGGCTTCCAGTTCAGAGTCGAATTGACTACAAGCTGGCTTCTATCTGTTTCTCTTCTGTTACTGGTACTGGACCAAACTATCTTTCAGACATCCTCCACATCTACACCCCATCCCGTCAACTTCGTTCCTCTGCTGAGTGCATTCCTTCTGTCAGAACAAAATCTTTTGGTCAACGTTCTCTCCCTCCAGGGACCAGCTGTCTGGAATACACTTCCCATCAGTGTCAGACACCTACCTTCACCCTCTTCTCTCAAATCTGCCATGAAAACAAACTTCTTTTCACCATTATAACCTCCCCTCCCCCCACTTCCCAATCCACCTTCCGAGTGCCTGAGTGGGTTTTTGCATGCACGCACGAGTACCTGGTGGTTGTGTCACTTGTGTGTGCAGGCTGTGCTGATGTGAGTGCATGCGTGTGTCTGTGAGCATGGGTGTGTGGTCATGCATGTGCGTGTGTGTGTGTGTGCACACCTATGTGCTGTGTGTGTGCATGAGGGTGTGCGTGTGTGTAGGCTTGCGTAAATTATGTTTATACATTAAGAGGACAACAGGTATCTGTCCTTACTCTGCTGTCAGAGAATCTCTCTGTCATCTTCAGTTGAACTGGTTGTCTGTCCTTACTCTGATATCAGAGGAATCTCTGCCATCATCAGTTGAACTGGTTGTCTTTCCTTTCTCTGATATCAGAGGAATCTCTGCCATCATCAGTTGAACTGGTTGTCTTTCCTTTCTCTGATATCAGAGGAATCTCTGCCATCTTCAGTTGAACTGGTTGTCTTTCCTTTCTCTGATATCAGAGGAATCTCTGCCATCTTCAGTTGAATTGGTTGTCTTTCCTTACTCTGATATCAGAGGAATCTCTGCCATCATCAGTTGAATTGGTTGTCTGTCCTTACTCTGATATCAGAGGAATCTCTCTGCCATCATCAGTTGAATTGGTTGTCTGTCCTTACTCTGATATCAGAGGAATCTCTGCCATCTTCAGTTGAATTGGTTGTCTGTCCTTACTTTGATATCAGAGGAATCTCTGCCATCATCAGTTGAATTGGTTGTCTTTCCTTACTCTGATATCAGAGGAATCTCTCTGTCTTCATCAGTTGTCTTTCCTTACTCTGCCATGAAACGAATCTGTCTGCCATCATCAGTTGAACGGTTGTCTTTCTTCACCCTGATGTCAGAGGGACTTGTCTGTCTGTCTGTCTGTCCATCCATCAGTCTGTCTGGCTGGTTGATCATGGGCTGGATGTCTCCGCTGGCTTTCTCATGGCAAGGGGAGGGAGTTGTGGGGGAAAATGTTATGCCGTCTTACTTGGATATCAATTATCCAAGTCTGACCATTTTCTTCCGTTATTTCCTCCAACTATTCATTTCCCGGTTATTTTCCCTTTTCACTGCAGATACCATACCTATATTCAGAGGCCCCCTTTACTCTTTTTTTTTTTTTTTTTTTTTTTTTTTTGATCTCTTGTTCACTTCTCAGATCCTACCTTCCCACCTCTGACCTTCACCTCTCCCTGCAGCCTGCTTCTTTACTGAGTTATACTGAACAGTCCTCACTTTCTTTCCAAAAGGTGGATGCTTTGTTATTTCTCTCCTGACAGCCAAAAGGGAAGTACTGTTTCCTTCCTGATTGATGTTTGTTTGCAACTCGTCACATCTGATGAAGACTTTGTGTCGAAAATTGACTTGCCTGTTTCATACAGTCCAATAAATGTGCGTTATTTTACATGTTGTTTTGTGTGTTTATTTGTATTTTGAGTCATTTTCAGTAATGCAGTAGTCTGTTTTCAGTGTTTGTTAATTATCATGGACCATAGTCCCGAGAGTGGGTGGAAGAGAGTGTGCTGAAGTCTGCATGCTGGGACATGACCTTGTTCCTCCTGCAGTTGTCAAGACTGTGTCAACAAAATCGTGCAGATATACTGATGAAAATAAGCTCAAGTATATGACTATTTGCTAACAGAGATGTACTTTGCTGTGATTGTTTTTCTTAAAAAGATATTGACATAACCTTTTTATATCATGCCAGCTAAACATGTGAGACTTGCATGATGTGAGACATAAACACTTTGCAGCACACTCCATAAAAACCTTGTACAGAGATGTTCCATTCGATGTGATCTTTGAATTCCTGAAAGTGATTAACATTTTTCATCTGATCAAAGATTTTACGGAAGAGAGATTTTTAACAAACTTTTTGTTGTGTTTTAGGTGTAGTTTAGAGGGTTGTGTGAAAAAAAAAATTCATTTTTTATTTCTTTTTTTTTTTTTTTTTGTATTATGACTTGTGAGTTGACTTCACATGGAGATAGCCCTGATATGACCCATTGTGGTCGGCTTGGCTATAAGCAACATTACCATTTACCCTGTACAAGGTAGAACCTGCTAATTTTTTATTTTTTGTTGTTTATAGGAACTTTTATTCCCTGTCTTTCATTCTAAAGAAGCATTTAATTGTGTGTCTTTGAGTCTAAAAATTTCTCAGAAGTGGAGGATAAACAAGCTGGATGCTGTTTCTGTTGAGATCAGAAGTGACACTGTCAGCACTGAATGCACCTGAGGGGGACGTGGACATTGAGGGTCTGGGCGACTCCTCCACCAGTAAACGACTGGACTTCGATTCTGGTGAGACTGACCCTTCATTTCTGTCACTTGTTTGGTAGATCGTTCAAGTGAAGATGAGTGTTGCATTTTTTTTTTTTTAATCTTGTCATCGTGGTGGTTAAATGACAGGTAAATAGCAATTGTCATCACTGCTTCTGGTTCAGGTGAAGATGAGCATTACCTGGTGTGTCAACCTTATCACATATGATGGTGGATTACTTCATTGGAATAGGACATTGCATCTTCTCTCAGTGATACTCTAAGCAGTTTTTCTTGAGACTTTTTAGTCTTTTCATCGCTGTATTATTTACACTTTTTTTCTTTTTACCAATTCAAGCTCTAGCATCGTTAATTTAATATCAGGTCAGATGATACCTGCTGTTTGTGTCTGATTTGATCAAGGTTGGAGACACAGTTGCTTTATGTCGCCGTAGTGATTCAGTCAGGTTAGATGTATGATTTTTGTGTGGTCACTGCCCCTCTTCATTCATCTTTGCCTGCTTCCTGGGTCACACAGGATCCAGGGACATGATAAAACCTTCATTAACTGTTAAAAACATTCAAATGAAAACTTAGTCTGTCAGAAACTGCATTATCTGCTTTCCATCAAACTTAAATCTTACCAGTGAAAAACTAAAAGAAACAGTAGTCAGTGACCTTAGTTGAACTGCACACTTCAAACGGCAGTTGCCCTACAAGATCTCAGTACTATCATCTGTACTAGACATCGCCTTTGATTACACGTTCCTGATGATGCACTTCTGTCACAACTAAGAAAAAGATATAACCAAAGGTAGGGATGGGACCCAGAGAAGTACTGTACTCAACTGCCAAACAGACCAGCAGGGAGCAGTCCTGCACCACCCTTGGAAGCCTGCGCTGTGTTCACATGGGGTGCAGGCACGCACAGCGCATTCCATTAAAACGTCAAGGGACATAATTGCTCCCTGGCAGATGCCATTGTATAGTGACTAAAGGATGTGACAACAGAACCCCCGCAGGAGCGTTCCCATGGGTGCACCAGCCCATACGACTGCAGAGCCCACCGGCGAAAAATGCCACAGTGAAGCAATTGCCATGTGCTTCCCACAGCCTCTTTCATAGCTGTTCCACTGACAGGTGAAGACAGTACAACTCCAGACATGGCCAAGCTTTTGCCTTGAGGTCTTACATGCTGACGATGCAAGTCTGCACAACTGATATAGTTCATGGAGGCATTGCTGTATCTCGCCCTCTGCTGATGGGGCAGATCTTGCCAGACCCGTGCTGTTTAAAAACAAAGGCTCTGTGAAGCGTAGAGGTAGGCTGGCGTCAGGAGACTAGAGTCCACAGTGATGTTCAATGAAGGTTAATGCCCACTGAACGCAAGCTGCTTTTCATCACCAGTTCTGTTGATCTAGCTGCGACAGATGGCTAGGTATACAGAACTGGAACTGTTCTTCTGTACAGGTCTGGTGTATGTTGTACACTGTATACATAAAGAAAAAAAAGTACACTACCACATTATCCAAGAAAAGCACCTAATTAAAATGGGGTGGAAGGCAAGGAGGTCTTCCTCGTTCGCCTCACATTAGATGAGCAGCCCGATGTCCTCGATGAAGGCTGCCGTCCGTTGCAGTTCCTCCAGGGTGCCGTACAGCGTGGCTTCCACTGCTGTCGGTGTTGGCCTGTACTTCCTCCTGGAGGCTGCATGCGTCGTACAGTCTTGGGCACGGAGGTGATTTTGTTGTGGGAGATAGGCCTGTTCTCAGCCTGACAAAGTAACATCAGTCAGAACAAGATCTGCTGTGGAAAGTTCACAGTTGTCCTGCGCTAGCAGGTTGTTGGATGCATGTGAGCGTTCTGCACCCTTCGTCAGAAATTGAAACAATGAAGGGAATAAGGAAATGGAGTGAACGATATTGACTGGATGACACGGGAAACGACTGAATGAAGCGCTGGTATGCAGCTCTTTAGTCGGCACTACCCAGATAGGCAGCCCGTGTACACGAGAGTGTGGATTGTCAGCACCTAGAACCTTTGGCAAGGCGCTTTAAAAATGCTGTGTTATTATCATTATTATTATTATTATTGTTGTTATTATTCATATTGGAAGCCTCCTGCTTCACTGTCAGTGTGGCAATGGTCCACAGCAAAGGGTGTCCAAACTAAGGTTTTTTGTGAGGAAATACGTCCATCTGTGAGGAGAAGTATGTTGGCAGTAAAGGCAAGGGGCCTTGGTGTGATATAGAATGACTGTTGCTATCACCACATTGATTTAAGAGGAATGAACATGGCTGGCTGTCTCCAAGTTGATTCAGGTAAAAGTGGACACCACTTTCAGTGACCAACTTGAGTCTGGTGAGGATGCTAGCCACCATGCTTATTCGGGTGACCGAGTTTGCCCAGGCGAGAATGACTATTGCTTTCTGTCCAATACCTCAGTTGATTCAGGTGACAATGAAGAGAGCTGTCTGTGACAACTTTGATTCTAGACCTCCCTGCCCATAATACACACACACAAACACACACACACATGCACAGACACACAGACACACATGCACGCACGCACGCACACACAAACACGTACACACACATACACGCACACACACAAATACACGCGCCACACACACAAATACGAGCACACACACACACACACACACATATACGCACTCACACACACACACAACTCCAACCCTTCACTTTTTTTCTTTTTTTTTTTTTTTTTCATTTTCCAGCAGCGTTGTCTGAATTACTGATGTAACCCACAACCTAAGGTAGGGACATTCAGATGGTTTAAATGGGCTTTAGTACATTTCTGCTATATAATGGTTAGATGATTGTGTGCGAGTTTGTAATGCTATGATGTATGTGCTGATGTGTATTGGGATGGGGAGGGGAGGAGGGGTTTCGTAGTTTGGGGTTGACATGTTTGCTGCTTCCATGGTTTTACACCGGCTTAAGAGCATGATGCAGAACAGTGTGCAGAAAGGAAATGGAGATTAATGTTTATTCTTTAGATTTTGGGTTTTCAGACGTGGATTCTTCTATCCTATGACATCGTCAGTGTGTAGGAGGGAGTTTTCAACCTCAGGCAGTGGAGAGAGCATATGGACCACTACCCACAACTCCTCTCTTCCCATGTTACCTGCCCCAGACTGCTTTCTCCCCCCTGTTGAGTACGGTCATGGAGGTCAAGGAATGCCCCCTGCAGAGTGATCTCCCTTGGATGTACATTTTAGGATGTTATCAGCTTGTGTGAATTTTATGCTGTTTGTTTTAAGCCTTGTGTTACCACTGAAGTGTGATTTTAGTGAGCTGGAGAGAGACCCTTGGAGCAGACTGCAGATGTGGATATTGTGCATCATGGGATTGTTTGCGCAAATGGTGATTTAGAAAGAACAAGCTTTGTGATGTCAGCAGATCGTGTACACATCATCATCAGTTTGTGTGCACAGTCAGCAGCATGGGGGGATGGGTATTGAAACATCATCAGTTTGTGTGCATATCATCATTTTGTTTGCACCATTAGTGTCGCATTTTGACATCATTAGTTTGCGCCCACATTATCACCAGTTTGTGTGCACTGTCAGAATTGGTAGAGGTGGAATGGAAAGAGTGGGAATTTTAAACACAGTCTCTTATTATGTGTAGTCAGTAGTATTGAAACAGAAAATGGTATGACAACATGAGAACAATGAGACAATCTGAGTGAGTTTGTGAGTATGATGGTATAGAAACAGGGGACAGTGTGACATTGTTAACTCGTGTACATAGGTCATGGCATAGAGAAAGAAGTCTGTGTTATGGAGATACTCAGATAAGTGTGGTATTTGACAATGAGTGTGTTATCCCTTGGCACTGACTTTGTGAATCATTGGCCTGTATGATGCTACCATGTTATTTATTTAGAATCACATCAGAACATCCCATCATTCATTCATGAGTCAAATGGAACATGGTTACAGTTTATTGGTTTTGAAAGTGATGGCCTGGTTGAAACAGATTGAAGAGTAGACTGTGTTACAAAATGCACATGCACACACACGCGCTCACAAGCGCACACGCACACGCACACACACACACACACACACACAAGCATTGGCAGTCTTATTTGATGATAGATGAAAACCGAAGTGAACAGAATTAATCAGAATTTAAAGGTTAATGAGTCATTCTTTGCTTCTGGTCACTATTGGGGGTGACTCTATTTCTCATGCTTAAAAAAAAAAAAAAAAAAAAATTGTCGCTCTCAGACTATATTTCTAAAATGAAAGTGTTCAGTTCTTATAGTTTTGAAGAAACAACACCATCAAGAAAAACTTTGGTAGTTTCCATGATTTTTAGTAATGTTAATTGAAACATCGAAAATGCCTTCAAAATGGCATCCGAAAAGGGGACCGAGACATGTTGCCCAAAACAATGGCTTCATACAATGCATGACAACTGTTGACACTTTTTTTGAGTGTTTGCTGTGTGGTAAAAGTGTTTTTTCTGCGCTATGGTAGTCAAGTCAATATTTTCGCACCGCTTTTTTCATTTTCATAACACATCATTAATTTACAACCATCACCTGCGCTACCTTTCGTGTCACACATTCCAATCGTCGATTGCTGTTGCCAGTACAGCATGTAACATCATATAGCGAAAGACAGACTGGTAAATGCATGTAGTCGATAGAAAAGAATATATTGAAAGAATGATTCAGGAAATAAACGCTAAAACAGTCAAAAAGTAAACATTCGAAAAGTTCGCGTCGCATGTGAAACGCAGGTAACGCTCCAACCATTGAAAGCCCCCCTTCGAAAACAAAGATAAAAATAGAGTGCACAGATGACGTCGCCTAAACAGTTCATGATTAAGCACAAACCTGTGACGTTTCACACAGAAATAGCTACGCAAAAGCTTGTGGGACACAAAATAAAGTGACGCGTCATGCTTCTTTCTCTGAGTGAAACGCGGTGATGCTGGTGCGGGATTTTCCAGTTTTGGCCAATATCATCACGGAAGAACCGATTTCAACTCAAATATTTGCTTTCAACTGCATGAAGGTGAGTTATCAATGTTTTCTTAATCATTATTCCTTCGTTTTACTGTCATGAATAAGATGATAGTTGTCTTGATCTTTTAAAATCTGTACTTAATCAGCAAATTTCGACCGGTTGTTTGCTCCAACACATGGCGCCAAGTGTAACACAGTTCGACATTTTATCAAATTCATTGTTTCCGCAACATGGTAGCTATGATTGAATGCATGGATATGTCAGTTATTTGAGAAATTGTCATGTCTGTTGCGTCAAAGTTGATGATTATGACGTAAAATACCAGAATCGCATTTAACACAACCTTGTTACACATGACACGAAATTTGGATTAATCATCGTGTCACAATGTAACTGTGTGAAGCGCTAGTAACATATTATGTTTTAATTGTTGCATAGGTGTGTAAAACTTGATGCACTTATAATTAAATTAATTCTATGCGTTAATTTACGCGAGGTGCCAAAAAAAAGTCACAGCCAAGTGATAAAATGTGGCTGAATTCAGCAGAATTCATGGTTACTGTCACCTACATTACACTTGACGCAAAATCTTAGTGTCTCATGAAACTCTGTTGTTCCAGTTTAGATAAGTGCATCTATCTTCATTTCTGCAAAAAAAAATGTAATATCATTATAATAATCATTGTACATTATTCATTTTATTTAAATTTTTTTAATATATTTCTGGTTATTTCTGTGTAAATTAGAGAAGCTTTTTTAAGAAACTTTGGCAGCTCAGTTTGTGGTTTCCTTCCTGTTTATGGTCATTCCTAGTTTTACTGATTATGTGTCATTCCTAGTTTTACTGATTATGTGTCATTCCTAGTTTTACTGATTGTGTGTCATTCCTAGTTTTACTGATTATGTGTCATTCCTAGTTTTACTGATTATGTGTCATTCCTAGTTTTACTGATTATGTGTCATTCCTAGTTTTACTGATTATGTGTCGTTCCTAGTTTTACTGATTATGTGTCATTCCTAGTTTTACTGATTATGTGTCATTCCTAGTTTTACTGATTATGTGTCATTCCTAGTTTACTGATTATGTGTCATTCCTAGTTTTACTGATTATGTGTCATTCCTAGTTTTACTGATTATGTGTCATTCCTAGTTTTACTGATTATGTGTCATTCCTAGTTTTACTGATTATGTGTCATTCCTAGTTTTACTGATTATGTGTCATTCCTAGTTTTACTGTTTATGTGTCATTTTGAAAGTGTGACCATTTGTATGTTAAATGACAATATTAACAACTGTTTTAATCTCAACTTTTTTTTTTACAGGTGCTTGCAGTTGGCAGACCTGGTGAGGTCCTCACAGTGGAGGTCCAGACGGAGAAAGGACCACAGGCCATGGAAGTGCCTGAGGATGACCTTGTTGTGAAATTCCTCGTCTGTGCTGGGAAATTCTATATTTTCCCAAACAGAGACCAAACCTTCTTAGTATCCAAAAAGGACGCAACAAAGATTGACACGCCAGCAGTTGACGCCCATGACCACTACTTTTTTTTAAAGAACTGCCAGCAGAATTGCCAGTGTGTGTGTGTGTGTGGGGTGTGTGTGTGTGTGTTTTAACACTTATAAATTAATTTTCTGTAAAGAACAAGAAATCTACAGTGCTGATTAAATATGGTTTGTACAACATTTCAATTGTATTTCTCATTTGTTTCTAATGAATGAAGCCGGGGGGGGGGGGGGGGGGGGGGGGATTAATAGGATTTGTAAAGGGCTTAAAGTCCTAGACAATGATAGATGGTTAGTTGCTAAAATTCAGTGTGCTCCCTTTGAAAGTGATGTTGGTGTCATATGTAACGCAGTTACGCTTTATGGAAACGGTCATATATTTCTTGAAAGAAAATGAACACCCTTTATTTGCCATATTCATTTCATTTTTTGGATCAGGGGGAAAGAGCACAGACCATATTTGGCAAGCAGTTGTTCTTGCATGAGTAACAGCAAATTACTAATGAATGAAGTGTAACTGTGTTACAGTGTCACATAAACGAGTCGATGCTGGTATCACAGGCAGAAGGGTGATAGCATCAAATCTGTTCATGCACACTTCTAATAATGTCTGCTAATAGGCAGCCTATGGCCAGTTTTCATTTTTGTACAAATAAGGTATTTTACTACTGATGTGGTGTCAACACGTTATGCAGTTACTGTTCCAACACCCTAGGTCTTCCCATGGGCATAGCATAGCAGCAAGTAATGTCACAGATTTCTTTCTTTTAGGGGATGCCTTTGCTTACCTTGAGGTGACAAATTACAAGTTTTCACACTTGTGCAGCCATTTTGAAATTTTGACACTTGGTCCCTCCTTTAGTTACCAGTAGCAAAGAATGACTAATGCATTTTGGAGATGAACGGTCAAACACAGGAACAAACATGTTGAAAGACAGGGGGGAAAAATCTGTGTAGCACTGTGGCTGCAGAACTCGGTGAAGTAACTGCCTGGACTGGAGAATTGATAAAAACACATTTTTGTAGGAAAATTCCTGTTTGTGTAAGTGTGTGTGTGTGAGGGGGGATGGGGGGAGAAGTTTATTGTCGGGTTTCTCGTTTGTGTGTATTTTACAATTCACGATAAGCATTGCCAGAAAGTTTGTAATGGATGTCATCAAAGAGAAAAGAAACCAATTTAAAGTGTTTTTGCAGAAAGAAGAGTTTAGATTTGAACTGTTGACATGAATGATGGGCAAGATATTTAGACATTTTATATTCTCCAGAGTCGCCATTTCTTGGGACTAAAAGGAGATCATTTCCAGGAAACGGAATATTCTAAACACACATGGCAGGAATAGTTACAAACAAGTTTTTTCAGCCGTTTGCAAGTTGGATCGGACATGGAAAGTTTATATCGTAACCTTGTCTAAAAAGATCATAATGTTGACAGATAAGCTACAAAAGACAAAAATTTCCCTTAACCCATTGGGCATAGGGGCAGTGAACTGTTAGCTGCTGCTTCTTCTTCTGCGTACGCAGGCTGATACTCCTGCAGACACTCCTGTATAGAGAGGCAAGGATTAATCCCATATACCCAACAAAGGGAGTGGAGTTTTATGTGTATGACAGTTTTTTATCCCGCCATTAAGGCAGCCATACTCCAACTTCGGGGAAGGTGCATGCTATGTGTAACGTGTCATCCATAGGAACGGCCAAACTGGCCTTCTCTTCTGAAAGTTGGTGATGGGATTTTACGTGTGTGCAAGATGTACGTGCATTCACACACGGAACCTCGGTTTATAGTCTCATTCGAAGGACTGTATGGGGAATGGAGTCAGAACCAATGTTAACTCAGAGGGAAAAATCCCCCTGTACTGAAACGGCCCGGCGGAGATTCGAACCCGCAACCTCAAGATTACGAGTCCAGCACTGGATTTTTTCTGCTTGAAAACCTCCTCTGCCCACCCAGGGTACCTTGTTCAGTTCAGGGAAAGTTTAAGGTGGTGGAAGGAGAGGGATGGGCTGCGCCTTCCATCATGCCATGCTTTAGACATAAGAAACCTCTGACAGTTCATGGCCCCAATGGCCAGTAGGTTATGTGAACTTTTATCTTTTTTAACCTTAAACTTAACCATGGAAGGAGCTTTGTACACGAAGCACAGTTTTATTAAAGTCAGAATGCTGTGACAAGGATTGACAGATCTGATGTTCTCATTTTTATGGCGATGAAGGTCAACAAGATAAGGGTTTTTGTTGGGGGGGGATTGTATTTGTTTTGTTTTGTTTATTTTAAACCTTGATGATCAGTGAAAAACATACCAGAATAGGTTCACCAGATGAAATTATTTCAAAACTGAATCAACAGATACCATTGCATCTTTTTTCCTAACATGATTAGATGTGTGTCTTTTCTTTTGTTTTCACTTTATTGTTGTTGTCTTTCTTACCAACAAACTGCTCTTTCCTAATCAATGAAAACTATTAATTTATAGACGCAAAATGCATTTTGTCTCTTATTTAACAAGCATGTCACTTGTCCTCTTTTCAGCTGACTTCTTTTTTTTGTCTAGGCAATTTCCTCTTTTTGACCCCCAGCTTTTTTTCTGTAAATCTTGAGAACATCACCCTCACTCCATGACTTTTTTTCTTTTTGCCAATGATGATACAAAAGCTGAATGGAAACAGCAAATCTGCTAATTTATGATGTGAAACAGGTGCCCTAGAGCACTGCCTTTTTTGGGGGGGTGGGGTGGGGTTTGGGGTTTTTTGCCTCATTTTCTACTGTACTTCTGACTCCTTCACACACCCACTCCTTCACCCTCACCCCCCACCCACCCTAAATGCAATCTTTTTTTTTTTTTTCTTTTTCATGTGCAGGAAATTGGCGTCTGTCAAATTTCAACATACTTGGATAAACGAGTTTCTTTTTTCTTTTTCTCATGCAAGCTCTGTGCCAAGATTATCACCTGAATATGTCAGTCTTATTTAGAGAACAGATCTATTTTGAATGTTAAAAAGGAGAGAGATGATAGAAATGGAAAGGAGTGTAGCAAGATATTCCAAGGCTATGTAATATGATAAGCTCTTAACTTTTGATGCTTTGATAAACAGAAGCATTGTTTTATTATTGCATAAACAGACTGAATACTTCAATATCTGGACAACCATTCCACCAAGATATGCAAAACTTCACACTATCATTACAAAATTAGCTGTTCAGAAATGTGCTAAAATTCCGTTTTATGTATTTTTTAAGTTATGATGCTTTTATAAATTCAAAAATTATTTTACTTTTTACATAACTCCATGTTTGTAGTGGATTCAGTTTTTGTCCAAAGACTTCAAAACTTTGACATGCAGTAAACAAAGGCTGGTTGGTTGTTTTTTGTTTTTTTTTATAACTGTAGCTGTACCAGATTTAAAAACTGTAAATCTTATAGTTTTGGAATGATACTGGCTTGAGTGCATCAGGTATGTTACCCGAGCATTTCATGTGTGCATGGGTGATTGAGTTAACTCTTTGACGGCCACAGTGTTTTCTGCCTGGACTTGTGGCAAAGCATGCTGTGTGGTTTTCAGTCATCTTCGCAACAGAGGCTCTGTTCACTCCTTTAGGTGAACTGAAATCTTCATTACCACCGTTCAGTCATCTTAAGCACCATGGAATGTACACACACACACACACACACACACACACACAACACACACACACACACACACACACAATCTGATCTGTAGTTGGCTTAAGAAAGCCAATACAGAATAAGTACATGATGTGTTACTAATTTGTTAATGTAACATGAATGAATGCACACACGTACAAATCTGATGTCTAGTTGGCTTATAAAAGCCAATACAGAGCTAAGTATATGATGTGTTACTAAGTCGCTGATATGCTTTCAAGCCGTTTTCCAAATGATTTTTCTTTGTATTTCAGGTTGCAAAGACCTCAGGGTGTTACTTAATTGATCCAGGTGTGTTTGTGCATGTAGATTGATGAAGGTTGGATATGTGTATGTGGCAATTCTCAGAATCAGCATTCAAGTGAGAGTGGGTTCATGCATGTTTCAGTGATGACCTGTGTAGACATTTGGATTGCTTGAATTTGAGTCAATGTGTGTGAGTGTCAGTATGTTAGTTGAGGTAGCATTTCCATGTTTTAAGAGTAAGGTGGGTGTTGGTGTGAGAAACACGATGTGAGTGTGTGTGTCTGGTATGTGTGTGTGAGTGTGTGTGTGTGTGAATGTGTGCATGTGTGTGTGTGTGTGTGTGAGAGAGAGAGAGAGAGAGAGAGGTGTGTGTGGTGTGTGTGTGTGTGTGTGTGTGTGTGTGTGTGTGTTGTGTGTGTTGAATACTGCTGTTTCTCCAAACAGAAATCCTCATCATTGTGCCCGAATCGTATGAAAACGATTGTTTTGTTTCGAAATGGCAGCAACTGTTTGAATAAACGTCAGTTAATATGAACATTGATGAAAAGACCTGTTGTCATTTTGCCTTTGACTGGATTCACACTCACTCCATCTGGTGATCCAATGCCGTATGATTTGAACATGAACTAGATCACTTGCACCTTATACATTTTTCCACACTTTTGCCTCTCTCTCTCTCTCTCTTCCTCTCTCTCTTGTGCGCGCAGGCACACACAAAAACAAATAACGCATACACACACATCATGCATACACAAATACGCTCACACACACACACACAACACACACACCACACGTGTACGCTCACCACACACATATACAATGATGATAATGGCACAACCAATCTTAGGTACGTACTCGGGGTCTGACCTGCACATTGGGCGAATGCGTAGGTCAGACGTCTAAGTCATAGCCACGAGACCACTTCTCCTTAAATTCTCTCATCTTATGAACTGTTCTATCCATCACCTTTAAGTCATACGCAGTGAAGTCGCAAAACTTAGCAGATGTGGTGTAGCATATATTGACAAGTCTGCACGCAGTTATGCCTCATTGATGAAACTGAATCTCTCTCTCTCTCTCTCTAATATCCAGTCTTGTCACACCTGTCAAAGACATACAATTCACAGACATTTCATGGATGGAACACAAACCCATTCATATCAGAGAGCAGTCCAGTATATCAGGCCTTTTTTTTCTTTTTTACTTGCATATGTAAACAAAGTTAGTCTATGCAGTCGCCCTGTTTTATTTACACAGGTAAATGTGTGTGTGGTAAACTTTCTCTTTTTTTCCTTATATAATTTACCATGTCAAACTCTTGCAATCTACCGCAGTTGAAAAGTTTGGCTAAATGTTTGTGCCTAATGCAGCAATAAGATGCCCACTGACCATCTTCTGTCTAGAGCAATTGTCACGAAAGGTCATTTTGTTTTTATTTCCTAATCATTCTCCAGCCAAAAGTCTTACAGTTTATACAACTGAGGTTTATACTTGTCTCACCTACCTATCTAGACTGCAGCATGGCCAAACACACAATGCAAAGAACACAAGAAAAACCATGGCCAAAGACACTGCGAAGAACGCAAGAAAAAACATGGCCAAAGACACACTGCAAAGGATGCAAGAAAACCCATGGCCAAAAACACAATGCAAAGAACACAAGATAACCCATGGCTAAAGACACTGCAATGAATGCAAGCAAAAACCATGGCCAAAGACACACTGCAAAGAATGCATGAAAAACCATGGCCAAAGACACACTGCAAAGAACGCATGAAAAACCATGGCCAAAGACACACAGCAAAGAACGTATGAAAAACCATGGCCAAAGACAAAATGCACAGAATACATGAAAAATCATGGCTAAAGACACAGTGCACAGAACGCAAAACAAAATTTGAGGAAAGACACTGCAAAGAATCCAAGAAAAACTCTGAGCAAAGACACTGCAAAGAATGCAAGAAAAACTATGAGCAAAGACACACTGCAAAGAATGCAAGAAAAACCATGGCCAAAGACACACTACGCACGATGCATTAAAACCCATGACCAATGACACATTGCAAAGAACGTATGAAAAACCATGGCCAAAGACACCGCACAGAACACAAGAATTACAGAACAAATATGTTTCTGTTATGACTGCATAAAGTTTTCAAACAAATGCATGTGCGAGAATAGCTTATAGGAAAGTAGTCTTGATGTAAACATTCTTCGCCATCTACTTTGAGCTGGTAAAGGTCACCAGGTGAATCAAAACTTTAGATTTTCTTCCAGTGCTTTAAGGGGAAAGAAATCTTTAATGATTGATAGTGATCACTTCGATTTGAGTTTTTCTTCTTAATCTAGATTGGAATGAACTGCTAGTGGACAATACTAATACAAAGAGTGTTAGGGAACAATCAAAAATAGAATTTGGTCCGGAAGATCTGTGACAAGACCATGGAAACAGGTGTGATAGATGGAGTGGATGACCAGGTATCGACACCAGACAATTCAGAACGGGAAAACCATGAGAAATCATATGGAAGAATGGTATAATACTGGATAGAGAAGTCCACACAGGCTCATCAACACAAATGATCATGATTGAACTCACTGTGCCATGTGAAAGCGGAATTGAGCAAGCTCACACCCAAAAGACTTAGTACTCGAGTCTAGCCAGCAGCTTGAGGGAAGCTCTCTCCTTACAGAAGGGAGCAAGGGAGGGGTGGGCGGATGTAGGCTAATCATCCTAGGATCTCATGCAACGGTCTCGATTCCTGTAAGCAGATGACTAGGCAATAGCAGTAGCAGGGTCAGCCGAAAAGAATTCCAGCTGGATATGGTCGAGGAGGGAAAGAAAATCAGGCTTAGATTTTCCCAACTTAAAAACACCTGTCCGACAATTATGTGGGTAAGACGTTCGTCAGAAAGGCAACGTTTTGTGACGTCTCCCATCTGGGGGGGGGGGGGGCAGGTTTGAATCCCAGAAGTGCGAACAATATTTCTGACGGCAGAAGCCATCTAGGAGTTATGACCTGGATGCTGCCCGGCCCTCTTAGAGTGTAAGGAATTCACAGCAGCAACACTTGCCTGTAAGTGTTTGGTCTCCGAAGACCTTCTGATGTCAAACTTTCCCTAGGGGGTGTTATGTAAAAACTCAAGACTGTCATGAGTAAACAGCAGCGCACTGCACCTCCTACTGACACAGGGCTGAAACACTTGTCTGGGGGAGTTTCTTTTATAACGACCTTCTACTGTCAAGACCTTCCTGGAGTTTCTACTCACTGATACATGGCTAGTTCCACTGACTTTCGGGAGTAGCGGATGACACTGGGAAAGACCAGATATCCGGACTACGTCGGCTGGCTCCTCACCCGTCTTCCTCCAAACTGATGTTGGTACTAAAATAAAAAAAAAAAATTAAAAAAAAAAAAAAAAAAAAACGTTCACGGGATTCAACGAAAGGGGGAGAGAATAATCAATCCATCGCGCTAACACGATCACAACTGGAAATCTACAACGGGCCTGAGTAGTGAACAAGTGGAATTCACATGTCCCAGAAAGAAAGTCATCATTGAGGTAGTTTGAAGATCCACGGAACGAATTCGCAAGAAAAAAAAACAAAAAGAAAAAAAAAAGGGGGTGGTGGTGGTGGTGATATAAAGACTCTAAGACTCTCATGAGTAAACAGTAGCGCACTTCACCAGCACACGAGACATTTGAGAACCAGGGCCAGGATTCAAACAACAGTGCTACACTGCTTAAATTTTTGCGGAGGACACGAAAGCCTAGTTGTAGGGCCAGTATAGTGTTTATAATAACGGAAGCAGAAGTAAGCTACAAACTTGTATTCATAAGTTGGTGAAGTGAATCATAAATAACGGAAATAAAACACAACAATGAAAACAAAAATGAAGTAACACACATGGGTGACGACAGGGAAGTAAAACTGACAGTGAACAAATTAAGCAATACACACTGGTAACAGTAGTCCCGATGGAACATGAGTATAAAAAATGGATGGTCGTCCATGACAATGCACTGATGTGGGGAACGACTTGGGATCTTATAGTTTTTAAAAGCATGTTACAGGTACCGTCAAAAAGGCTGAAAAAGGTCAGGAATGATTGAACCACTTTCAGTTCAAAACCACCCGAAACACACGTGTGATACAGGCACAGCCAATTCTGGAATATGGGAATGTGGTACGGTTCCCAAATCTGACGCAGTACATAACCCTTGTAAATGCGCAGAAAAGATTTACAAAACAAATCACCAGGTTGAATTACTCGAATTATAAACACAGGTTAAAACTGCTGAAATTGCCTAGTCTTGACGGGCAAGAAATGACTGACCAAGACTTAATATTGTTATAACTATTATCACGTGAAATTAGTTAAATCAGTTATTAGAACTAACGTTTGAATGAACGTAAAGTCAAAAACTAACTCACGTGCACACATTTTTACGACGAGTTCTGTTAATCTTTACAGTGCCAATCTCACTTAACAATCTTCTTGACAAATCTACCGCATATTGACTATAATGTGAACATTAAATAAATCAGTTATCCTAGGTCACGTTTGAACATACCTTTGGTCAAAACTAACTCCTGTGCACGGGTTGTTAATCCTAGCATTGCCAACCTAAGGAACATTAAACAGTCTTAACTGAATCAGCTCAATAAACAGTTTTCGACAAATCTTTATTATTGGAAGATGGTCATCCAACAAACTGTATGCACCCTCAGAAAAATAATCAATACAACAGGCAGAGGCTGCCTAAGCCTAAGCGCAGTGTATTGATGGCTTTTGACGACGACTAGTCTGCAAGCAGCAAAGCACTTTCAGTGAAACTGAAGGATGATAAACGTGATAAGATTTACTTTCATTAGCATTTCCATCCCAGTTAGCATTATACTCATCACTATTATTTTGATTATCACCACAATCATCATCGTAATCATCATCATCATCATCATCATCGTTGTTGTTGTTGTTGTTGTTGCTATTACTGATGAAAAAAAACTTTGTCATCTTCAGAATATTAATTCCCCACGAATAATCAAATGCACGCGCGCACACACACACACACACACACACACACACACACACACACACACACACACACACACACACACACATACACACACACACACACACACACACACACACACACACACACACACACACACACACAAGGTATGCGCGCTTGCGTGTGCGCGCACACACATGTATGCACACACACACACACACACACACACACACACACACACACACACACACACACGTGCGCACGCGCATGCACACACATATACACATACATATGCGGGCACATGCACATGCGCACATGCATATGTGGATGTCCATACATACAAAGGCACACACAGGCTACATACACACAAATATGTATTCACACATGAGCTCATGCATGCATGCAGGAGCATGCTCACACAAGCCCACAGATCACTCGTGCATACAGATGCAAGCCACGCAAACATGGACGCTGGCCCGCGCCCATGTACACACACACACACACACACACACACACACACACACACACACACACACACACACACACACACGTGCGTGCGCGCACACACACACACACATGCACACTCACACACATGCGTATACGCACGTGCGCGCACACACATGTGCACATGCACGCAAACACACACATGCAATGAAAACAGTGGCGCAGACCGCGTCATGTTGGTACTCAAGGTCTGACCAGCGCATTGGGGTGATGTGCAGCCAGGCATCTGCTAAGTCTCCATGAGACCCTCGCCTTAGATCCTTTAAGTCTCCATGAGACCCTCGCCTTAAATCCTTTCATCTTGGTCATTGATTCGTTTATCTATCAGCTGTAAACCCTGCGTAGTGTGGTTTCGAAACTTAGCAGATGTGGTATAGCCTATACTGTTAATTAGTCCGCACATAGTGACACCTGGATGAAACTGAAACTGGAAGAAACTGAAACTGAGACACCCCGACAGAGGAAAAGGAACAGAAGGTGGCTCTAAAATGGTTGCAGTGGGTAGGGGTGGGAGGTTGGAATTGGAGGTGGAAGGAGTGGGAAAGAAAAACACCCTTGCAATATGTCTGGATGTACGCAACTTAGTCAGCAGATGTGGAGATAAATGATTGAGTTGTTTTTGCATATTAACAGAGAACCATGCATGAGTAAGAAATAAACACACGAATTAAAAAAAAGTATATAGATTATTTCAAACATAGAAAATCGTACTTTGCTAGTGATTTGATCCATTATTCATAATATTTATAAAATATGTAAAAGAAATGAAAATTCAGAAAATCTCGAGGTAATGAGAATCATTTATTACGGGCATTTATCTGCAGTGGAACACCTAAAAGGTTGATCAACTGAGAATTGTATCCCGAATAAAAGCAGCGCAAAATTGTTTTTTGCATGTGACAACGGTGCACTCCATTTTAGAAAGAAATCTGGTGAGTATTAGTTCAATCTTACTAATGTGTTATTTTTATCGAATGGATGTTTTGATCAGGAAGCCGTATCGAAACCCCACAGTCGGCCATCTTGATATGTCCCGGTTGTGTGCATCAACCTAGATTTCCAGACATCTTTTGTCTTTAGGGAATCAAATATTGTGAGTAAGTATGCCATAGGAACGCTTAAAGATACTTAATTCATTGAATATATTTGTCTATATTTTTACCCCAGCCAGACTTGTTGATAGTGACAACTACGACCATGGTACGCAGCAAAGCCCAAGCTGATTGAATCATTGTCGCAGTCAAACGCCATCGTCAGATTGTTTTTATGTGTCCAAGCAATGAAAGAATCTTTTTTATTGTTATTGTATCAGATTTATGACAAAGTGTATGCACTTTAAACATCAATGATTTTGTTGAGATGATCCATATCGGTGTAAACATTCCGTATGGATAATACATCCGAATCTGTGAATCCGAATGAAAAGTAACAACTGAGCAAGTAAATCGGATCCATCGGTCCTGGGAAATACCTTTTGAACTGAAAAGGTAGATGTCTACACAAATGTTTTAGCACTCCACACATTATCATGCGGTTATCGTTTAACTGTAAGATGAATTAGATCCAATGTATTTTACTATTTAGCCTTTCAAGTATTTTTCTTTCCATGGCAAGTACATATTACACTCCCCAAAAGTGTGGGTTGCAAATTATGTTTAATATGGTTTGCGATGGTACCCTGTCATTGATTTCAAGATGGAATCCCAGGAACTTCATTTGAAGATTTTAGGCAGGCCGTCTCTAGAATTAGAGGGTCCTATGGATTTGGGTGTAGCTATTTTAAGTAACTTGTCGATGGACTTGCATCTGCTACACACACACACACACACACACACTGACATTTGAATATGCTTCTGTACACAAACATTTTTAGATAGAGAAACTTTCTAGGCTTGATGGGGAAAAAAGGCTTCCAATTGATATTGCTTTTATTGGTTTGAGATATTGATTTCTTCAATTCTTGCATTTTTTTTTCTGCTTGGGACAGAATGTGGTCATCACTTTTTTCATGTCTGTGCAAAGTGCATGTCTGGAAGTTTGTAGAACCAGTCACAAAAGTGGTTTTCTCAGTCTGAGCAAAGTGCAAAGTGTTACGCAAGTTTGTAGAACCAGTGACAAATGCGGTTTTCTCAGACTTTGAATATATATGGTTTCATGGCATGCTTTGTACAAATTGTCTGCTTTGTGGTGCTAGTTTACCTGTTGATAGTGCAACCATGTAGAATTTACTCTTTTATTAAGACTGACAAGATAAGTCGTTTTCTGCAAATTTCATCTGGTTTTGAAGACTTTCATCAGATTAGCATCAGTTGAATACAATTTATACAAGAGACCTTGTTTCTGTTTTGGGCCCCATTGCTGCATTAGCAGAGACTTTTTGAGGAAGATAAAACAGACATTTGAGTGGCTTACGCTTAACTGCACTGTTAATTTTTGTTTGGTCTCACATCAGAAAAAAAAATGACAGTGCTAGTACCATGTACCGGCTTGCTGATATGAGCCACTGATGTTGCTTTGTCTCTGGCAGCTTACAAAATTAAGGAGGATAGATCCCAAGGATGCTATACATATTTCTAACAAATTATAGTTTGACAGCTACACAGAACACACACACACACACACATACATAGGCACACACATGCACACACATATATGTGCACATGCTCACTTCATGTGAGATTTTTACTTGTCTCTGGTGTTAATTTTATTTTTTTGTAGGAGAAGGACCTGTTGTGTGTACGATTGTTAAATATGCTGACTGTGGTGCTAACCAATCTCAGCGAATGACTTAACAAACGACAGGTATACAGAGGCTGGTATCTTTATTGTGAAGAAGTTCTAGCACTCAAAGCGCAAGATTTTGGTTGAAGAATCATGTGTTTCTACTTCACTTTCATCACAAAGTTGCAGACATACTCATAAGGTATTCAAGAATCTTACTTAGTCAGTGGAATGCAGCACAATTTACGTTTCCCTAGATCCTCTCTTAGATGCCTGTCTAGATGTAGGTTCACAAAGTCAGATCCTGTTCAGCATCAGAATCCCTCCCCCTCCATTCCTCTCCCCCTCCCTCCCCCACCTCCAGAGTATAAAATATGTCATCTAAGCAGACGCCTTGGTGATTTTCCATCAAGCTTATTTTCTTTCTATTAAATCCAAGAAGTTTTACATTTTTGCAGTCTCTTAGCCTCTGAAAAGATCTTTGTGACAAAGTCTGAAAGAGCTGATGAGACACAGTAAAAAAAAAAAAAAAAAAAAAAAAAGGATGTTTGACAGAATTTTGGTTATACTGTGTTTCAAGGTGAGATCAGAGTTGAGGTATAGGCCAAGATCACAAACACTTGGCTTGAATGAGATATGAACTGAATGGAGCCAAAGAAGATTTATTGATAAAGATTGGTATCCTAAGCCTGGTAGTCTTCTATAAACTAGATAGTCTCTGTTTAATCATTTTTTAATTTCAGTTTACTCTTAGACACCCACTGACATCAGAAAATCAAACCTGGAAGTTGTTTGACAAAACTATTATAGTTGTTTAATGTGTCATAGTCGTAGTTATCAAATGTGTCAGAATGTTCAGCTGAGCTCTGGCATCAGGAGCGAATATTTAATGATGAACAGAATGGATACTTATGATCTCAATCAGAGATGTGGTGTGCATAATAAAAAGCATAGGACATATCAGGGAACCATGAGGAACTCCAGAGTCTGTGATACTTTAAGGAAAAGTTCCTTGTTCAGTAAGAGGAACTGCTTTCTGTGTGAAAGATATATGTTTCCCTGTTGTTTTCAAGACTAGGGCATGAATGCACCTAGCTCAGAGATGGATATGAAATACTAATCTGGGGATTTCAGTGCTAGGGTATGAATGTACCTGGCTCTGAGATGGATATGAAAAATAAAAATTGAAATACTAATTTTGGGATCAGATGTGTGGAAAGCTTCAGGCAGATGTTAATTAAAGAAGAAGATACTTTTTCTTAATCAAGATAGGTCAGAATATTCAAAATTAGTGCTGTGTCCAGCATGGTAAAGTGTTAGAAAATGAGAATGTCGTTGGTGAAAAGATTAAGATGTGGGATAATTGATAGAAAGCCAGTTTCTTTGATGACAAAGGGAGACTGGAGATTGGTTGGAAGATGTTCAGTTCATATATATTTCTGTGGATAGGGACTTGGGAAACAGTTTAAGGAGCTACTTCGTGCCTTATAGCTCAGTCTGCAGGTGGATTGCATGTCTTAAAGCCTGGAGGAAAAAATCTGAATAGACTGATAGCTCAGGAAGATTGGGACCATTAAGAATATAAAATTTGCTTTTGGAAAACATAGTCCTGTTCAAGAAGTAAGCTAGTCCTATTACAACTGTTTTTTGAAAATTATAATGGATCCTCTGACTAGTGATAAGAAAACAACAACGAAACTGTTAGATAGATATTCAGTCCATCAACAGAGGATCAGAAGAAACGGTGGATTTGATGTTTGATATGCTCAGAGTGTTTGGGCATGGACGCAACACCTGTGTCTTATATTGACATGTGATGAAACCTTCCTGTCATTTGTAGCATATGCTTCATGACAACTTTGTTACATAATAAGATCCAGGTATTGTCATGAAGCAGTAGAGTTCCAACAGTGCAGACAGCTGGGTGCTGATCATGCATGTACAGACTTCACCACTTAATAGCAGAAGGTTTCATCACAGTAAGGAGCTGTTGAGTTACACAGCTATTTTTCTGTAATAATGTCAGTCTGTGCACATTCATTTTGTGGGTTTGTTGTTTGTTTTCTTTTTCTTATTTTCTTGTCATCAATTCATGTCATGAAAGAAATTTAAGATATAAGATTCAGAATCTGCTCGGACTTAACATCTCCTTTGAATTTTATGTACACATACAAAATGTTTCCTTACACACACCACGCGCACACACACACACACACACACACACATATAATATATATATATATATATATTTCCTTTCTCTCTCTTTTATATTTCTACCTTGAGTGTTCTGTCGTGTGTGTGAAACTGTGCAGGGGGAATCTTTGTTACTATTTTTAGTGATGATCTCGTGGACCAGTTTTGCTTTGTGGTATTACAAAGAAGAATGGTAAAGGATTTCACAGAACTGTATTCTATGTTCATGGTGTGTGCAAATCTTGGAAAGTCGAGGAATGTTTTAACAGTAATTTTTACATGAATGAAGAGCCATGGAATTATGGTGAAAGTTATGGAAAGTCAAGGAATTTAAAATCAGGTCTTCAGGCAACACATGCTTTGTGTACTAGTGTGTTTGCATATGCATGCACCATTGTGCAAAAGCCAAGCAAAAGTTTAGTCTGTTCAAGTGATGTAGAATGAAATAATATCTTGCACTCAACAATCATGCCCGTGCATGCGCATATATCTGTATATATCCTCTGCCCTTCTTGGATACAGTATTTTGTTTGATCTTGCAGACACCAGTGACAGACATGCAAACAAAACAAGGGACGTGGATGAAAACCTAACCTCTTTGGCAGAGGCACAGTGTTCCCACTTTAAATCAGTTTCTAAAAGTCATCAAGATCCACTGACTGCCATTTTTTACTTTCTAATTTCATTTTCAGAGGGTCATGATCAACAGGTCTTTGTGAAGGGATTTTTTTTTTTTTTGGGGGGGGGGGGGGTATCCCTCACATTCCCAACTTTTTGTGAAAGTGGGAGAGGAGGAGAGAGGATGGCAGGAGGACTTCTTCAGATTTCTTAGAAATGCAGGATGAGAGGCAGGGGGTGTCATCCGCACGTCATTGCCATTAAGCATCAGCAGCAGTGGGTTTACTGACTGACTAAAGCAGATTGAGGGTACATGTGGACTCACCTGAACAACTGTTTGTCTCCCAGAGCCTCATTCAACTGTGCTTTTGCTTTCAGAGCCAGTGTTACAGGTGACGTTTGGGCGCGAGACTGTGTCAACACTCATGGGCAGAAAAGGGAAATAACTGGGTTAAAACTTTTTTTTACTGATGTGTCGTCTGCTAAGCTTGTTGCAGTGCAATATAACTAAGAGGGCAGCTCTTTCAACTTAAAAAATGATTTGTATTATTTGACATAGAGGATACTTTCATGCATCAGAGTTGAACTTCTGTACTTAAATTTACTCACATCTGTCATTCTGTGCAACTTTGGGAACTCTGGAGGTAAGTAAGTTACCGACCCACATCTGTCACTCTGTGCATCTTTGGGAACTATGGAACTTGGAAGTGGTAAGTTACTGCCCAGTGAATCATTAGAAGGAACAAATCATAAAGTCCAAAGACAGCTGTGTGGAAACAAAGCCAGCTCAATGTCATATAGAAAATGATAATGAATAGATATTTATTTTGATATTTAGTTCGTTCAACAGATGATTAAAATCATATCACATGGATGCAAATCCCTATCACCTTCTCACTTAATCTGATGTAGGGGCACATACTCTTACACATGTTTGTATTTTTAAGCACACATATAGACGTCACATATCTGTCCATTTGTGGATGACATAACATAATGTGCTCGTGGATCCATGTCTTTTTGGTGAATTTTTGTTGTTGTTTCTGTGATTTTCCTAAGTTTGATGATTAGAAGGGAGGTAATGAACATCTTTGTACACTAGAAATGGAAGATAGTGGGTGGACTGTCTGTTGCTGCATAAGCTAATGAAAGTGAGCCAGACAAGGCTCGTAATCTTGATGTTGCTTTCAAGAGTTTGACATGGGTAAGGCCACTTTTTCAAACAAGGAGTAAAGTCCAAACTTCTCGTGTTGTTCTCAAGTTGTGTGGTGTTAGTGTTCCCCCATCCCCCCCCCCCCCCCCCCCCCAACGATGCAATTTTGTCACTAAAGTAAAATGATGACAATATTTTGTTACAAAATGAGATGGTTAGAGATTCTGATTTGGAAAACGGCAGTGGGTTCTTACTCCTTTCTCTGTACCTCCTTACTTTAATTAATGATGTTCAGTAGCTGAGGTATGGAGTACCAAAAGACCAAGTATGGGTTAGGTTCTTTAATTTGAAGATTTTTCATCGCATTGTGCTCAGAATCAAATGATTGATTTTCTATGTCTTTTTTTTTTTTTTTCGAGTGTAGATTTTTTTATTCACATTGTGCCTGGTCATAGGATTGATACTTGGTGTCAGGATTTTAATCTGTAGATTTTTCATTTACATTGTGCTCATACAGTCATGGTGAAAGAGTAGAGGTTATAATGAATGCTTAATTCGATGTTGGCTTCCCTCCCCTTCCCCCCATCCCCTCCCCATCAGGTACTGAATGAAATGAGGGCGATCAGTCGTGCTTTGTTGTGCTGGGCATCCATAAAGAAAAGGGTGGGTTCATTTACCAAGATGAAAAGAAAAATGAAATGTTCGCAGCTCTTTCAAGTGACTGTATTAACTGTAGTACCTCGTTTAGTTTGTGTCACACTTTTAACATTTTGAGATTTTTCTCCAGGTTATGGAGTTTAAACTTTATCTTGTTTATGTATGTGTATTTTAAAACATTACTTTGAAGACAAGATCACCTTTGAGAAGGTAATATTATTGCATAGCATGAAAGGAGGAAAAATGTGCACCATCTCTCTCTGGCATTGTCTGGTCACACCTTAGCAGCTCAGATGGCAGGCTGTATGTTTTATATCACATCTGATTAGATTCTTTAAATCTTAGCAGCTAAGATGGCAGGCTGTATGTTTTATATCACATCTTGATTAGATTCTTTATGTAGAGACCCACATGTTTGTTTTCTTTTTTTTTTTATTAGACAGAAACCGATAAGAAAACGGATGTTCTGCCCAAATGAACTAGCTTCAGATAGGAACATAGTTTTTCACTGATGTGCATCAGGAATTATGTGGTAGTTCTTGATAAAAGAGTGTCAGATGTGTGTGTGTTGACAGCAGCAGCAGACAGACAGGCAGGAAGTAGCCACCATGACCATCGTCATGCCTGGCACCACCGCTCCTGCTGAGGGAGACGGTCCCCAGGACCCCAACTCGCCACAGCAACCGCCACCACAGCCGCAGCCACAGCCACAGCCACAACAACAAGGGCCAGCCCAGACCCCCCAGCCCCCATCCACCCAGTCCCCTCCCATCACCACACAGCCTCAGCAAGTGCAGGACACGTCGGGAATCCAGCAGACCAACCCCCCAGGGGGGGTACCCCCAGCTGAGGTGATGGCAGACACTGTGGTGGAGGGGTCTGGGAACCCCGTGCCCATGGAGGAAGGAGGGGCAGGTGATGGGGTGGACTTCACTGGACAGGTAAATTCTCTGCTGGATTGAAAGGTGGTGAGGGGAAATGGAGAGGGGGTTGAGGGGTGTCAGGGTGTGTGTTTGTTCAGTCATCAGGAGAAATTGCATATGTTGATATACCTACAGGTGACACGTGAAGATGGATAGTTTTCCTTTGACAGGTGAGGGTGTTATGGATGGAAGGGTGGTGAAACTATGTAGATTGCATGTCAGGTATAGTTATATCCATGGTGGTATCATTTCTCTGGTTAGAAAGCCCAAGGTAATAGGTGTGCTTGTGCATTTCAAATGATCTTTTTCGTCTTTGTTCCTTGGCTAGAACTCTGAGGTTCACCTTTGGTGATGTTTTTGTGTATATGACTCTTTTTAACTTTTTCGCAACAGGCCGTGAGAATGGTCACGGTGCCCAACTTACCACTCCGCGACATGGGCCGAAAATACTCGCAAGTGAACTGTCGCTCGCGACAGGTCGCGAGAATTAAAGCGACGGTCTTTTGAAAATAAATATGACTGAATTTTCTGGAGAATTTTAACCAGTGGTGTCAGCATACAGACACAGTCCTTCCTACGTCATATCATACTAGTTAGCAGGCTACTAACAGTTGATTTCATTGGTTGATTTGAAGAGAAAGTTGATTTGAAGAGAAAGCAACCAACCCGTTGGCATCTTCAAGCACTGAATCAGGGCTCCTTGTTCAAAGTATGTCATTTTCGACCCAATCAAACAACAACAAAATCATTATTTTGACTTTTAAAACATTTATCATCAAGAAGCTGAAAGATAGCTCTATTTCACTATACAAAAATAAAGTCACTGTCAGATTTAGGCTTTTAAGGAAAATTAGTTAAAATTAAAATGGTCAAAATCAGGTGTTCTGGGGAATTTCAGTGCTGTGACTGCAGTGTTAACTGGGCACATAGAGCAGAATGAGGGTCTGTGTTGATAGTATTAATCCTACTATTGAAGTAGCTACATGTAATTTATTTTCATAATTTGTACGCAATGCTTACTCTTTTTCAAAAGCTGGAATAGGATTTAATATCTTTAGAAGATCTTGTATTCATTTGTTCATGCTTGGGACCTCCTCTGAAGAACAAGAAGGGAATTCAGCTTTGCACTGAAGTTGCCCAGAAGAGAAAATGTCATTCTGCCTGGCTGTCTTGAGTCAGATTCGAACCCCAGACTTTTGAACTGAAGTCAGACGTGATACTCATTAGGCTGACCTGGCCCCCTGGAATCGTCAGGGTGGATATGTGTTGATGTATCAGAAGGTTCTTTAATGAAGACAGGCCTATGTCCTGGACAGGTAAGATGCTTTTGTTCAGAAAGTTTGCTGTTTGGATTGTATCATACCCTGCCTATATGACATCACACCTGCATGGGTGAAACTTCTTCCGTCTGAGGACGGAATCCGTTTTATGAAATTATTCAAGACGGAATTTTCCGTTTTTCGTAAATAATAATAATAATAATAATGATTTCTTATATAGCGCTTAATCAAACGAATTTCTCTAAGCGCTTTACAAAGTCATACTACATTCACCCTTCTCATATACAATAATACACCTTACACCCAACTACAAATACTAATATTACAATAACTAACAAATCCTAATCCTATCAATGTGACATTCACTTATTCTTCAAATATCACTACAAAAACTTAATCCTATAACGTTCAATCATACAACAAATACATATAATAGAGAACATACACATACGCTACATTTGAAAAGGCCCAGACGGCTGTGAGTTAGGTTGTACCCCCCCCCCCCCCCTCTCCCCACAGCATTGACTAATTATGAGAAAATAGATGGGTTTTAAGTTTAGACTTGAAAGAAGAGATAGAATCTGAATGTCTGAGACAGTCTGGCAGTCTGTTCCACGTCGCTGGAGCTTGAAAAGAGAAAGATCTTTCACCAGTAGTAGTCCTGAAGCGAGTCATTCGCAGAAGGCGGTCGTCAGCACAGGAGCGTAGTTGTCGAGAGGGGGTGTAGATTTTAAGGAGATCTGAGAGATAAGAAGGTCCATTTTCAAAGAGAGCAGAGAAAGTGAGAGTTGAGATTTTGTACGAGATACGGTTTGAGACAGATAGCCAGTGAAGAGAGTGGAGGAGAGGCGAAATGTGAGCATGTTTTCTTGCTCTACAGACGACTCGGGCTGCATGATTTTGGATTCGCTGTAATCTTTCTATCAGGTATTTTGGAAGGCCGGCCAAAAGTGAGTTGCAGTAATCTATTCTAGATAAGACAAATGCACAAATGAGAGTTTTTGTAGCATCTGTAGAGAGAAGGTGACGTACAGAGCTGATTCTTCTTAGTTCTAAATAGGCAGTCTTGCAAATATTTGAAACCTGTTTCTCAAAGGAGAGGGATTGGTCAAGTATGACCCCTAGACTGCGGACAGAGGTGGAGACAGAGACTGCACAGTCATTGATAGTGACAGTTGAAGGCAGAGAAGGATGGTTAGGCTGTTTTGTCACGAACACGAGTTCCGTCTTGTCGTCGTTTAGTTGTAGTTTGTTGGTTGTCATCCAGTCCTTCAGGTCTGCAATGCAGCCCCGCGTCCGAGAAATCAGTGAGTCAGTTTCAGCAATGGGAGCCGACTGATGAAGCTGAGTATCGTCAGCAAAGCTTTCATGCGACATGGCGTGACCACTGATGACGTCAGACACAGGACTAGCATACAGCACAAAAAGGACTGGCCCAAGTACAGAACCCTGAGGCACACCGTACCTAAGAGGAGAACTGTCTGAGTATCTTCCCTGTACACACACTGTCTGAGTCCGTCCAGTCAAGTAAGAGATAATCCAGTCGAGAGCTGTGTCTTTGAATCCAAAGGAAGTTTGAAGCCGTGAGAACAAAATATTATGATCGATCGTGTCAAATGCTGCAGAGAGGTCTAACATCGCTAATAAGGAAACATTCCCATCGTCAAGCCCGCAGAGGAGGTCATTGACTATACGGAGGAGTGCTGTCTCACAACTATGGCCTTGTCTGTAAGCAGATTGATGAGGATTCAAAAGGTGATTCTTTTCGAGATGTTCTAGAATTTGTTCCAAAACGATCTTCTCCAATAATTTTGATAGAAATGACAAATTTGATACAGGCCGATAATTCTTTAAAACATTTTTATCTAATGAAGGTTTCTTGATCAATGGACGTACCACTGCGGACCGGAAGATTTCAGGAACGTGACCAGATGACAAAGAGGTATTGATAACATGAGTAAGATGGGGTAGGACATCATCAATGCACTGAAAGAGCAAGTTAGTGGGAATGGCATCAAGTTCACATGATTTAGGGCTGCATCGCAAACAAAGTTTTTTGACATAGTCTTGACTAACAGGACTAAAACAAGCCAAAGGAGGTCCACAGTAAACTTTGTCATTCAGACGATGTACAGGTGCAGTAGAATCTAGCTTTTCACGGATAGTGTCAATTTTTCCATTGAAAAACTCTAAGAATTTCTGAGGGAGCTCTTGAGTTTGGAAGATGGTAGGAAGGGGGGAGTAGCTGACTTTGCCTAGGAGACTATTTGTGACATTAAATAGTTGCTTGGCTGTATTACAGGCCAATATCTTTGAAGAATAGAACAAAGTTTTTGCTTGATGAACAATGTCAGTAACATGATTTCTCGCAGTTTGATATTTCCCTGTGCACAGTCAGTCCCGTGGCGCGCCATCGCCTCTCAGCCCCCCTCCTCTCCTGCTTGGCCTCGGACAACTCGGGACCCACTGTGTTGTGCCATTGACACAGTGAGCGATCAGTGATCAAGCGCCTGCTCACTGGAGCATGCTTATCAAGCATGGCATGGAGGGCAGAGGTCAGCTGACAGGCCGATGGCTCGCTCGGTATGGCCGTGCTCAGATCAGATTTGAAAGCCTCTATATCGATAGCAGAAATTTTCCTAACTTCCTTGTAAGTCTTTGGAACGGCGGGCCTAACGATATCTAATTCACACTTCACAGCATAATGATCCGATGCTAGGTTATCGTCAACGGTTGAGGATTTGAGAAGATGATCACTGTCTCTGTAGACTACCCAGTCTACTATGTTACCCTGTTTGTTCGTCATTTCATTCACGGACTGCTGGAGTCCGAAAGTATCTAAAATTTCTAACACCTCGGGCGTGTATCCAACTGTGGGCTTATTGAAATGGAAATTGAAGTCGCTGATCAATAACAATGTTCCTGGAAGGTCATTTACAAATTCAAGAAAGTCTGGAAGTTCGTTGACAAACATGCTGGGCGTAAATTTGTTCTTTCTGCTGGGTACTGGTCTATAAATCCCAAAAATGTTAGTGACAGGAGCGCTAGGTAGGGACAGTTTCAGGTGAACAAGTTCAAAGGTCCGATGCTGAAAATCAAAAGACGAGTCAAAAGAGCAATAGGGGAGTAGCTTATCCGAGATGACGAATGCGATTCCGCCCCCGCAGGTCGTGGTGGGGCGGGGGAAGGACTTGGTGGTATAGCCAGCTGGGGCGAGGTCACGTAGCTTTGGTTCATCGCCGCTTTCCTTGAACCACGTTTCCGTTACACAAAGAATGTCGATATCATTGGAGAGTATAAAGTCATTTACGGCAGATCGTTTCTTTTTACAAGTATTACCAAGTGACTGAGCATTGAAAAGTGTCAGCGAAATGTTCGTTGTTGTTTGTGTGCGAGGAGCCATAGGCACTTGAATCAAGTTGCGACAGTTTACTGAGCGAGTGTGGTTGTGGCGAGAGTGGTGAGAGAGATGGGCAACGTTACCGACTGTAGGTATCGTCCTCCGTTTCCTCCTCCCTCCCCGTGCTGTGCGACAGTGAGGAAGGTCACGGCCAATCCTGAGACGCTGCAGTGTCACGTTGAGCGAAGGGTCAAGGGGTGAAGGTCGCTCCCTGCCAGCCAGCAGCTGGTCCCGTGTGTAGGTCAGGCGAGTGATTTGACGAGGGAAAGGGTGTGGGTAGTGACGCATAAAGTCGGTCACCACAGGGTAGGGTAGTGGTGGGTGTGACAGTGGAGGGCCGTTATATGCCGTAACGGGTAGGGAGAGGTTGGGTGGTAGAGGCTGGGGTGAGTAAGCGTTGGCGAGAAAGTGAGTCAGCATGTGTCCCTGCCCGTGCGATACACAGGCTGAACACAATGGCGCCGGTCGAAAACACAGTGTGTTGGCAAGGTTGGCCAAGAAGAAGATCCAGATTAACCTCAAGTCTATGGGGAGGGAGGCACAGAAATAGATCCAGAATAACAAGCAGTTCTTCACATACATCCTGGTACAAATCTTTACAGTCCACGATCACAAAAACAACCACAAAGCGACGAAAATGGACAGCGACACTACACTCCGCCTGCTAGGCGATTGACAGCTCACGTGACTATATCTGAATATAAATCTGAAAAAAAAAAAAAAAAAGTTTTTCAAAACAGTCTCAAAAATTGCGCAAATTATGTATCGAGTGTGTCTTACCATAAAACGGAAGTGCCGAATCGGAAGTACTCTTTATTTTAGGGAACAAAGTTAAAGCACCATTTGCCGAAATCAAGATTTCGAGTTTGGAGTTCGTTGGAAACCGTGAGAATGTCATATCTTAAAGAAGGTGATTCAGTTGAGGAGATCGACGCTGGCATCACTAATAAGTGGCGATGGGCTTGGCTGAACGAAATAGATGATGAAAAACGACAACATCGTGTTTGGTGTTTGAAAACGAACAAACCTGGTGTAGCGTTTTGCCACTTGTGCAACTCGGACCTCAAGTATGGATCCAATGGAAAATCTCGGCTAGCAAAGCACGCCAGAAGTCCGGACCATATTAAAAGCATGAAGATAAGAATTTCCGTAAAATCTTTTTCAGCAGCCCTCTATGCCCCCCCTAGTGAGACACACACACGCACGCACACACACACATACACACAAAGATATATGTAAGGCACGAGAGAGAGACATAATAGTATGAAAAAAACATTTAAAGAAAGAAAAAAAACTTAAAAGAAAAAGAAACATGAGGGTTAGTTTTCTGGAAAAAAGGATGGGGAAAACTACTAAAGGTTCTGTTTCTTCCATGTAATAAAATGGGTTAGTTTTGGAAGTACAGTGGAAACTCTCTATTAAGACCTTAGAAAATGCACAGATTTGTGATCTTGTACCCTTACTGCCCATATATGTCCAAGGCACCAACCAAGCTGTTTTTAGGGGCGTAAGTTTTTTTGTTTTTTTTTAATTTAGAGTGATAACTTTTGTTCACATATAAGCAATAAATATGTGTTTCAAACATGGCCTCAGTTCCAAATTTCCTTTCACCAGAGGCCACGAAAACTATCTGAATTAAAAAAAAAAAATCAATTTCGGCTGGGGGGCTTCGCCCCCCTAGGACCCCGGCCTTTCAGTTTTTAATTTTTTTCCAGTTTCACCCATACACCTGGTTGGACGGCAGAATAGTCTGAGTGGATAAATATTGATTAGCCAGAAGTGCCATCAGAAAGAAGGATGATTTGTCTGGACAGGTAAGGATGTGTGCTTATGTATGTGTAAGGAGAGGAGTGAAAACAAAGAGAGGTCAGGATAGAGTTAGTGAAACTGGGTGAAGTGTGAGGAGGAGGATCCCCTCAGAATCAGGGATGTATATTTTTCCTCAGAGAGAGCACTGCAGTAATGGTGTGTGTTTTACATTGGCATTGGAAATGTAAAACAACGATAAGATATATGCATAAGTTTTTGTTTTGACAAGCTAGCTCAGTCTTCTGTCAAAATCAAAGTCTGGCAGTAGTGTACTTTGTTTTAATTTCTATAATTAAAAAAGAAAGTGGGTTTTGTGACATTGAACGGACTGGTGAGGATGAAATTAAGGAGGGACAGACTGGTGAGGATGAAATTAAGGAGGGACAGACTGGTGAGGATGAAATTAAGGAGGCACAGACTGGTGAGGAGGAAATTAAGGAGGGACAGACTGGTGAGGAGGAAATTAAGGAGGGACAGACTGGTGAGGAGAGAATTCAGAGAGGGACGGACAGGTGAGGATGCATATTAAGGAGGGGACAAACTTGAGGCAGGAAATTAAGGAGGGGAAGACTGGTGAGGAGGAATTCAGGAGGGATGAACTGTTGAGGAGGAAATAGAGGATCGCTGGTGTAGGATGGAAATTAAAAGGACAGACTGGTGATGATGAAATTAAGGTGACAGACTGGTGAGGAGAAATTAAGGAGGGCAGTGTGACTTTGGTTATGAATTAAATTAAGGAGGGACGGGATGGTGATGAAATTAGGAGGACAGACTGGTGAGGATGAAATTAAGGAGGGACAGACTGGTGAGGAGGAAATTAAGGAGGGACAGACTGGTGAGGAGGAAATTAAGGAGGGACAGACTGGTGAGGAGGAAATTAAGGAGGGACAGACTGGTGAGGAGGAAATTAAGGAGGGACAGACTGGTGAGGATGAAATTAAGGAGGGACGGACTGGTGAGGAGGAAATTAAGAAAATGGAGTGCAACTTTAAACTTTAAACAGTAAACAAGTAGGGTAACAAGAAAATATATCAAGAACCAGTCAGGTCTAGAAAGTAGTCCAGTTACTTCCCCAGGTCATGAAAGTAGTCTTGGTTATTCCTGTGAACATAAAATCATTATGCAGTAATCAGTGTGTTGCAGAATGAAAAATGATAAATTGAAAGTTGTGTGATGCCTTTGCTCATTGATTAGTGTCAGTTGCTAACTAATTGCGAGGTTTAGAGTTCTTTTTCCTGATTCATGTTCACATTGTGGACGCATGGCAGCAAGCAACACAGTGCCTGGAGTGAGTGGTTTGATGGTATTGGCCTCGAAAAAACAATGCAAATCATGGATCAAGAAAGGTGTATGAAATTCACATTGAGGTTGGATAATCTGAACGAAAGGGTTGTGAAAGTTTGGAAAAGGTTAAGAAATTTTGAAATGATGTCTGTGAAGATGGAGCTAGGCTATTTCCCAGGTCAAGGAAGTAGCCTGAGTACTTCACAGAAAAAATTTCCTTTGATATTGGTTTTCAGACATTTTTATGAGCGGGAAGAAAACTGCCCGATTATGACCCCTGGTCTGATAGTCTAGGAATAATTTGAATTAACTGAAAGCACAGGGGGAAAAAATGCTAATTAGAATTCCCTGTTGATGAAGAAAAAAAATGTAGAATAGCTTTTTTAAAACAAAAAAGTCATCATGTAGGTTTCTGAAATTCCTGTGACTTAATTGTCCTAACGCATTGGACTCGGTGGTGTTTGTGTTAGGAGGTGGAGCATATAAATTGTATATGACTGACTTATTCAACATGACTAGTGAAAGTTACTTGTGTGTTTTACTGTTTAGGTGGTGTTTATCTGTACATGTGGTGATAGGAGGAGAGCCATGTGATACAAAGACTTCAGAGGATGAAGGTAACATCCACAATTAGAATAAAAAGAAAAAAACTGTGGAAAATGAAGCAGTGGCTTGCTGTGTGCATACAAAGATATTTGACAGCCAGTGGGCAGCGTGCATTGATGGGTCATGTGATGGCAGGTGAATCCAGACCAGGAGCCGCCCTTCCCTCTGACGGAGCTGAGCAAGCTGGATGAGATGATCAACCGACCACGATGGGTGGTCCCCGTACTGCCTGGAGGGGAACTGGAGGTGCTCCTGAAGGCCTCCATCAAACTCTGTGAAGATGGTAGACGGAGCTGTCTGCAGTATTGGGGGGGGGGGGGGGGGGGGGGGGGAGGGGGGGGCAGGAGGGGGGCAGGCAGACAAGAGAGAATATTTAGGAAAATAATTGGGCTGTTAGAAGGTGGAACCAGTGGGTCATAATGGTGCATTGTTTTGTTAACTTGTGTCGACTTTGTTGGAGGGGGCTTACTGGAATTCTTTTGTTCCTTTTTTTGGGGGGGTGTCAGTAATTTCTGGGATCATCCCTGCAGACCAGATGTTGGGTTTCCTGAGACAGTGGTATTTATTTCTCTCGTGGTTCTTTTATGTGACCCTCACTGAGAATGAAGTTTACGCATTGAGGTACATATTCTATAAATAGTTCTTTTGTAAGGGGGGGGGGGGGGGGGGGGGAGTGTTGTTTTTAGGTTTTTAGGATTTTTTTCCTTTTATGTTGAGCCTGGCTGGGCAATAATAAAACTGAAGAAATTCTTGTGGAGAGGAGGAAGGAGAGTTCTGATTTCTTTCTTTCATTTTGGTAAAGCAAAACTTGAGTTGATTGGCCATCATCTTTATGCTCTGTGCTTCAGGGTCAGACCTGCGCAGTGAAGTGTGCCAGAGGTTTCTGCGCGAGGGGCTGACGACGTCCTTCACAAAGATCTTGACAGATGAAGCCGTCAGTGGCTGGAAATATGAGATCCATGTAGGTGTTTTGTCCTTTGTATTGGGGGGCGGGGAGGGGGGAGGGGATGTTGGTTTTGCCTTTCATTAGAGACGGATGACATGGGCATTTGTTGCCAGGTTCTGTCCCTCTGCCTGTCTATCTGGTCATGTGCATCTAAATTACGAGTATGTATTGGTCTTTTTTTATTATTTGGTCTCATATCCCTTGCCGTTTCAGTGCCCTCCCATTTAGCCCCCTACCTCCCTCCCTAGGCGCACACACACACATCGCACACAATACATACACACACACACGCATGCATAACACGCACAACACTCACACACATACATGTACAACACGCGTGCACACATGCACGCAGACATAAACATAACCACCTTCAGATTTGTTCTGTTGCAGTCCAAGTGTATGTGGGACTTTGGGAGCTGTCGGTATGTTGTGGTAGGATAACTGATAATTCTCTAGTAGAAGAGATAGTGTGCTGTGATGGCGTTATTTGAGTGGTGTCCTGGGACGCCTGTTCTGATTCAAGATATGCTTGACGATGCATGGAATATTAAGCACCCCCCCCCCCCCCCCCCCCCCCCACACACACACACACACAACACCACACACACGCCTCCCTCCCTCTGGCAACAGTAAGTGGTTAGTTGCAGAATGCTGCACCTTGTTGTGGCCATGTTGGTGCATGTGATGTCTGCCTCTTAACTGGTGTGTGAGGTTTCTTGAAGGGTGGGAATTTTAGGAGTTGTGGCTCTGTTTTGTGGAACCCTGGTAGTCTGTGAGAGTGCTTCTCTGTTGGTCTGTCCTGTAGGCCCTGTGCAAGACAGTTGGCTAGGGTGGGAGCAGGCTAGGGACCTCGCATAGACTTACTTTACTGCGCCTGTGCAACATGTCGCTTGGTTGTCCTTTTGACTTGTTGGAGGATAAGATAAGAGGCATTAGTAATTACATGAACATTTGGTGCAGGATAATAGAATGTTCTAGTATGCATGAAACCACTCCTACGTCCATGGTGTTTATTTTATTTTAATCTGACGATCGATTTATTTTTGTAATCATGCCATTACATAATGGATTTGAAAACTTTCTTTTCTATATTTCAGCCCAGTTATGGCCCAGCGGTCGGCTGGGCTATAAGCAGCATTACCTATTTAAAAGATAAAGTTTGTGTGTGTTGGTTTGTGTGAAGTTTTGCTGGTTAACCCTTTCAGCACTGTAGGCGTCAATTGGCGACAACACAACATAGACTGTTGTCACCGATTGGCAGCAACACAGCAGATGACTGTAGGTGCTGATTGGCTACAGAGACATAAGAGTGAATGAACTTTTAGTCTTCACTGTCAGAGACTGGGAAAGACCTATTACCAGTTGTTGGTCAGAGGTAGTATCCACACTGTGCAAGTCATTTCATGGTGAGTTGGGGGGACAGAACACATATTTTGAAAAAGATTTTCTTCGCGCAAAAAAGGACTTTGTCAGCAAAGCACTTCACAGTCACAAAGAGACATGCTTAAATTAAGCAAGTGTTGCAGGAGGTAATGAGTGATAATGCGCCTGAGGGATAGTTTAGTGCCAACAAAAAAGAGGAATTAGGTCGAACTGTGGATTCCCCTTTCAGTTTCGACAGTGGTTTATGGAAACATTTAAGGGGGAAAAGTTTTTTTTTTAATCGCACACACACGCACACACACACATACACACACACACACACACACAAACTTGGATTATTAGGAAAAAACTGAAAATAACAAGCACCAGTTTATCAACTTTGCAATTAAAAAAAGAATGAAGAAAGCTGGTTGAGTAGGTTTTGAGTAATAGCTCCTAAAAGTTAGCGCCTGACAAAAGTTTAATCAAGTGGCTTGCACAGGTAGCATCAGTACCCACTCGTTCAGTGCAGTTTACTGCCTTCAGATAATCAGTGCTGAAAGGGTTGAAAGAAAAATGACTTATTTGGTATCTCTTTCAATTACAACCCCAAGTTCTGTTTCTTTCCTGCTCGCTGAAGGCGTGCACGAAGATGATCTTATTCCTACAGAAATGTATCCTGAAGAATGCAGAGAAGCTGATCGAGTTGTGCGTGACCAAGCTGGCACAAGACTGGTTTCCCCTGCTGGACCTCCTGGCCATGGTGCTGAACCCCCAGTGCAAGTGAGTGCTGCGACAGTTGAGGATGTGCTGAGCAGAGACTCTTTTTTTAAAAAATGTCTGTTTGGCCTTTCTTTGGCGTGCGCACTCTCCCCCTCTCTCTCTCTCTCTCCCCCCCCCTCTCTCCTCTCGCTCTCTCCCTCCTCCCCCCTCTCTCTCCACCACTCTCTCCATCTCGCTCTCTCCCTCTCTGTCCCTCTCTCTCTCTCTCTCTCTCTCTCTCTCTCTCCTCCCCCCCTCTCCTCTCGCTCTCTCCTTCCTCCCCCCTCTCTCTCCACCACTCTTTCCATCTCTCTCTCTCCCTCTCTGTCCCTCTCTCGCTCCCTCTCTCTCTCTCTCTTCACTCTCTCTCTCTGTTATTTCTTTGCTAGAACTCCAGAGGTTCACTGTTGGTGAGATTCTTTTTTTTTATTGACAACTGCTCTAAATCCCACGATAAATGTTACTTTGTTCTGTCTTTCGGGATGATGTTTAAACCAGACCTGTTTTACCCTTACTATTTTGCCGTAATTTTTACGGAAAAAAAAATCAAAATTAAGGGAATTGCGCCCCCCCCCCCCCCCCCAAATCATGGGAAGAAAAATCAAAGAAAGAAAATTGTTAAACGTGATGTTTCGTCTGCTACCATTTTTGTTAAAAGCAGTAAGAAGACATTTCCCAATGTGCCTTGCGTCTTTTACCTTGTCAAAGATGGCGACGAAGTGGTCTTACACGCCAATGGCCGGTTGTTCCATATCTTCGAAAGTTGCGAAAGTATTGCGATTATGAAGATTACATTTTTTTTTTTCAAATTACGGGTTTTTGTCTGAGATATTGCAGGTACACAAAGTTGGGGTAAACAGGTCTGCTAAACACTGCATGTTTGTGAGTGTGTCTTAAGTTTCGTGACAGCTGCCTCATGGTTACACTGGTGCCTGCTCGCCATCATGGGGAAATGTTTTCAGGCCCAAAGGTAGAAATCAGCCATGCGGAAGATGCCAAATAAGGAATTCCTCAGTGGGGGTGGGGTGAAGGGTGGGGGATTCTGAAAATGCCCCGAAAATGTTGAATACTTTTTATGTTTTCTTCATGTGTTATTTTTGTTGTGGCTGATTGAAAAAGGGGAAAAAAAATTAACTCACTTGACAAGCATGCACCCGCTAGCGCCCGACCGGAAATCACACTGCCAAAAGGCTGAGCGCCTGCCAGCGCCCGGTAAAACATGTGGCAACAGTGGGCGCCGCCATGTTTCTCATAGAAAAGGAAGTCTCGCGAGAACGTGACTTCTTCTTCCTGTAGCCGTTCACTTCGTTTGCAAAAAATTGCGAGTCAATACGTGCCGAAGTTCTCGAGTTATGAATTTTTAAAGTTTTGTGGTCGAAATGTTGTTTTTCACCATGGCTAACCTTGATTTCTGCCATTCTATAATGAGATTTAGTAATGAAGATACTGTGATTTGTGGGATTTAAAGCACAAGACTTAGTGAAAGTGCTGGGTGATGAAGCTTACAGTGACCTAGATTTCGACTGGGATGAGGTTCCAGATATGATGAACAACGATTCGGAAGAAAGTTCTGAAGAAGAAGATTTTTTTTTTTCCTGAGTAAATGGCTCATGTGACATTCTTCAGACTTATGATATAGCAACATGTATATTCGTAGGAATTTTTAAAATGATTTTCATTTCATTATTTCCTTTCCTCTCTTTTAAATTAATTTTTAAATGGGTAACAATGTTCAAATTATGGAGTTACTTATCTTGCCGATGGTTTTCGGCGTAACTAAGCTCAGGTAAGTGCATACTGAAGAGGGTTAAGGTTGATGTTCATTGCCTTGTTGCTGGTATTTGATTTAAGGGCTGTTGTAATTTATGAAAATATCAACAAATTTAGTGAAGAAAAATAGCTTTCAAGGCAAAGTTCCTGTATTTTACAAGATAGCCTGTTTGATACGCCTAAGGAACAACCAAGGAGCAACCTAAATGCTTCAGTATTTTATTTAATAGCTTCATGCGACAGACCCCTCCATCCCCCCCAATCCCCGCCACCCTTTCACCCTCCACCTGTCCAGCTCACCTGAGCTTTGCCCATACTCGGCGAGACCCATTCAGTTAAGAAAATTCCTGCCATAGTTCTTGTAAAGGTGGAATGGAAACTACTGTGTGCAGGATTTTTCATGTACACATTCATGCATTTGGGCTACAGTTTGAAGTCTCATCCAAGGAACAAGGAATGGGACTGGAATTTGCACAGTGTTAGCTGGGAACAGAAAATCTTCAGCCAGGCTGTCCAGAGTGGGAATACACGAACCCGGGACCTTGGAACAGCAGTCTTGACATTTTACCCACTAGCTAAATCGGATGTCAGAGTCTGTGAACAACTGTTCTCCATTCCTCAGTTGTAACTGAGGTTGATTGTTTGTGAGATGTTTGTGTATGCCACCATTTTTAATCGCATCATAAAAGCAGCTATATTGGGCCTCAGAGAATATGAACTTTTCATCTGATCTACAAAGAAGAATGAATATTGTGCAGAAATTGTCATCCCCCACCAGTGATCAGCCTTGATAAGGTGTTTTTTTTTCCTTTATCATACATGACATGTTCCAGTCTTTTTATTGTGTCAGTATAGAGTATGTCAGTGTTTTAGCAGCCGGTAGATAAGTTTTGTCCAAGGTATTGGTGAGGGTGTATGAAGAATGATTTGTGGAGTTCATTTGCTGTAGGTTTCACACCTACAATGCATCACGCCCCACAGAGAGCATAGCAGCACTGGCCACCAACGGACAGGTGCCAGAGGAGGGGCTGTATGCACGCCCACCTGACCAGCGCACACCCAGGGTGAGTCTGTACTTTGGAAATGGCAGTGCTTCCTTGGCTGCAGGTGGTATGGAACAGGAAGAAGAGTTCAGGTCAGGGAAAAAGAGTTGAGATCGAGGAAAAAGAGTTCAGATCAAGTAATAAGGAACAGCTTTGCTTTATTGATTTGATCTTGTGCTATGGTTACATAAACAAGATTAAAGCACCACTGTAAGATTTTTTTAAATTTCCACAGTGGGCTTTGACAGATATACCTGTATTGTCGGGCACATTCAGTTTTATCATTTCAAGTGTAAGGTGAAACTTAGCTGAAATAGAATATTTTGCATAATGTATTAACATAAAGTTTCAAAATGCAACTTGAACCTGTTCATTGACATTTGTGTAAGGAATCGTGAGCGATCAGTTAATTGTCATGAAACTGGGTTGGTTTATTATCTTTTTAATGGCATTATGACTAGGGTCAGGGAATGTTGGGACAAAATTGCAAAATGATACGGAATAGTACGAAGATATCTTACATTACTCCCAGTCAGTCTTGTTTGTTGGGTCAATGTATTTAGGTGGCAGTCCATTTTTCACATTATAGCTGTAATGTGATTCTGTTGAGTGCTGTTTTCAAGTCGTTGAGGAAGTTTTAGCTTGTGTGCACTAGTCTACATACACTCTACACATCTGGTAATCATTGGATTACTTTGCATAGGGATAAACGAGTGATAAAATGAATAAGTAAAGAGCAGAAGATAAGTTGAGATGGGAGACTTGCAGATGAGACACAGCAGATACCTGACTACAGGCAAACCCCATTTGTTGATGATAATTGGTATCTTTTGACTATCTTTGAGTATTTCAGATGTTGAGTTTTGCCTGCGGTCATCCTGTTGTTTCCAGGAATGATGAGTACAGAAATGGATTGGTTGTGTGGTAGGGCTGGTTGGTGGACCTGGTGAATCGCTTTGGTCAGCTGAACGGCTTCCAGATACTGCTGGATCGTTTCACCAAGGGCCCGCCACTCTCTGTGCCACTCCTGGCCAGCCTGATCAAGTGAGTGAACGAAGGAGAAAGGAGCTTTGTGGGGCTGTAACCATGAGTAGTGCCCATGTGTACACAGTACAGGGGTAGATGGTTTTGATGGATAGGATTTATTATTATTATTATTATGAATACTTGTATAGCGCCTATCCTCGGCTAGAGACTAAGCTGTAAGCGCTTTACAATCCACACTCGTTTATACAACGGGCTGCCTACCTGGGTAGTGCCTATTGAAGAGCTGCTAGCTGGCGCTTCATTCAGTCGTTTCCCGTGTCATCCAGTCAATCTTTAAGAAAAGCTTTTACGCATATGAATTCTGCCACTGCTGGTGTAAAATGTATTAAGAGACTCTGGAAGAGGATATGAATGGTGCCATTATTCCGTACACATCTCAGGAGAGAGAAGTCATTATTTTGACTCCTAAGTGGTGGTCTAATTTCAGTCTGCCCATGTCCATCCATTGGTTTTGTAACTCTCCCGCCTTGATTATTGTGTTTGCCCTCAATGCATATGGGCACACACATATACACACACATGTGTATATTCTTTTCCCCGTCCATAGCCTTGCTCATTCATATTGACTTCTGAGATGATTTTATGATATTTGTAGACTTGAATTTCAAGTGTTGTGTGATATATTTCATAGCCAACTGCCTTCGTCTTTGAGTTGATTGATTTTCTCCTCTCAGAAAGTCATGTGTCTGTTGTACAATGGAGGTTTGGAATTGGTGATATGAAGACATTGACTTGGATGTTTGTTCCATGACAGTGACTTGGATGTCTGTTTCATGACATTGACTTGGATGTCTGTTCCATGACAGTGACTTGGATGTTTGTTCCATGACAGTGACTTGGATGTCTGTTGCTTGACATTGACTTGGGTGTTTGTTGCTTGACATTGACTTGGGTGTTTGTTCCTTGACAGTGACTTGGATGTTTGTTCCATGACATTGACTTGGATGTTTGTTCCATGACGTTGACTTGGATGTTTGTTCCATGATGTTGACTTGGATGTTTGTTCCATGATGTTGACTTGGATGTTTGTTCCATGATGTTGACTTGGATGTTTGTTCCATGACAGTGACTTGGATGTTTGTCCATGACAGTGACTTGGATGTCTGTTGCTTGACATTGACTTGGATGTCTGTTCCATGACAGTGACTTGGATGTCTGTTGCTTGACATTGACTTGGATGTCTGTTCCATGACAGTGACTTGGATGTTTGTCCATGACAGTGACTTGGATGTCTGTTGCTTGACATCGACTTGGATGTCTGTTCCATGACATTGACTTGGATGTCTGTTGCTTGACATTGACTTGGATGTCTGTTCCATGACAGTGACTTGGATGTTTGTCCATGACAGTGACTTGGATGTCTGTACCATGACAGTGACTTGAATGTCTGTTCCATGACAGTGACTTGAATGTCGTTCCAGTGACTTGGATGTCTGTTCCATGACATTGACTTGGATGTCTGTTCCATGACAGTGACTTGGATGTCTGTTCCATGACAGTGACGTGGATGTCTGTTCCATGACAGTGACTTGGATGTTTGTTGCTTGACATTGACTTGGGTGTTTGTTCCATGACATTGACTTGGATATTTGTTCCATGACATTGACTTTGATGTTTGTTCCATGACATTGACTTGGATGTTTCTTCCATGACAGTGACTTGGATGTTTGTTCCATGATGTTGACTTGGATGTCTGTTCCATGACTGTGACTTGATGTTTGTTCCATGACGGTGACTTGGATGTTTGTTCCATGACGGTGACTTGGATGTTTGTTCCATGACGGTGACTTGGATGTTTGATCCATGACAGTGACTTGGATGTCTGTTCCATGACAGTGACTTGGATGATTGTTTCATGACAGTGACTTGGATGTCTGTTCCATGACTGTGACTTGGATGTCTGTTCCTTGACAGTGACTTGGATGTCTGTTCCATGACAGTGACTTGGATGTCTGTTCCATGACAGTGACTTGGATGTCTGTTCCATGACAGTGACTTGGATGTCTGTTCCGTGACAGTGACTTGGATGTCTGTTCCATGACAGTGACTTGGATGTCTGTTCCATGACAGTGACTTGGATGTCTGTTCCATGACATTGACTTGGATGTCTGTTCCATGACAGTGACTTGAATGTCGTTCTAGTGACTTGGATGTCTGTTCCATGACAGTGACTTGGATGTCTGTTCCTGACATTGACTTGGATGTCTGTTCTATGACAGTGACAACTTGGATGTCTGTTCCTGACAGTGACTTGGATGTCTGTACCATGACTTGACTTGGATGTCTGTTCCATGACATTGACTTGGATGTCTGTTCCATGACAGTGACTTGGATGTCTGTTCCATGACTTGGATGTTCCACATTGTTTAGGTTTGACATTTCCTTTCCTTTTCAGACCTTTTGGGCTGTGTGCTGAAGTGTTGACGACAAATACTATCCAGAAGTACTTCATGCCTATTGTGGTCAGTGGTGTGTGTGTGTGCATGTATGACGTGTATGTGGATAATAAAGTACGGAAAGATGATTATACAGGGGTGTATGTGTATTGTTAGTGTGAAAGATGCAGCATTTAGTGCTGTGTATGAATAGGAATAATGAGCAGGAATAAGGTGTGGTTTGCATGAGGAGGATTGTGTCAGCACTGTGTTGAAGGAGGAAGAAAGTGAAACAGCTCTGACAGCTGTATGTATGAGCCCTGGGTTCTTTGAGTCCTTGAATTGCTGTGAAACTCCTGGAATTTTTAACGCTTTTTCAAGGGCATCAATCTGCTTGAAGATAGGGAAAAAATGTAGCACCTTTCTAGGGATTCTTACACAGGTATGTGTTCAGATTTTTGATCATGCAAAAAAACAAAAACAAAACGAAGAAAGAAGTTTGGTGGTATGAGAGAGGAAAAGGATCGTCCGTTCTAAGTGAGGATAGGTAGAGCAGACAGCTTCAGAATCGTTCATTTTTGGGGGTGAAGCCCACAAAGAACAGTAAGTTTAGTGTAAGTATGAGGAACTGTGACTCAAATATGTGCTTTGGGGTTTGTGTGAAGGTCTGCTATGCTCTCCTGTCTCTTGAAATTTAGAAACCTATCATTAAAAACTTTGGGGGGGGGGGGGGGGGTGATGTCCAAACCTTGGGAGAAGAAATGACCCTTCAACCTGTGTGTGGGACAGGACATTGTGCCCAAGTTCCTGGAGAAGCTGACAGACGAGGAGCTGAAGAAGGAGTCAAAGACAGAGGCGAAGAACGATGCCCTGTCGTCCATCATCAAGGCCCTCAAGCAGCTGGTCAGTCGCCTGCCCAACCAGGAGGAGACCATCAAGAACCTGGAGATCTTCCGGCTGAAGATGATCCTCAGGTCAGACCAGGGGTCGGGGGTCGTCGTCACTCTTTTGTTTCTGGGGATTAAAGAAAAACATTTTGCTTGTGGTGGGTTCTTTGATTCATTATGTATGTGTTTATTTTTTAAATATATGTTCTGGAACAGTTAGGTTCTCTGTTAGATCAAACAAAGAAGTGGAAGAACATCTTTGTCATGTCTGGTAAAATTCTTCATTACACGAACAACAATGAAAGTGAATGTTGCATTGAAAAATGGGTGTAAAATAAACATCCCTTGCATTGAAATCTCCCATCCCACTTCCTCCCTCCCCAGTCTGCTGGTTCCTAATCTCTCTTCATAGTTACTTCTGTGTGGTTCTTTTGCTGTTCTTTTAAGTGCTGGTGTCAGCGCTGTCTTTTGTCACTTAGTCTGACTTTTCCACCTTTTGTGTCTCAAGAAGTTACTATCCCTAACGGTGCGTGGTGTGTCACAGGTTGCTGCAGATTTCGTCCTTCAATGGCAAGATGAATGCCCTGAATGAGGTCAACAAGGTCATCACCAACGTGTCCTTTCATGCCAACCGACATCAGCAGTTGGAGGAAGACGAGTGGCTGACTGCAGAAAAGATGGCTGTGAGTTTCTGTGTGTGTGTGTGTTGTGTGTGTGTGTGTGTGTGTGTGTGTGTGTGTGTGTGTGTGAGAGAGTGATTGTGTGTGTGTGTGAGAGAGAGAGATTGTGCGCATAGAGACAGATAACTGAGGGGTGGACACAGAAACAAAGTGCCACACCCAAGTGCAGTAACCAAGAGCGAGGAAGAGCCCTAGACATGCCCAGTGTGGATGGTGTTAACCTTGCGTGTCCCCAGGAGTGGATCCAGGAGCACGGGGTGCTGTCGATCGTGCTGCGGGACAGCCTGCACCAGCCCCAGTACGTGGAGAAGCTGGAGAAGATCCTGCGCTTCATGATCAAGGAGAAGGCCCTCACCATGGAGGACCTGGACAGGCTCTGGAATGCTCAGGTAAACCGGGATCATCAGCATTAGTCTGGGCAAAACATCACCTCAAATGTTAAATTTACTTTGGTGAACATTCATAAATCTTTTTTGTCAGCACATACACGCTGAAAATCAGTAATATCAAAACAAAAAGTGTATCCACTTAAGGAGGTCTTAAGAATCAGCTGAAAGATGTTTAGGTCCTATGAATCTTAGTGAAAGGTGCGGAAGATCTCTGTAATGTGAATTTAAACAGTGGAAGATCTGGACAAGGAGGGTGACTTTTGTGTTGTTTTGTTTTGTTTGTTGGTCAGTTGTCTTTTTTTTTTTTTTTTTACATACAAAGAACTAGCTAAATCTTTCAAGATTTGGTCTGTTATGGTTCATAGGTCTTTTTTTGAGGAGTACATGTAGGTCAGAAACTAGGGTGGAAACTTTTTGTGTGTGGTGTATCTGCCAGTTGATCTCTGGGGAGTGTAGTGTCATTCACACACTGGTCTATGGTCATAGAAGGTTTTTCGTTATGTTAAGGGAATGAAAAAAGGAATTGGAAAGTTACCTGTCCGCAGAATTTTCTATTTGTCAGAAACTGAAGTTTTGAAGGTAATTTCTGAAATTTGATATAAAAACAAAACAGCTAAAAGGGGGCCGGAATAGCTCAGTTGGTAAAGCGCCGGACTCGTGATCCTGGGGTTACGGGTTCGAATTTCGGTACAGGGGGATTTTTCCCTCGGAGTTAACATTGGTTCTGACTCCATTCCCCATACAGTCCTTTGAATGAGACTATAAACCGAGGTTCCGTGTGTGAACGCACGCACATCATCTTGCACACACGTAAAATCCCATCACCAACTTTTGGAAGAGAAGGCCAGTTTGGCCGTTGGTATGGATGACACGTTACACATAGCATGCACCTTCCCCGAAGATGGAGTATGGCTGCCTTAATGGCGGGATAAAAAACGGTCATACACACAAAACTCCACTGCCTGTCTGTACAGGCAGTGTCCGCAGGAGTATCGGCCTGCGTACGCAGAAAGAAAGAAAGAAAACAGCTAAAAAGCAAACAAAGAATGAGGGTCTTTTTTTTTTTTTCCATTTTTTTTTTTTTCTGGAAGGTTGGCAAGATGTTGATAATAAGAGCTGACATAGTCTTGTGCTGTAGTCATGAGTTCCTTATAATGGACGATGTGTTTCCATTGTGACCTCTCCAGTGATCCATTGAGGCAGTTGGCGTTTAGCAAAATGCTTTCAGTCCAAAGCCAGACTTCTTTCCCATTCCTTCTCTCTTTGATTTTGATGCTAAAAAGCTGTTTGAAAATTATAAAAGCGACAAAGGTCCTTGTTAGATCAAAGTGTGGGGTGGCTAGCAAAGAAATTAACTCCCCACCCCACTCCTAACCTCTGCTGTAAAGAGTTTCTCGGTATTCAGTATGGAATTGTGAACAGTTCGTATGGTGAATGAGTGTGCTTTGTTTGACTTTGCTCTTTGCGTGTCGGTAGCATGTTGTTGATTAGCTTGTTGATTGGCTTGTTTCAGTCAGGGAAGCATGATGCTATTGTGAAGAATGTGCATGACTTGCTGGCCAAGCTCGCATGGGACTTCTCCCCAGACCAGCTAGACCACCTGTTTGAGTGCTTTCAGGTGAGGAACTGTTGGGAGGACATCTTTGTATTTTATGTGTATTCTACTGCTTCCTTTAAATGATTACCATTGTTCAACATAATGATGACGTACAGCCACACTGTTGGTCAGAGGACTGGTAATTAAGTGTGGGTCTGCTGGTATCAACATGAAACAGGCTGAATTAACCCAAAGGGGATAAGAGATGTATTTAAGAGGGAATGATCAGCATAGTCTGGAATAGAGTAGTGCGCTATAAATCCACTCCCTCCTCCTCAGCCTCGCCCTCCCATCCTCACCTTTCCTGTGTCTTGTACTCTCTTCCACCATGGAAAAGGCAATCATGCTGCCTAGGGAGGAACTAAAAGCGCCCTTCTGATGCCCTGAACCATTCCCTTCCCAAGCCCCTTTCAAATTGACCCCATACTCCCCCTCCCCAGTCTTCTGCAGTTGTGTTTAAGCCCAGATGGCCGTGCAGTGGCATGTGTAGCGATCTGAAAGCAGAATCGTTGGTGATCTGTCCAATTTCTGTGACATGGAGCCAGAGCAGTTGTAAGCCAGTGTTGTTTGTGCAGTGTAGTCAGGCTACGGGGTTTGTGAGGTCTGTTCAGGTGTGTGACAGGAGGCAGCTTGTGTGTGTGGGCCCGAGTTCCTGCTGTTGCCCTCTGTGTCTTCTACTGCTCTGAGTGGGTCATCACATGAAGAGGTTTTTGACGGATTGTGTAGGAATAGTATTATTTTTACTGGATGGCTTGCTTGGTATGTTCTTGTTTTCATGACCCTAGAAACTTTGATGTGGAAGACAGGATCTGTAGCATGTTGTCTGTGTGCACGTAAAGGAGGGTCAGGAACTCCAGGTCTGTACATAGTGGTCTGTCCATTTAGTGACTGGTCTGCATAGACTGTCACATGAATATGGTGACCTGTCTGTTCATACAGTGACTGGTCTGTGCAGACTTATTTATACATTGACTGACCGGTGTGCACAGAGTGGTTTGTACATTTGGTGGCTAATCTGCATATGAAGTGACTTAGGACCATGGAAGAGCCCACGTTACACCTCTGTCGCTTTCAGGATCAACTCCCCTGATCTCTTTTCATTCATGGTGGTCATGACTGACCAGTAGCACAACCAAGGTGAAAGCGTAGATCTGAAGGGAAGAAGGCAGAGATCTGGCCTCACTTTCACTCTCTCCCCTTTTCTGGAGTCTGCTTTGCCCTCACCATGACTAATCTCATGGTATCGCTGTCATTGCACATCACAATAGGACTGTTCGATTGGCTGGGCTGTCCACGTAGTGTATGCCATATATGAGCTACATCCTCTTCAGGGGAATAGTGATCTCACGGTACTAGTGGCAGAAGTGTCTTCACTGGTGCAAACAAAAACACAGCGTCGGAGAGGCAGCACAGAACTGATCGTGAATCAGAAGTTGGTGACGAGAGAGGCAGCTAGAATGGAAAGGTCACTAGTAGAGACATAGTAAATGATCGGTCAGCGCCAGGGGGACACCTAACAGCTGCTCAGACCAGTCAAAGGTGGCTACTGGCACAGCCTCTAAAAGAAGAAAGCTCTGACAGAAACATGCTGGTATAGAGTGAATATAGAAGTGTCTGACAGAAACATGCTGGTATAGAGTGAATATAGAAGTGTCTGTCAGAAACATGCTGGTATAGAGTGAATATAAGAGTGTCTGTCAGACACATGCTGGTATAGAGTGAATATAAAAGCGTCTGTCAGAAACATACTGGTATAGAGTGAATGTAAAAGCGTCCACAATTATCCAGTTCTTCCCTGTAGTCAGTAGTGACTACTGCTAAAAAAAAGTTGGCATTAGAAGGCATTTGGGATGCGGCCAGGCCCCCATAAATTGTCAGGAGTTCAGGGCGGAAACACTCGTCTGAGGGGGGTTCCTTCTCTGAAGACCTGCTGCTGTCTAGCTCTCCCTCGAGTTTCTTCCTACTAGTGACTTGGTTGACTTGATTGTTAATTGTACTCTTCAGTAACGTTTGTGAAACAGGTGAGAGGCTGGTGAGACAGCTGTTAGATTGACGAGCTTGCATTTCAGTTGGACCAACTGCCACTTCATGGAAAGCGTTGTAGATTAGGGTATATTTTAAGTTTACATACTTTTCTTCTCTTTTCCTCGTTGATGTGCTACTTTTTAAGTAATTATTACATTTTTCTTTTAACTGGCTGCTGTATTGATAAGATATAACAGATTGTGGCATTGAAAAAGTGTCGGTGTAGTCCCTTGTGACTTGGCTATATTTTTTGTGAAAATATGTTATTTGTATTCATTTAAAGAATATGACTGTTACTGCAATATGACTGTTACTGCAAATCTTGTCTTGGGAAGTACAAGGAAGAGTAGGATGTGAGGAGAGAATCTGTGGAAAAGTCAGGGAGTTTATACAGCTGAAAAACTGCATCATGCTACTGAAGAGTGGTGTTCTTGTATTGAGGAGTACTTTCAGGGTCTAGCAGTGATAATTATATCCTAAAAACTAGGGGGTCAGACTCAGTACGAAAAACTCACTTCCAAATGTTCAGGGGGTCACAAAAAAACTTAGTGGGTCACCATTAATAACTGCTAGAAAATGTAGTGAACACACACACACACACACACACACACACACACACACACATACACACGCACACACGCACGCGCGCGCGCGCGCGCACGCACGCACGCACGCACGCACGCACGCACGCACGCACACACACACACACACACACGCACACACACACGCACACACACACACACACATACACACACACTCGCACACACTCACACACACACACACACACACACACACACACACATAACACACACACACACACACACACACACACAAACGTGCTGTCACTGGCTCACACACATAAATGCTCAGAGAAAGAGATAGAAATACATTAGAAAAGAGGTGTTTATAATAGAGATAGAAATACATTAGAAAAGAGGTGTTTATAATAAAGTTAATAAAACATTCAAGACAGTCCTTATTATTATCTATTCATATTCATGTTCCTGTGTTTTTTAAAGTGTTATCAACTGACATGAGTAAATGTGAGCACCTACACTATCAGGATTGTAACATTGAAACTTGGTTTGTGGGATGTCCTCTTCAATTATCATCACAGAATTCCCACTACGCGAGCCATTTCCTTCAGTGTTGAAATATTTTATTGTATGACCAAATATCGATCGCCATGCAATGATCATCAATCGCCATGCAATGATCATTGGAAGCCCGGTGGAGCCTACAACGAAACTGTGGACTGGCCATTCTTGCTCTGTGAGCAACACATTCGTACATCCAGAACGGAGCCATCTTAATTATCCAAAATGGTCATGTTGCATAGATCGTTCGACTTTTGTTCCGTTCACTGGATTATCATCCACGAGCTAAAGCTGAACTGTTGGATTTTGATTATGAAAAGCGGAAATTCCTATGGTTTTCCATGCTTTTCCCATTTAGCTTGAATCACTTGATCCTGTGGTCCAATCATAGACTTGATAGGCCTTGTCTATTTTGATGACTCTTGTTGGTTTTCAGTAGAGAAGAGTTCTCAAGCGGAAGTGTTCATCGATTCAGAACGTTCTGAAACGTCACAGAAATTAACGTTTTTAACTTTGATTGTGGCGGATAAGACGAAAGCCCTTTTACGTGATGCGCTGCTCAGAGTTGTAATGCATACAGGAAAGAATCAGTGCGTCACGGTGAATTTTGGTACGTTTTTATGACACACTGGCCTGAATTCCAGAGCGTCAGATGGGAAGTTTATGCATCAGAGATGCACATTTGTGCGTAAGAATTATCACTGGGGTCTAGGCAGGTCAAGGTTGAGAACACCATGTTACAGGATATTCAAGGTTCACCCCTCCCCCTGTCTGGTTTGACAAATTTTGGGAAGGTGATAAACAGTGATCAAGGCATTCAGTATGTGCAATAGAACACTAGCAGAATGTGATGATTCTCTGCCCTCTTTATTTTGTATAGGTCAGGTGTAGATGCAGAGAGACTGACGTATGTTAGCAAGTCAAGCTATGAGGGGAAAAACAAGAAGGGAGGGAAGGTGGAAGTAATGTTCTGGTACTGTTGACAGGGGAGCTGGAGTAATGCCACCAGGAAGCAGCGGGAGAAGTTGCTGGAATTGATTCGTCGGCTGGCTGAGGACGACAAGGAGGGTGTCATGGCGCACAAGGTGGGAGTCTGTGAGGCTTACGTTGAGTTTTCATAAAATCGCCGTTCATAAAATCGCCGTATTGAGAACAGATTTTAATTTTCCACAGGGAGAAGGTGTGAATATCTTCTCATGGGTGCCCCAAGTATTTGGCATAATTTAGAAAGATACCGTCAGTGAGTGGGGGACACTGGAGACGGCCAATCGTTACATGGTTCCGTTTGCATTTTAGTTGTTTCTAAAATGAGGTAATCGGAGCAGGCTGCAGGCCATTTTCTCGCAGTGTCCATCCCCCTCTCCTGTGGAAAAAGACAATAACGTGATGGGCAACTGTTGGGAATATTGTAAGAACTTTAGGTTATTGGTAGTAGCCCCAGGCATTTTGTATTTGAACAAGTGACGACTTAGCGGAATGGAAAAAAATACTCTTGGGGACAGGGTTTAGAGTAGCCTCCAGAAATCGTTGAAAATGAGACATCTTTTTAAGGGAGGAGAGCGAAAAGTAAATCTCATACAAAGACTAAATGTTAAAGAGCTAACAAATCTTTGAAGAGAGAGAATATGTATTTGGAAGGTTTGTATAAGCAGGCTTTTGTTAGTTTTTTTTCAATTTACAGTGTGTGTATGTGTGTGTGTGTACACGCATGCATATGCATCAGACCTGTTGACCCATACAATTTTGTTGCATTTTGTACACATAAGTCGGGGAGGGGGAAAATAACTGAGATAAAAGTTCTTCAGGGGGTATGGTCAGATGGGGGGGACCTTTGACCAAAGAGCGACAACTCTTGCTTACTTACTTCCATGTGCAAATTCGCATAAGACCGTGTTTGTTTCTTTGACAACAAGCCCTGAAACATCAAAAACACAGGCAAGAGAGCATGAGTATGTGCCAGAGTATGCTGATGGATAGTTATGAAAGTAATTTGTGTCGTCAGGTCATGCGGTTTATACCTGGAAGAAGTCTTCTGAAATGTAATGGAAGGTGAAATTGAAACGAAAGCCCCTCCCCCCCCCCCCCCCGCTTCTTCAGAAATTTGGTGCTTCTTCAGAAATTTGGAATTTTGTGTGCATTCTCAGTACAAAATATGCTCATTTGTGTTGAAAAAACTCCAGTAGTACTATTAGGGTAAACAGGTCTGGGCATGTGTACCTTCAATCAGGCTAGGTCATTGACTATTGACGCCATGATGTCCAGTGTACATTCATGACATTTTCAGTGTTTTGGCTGTGCTGTGACAGGTGTTGACCTTGCTGTGGAACCTGGCCCACAGTGATGACGTGCCCACAGAGATCATGGACCAGGCTTTGACCGCTCACATCAAGATCCTGGACTACAGCTGTTCACAGGTACGCTCCAGGGTCATGGTCACTATCAGTGACCTCTTGCCTTTCCCCGTAGGTTCTGACCAGAGCAGCAGGTGGGAGTGTTCCATTTACCAGGAGGCTAGCCTGAAAGTTCTCTGGGATGTTTCATGTGTTATTTCTTGATAATGTGTAGTGTGTTGGTTAATTAGGGTCTTTTGTGGAAGAAAATTTGTTTTAATTTCGTTGATTTTTTTCTTTTTGAAAAGGGAACAAATTAGGTGATTAGCTGCTGTGGTGAAGTGGTTAATGTTTTGGACTCGTGTCTGGCTTCTTCCCAGAGTTACTCAGATTTCCTAGCCAACGTTTCAGGTGTCTGTATCTCTCAGGCCTGGTTGATGCTGGGACACATAATGAAAGTAAGTGTAACAGTACAGCCCTGTCATGCAGTCTCACAGTGGAATGGAAATCGGTCTCATCATCTTCTCCATCTCATCTTCTTCATTGAGCATTCTGGAAAAAATGTTTCAGATTCTTGGACTTTTCGTGCCCTGCTCTTGTGGTGACCCCAGTTTCGATTGCTTCTCTACGTCAATGGCCTTGATTTGCAGACCTGTTTGCCTTTACAAGTTCGCCGTAATTTTTACGGAAAAAAAAGGAATTATGGGAATTACACCCGCCCCTCCCCTCCCTAAAATTATGGGGGAAAAAATCAAAGAAAGAAAACTGTTATACTCGAAGTTTCATCTGCTACTGTTTCGGTCAAAAGCAGTAAGAAGACATTTCCCAGCGTGCCTTGTGTCTTTTACCTTGTCAAAGATGCGACGAAGCAGTCTTAAACGCCAACAGCCGGCTCTTCCAAATCTTCAAAAGTTGTGAAAGTGTTGCGATTATGAAGATTACGTGTGTGTTTTTTTTTTTTCAAATTGCAGGTTTTTGTCCGAGATATTACAGGTATATGAATTTGGGGTAAAGAGGTCTGGGTTTGATTCTGCCAGGGTCAATGGCGTTGACACATTTATGGAGTTTGTTGTTTGATGGATGTGACCTGTAGAGGGAAAGCTCACTCACACCTCAGTAGAGGGCTTAGTAGGTGGTGTCCAGTGTATGTTGGATTGGAACTGGCTCCACTGAACACCAGGAAAGTGACTGCAGCAGTTCAGTGTCACCTCCGGTAGGTTGCCCCATGGCGACTGGACAGACCCAGTGGATTGCTGGTGCTAGGGTGTTGCAGGCCGGGCTGGTGGCACAGAATATGGGACAGCAAAGGGGGGAACCCCCCAAAGAATTGCAGGTCGCTGCATTTTGATTGGCTTCTATGAATTTTGTATTTTATTGGCTTCTGTTTATCAGCTTTTCCCTCCCCTTTTTTCCCTCAGTTTTGCATTTGGTCAGCTTTGCATTTTATTGACTTCAAAACAGAACTGATAGCAGAGGCTAACACTGATTAATACAACAGTGATTACAGAGACCAGTGAAATGCAAAGCAACAGAATCCAGTGAAAATCGGCATGATACAAGTGAAATTTTGTTATTAAAAGTTAATTCTACCCGACTGTCCATCCCATCTCTCTCTCTCTCTCTCTTTCTGTTTCACACACACACACACACACACACACACACACACACACACACACACACACACACACAGAGGCATGCATACATGTTCACCCTACGGTATTACTGTGTGTTTCCACCAGAGCTTCTGTGATTTTATTGTGGATTTCTCAATTGGAGTTCACATACAGCCTGCCGTTAGTTCTCCTCACACCCACTCTTGTTTTCATACCTCCCTCGCCTCTTGCTGTCCTTCCCTCTTCAGTCTAAGGAATGATAGTGTGTACAGACACCGTGTTAGGAATGAAAGTGTGATTGGGAGTGTCATTTGCAGGACCGTGACTCCCAGAAGATGCAGTGGATCAACCGCTTTGTGGAGGAGCTGAAGAGTGACACCTGGGTGCTGCCTGCCTTGAAACAAATCCGTGAAATCTGCCAGCTGTTTCCCGAGGTAGGCCCCTGTTGCTGTGCTGTGTCTCTTTTCCCCTATGGGGAAAGGTGTAAAGAACAGGCCTGTCGGTGCTGGCAGGGCATGTGGTATGGAGCATAGGGACTTTGGGGAATGGCAAAATTTAAAAGCAAATTAGGGGAAAGTCTAAAGGAAACGAATGTTTGAGTGGGCAGTTGGCATACAAGTGTTGGAAAAAGTTGGTTTTTTTTGGTTTGTTTGTTTTTAAAAATTTTTTTATAGATGCCGTTTCTCATAAAGCTGGGTTGGTTGTTTTTTTTTCTGTACTAAAAAGTAGTTCTCTGCCTCATTGATTTGTATCTGATTGGATGTTATTCCAGATTCGGACTTAGTGTTACATTGGACGGTAGTTTCTTTGTTTACGATGTTGTTTCAAAGATCAGTCTGTGTCAGAATGTGACAGTCATTTCTGTAGGTGTTTTGAAATTCGGTTTAATTTTGTTTTGTGAAATCAGTTTTTAAAACCAGCTGATATAGACGACCATTGTCTTTACTGTTTAATTGTTGCTTTGAGCATATCTGTTTGTTGGTTTGGATGGTGTCTTAGGATGGAACAGATATACAGAAGAATGAAGTTGATATTGGTATTGCATTTCATGACTAATATTAGAATCCGTTGTACATAGAGGTACATAGTAGATCAGTTCTCAAAGAAAGAAGGGTTTATTTAGTGGAATATTACTGGATCAAGAAAGGGCTGCTTAATTTATTATGAACAGTGGAAAATGGCACGTTTCTCAGAGGGGTGAGGTAAAAACTGTGAAACAAAGTACTAACTGGAGAGAATGATTGTACGTTTAGCCTTCCTTCAAAGGTAAAAACGTAAACCACCGTTCACAGGCTCCTCAGAACTTCCCGCATACCCAGAGGGCACCGCACATGTACTACCGCAACAACGTCATCAGCCAGCTGCAGAACACCCATTCAATTGTCATGCTCGTATCCCAGAACCTCTCCAACTACATGGTGCGGGCGCGGCAGTACGCTGTTGGTAAGTAGGCGGTGGTGAGGAGTTCTTGCATGGTGTGTGGACATATTATCGTGATGGAAGTGACGACCTTTGGACAGGGGAATGTGAGTGAAAAGGTAAGGAGCATGCATCTCTTTTTTTTTTCTTCATCAGTATGTGTGTACAAAACTCTGTAATTAAGGTCTGTTAAGGTGGCTCGAGTGTAAGGACCCATCCCTTTAAGATAAAATCTGTTTCATTGATGATAAGGTATTTCTTCTATCTTTTAAAAGGTGAAGAAGCTTTGTGATGCATTCCATGTCTTGTGCCACTCACAGTGAAACCTATTCTTTTAGTGTGTTGGGACTTGCATGATGCAGCAGACGCCATGAAAACCTTGTTCAGAGATGTCCCATCTGACGTGATCTTTGGGTTTCTGAGGGAGATTAACATTTTTCATCTGATCTAAGATTTAAAAGAAGAAAGAATTTTAACAAAATTTCTGGGCGTTTTGAGAAGGTGTATTTTAAGGGGTTGTGTGAATGAGGTGGGATTTTTTTTTCATATATATATATATGTATATATATATATATGATGTGTGAGTTGACATCAGTGCGGTGACAGCCCTGGTGTGGCCCTTTGTGGTTGGCTGAGCTGTGAGCAACATTACCATCACCGTTTCCAAATACACAGAGCTGTGTTGAGATTTCTGGTAAGATAAAGGACTAGGAGCCTGACAACTTGGCACGGGCAGATTGGGACACTGGCCATGGTGTTATCTCCTCCTGACTGCAGGTCCTTCATCTCTCCACAGGGATCCTCCCAGCTCAGAACTTGTACTGCATGCTGAGTCTGAGAGAGTGCTCTGAATCGTGCTACACATCTGTGTGTCAGAACATGCCAAAAGTTTAGTGGTTAAACTGTGCAGCTGCAGCACGTTGAGACGGGTGCTGAATGTGACTGAAGATCATGTAGGAGTCCCAGTTGGCGTATAAGGTACAAACTGTTCGCTAGAACTGATGTTGCCTTACATGTGACACTTCATGATATGAGCCGTTCTGGTCAGACTTGGAGAAAAGAAAACTGCTGCTTTGTCAGAAAATTGCTGTGTGTTTCTACAGAGCACACATCTATAATTTGGTGTTTGAATTTTTTTTTAAATGCTAAAATATTAACATGCTTCAACCACATTATGTTTGACTAATCTGCTTTCATTTCAGTATGAGTAGTTTAGTTGCATGAGAATTTATTAGAAGTGAGTTTTTTTTTTTTTTTTTTCTTATTATTCATTGTGTATTAATTGTGTCAGCTGTATACATTTTTCATTACTTTGTGTGCTGTTCCGTTGTTTTGTTACTTTAACAGACCTGTTTACCCGTGTGATTATTCTGTATGTAGCATAGCAAAATGGGCCAAATACAGAAATATGATAGTGTTAAATATAATTAGAAAAATAATGTGTCGTCATGGAGAGGAGGGGTGTGGATTAAAAGTGTTCAGCCTATTTGTGAATCGGGCTCGATCGATTCGGCACCTAGCTGGTTTGAGACGTAGAACTCCATGAGGTTAGGTAATGTTGCTTAAGATCAGTTGTTTATTCCAAAATCTGCAGACGATATCAATTTGTCTTTCTTGATTCACCACGATTGATTTGGAGGAACTCAATTATTTGACATCTAAATCACAGACATTTGACAATTCACAAGATGAAGAACAAAAAAATTACCAAAATTAAAAACATTTTGTCATCAAGTTGACCAGTCCAACACTTTCGCCTTCCTTGAAATCTTCATAGGTCATCAGTTTTAAAACTGAATTGATGAAACTTCATCACGAAGTTCAAAGAAAAGTTAGAATGGCACAAAATCACGAGCTTTTCAGCGGGAACAAGTTGGCTTTGTCAATGACCGTTTCTGAAAGTTTTTGAAATACGATTTATTTCTGTGCCAGTGTCACAGTGAAATATGTCTGGGGCTTCTGGTCTATTCATATTTTACAGGTAAATGGCAGTTTCTGTGAAATTCATTCCAAAACTGCTGATTTTGCTTCTTGACAAAACATAATGTCTGCCATGGTATAGGGGATAGACCTGTTGGCCATTGAACTGACCCATCAGTACAGTTTTGTGCGGATTTCAGGGTCATAGATAACTGAAAATGTGTGATGTAACACAACCTGAGCTTGTCATTTGCACAAATGTACTGACATGGTGTGCGTATAGGGACAGAGCAGGGTGACTGGCCCAGTTCTCTATTCATACTACTGTGTTCTGTCCTGTTTCCATTAGCATGGCTTTTGCTATTTTTGAAAATACGTCTTTATTTGAATGTTATTTTTCAAATCGATCTTCAGCCTCCCTTCGCTGACCCCCCCCCCCCACACACACACACACAATAACCCCAGCATTGTTGGGATCACACTGTCCTTAACTCACTTAGGACGGACAGTTCTGTCCCTTGTTTTTCCCTGTGGATGGGCCATTTGTTATGGTTAGTAAAAAAAATCACCAAATATACAAAACAAGAGATAACTCAACGAAATTTTCAGGAAGTGTTATTCATAAACTGTGTTAGTAGAATACAAAAGAATAAACTTCCCACTTTCATATGATTTCTTATGCTTGAGGCTGAAAAAATGGCCAGTTTTTTCAGGTGCATCACAACACTCTTGCACAGAGTCTGTGGGTCCATGGCTTCACATTCAGCAGAAAAAGTCAGTAAATACACTAAATGAGTTGAAAAAAAGGTAGATACACTCCAGGAAACTAAATAAGATAGATAAATCACATGCCTGCTATGCACAAGTTAACTTGGAATAATGCAAAAATGGGGGCGTGGCACTCGGCAGACACGCGAAGGCCAGAAGTACCAGAAAAAGGAGGCACTGTCAGAAAAAACTCGAATCTTCGCACCAGTCGCGTAAAGGAAAGCCAATGAACTCTTGCTCACTCAAATCCCCAGTCTTTCGCGGCACGCAAACGCTCTGCTCGCGTGGCGAATTGGCCCACCCTCACCTTCATCATCACTGAGCTCCACAGACGAGTCCGTGTCAATTTCCTCTTCTCCTCAAAATTCTTCACTGGAATCACTTTCAGCAGCTTCGTCATCCTCTTCTTCAGTGTCTGAACTTTCCGTTTGTAGCATTTCAATAACTTCAGGAATGCTAAAACGTTGCCGACGTGCTCGACTTTGCTCCAACACATTCGCAGAAAAACTTGTTTGAGACGCCATGTTTCTATGCAGATTAGTAAGTCATGTGGGTTGGTCTGATCAGCCACTGAGCCGAAGTGGGTGATGGTGTGCTGCGAAGCCGCTGTGCAGGCGAACGAAGGAATGCTGACGATACTATCTATATCTTGTTGCCGTGTACTGATCATGCCGCCACCGCATAAAATATCGGTGAATGCCGAAACCGTGATAGCATTTGTTCGTACGAAAGCGTAAAGTCATCGTGAAATGCTATAGCGTCTGTTCGTGACGAGATAGTTAAAGGTATGTCACTTATTGGGGTATGGCAAAGTAGTTGAAATTTTGTTTGAATTTTCACAACACCCTGGCGCCGCCCCCCCCCCCCTCCCCCAACCTTGCTCTGTGTGTGTGTGTGTCTGTCAAACTCACTTTTTCTCTCTCACGCAAGTGTGTGCGCGCACACACACACACACACACACACAGAGAAAAAAAGAGATTGTCTTACAACAAATAGCTGTGCAAGTTAGAACAACTGACAGTGTTAGTTTGCTGAGAGCGACGTTTGATTCCTGGGAGGGAGAAAGCCGGATAAGTAGATCTGACTGTGGATGAAATAAAGACAGAACTGATTGATTTTATCCTTGTGAAGTTGATGCATGTGAGCTGTTTTTGCTGATTATAATGATTTGTGTCATTTGAAAGTGTCAAGCATTTGCAAGATGAAAATGATCATAAGTGGTTATATTCTAATGTTCAGAATAAGTATAGCACTAGAAGCATTTCCAGAACAAGGAGAAATGCAAATAGAAAATGAACAAAACGATGTAACGGTATTTGATTATTACAACTGAAAAAGAAGGTATAAAAGTTGCATGTAAGAACTGCTTTCCTTTTGGAATGAATTTTGAATCATTTTGTGCAGAAAATAAATATGTGGTAGATATTGTGTTGCTTTTAAACGCCGATTCTTGTTTCTAAATACTGAAAACCTAAGCCATGAATACTGAATAGTTATTGAAAGAATAAACAGTTCTGCTTTTAAGATGTAATGTGTCCTTTTGGTTTCATATTTTTGTCCTGTCAATACTGAATTTGTCAGTGCCAGCTGTTGTATTTTCCATTGATCATGTTACCGCGTATTACCTGTCACTGGATGGGGGCGCCCTTTTTTTTGCTTCCCTATTTTCCATTTCCATATTAACACATTTTGCATGATATACTAGATCAGATATGTATCCCATGATTGTATTTACTACTTTCCATAATTTCTACAGTCTGATCGATTCCTGTTTTTCTACGATATATATTCCAGTTTTATCTTTAAATAGAGAGAGTAATTGTTCCTCTAGTTGATTTTTTCTTCAGCTTTATGTATTGCCTTGAAAATTTTCTTTTGGTCAATTTTTATATCAGCAGATAATGAATACACTTAAAAGTTGTGGTTTATTTGTTTGGATTGTGCAACCCAGAAATCTTGTAAGAGCATTGTTGTGTGCATGTTTACCAAGCAAAATCAGTCCATACAGCAGAAGAAATAATATAGAAACAAAAAGTTCAAAACATAAGGGTAACAAAATGCAATTGATTGATAACAAAAGCAAGTATTTGTTATGTGAAAATGGTGCTGTCAAATTTAATGGCATTAGTGGCAGTAAAATTGCAGTTTTTATTCTTTCCTCCTTCCAAAATTAATCAGAAAGTAAACTCTGTTTTGACATGTGGTGAAAGATATATTGTTAAAATCCTGTTGTTCAAATTGAACTTGATTTAAAAAAAGGAAAAGGTTAGTCTTTTGTTTGTTGAATTGAATTTCACTTGAGATGTTTTGAACCAAGAAAAGTCTTTAATATCTGCAGACATTTAAACTTTTTTTAGAATGTTAAATGTAAGATCAGATGATAAAGCTCTACATTTGTTCATATTTAAATGAAAAGAAAAAGATAGTTTCATAATCAGATCAAATCGAAGTTTGTCACCAACTGTTTGTGTATTCGTATTGGGGATGGGATGAGGGGTGAAGTAGGTCCAAAATTCTTCTCAAATGTACTGATGCATCTGTACAACTAATACAATATTTTCCAATACAGTAGAACCTGTTTACAAAGACCTTCAGAAAATGCTGAAGATTGGCTCTAGATGGGAGCCCAAGGAAGGGGTGGGGGCACAAATTCTAATCTGGACAGTTGAGAAATGTCCCAAAAGACCAGAAATACAAGTTGTCCTGTTTCAGCACGTACTGTTGTGGTTTCCCAGCATTCCCTGCTGCCAGTTCTTTGACAGTCGCTCTCTTTTGATGCTTTCCACTTGCTTTCACTTTGGAGAGGAATATAGAGAAAATGAGCGTCACCTTGGACTTTGTCATAGTAGTGGTTCAATCATCAGTGTACAGATGGATGAAGGTTCTGTCCACCTGGTATGGTTCTTCAAGATCAGCTGAATTAAAGGATTAAGACTGAGCTTTCACATTGCCACAGCATGTTGAATGGTATCATTTCCAGTGAATGTTCCTCAGTTCAGAATAATTGAGCAAAATTTCTTTAATATCACAGATTCTTCATTTCTTATATGTTTGTTGCTTGTTATAGTTGTCTTAATATTGTTTATCTTCACATGATCTTGATCAAGTTTGTATTGTATGGATGCTTGATGCATGCATTCGACCATTTTTTTATATCGAAAAAAAAATGGAGCGAAACAGAAAAACTTCGTAACTTTTGAAGCAATTCTTCTCTCTCCCCCCCCCCCCCCCCCCCCCCCCCCCCCCCCCCCTCTTTTTTTTTTTTTTTTTTAAATAACAAAGGAAAATTTGTGTATTTTCAAGGTAGACAATAGGTTTCATTTTCACTTCTCTTCATGAAGAAGAACAAAAATCTGACAGTAGTAGTTGATTGGATTAAGGTGTAAAACTGACTTTGGCACCAAGAGTTGGTAGTGCATCATTTCTATGGCGGCACTGAAAAGATGAAAGGAGGCGGGAGCTTTCATTCCTGGGGCCATTATTGGGCATTATCACTGTAACATGTTGATGCCTAGTATTGTTGCTGACTTAGTACAGAGTTAAACCATCCAGTAGCATTGATACCAGCTCCATAATCAGGGCAGCTCAGAAAGAAAAGGTTTCCAAGTCATCTCTGACTGTAATAATATAGAGAGTTGATGGAATGCATTCATAGCCGATGCCCCTCACTGAAATAAAAGTGTGCCTGGATCCGTATCCTGGTTCTTGAGCTCCATACCTGTAGGAATGTTGTGTAGCTGTTCAGATGTAGCATGCCGAAACATCATCTGCTAGAGACGGGTCAGACCCGAATGGGACACTTTCAGATGATGTTACCCTCTCTGCTGTTCTGCCCATTCATGTGGAAGGTGTGGACTGTTTCAGAACACCCAACTGAAGACCCAGCCACAATTCTACCTGACGGACGCTTCCACCACATGCTGCAGGTGCAGGAGAGACTGCGCTTCCTCAGGTCAGGGGTCGACGAGGCTTCTCGTAGGGGGTGGGAAGGGTGGAGAACACATCAGTGATTGGAATTGGTAGCTGCTGCTGAGTGCAGGAAAGAGATGTATTCAGGTCAGGGTTCAGGGGTGTTCTGGGGAGTTGGAGAGAGAGTAGGAGGTTTGTGGTTAATATGAAGGGGGCTGATAGCAGGACAGCTGGCAGGGAATGCTACCTTCAGCAGGTTGAAGCAACTTGTTCAGTTTCCTGTGTGACGCAGCCCTGATGTGGCCCTTTGCGGTCGGCTGGGCTACTATAAGCAACATTACCTTACCTCCTGTGTGACATGATGCGGCTATGTGATAACCAGTCACTGCGGTGAATGATCCTGTTTGCATGGCCTCATTATGTAAAGGCAGCCCCCTCCCCACCCCTTCCCCCAACAGTTTTGTCACATGACTGAGAGAGGTGTGGACTGCGGTCAGGTTGACAATGGTGTTGATTTGTTCAACACGCTGCCTTGGGATTTGTAGTAAAATGACAAACAGATGTTCTCTCCCACTGCTGCCCCCTCCAGAAGGCAACAGCAACAGAAAACAGCCTGGTTTAAGTTGCTATACCATCTGCCTGATGTGAAATTTTGGCTTTTTGACTGTGCAGGTGTACTTTGATGTGTGAGGTTAGGTGCACATGCTCATCCTCACACATGCTTGACGTCACATAGGCACGTACACACGTATGCACGCACATGTGTATACTTGCACGCATATACGCACACACACAGTTTATCAATTATTCAAATGTATTCATAATTTACTAAAAGAATGCTAAGTTTATATCTGCCATATTGACGCAAATCTCTTTCTTTGAGCAGAACTAGAAAGTTCTACTACTGTTTATTTGATATTTTGTTAAATTTGATGTGTATTTCATGAAAAATTATTTAGGAGGTCTACATTATTTAATTTTTTTTTAAAATGAAAATATGCCGAGATCTATGTGGAAACAAAAGGGAGTTACAGGAAAAAGGGACTGCAGTGAAAAACATCATGTTATGGGATTTTGACGAGTTGTTAACCCACTTGATAGGTAAGTGCATGCGTGCACACACACACACACACACACACACACACACACACACACACACACACACACACACATGGACACACACACACACCACACACACATACACACACACACACACACACACACACACACTTCTTACACACACACACACTTACACACACATGGACACACACACACACACACACACACACACATGGACACGCACACACACACCACACACACACACACACACACACACACACACACACCCCCCCCCCCCATTGACAGTTGTATTGAGTGAGGCTTGATTTTTGTCCAGGTTCTTGTTGAAAGACGGTCAGCTGTGGCTATGTGAGCCACAAGCAAGACAGGTAGGCTTTATGTGTTTCGTAGTGTTTGCGTCAGGTTGTGTGAGTATGTTTATTTGTGTTTGTATAGTTCTGCGCATGTGTGATCTCTGTAAATAAGTTGTAAATCTAGGTATACAAGCATTTTTTAGTGCATGTACGCACATGGTCTTCATACCATATAGTCCATTAAAAACTATATTTCACAATTATATGGGAATTATCTTTACCTTACTTTAACTGCTTTGATGCTTTGACTTGCTTCAGATTAGATTTGCAAATGGCTTAAATATAGGGGGAAAAACACTTGCATGCAAGCACACAAGCACGCACACCAAGTAACTCCGGATAATCAAGATTGTGAACGTTGAAGGAATGTGCGCTTGCTGTCTGCAGATCTGGAATGCCCTTGCTGAAAATGCCATCTACATTTCTGACAGAGAGGCGTGTTTCAAGTGGTTTGCCAAGGTAGGTGACCGGTATTGTAGGCTACATAACAATGCTGTCTGTCAGGTAGTCAGCCCTTTGTTTTCACAAGAGGGATGGGTGGGGGGGGGGGGGGGGGGGGGGGGGGGGACCAAGATTGTTGCTGACAAAAGTGAAAAAGAGGACAGTTAGCCCTTTGGTTTATTATTTTCACAAAGAGGGAAAGGGGATGGAGTGGGGGAGAAGGGGGAACCAAAGATTGTTGCTGACAAAGGGTTGAAAAAGGGATTTCCGTATATTCTGCTGACATAATGATGATTGACAAAATAGGCTAGAGTACTGTACAGCCCATGGCTGCTTGATGATCACCCAGTCTGAATGTCAGCATTTTCTGTCAGCTTTACCTGTCGTCTGGTTTTCAGATTTGTAAGGAAAGTGTTTGATTGGAGAAGAGCAAGAAGAGGAACATAATGTTCTCATTCAAAGTCTTCAGCAGACCTGTTAAACCAGAATTATCTTATTTTTTACACCTTTGGTTAAAATACTACGAACTGAAGGAACTTTAAGAAGAAAAAAATAAAGAAAAAGGTAAAAGAAGAGAAAAAGGATTCTAGAGAAAAGGTACCTTAGCAGTAAGTGCATTAGAGGATAGTAACCATGGCAGGGGATTTGACCAGAGTGACTCTTGCTAACACGCAATACAAAGTCAGACTGCTTCTTCAACAGCATGCCTGAAACATTGAAAAAGAAAGCAATGAGAGAGTTTGAATTTGTGTCAAAGTATGCTGATGAATTCGGTTTGAAAGTAATTTGTGTTAGAAAGATCCTGTTTTTACTGTAGTGGGTGCAGGATCAGGTGGGTACCACCTGTCCTAAGAAACCTCTGCTGTGTCATGGCAGATGAAAATGAAACAAATGCCTCCTTCCCTCTTCCCCCTTTCAAAATATTTTGAAGATGAAGGCGAAATAAATGATAAAAGCTCCCCATTTTAATAAAAATTTGGAATTTTGTATACGTTTTTTTATGGAAAATATGCTTTGCTTTGTTTGGAAAGTATACAGATAGCAGTCTTAGAGTAAATAGGGTGGCTGCAGACTCGCATTCTGATGCAGTTTTGATTGTTGCAATCGTGAGATAAATGCAAGCAGAAAACTTTTAAGGGCCATATGGAGTGCCTGCAAATGAGTAGATGTTGATATTCATGCTGGTTTTTTAGAATTGCGTTAAAGATTATGACATGGACATGCTTGTGTTCACAGACATGTCATCCCATCCAAAGCTCAATGGCTACAGACTTGCTTTGAAGAAAAGACACTTCCTGGCTATTTGCTTTTGCAAGAGAAGGAAAACAGAATGTGTTGTGTCAGTAGTTCCCGGCATACCAATTGTCCTGTTTTCACCTGATCTCTTTTTTTTTTATTCAGTTGATTTTCAGTTTTGTACTGCTTGAAATCTTCAAATTGCCATCCCACTCCTTGTTTTTTTTTTTGTGTGTGTGTGTTCCTAATGATAATATGGAATGTATATAAAAACATGGCAAAGCAGCAAATACGTAATTTTGCTATGTGAAACAGATGCTGTAAAGCACTGACTACTGTTTTTTTTTTTTTTCCCACCTGTTTCGCCTTTCACTCCTCCCTACTACAGTGTCAAATTTTTCCTTTTTCTGTTTGTTATTGTTGTGATCTAAAGGAAGCATTTGGCATGTCTGAATTCTCACCATTTTCATGAAATCTTACCGTAAAATGGTCACAAGGGTTACATAGTTGGGGCTGAGGAATCCTTGGGCTAAGGAATCCCCTTGAAGAGTGGGAACCACGGTTGGCTGGGTGCAGCCATACTCTAGGACTGTCCTATGGACTGTCTGGAATGAAGCAGAGACATCTTCTGAGCCTTTCACCATTCTTCACCTCCTTGTTTTCTCTTTTCATTTTCCCATTAAACGCCAAGTCAAACGGCTTTCTTGTCCCTTCCTGGCTGGCTGAAAAGACTTTGGTGGAGTTAATACAAATAGCTGATTAGATTTGAACAACAGATGCAGCAGTGGTTTTTGTTTACTCCTCCATTGTTCTGACAATTCTGCTTTCATATATCATCTAATGTAAATATTCCATAGATTTTATTATGCATGTAACGGTCACGTAAATACCTTCACTATGAAACGTGTTCTTTCTACTGCCTTCTTGATGGTGTTGCAGTATAGTCGTGTGTGGGTGGATAGTGAAGTGATGGGGGATATGTTTCCTTTTCAGTTGATGGGGGAGGAACCAGACCTAGACCCGGACATCACACGAGATTTCTTTGAAAGCAACATTCTGCAGCTGGACGCCAGTCTCCTGACAGAAAATGGCATCACGTAGGTGGTCTCGCTGGCTTTTGGGTTTTGGTGAAGATTTCTTTCGTGGGTAATCTACCATGCGTTTTTTGTGCCGTAGAGAAAATGGACAGACAGAACCACTGTATGCACACAAAAGTGCGCGCAGATATGGGTGCACGAACACACACACGTTCACACACCTACAAGAGTGTTAGAGAATTGTGCAGCTTCATGCTTAGATCGCATTTTTTTTACCAGCTATAATTCCCAAGCCTGAGTTGTGAATGCTGATGGTGTTGGTTACAGTTTAGGATTTCACGTCTCTTTTCTGGTTGATGATGATAGAAACAGTGGAGATTGCCCATGTGTTGGTTGGGATTGTGTCGTTCACTTGGATTTTGCGTCTCCTTTGCACATGCCTGTTGTCTGTGTGTGTCAGGTGTTTTGAGCGCTTCTTCAAGCAGGTGAACCTGAAGGAGAACAAGCTGCAGCCCAAACGACGGGGAGGATGTCTAATGGACGACATGGAGCTCATTGGCCTGGACTACCTGTGGAGGGTGAGTAGTGTGTGTGCGTGCGTGTATATATGTGTGTGTGCGTGCAAGCATATGTGCCTCTATGTGTGTGTGCGCGCGTGCGTATGTGCCTGTGTGTGTGAAAACGGGGTCCAATAATGCACAATTGCATTCTGTTATTCAGGTGATTTGCAGCAAAGCAACCATTGTTGGTGGCTGTTTGTAAACACCATTTAATGTTGGACTGTCATAGTTTGCACTTGTCTTTTTCTATGCGTGTTTCCTGTATGAGATGCTGACAGTGACCAAAGACTGGTTACTGAAGATGACAAGGATATGGGTGTGTTCTGCTGACTCTGTGATGATTGACAATCTAGGCTAGAGTTCTGCACAGCCCTGTGCTGTATGATGATTGGATGATCTGAGTGTCAGCCTGTCCTGTTAGCACTGATTTTTTTTCCTCTTACGAACGTAACCACAGAATGGTTGTCGTCAAGTTGAAAGGAAAAACACAAATTGTACAAATGTAGGTTGCAGTGACATACAGGCGAACGGAACATGCCAAGTCACTTGATCCTTATCCAGACCCATGAGACAGTAGAAACAAGGAATTGCAAAGTATTTCTGATTCTTCATAAGGAATTGTAAAATATTTCTGATTTTGTGTAAGGAATTGCAAAGTATTCCTGACTGTTTATTGTTTACTATTGTTATAGGAATTGTAAAATCTTTCAGGTTGTTTATAAGGAATTGTGAAAGACTTCTGTTTATAGGAATAGTAAAATATTTCAGATTGTTTATAAGGAATTGTGAAATACTTTACTTTGAGTATTTCATCAACAAGAAGCTTTTGGTCCCTTGGACCAGTTTGATATGGTAATTATACGAGTCAAGCAGGGAGTTAGATCAAACTTGCCACGTTGATTTTTGTGTTGGTTTCCGTCAGGGGTGTTGCAAGTCCCATGCATTAGACAGAAGATACAGAACAGAAAAAATGTGGTGCATTACGGTTAAGGACACTCGGGCAAAAGCAAAGCTTTGTTTGTTGCTCATCTTCCTAAACTATGTGGTGTAACTAGTGAGAAAATGAAGTGAACAAAAAAAAAAAAGAAAATTGAATTCTTCATGGCTTTCCCCATCATTTTGCCAGTTCTTAAGTGCAAAATCTTTAAAAATTTGTGTTTACACGCTGCTCTTTAGTTGTAAAGTTACAAGAGAAGTGGTTGAGTGAATGTGAAGGTGAGAGAGAACAATAAAAAAGTGAAATGCTTGATTTAAAGATAAATCACTTCTATCTTTGACCCCAAACTTGTTCAGTAAAATTATGTGCATTTATTTGTATTTAATGAGAATGGCTGGTAAATTTGGTCTCTGTAGCGCCATGTATTGATAGCTTCATTTGTCATTCCTGTGTCAGAACCAGTCTCAGGGCAAATAAAGAGAAAAATCAAATTATGTCAGCCAGGTAAAGTTGTGTCAGCCAGAGGTAAAGTTGTGTCAGCCAGGTAAAGTTGTGTCGGCCAGGTGAAGTTGTGTCGGCCAGGTAAGGTGTGTCAGCCAGGTGAAGTTGTGTCAGCCAGATAAGTTATCAGCCAGGTAAGTTGTTGTCAGCCAGGTGTGCTTCCTTTTCCTGCCCACCAGGTGGTGTTGCTGGCCCCTGACGAAGTGGCGGACAAGGCGGTGAATCTGCTGAAGGACATCTTCACCAACCTGGGCCCCCGCCTGCAGCAGAACCAGGTGGACATCCACGAGGACTTCATCGGCTCCTGCATCGACCGCCTCAAGGCGCTGTTCGACACAGTCAGCGTGCTGGAGAAGGACAAGGAGTGTACCAACCGCCTGATGCAGGAGACCATCCGCATGGTGCGTGTCCTCAACGTGCTGAAGGAGTATGTGGCCGAGTGTGACGAGGCGTACGGCGAGGAGAGAGTTATCCTGCCCCTCAGTCGGTCAGTCTCAGTTTTTTTCCCTTGTTAGGCTGTCAGATTGTCTTTGTAATATTTGTAGATAGCATTTACCTCTGAGATTATTCTTAGAAGAAATTTTAAGTACTGTATCCGTCAAACATGAACAAACGAACCACAAGACAAAACAGACAGGTTTTGACCTCTTACGTCTTCCTCAGGCAAGATAAATAACACTCACGACAAAGAAATTGAAGAAACGAGCTATCGCTTATCTCATTGAATTCGGAGTAAGATGGGATTTGAATCCTAAGATTATATTTTGACGTTCCTATGCTGATGTGTGTGTGTGAGAGTGTGTGTGTGTGTGTGTGCCAGCGAACTTGCGCAGCAGTTCCTGACCCTATTTTGGTGAAACGACATTTCTTTCCCATGCCCTCAGAGCATTCCGAGGTCGCCTGGTCACCTTGAAGATCAGATACCAAAGTCAAGGACGTCAGGTGGAGGAGTTTGAGGTGTTGTCTCACATGAACGAAACGTTGGGGTCACTTCGGCGCCAGATCCTGCACCGGGTCAAGGCCAATGTCAACTTCAAGGTCGATCTGTATGCCAACAACGAGCAGTTGGACCCCAACGACGACAAGAAGCTCATTTCACAGATCCCTCTGAGAGACAAAATGGTTAGTGGGAGTGTGTGTGCATGCACGAGGACGAAGATTGAGATTGTGTGTGCAGAGGTGGGAAGGAGAGGGCAATGTACGCAGGAGTGAGCGCAAACGTGGAATTGTGTGTAGAGGTGGGAACGAGAGGGAAATGTACGCAGGAATGTGCGCAAAAATAGTGAAAGGATCTGTATGCTTGTGTAAAGTTTGAAGGTGGGGTGTAAAAGTGTGAGAGAGTGCAAAGCAAATTGTGAGTGAGGGACAGCATGTTTGTATACATAGATTTTGATGATGTAGCAAGCTATTGATGGTGGACTGAAACGTGTGTTTTGTCCAGACGCTGAGTGCCAAGCTGGTGCCTGGAGGCAGCACGATGCCCAGCAGCCCCGACAGCAGTTCCGACAGCTCTGTGGGCTCTCCACACAACCACTTTGAAGGCCCCAACATGGAGGCTGAGAGCTGCCTGCCCGGAGTGGTCAGTGCACTGTGTGGTGTCTGTGCCTCTGATGTCTGTGCCTCTGATGTCTGTCGTCACTCTGTGTGGTGTCTGTGCCTCTGATGTCTGTCGTCGCACTGTGTGGTGTCTGTGCCTCTAATGTCTGTCGTCGCACTGTGTGGTGTCTGTGCCTCTGATGTCTGTCGTCGCACTGTGTGGTGTCTGTGCCTCTGATGTCTGTCGTCGCACTGTGTGGTGTCTGTGCCTCTGATGTCTGTCGTCACTCTGTGTGGTGTCTGTGCCTCAGATGTCTGTCGTCGCACTGTGTGGTGTCTGTGCCTCTGATGTCTGTCGTCGCACCGTGTGGTGTCTGTGCCTCTGATGTCTGTCGTCGCACTGTGTGGTGTCTGTGCCTCTGATGTCTGTGCCTCTGATGTCTGTCGTCACTCTGTGTGGTGTCTGTGCCTCTGATGTCTGTGCCTCTGATGTCTGTTGTCACTGTGTGGTGTCTTTGCCTCTGATGTCTGTGTCTCTGATGTCTGTTGTCAGTCTGTGTGGTGCCTGTGCCTTTAATGTCTGGTGTCTCTCTGTGTGGTGTTTGTGTCTCTGATGTCTGTTGTTGCTCTGTGTGATGTCTGTGCCTGTGATGTCTGCCGTATCTGTTGTGTGCCTTGGATTGAAACATGCCTTTTTGTGCTCATGTGTGAAGGTGAATTGTGTAGATAGTATCATTAGAATTAAACTAGGCATTATATTTATTTGCCCTTGAACAGCAAAAGTAAGGGTTTTTGTTCATTTTATTTGTTTGTTTTTTTTAACTCTGGTCAAACTGAAACCAGGCCTTGAGATGAAAACATATTACAGGTATACTGTAAAATTAATGTATTTATATGCATACATACGAGCTCATATACGCATAGATACGGGCTCATATATTTGCATACACACACTCGGAGAATATGATGAAGAAAGGTGCTGAAATAGGGAAAGAAGAAACGAAGAGAAAAGCAGCAGAAAGAAAAGTACACAAGTACATCCAAGCAGTGTGCATTTAATAAATGATGTGTCCACTCATTTTGCTGAAATCCTTCCTGATACTGATCTTTGTAAACCATTGAGTTGACTTGTGGTAAAAATGATGGTTGCATTTTATCAGCGTATGTCTGGCATGACAGATACTGTCCTTTAAGTAGAAAATGGTTGCTATTTGCAGAGCAGTGTTATTTGTACCCATCATTTTCAACTTTAATATTGATGCTGGACTGTGATTGCAGATCATGGCGCAGAGTGCCCGCTACACTGCCTTCCTCTTCCAGCTGTCGGACCTCGGCTGTCAACTCCAGATTCCTCGTCTGCGTGATGGTGCACGGGCGGTGCTCAAACTCATGCCTGCAGGTGAGTGACTTAGCTGTTGAGTTGACCAGACTGCTGCCGAGCACCTTGCTCAGAAATACAGGCTTTTGATATCTGCATGAATGGTCAGTGGAAGACGAGGGGGCAACTTGGGGAAGTCCACAAAGTCATTATTGTGTAGGTAAACTTTTGGGAGTTGAGGTTAGAGAAGGGGATGTAAGAGAGGGGGTAGGGGGTGATACAAGGTAGGAGATAGGTGTGTTTTTGTTGATATTAGACTGGAAGAAATCTATGAATCGTTCTTTTTATTTATTTATTTTTTTTTTCAGTATTAGGTTTGCTAACCTTTTTTTTGTGACTTGGGCTGTTTGTTGCATTTACAGAGTAAATATTGTTTTTGGAATGTGTCAGTTTATAAAATCTTGCTAGTGACTTATGGCTGGTGTTTGTCATTTTATAAAATGTTACCAGTGACCTATGGTTGTATAATCATCACGCAAAACGTTACCCGGGAACTGTGGTTGTAATGTATTATTTACATGGTTGCAAGTCACCTGAGATTGTGATGTATTATTTCACACAGTTTTAGCCATGACAGGTGCTGTGATCTATGTTCTCAGGCAAGCACACGATGCAGAAGCTATGCACGGTGTGCTCAGCGGACAGCAGAGGGGAGAGCACTCTGTCTCAGGGCCTGGAAGCCATGTTTTTCAACAACTCCCCCACCCAGGTGCTCTACAACCTGGAGGTCAGTGGACAGTAAAGGGATGGGTGTCAGTGTCTCTGTCATGTCAGTCTGTCTGTCTGTATGTCTCTCTCACACATACACACACACACACACACACACACACACACACACGCACGCACACATGCACGCATACCTGGAGTGGCTTTCCCTGCTCAGCTGCCAGCAGAGTAGCGTTCACAACAGCAGGGATAAAAGTTAGCAATATTTCCCAGAGAAGTTATGCATCATGCCTGTGACTGACTTCCGGTCTCCTTTGGAAAGTGTTGTCAACTTTTGTACTGTAAGAAATTTGTCCGTCTCCTTTCAAGACAGTAGGCAGAGGAAACCACACTGTTTCTGTGCTTTGACTGACACCATCGACAAGCCTTCACCACCTGTCACTTGCAGTGAAACTGTGGCACACCGTCGGAAAATGGTCATTGCAAATATCAGTGGACAGGAGAAGAGCGGAGGCTGACAGAAATGGAGTGACTCAAGAGCAATGCCAAGTCCATCCTTGCCCATTCTGTGCTCTTCCATCAGGCACGAACTATTTTTTTTATAGTGAAGAGAACCCTACTGTTTGCAGGGACAACAACCCAGTTCCCTGTGGTAGTGAGTATGCACAAAGTTGGCAAGTGCATCATATACTGTGACTCAACAGACAGTGACGGTGTTCCCTGCAATGAACTAGGGTTGCAAAATATAGGTTTGATTGAAAATGTAAATCAAACTAGAGAAGATCAGTGCAGTGTGCGTGACGATGTGCCAGTCAAAGTGAGACAGTCCACATTCACAGATCGTGACACAGTGACAGCAGATGGAAGATAACCCATGTCTTGCTGACAACAGAATTAGCGCTGTCAGTTCAGCAGGTGAACCAACGAATGAAGTAGAACAAATCATGACTTGTTTGAAAGAAAATGCAAGAACAATGAGTTATGTTCTTGTCGGTTTTCGTGAATATGCGTCCTAGAATTTGTTTCTTTTCCCATTTCACCATGCGATTGTAAAATAAGGATTGATTGTTGTATCAAATCATAGGCCAAATCACTGCGTTATAGAACGTAAAGCATGAGGACTTTGTGTACCCCTTCCCTTTCTCTTTGTTTCCGATTGTGAATGGGTTTGTAGCTGAGAACACTAGATTATTAGTCCTAAGTCACTTGTACAACTTTGATTGTTATTCTTCCATGTTTATGTTTTTACTCTTTTCCCGTAATCTCTTTCTTTCTGTACATATGTGTGTGTGTCTCACTGTGTGTGTTTGTCTGTCTGTCTCTGCGTGTGTGTTTGTCTGTCTGTCTCACTGTATGTCTGTCTGTCTCTTCTTCCTTTTTGTTCTTCTGTCCCTATTTCTTTCTGATGTATGATCTCTTTTTCATGCCTCACCCCATGTCTTCTGAACAAAACCGGACTTTTGATACACAGATATCAGTGCATATAGGCAGATGTCCATTCCTCATATATATTTCTGCTCTTTTTTCCCAGTAGTTTTTATAGGGTGTTTCCTTGTCATTCTGGTAGAGCTGGGTTTTTATGTGTACATCTGGAAAGCCAGAAAATCATTGATGTAAGAAATAAGTGTTGTATTGATTGTCTCATTGATGTAAGAAATAAGTGTTGTATTGATTGTCTCATTGATGTAAGAAATAAGTGTTGTATTGATTGTCCATTGCCTGTCTAATTCGTTCTGCGTGTGTGTGTGATTCAGGTGTGTTACTGCCTTCTGATGCCTTCTATTGACCCACTGGCTGAGGAGACATTTGAATTTCAGGTGAGAATCTCTTGTGGGAAATCAGCTTGCATTGTGTGCGTGAGGAGAGGAGGTGGTCTGTATTTGGTTAGTGATCAGGGCAAGTGACATGCTCGTTCACAGTAAGGTCAGACTGTTGTGTTTATGATCAGAGTATCTTGGTGTGTAACTGTGTTTTCTGGACTGACCTTCCCCAGGGGAGGGAGGGGGGTGCTGTTTTTTGGGGGGATGGGGGGGGGGGGGGGGGGCTGGGAGTAGCATGTGGAATCCAGGATGGTTAGGAGAATACCAGTGAAAGGTCGTGTAACTCCACATGTCCACAAAGTGTGGACATGGCTTTTGCACTGGTAGTCGTACATGGGCTTGAGATACTGTTCTGGGGGTTTGAAAGTGGCTATGTGTACTGGGAATTTGACAGTAGCCATGTTTGCTAGTAATTTGGAAATTACCAGTTGCAATACTAGTAGTTTGAAAATGACAGTTTGTGCAAGTTATGTGAAGAAATAGATAAGAGATTTTGTTGGTATCATATTACTGTTTTCATTTTGTTGTTGTTGTTGTTTTCGTGGTTTGAACTGTCAGATTGTGAACACCATCACCAAACCAGAAGTGAGATGTGTTTATCGTGTTGTATGTTGCAGTACAACTTTGTCCGAAGTGGAGGTGTTCAGCTGGCTCTGAACATGTTGACCAAAAACAACTTCCTGCCCAACGCCGACCTACCAACACGGAGGTGAGTGATCGCCATCTGAGCTGTACAGACCTGCCAACCATTACGCATTTTGCGTAATTTATTACGCCCAAGTGATAATTCTTACGCCCTTACGCATTTAGCCAAAAAATTACGCATTGAAAGTTTTCAACAACAAAAAAAAAGAAGAAAGAAGAAACGGACGAAAAAATCGGCTTATGTACAGACACGCACGGCGCCATGCGTATAACCAGTAATCTTCAAGAAGCGTTTCCGGCCATGCGCAGTTCGTTTCACCATCTTTACCATTCAGCGAAGTTGGCGTCCTTTTAAAGTTTTAGCTACGAAAATGTCGAAACGTGGAGTAGAAAGTTCTGGACAAGATGCGAAAAAGAAAAAACTTGGTCAAAAGTTCCGAAAAGAATACTCGGAAAAGTTCCCCTGCATACGACCTTCGGCTAAAGGTGTAAATTGTGCACGGTGTACCACTTGCGAGTCGGACTTCACAATTTCCCGTGACGGGATGGTTGATGTGAAGCGTCACCTTGAGTCACGCAAGCACATCGATTCCTCTGTCGCGCCGAATTCTTCCAGCATCACACAGTTTTTTCAGACTGTAGACACCTCAAAAGAGGATGAAATGAGGAAAAGGGTAATTCGGGCTGAAGCATTGGTGGCCGGATTTTTCGTGAGCACAACATCGCTCTTAGCGCAGCCGACCATGCATCCCAGCTTTTTAAAGGAGCGGTCTCAGATTCGGAGATCGCCAAACTGTTCAAGAGCGGTCGAACAAAGACAACACACATTGTGAGGACCCTTGCCATGGAAGCCCAAACTGCTGCTGCATCTCGACTGCAGAATGGGCCGTTTGTGTTGGGGACTGATGGAAGTCAGGAAGGGGGGGGGGGACAAATTCTTTCCTGGTGTGGTGCGATACTTAAAAAAATGACACAATCGCCACTGAACTGATAGCCAACCCCACATGCACAGAGTCAGCAACAGGGGAGAACATTTTTGAGGTTGTTTCTGGCGTACTATCAAGCCTTGGTGTGCCATGCCATGATGGTGTAGGGGATTTGTGTGTGTTTCCATGTATTCTACATTTTCATAATTTGTAAAGATTTCTTGTGACACTTAAAAGAAAAGCTTGTTTTTGAAGAAAAGTAAAGTTCACAAAAATTGTGCGAACAATTTCATCGCATCGTGTTTGTTTGAAAAAAGGTAAGTGTCGTGCTTGATTACTCTTAGTTCTCAGAAATTACAGATTTCTGCCTCACTGAGCTTCAATTCTTACTCATTGGTGTCTTAGGGGGTTGGCAGGTCTGGCTGTATATTATTGTTGTTCCTTTGATTTTTTTTAAATTGCTGGCTGGTAATGAAGTGACTGGTGGTTCTGTCACTGTTTGCTTGCTTCCGGAGCTCTTGGACATAGAACAACCTGGAACATAGTGTATAAAATTCATGGGAAATGATGATTTTTTTTTTTTTTTTTTTACACATCTGAGCTCTTAATTTTCGAAGCCTTGTCTATCTAGTGTAAAGTGACAGTTTTTTTCTGCTACCATCTTCACTCAGAGACTGACCTGGTAGTTTACCATCAACATGAAGCTGTGTGTATTAAAACACTTCTGTTATCTCTCAGTGCCAACTGTCTTGTTTTAGGGTAGCTCGTGGTTGGTCTAGTGTCACACAGTGGTTTTTTTTTTTTGTATGTATGTTTGTTTTTAATGATAATCTAAAACTAGCACCAGACAATAACAACAACAAAATCCTGATGTAAAATTGTACACGAACATGCCTGGGAGAAGATATGATTGTGTGGATTACAGTGCGTGATGTTGACCTCAGACTGTGAAAGACCCATGTGTGGACTGACCCGGGCCTATTGGCCTTCTGGGAACCCAGCCATCAATGACAACTTTTCAGGGGGCTGGGCTTGAAGCTTTTGAAGGGCATGTTCTGACTGTCCCTGCTTCCTTCTCCGGTTCTCTGTAGTAACTGGCTCCTGTCTGGTCCTCCATGACATATGCTCAGGATGTTAAAAATGTGACTGGGACAGGTGTTGATGAATGTATGTGTCACCTGCTGTGGCACTGTGGTCTTCCTTCGCATCTGAGAGCCGTACAGCAAGATCACATTGACGTTTGATTGAAGTTGTGAGTTTTGTGGTTGCGCTGATTTCCCCTGAGGCCCAATGTTCTTCAGCAGAACAAAGGCTGCTCGTTTTACCTGTCCTGGCAGTGACATCTCAGTCCCTGCCTCCATGTCCATCAAATACAACTCCCAGGTAGACAGAGGAGTCGGCCTCCAAGCAGCCCCGGCATCAGCAGTCCACAGGGAACAGTCAGTGTCAGGTCGTCAAGAGGCAACCCTCCGGAGAAGACTGCGCAGCTGCCGAGTCACTTCAGTGGTGTTCAGTGGCACCTGTTCTGATCCAACATACACAGGACACCACCTACTAAGCCCCCTACTGACAACAAAAATCGTTCAGTCACGAAGCTGGCATGAGAGAGCTCTCCCTCCGGAGGGCACCACTGCATGTGTCCAACGACAGCTGACTGCATTTGTGTTACTTGAGTGAACGATGTGCAAAGGGAGCGGAGTTTAATATCTTTAGGCACTGTCTAGAGCATCCCCTTTATTCTGTAATTCTGGTATGTTGCTGTTCCATTGGATAGTTGTCCTTCATGCGCTGCCACACGTGATATGTCTTGATAGGAACACTGGACTGGTGATACAAGTTCCTCGGGCACTCCTTAGCCCCTTGGCAGATTCCACACTGCCGTGTTTTCCCCAGGCTGTGAAATGCCTTGTCATGGGCTATGGGAGACCCATGCATGTATGTGTGAATACCTGGTCTGGAGAACACCTCCATTTTCAGGGGGAACAAAGGGAAAGACGGTGTATCTTGGAACATTTGACAGAGTTCCTGTATGGCAACAACAGTAGAAGCTCCTATTTTGCAGGAGTGAATGGGTAAAGATGTTTCTTTTTATTTACAATTAGTGGAAAGTTTGGGGTGGGGATGAATGGAGGGAGGGATAAGGAACAATGTGGAGAGTGAAATGTGATGGGAATGTGTGATTAAAATTGAAGTTCATACGAAAAGTAAATGTATAGTGGTGATTTGTCTCCTTTCTACCTTCCCCCTTGCCCCGCCCCCACCCCCCACCCCCTTTCCCCCTCTCCTGACCTACCCCACTGCTCTCCCCATCTCGAGTTCCTTTGTTGCTGTTGTGGAGTTTAAGCACACATATAAATCTTCTGTATTTGTTTCTATGTTGGCCTTGTTGTACTTTCGTGCAGTATAATCTTACAGTATATGAACCGACTGCATTATCTCCCCTCCTTTTTCAGGACGGCCTACCAGTCGGTGCTAAAAATCTGCAAACTGATGCTGACGACGGTGGCCCACGCCAAGGTGCAGATGGTGGTGGACGTGTGTGACCATTCGGCGTCTCAGGGTCACGGCATCCCTCCCCAGCTGCATGACCAGACGGCGGCCCTGCAGAAGGCGCTGATCTTCATCCCTGCGCAGGACTCCGACTACACCCTGCGCACTGTGGCCACTCGGCTGGGCCAGCACATGGGAGAGCAGGTCAGGGGCGGGGAAGCAGATAGGGCATTTACTGAACCACGTTAGACCTGGTGCAAGTCGTTGCTAGTTTGCATCCTCAGTGTTTGATTAACGCTTTGGAGACAAAGTCGTATGGACCAAGTGGTGTTGCTGTGAAGGGTATTTTGGCCATTTGAAAAAAAAATTCAACACACTTACACACAATGACAGACATATAAATTGTGTATCATGTGGAAGGTTACTATCTCTTCTCTTAAATTTTGGGCTTTTTAGACCATAAACAAAGTAATTCAACACTTTTACACAAAATGACAATACAGATTGTGTATCATATGAAAGTTTACTATCTCATTTAAATTTTAAAGTTTTTTTTGTTTTTTTTCTTGGTTACCATAGATGTTGCTATTGTTCGTTTTTTTTTTAAAATTTTTTTTAATATGTCACTAAATTCTCAGCAACAAAAATGTTTAATGTGCATGGCTAACTGGTAAGAAGGTAGGGGACCGTTTCCTCACATCCAGTCCACATCAACTTCCGTTTCCTTTTCCCCATTCCAAGGCCAAAGATTGAGCGGGATACATGCCAGCGTTTTCTGCTTTATCTTGCAATCTACCTTTCAGATCCTTTGTATGTTATGTGTTTTCAGATCCTCTTTATGTTTTCTTCTGCCATTTTGTGATGAACTCTACTCCAGTCGAGCATTACCAGCGGGTTTTTTTTGGGAAAAAAAATTTTTAAATCTTGGGTTTTTAAAAAAGAAATTTTTTGTCTGCCTCTGCTTATTTCCAATTTAGTATGTGTTTGTCCTTTTTTCTCTTGATCTTGTCTTGTTTTCTCCAGGACACTGCAGGGGTCAATGAGAGTGAGGGTGGCTCAGACCATGAGACCTCTCCCCTTCTTTTGAAAGTGGTTAATAAAGCATTTGGATCAATCGGGATATATGACATGGAAGTGGGTTTTAATGAAAGAACACAAGCACTCCAAAATGGAGCACTCACACCCCTGAGATTCACTAGTACTAGAACAAAGAAAAACCCATAACAAAGTGCATCGACATGCTTAAGATGTGCTCTGCATAATTAGTAAGTGCCAACTCTTATTCCGTAAGGTGAGCGTAAACTTAATTGTATTGCTGGTGATGTTTTACTCTTGTGAATCGTAATATATAGGTGTTGCTTTGTTTTTGAAGAGAGAGAGAACACTTCAGTCAAGATAGTACTTGAACAGTTTCTAGATCCCTGTTTTAGATAGGTCTTTTTGTAGTTTGGTCAGAAAGAAAACTCCCAGGAACTTGTGTGTTGATTGTGTTTCTTGTGTTGCAGGCGGCGTATGTGATGCCTGACCTGACAACAGTGAAGTCTGTACAGAAGATAGCATGGGCAGCCAGTAGCTGTTCCCTGCATTTGTTTCACTCCTCTATCGAGGATATCCACAAGGCGCATGAAAAGGTCAGCAGTCTGTGTGTCTGTGTGTGTGTGTGTATGCACAAAGACTTGTATTGTGGTCAATGATGAGCATGGCTATGTAGTAGAGGTCTTGGGGAGTATGAACAGCAGAATCTATTCCATTTTTGTTATGGCCTGAAACCCTTAATCGGGAAACATACACATATAGTACCTGACAGGGTTCGTACACTCCTTGAAACTCCTTGAATTCTGACAGGGAATTTCAAGACCTTGAAAACCTTTGAAAATCAATAAAATGTGGTTCTGTTGACCAAACCTCCTTGAAAATCTTTGAAAATCAAGCCATCAGCTCCAAAAATCTTAACTCACAACAGTTTTTGAGTATTTTGCATTTTACATGAATTTTTCATAACATTCTGCGCATTATTTCTAAAATGATAATTTTTTAGATGAATGTGTCTATTTCGGGTTTTTTATGCGATACATTGCTTCAGATAACAAAAAATGTTGTTTTAAATACCATAATTCTGGGAAGAAGACCATCGATCACCGGTGATCGAAATTCAAGGGAAAGAACTGAAGAGAGTTAAATATGGCAAAAAGAAAATAGCAGCTTGATTTTCTGCGTTCAGGTTAATGAAAAACTATCTAAAAACAAATTTTTACATACATCCTCGCGATCCTGGATCGTTTGCGATTTTACCAAGGGAGATAATTTGTAACTTCATCAAAATTGAAGTTGCAAATTATTTCCCTTGGTCAAATCGCCGACGACAATCCAGGATCGCGACAATGTTTGTAAAAATTTGTTTTAAGATAATTTTTTTCATCAACCTGAACGCAGAAAAATCAAACTGCCATCGCTTTTTTCAATTTTTACGCAAGTAGTGTAGCCTTAAGGGGAGAGGTGGCATGAAAATTTGACCATTGTCTTTCAAAAATTGTGTTTGGGGTTTTATGTGTTATTGTGCTCAAGAAAGTCTGTTGAAACCATCTGTGGTGTTCATTTTGTCTATTTTCACATTTTTCTTAGTAAAAAAGGACTTTATCTATCTGAAGGAGGTGTATGTGAAAATTGCTTAACTACTTTATTTTCAAACGCCGTTTTCTCAAAATCACTTTTTTCAACAACGGTTGATGTGCAAGGAGTACAATATCTCTGGATCCAGGCTAGCTAGCTTGGTAATTTTTTTTTGTTTTGATCAGAAATGATTTCTGCATGCAATTATATTTATCTATAAGTCAAAACAGCACGCATTATTTGCTATATCTATTGGAATAATTTAAAGGCAATGAAACGCGAAGCCGGATGGCCACCATATGGAAAAAAATTATTGAAAAAAAGGGGTTTAGATATATAAAATGCTTTAGTAATTGTATTAGTATAGCTCAGCAAAACAAAATATAAAAATCCTTTTGTAACTGCATTACTATAGCTCAGCAAAAAAAGAAAAGTCGTGTTTCAAGTGCCTAACATGTCTGCTATGATACAAGTACAGTTCTTGTCATGAAACTTTTTTTTTTCCTCATTTTTCATCATTTTGCCCCCATTTGTAGTCCCCAAATCACCCAAGAGCTTTGAAATCGCCCAAATATGTTTTTTCTGTGTGTTTTTTTTTAACCTAAACAATTAAAAAAATGAAGTTTTATAAGAATAATGGTTCAATTTTTTTGCCACCTCTTGCCTTGAAATGAAATAAACGCCCATTGAAAACTCTTTGAAAACTCCTTGAATTTTGTTCTTGGGAGTCTGTAGGAACCCTGCCTGAGACATCATGGAAACGCGGCGTTTTGTAAAAAAAAAAAAAAAAATTGTAAAAAACAAACAAACAGAAAACCCCTTCTGTTATTGGCGAAGCGCATATATGTGTAGCAAATGGGTGTTGTTATTCAGATGAGAAGCACAAGTTGTGAATTCGTCACACACTTAAGCGAACTACGTCATTGATACCACTGATGATTGAGCAACATTTCAACTGGAAATGACCGGATTTTTTTTGAGTGAAAATTAATTTGATCGAATGAATTTTTTTTTAGGAAAATAAGAAATTGGTGATTGCAAACGGAATTTTATTTTGAGAAATCCTAATGAATCTGGAATTTGAAATGTGTGGGAATGGTTGAACAGTGATCCAGAAGAAAGTGAAATATTGAGCAGTGGCCAATCAAAGATCTGGAAGAAGTGGAAATGTCAAGGAGTGGTAGAATAAAGATCCTCAAGAACAGTGGTCCCTAAGGAGTTGAAATGTTGGAGAATGATGGGACAAAGATCCACAAGAACATCCACAAGGAATTGAAACATTGAGGAATAGTAGAACAAAAATCCACAGGCTCAAAGATCCACTAGAAATCGACGTTTTGAGAAATAGTGGAAACAAAGATTCTCAAAAGCAAAGATGCACAAGAAATAGAAATGTGGAGTAATGGTGGATCAAAGATCCACAAGAATGAAGATGAACAAGAAAAGAAGCGCATGCATCCACATTCTCTCAATCTAACAGTGCTTGCATACAAACACGCCAAATGATTTGTGAATGACTAACATAAAAAGACTTAACTCTGTGGCATACAACTTGATTATATCCATCCAGAGAATCGGATAAAGGTTGGTTTATTGTGTGAGATGGGCTGTTTGCTGTGTAATAATGTAAGAAATAAACCACATACATATGTCCGAGTCTTGGACATAATGAAAAAGAGCTTTTTGACACAGTAAAGAGAGAGCTGTTTGACATAGTAAAGAGAGAGAGCTGTTTGACATAGTAAAGAGAGAGCTGTTTGACATAGTAAACAGAGAGAGCTATTTGACATAGTAAAGAGAGAGAGCTGTTTGACATAGTAAAGAGAGAGAGCTGTTTGACATAGTAAAGAGAGAGAGCTGTTTGGGGTTACAGCCCAAGGAGGTGCACCACACAGACATGGAGGACATCGCCGTGGCCCGGGAGGCCTTGGAGACCCTGTCCATATGTCTGGCCGTCTTTCCAGCAGGCATCGATGCTCTGCACAAGGACAAAGCCTGGCAGGCCTTTGTGATCGACCTGCTGCTGATCTGCAAAACCAAGTAAGTCAGCCTGTCAGGTCTGTGCCTTGTTGCTTGGCACAGCTCGGTGAAAAGAACACTCCAGTGAATAGATCATGTACATTTATCTATGTACACACTTTGATAATGTAAATCAATCTGTATATACAGGTAAGCATACATTTATACTGACATACAAGCATACATTGATGCAAACATTATGTTAGTGCATGAAACGTTCATATCAAATCATTTACATCAAAAACAAGACACGTTTGTTTACTGTTACATGAGAACTTGCATTTTTCAGTGAATGTAAATGTGAATATTGGATGTTGTTTGTCATGAATCTGTTCTTACCTTGTTGTTCAAAGAAATGTTGATGTTTGGAGTGTTACAGATTCATGGAATTTAGTGTTGGTGAAAAAAACAGAAAAAAGAACAAACTGACTCTAGATTGACTGAATTCCAACACATTTGATTTTAACCAGCACTGGATGAAGCTGTTGAACAGAGTGTATAAATGACCCTAAGTGATGCAGTGGAGAATGTGAGTTAGTTTGTTCTCTTACCCTGTGTTGTTTTTTGTGTTTGCGGTACAGAATGTGAATTAGTTTGTTCTTATACCCAGGTTGTTGTTTTTTTCTGTAGTTGTATCTTACTTCTAGTTGCAGTCATACTTTTGTTTTACTTCTTTAATTGTGATCTTAGTTTAGACTGAAGAGAGTGTGAAAAATCAATTGTGTGTGTGTGTGTGTGTTTTATGTAAACCAAACCTCTTTTACAAATTAGACCTTGTTGTGTATGACAGTCGCACTGTACGGATGTGTGCATCAGAGCAGTTTTTCCTGATAGCGACCCGCTGCGTCAACAACAACATGCCTTTGGTCTTTCTCATCACGCTTCTCTTCACCGTGCTGCAGGTAAAAAGGGGCTGACAGGAACATGGCTTTCCTTCTTCCCTTCTTTGGCTCTGACATCTTCTGGAGATTCTCTGCGGGTCATTTCCTGTTTTTTTGCTTCTCTCTCTGCTACTGCGCTTTGCTTTCTCGCTCTGTCTGTCGGGTCTCTCTTTTAATGTTTGTGTCTTTACTGGCCATTAAATACACACATCTGTATGTTTGTATATGTGGCAAGGGTGACTTGTTATCATTTTTGAATGGCAACAGCTCTGAATGGGGCCTGTATGATTGGCTCGGCTGTGAAACAGTAATGTGGCATAGAAGTGTGAGGGTGGGGGAGGATGGGGGGAAGATGGTGGGTGTATGTGTTTACGTTTGGTCTATTTTGCACATGTGAGACACGGTTAAAGAAGCGGTGAAAGGTTACTGTTGCAATAGCAGCAGCATTCAAGAAAGATGTGTTTGAGTGTTTCTGTATGTTCTTGGGTGGAAAATTCTCCCCCGCCCCTCTCTTTCTCTCTCTCTCTCTCTCTCTCATTCTTCATTCACACACTCTAACAGGCATCACAACTGTGTGTGTGTTTTGTACAAATACACATGGACCTGTCTGATGTGGTTGATATTGCTGTGTTTCTTCTGATTTTTTTCATTTTGCCCCTTCTTTTTCTTTTTAAAAATGTTTGCATGTTTTTTTTATTTGTTTGTTCAACATGTGTCTTCTTTGATGCTGTGTTTCAGACAACAGCCAGAGAGTATGCCAAGCAGTCTCAGGATTACTTCAACCTGCTTTGTCGGTGAGAATCTCTTGTCACAGTGCATAGTCCTCTTGATCAGAGAAATTGACATTTTTCGGGGGTGTACTTTGCTTGGTTTTAACACTTTGTTTAAACTGTCTCGTGGAATTTGTTAAATTGTGTTGGATGCTGAAATAAGGCCTGTTTTGTGACCCATGGAAGGGTGTTTCAAGCTGAACTAAGCAACAGTGCAGTGTCTCCTCTGGTGGGTTGCCTCGTAACATCTGGATACTAATTGTGTCTTTGTCGATGCCATGGCTGCTACAGGACATGGGTTGGGAACAGGGAGCCGGAAAGAGTGGCATCAGAGTTGTGCCACTGAAATGCCACTGAAGATGAGAACAAAAACAGAAATATTCTAGTACACATTTCTGTAGATGGAGAACTTGCTCTGTCTTAGACCAGCTTGTGCTGTGTCACAAAGTGTTTGTTTCTCCTCACTGTGTGACTCTGAGCCCTACTCCTCCATAATAGTTAGCTTGAGGCACATCCATTGACGTGGAGCAAGTTAGACTAGTGGGCCTGACTGTTGCCCTTCCGTTTTTTTTTCTCTGGAAAGAATTGAGGGTGTTGTGGTGTGGTGTGTGTGTGAACAGGTTGCTGAATTATGCCGCCAACAATGAGGTCCCTCTGCCTACTGCTGAGACTCTGCTCAACAATGAGATCCAGTGGCTGAAGAGGGTCAGGGTAAGTCTGTGTGTATGTGTGCGTGGGTGTGTGTGTGTGTGTGTGTGTGCGCGTGTATGTGTGTGTGTGCATGTGTGTGTGTGTGTGTGTGTGTGTGTGTGTGTGTTTACTACTGGTTGGGTGACTGGAAATGACTGCACATAGCAGACTTCAGGGATGCCATTCACCCATTGTGTTTTCCTGCACATTTCGTGTTTTATTTCCCTCTCGGGATTTGCAGAAATGTGTTGACAGTGACATGATGGTGTTGACAGTGAATGTGTTGATGGTAAATGGAATGTGTTGACAACTGTGACTGGAATGTGGAATGTTTCAATGCCTAAGGGAAAAAGCTGTTTCGCTCGACTGTCAAGTGGCATGAAAAGGATGATGGTGATGTCGATAATGGAAACTTGAGTCAGGAGTGTTTGGATAGGAGGAAGAAGGTTGTTGTTTGTATGATGTGGTGGACTTTGACTGGTGGTAGGAGGAAGAAGGTTGTTGTCTGTGTGATGTGGTGGACTTTGACTGGTGGTAGGAGGAAGAAGGTTGTTGTCTGTGTGATGTGGTGGAATTTGACTGGTGGTAGGAGGAAGAAGGTTGTCTGTGTGATGTGGTGGATGTTGAATAATGGTGATGGCGGCCATCACAGGAGCAGACGTTGAAGGCAGGGGAAGTGCAGGTGGACGAGGCGCTGCTGGAAGGACACCTGGGCATCACGCGGGAGTTGCTGGCCTTTACATCAGCTGACAGGAAGTTCAGCATCGGGTCAGAGAACGGCGGGGCCAATTTAATCAGGGTCAGTGCGCTTTGTTATTTCATTTGACATTATGTTTGAGTGACTGCTAACCACCATCCAGTGTTCTGCTGGAATTTCACGATTTTAGAAATTATTCCCCAAATCCAGGATTTAATGGAAAAAATCTAGAATTTAGACATTTTGTTTGAAAAGTCTTTTGGGGGGGGGGGGGGGGGGGGGGGTAGGGTATTTTTTAACGAGGCGTATGAAGTATTACAGAATGAAGCCAAAATGTTAATGTGGGTATATGTGGTTGAAGGTTTTCTTTTTTGTTTTAATCCCATTGGTCAGCTGAAGCCAAAATGGGGGGGGGGGGGGGAGGGGGTGTAAGAATACTTAGTCAGAAATCAAAATGACACCTCCTCTGGTCTCGCCAAATTTTGACTGCAGGAGGTTGGCAGCTATGCGTTTGTTTTTTCTTCTCGGTGACTAGACTTTTCTTTTTAGGGGGTTTGTTTATGTTCCTTAAGAATGAAAATAGAGTGCAATGTTTTCTTTTGTTAACTGTAGATGTAGTTTAGTGTCTGATAGCGTTTTTCCCCCTTGTTTTCTTGCAGTTGTTGTTTTAGGGAGTTTATACTTGAAGAAAATCTTCTGTTGTATATCATGTCTCATTTTCTCTCTTGCTAATACTCGGTAAACGTAAACTGAATGACAACAAAAAAGAAAATATATTTTTTATATTTTGTCGGGGAGTGGAGTGGAGGGATGGGTCTGAAAGCTAATTTCTCTCTGTTTATTGGTGTATGCCTTTTTTAATTGTCAGCAGTTGCAGTCACCAAGTTGATGCTTCTTCCCTTTCCCCCATTCTCGGGCTTCACATTTCAACTGTCATCTGCCCAGTCTTTCAATTTTCTTTGGCTGACTGACTGTCCACAGGAACTGGTGGAAGACTTCATCTTCCCGGCCTCCAAGATCGTGCTGCAGTGCCGCAAGTCCCATGGGGAGTTCCCTGCAGCCCAGATGGTGCCCGTGTGTGCCTCCTCCCAGCCTCTCATCGCTGCCTTCGACCTCCTGGTGGCCCTGTGCACAGGCTGCATCCAGAACCTCAAGTTCCTGTCGGCCATGCTGATGGAGATGTACTACACCAGTGAGTCTGACCTGCTGTGAGACTGTGTGTTATGGTGGGGGTTGTCCACGGCTGAGAGTCTTGATGTAGGAAGGGGATCTGTCTTAGAGTGTGCTGAGGGTCACTTGACCTCTGTGATGAGTTCGTAGGATGGGGACAGGGAGATTGGACTGCATCATGTCTGAAGATCTGGACATGCAGATTTTCAGTAATTCCTCACTGCTGGAGTGAATTGAGATGGATAAAAGACTGTTTCTTTAGGAGGTTTCTGTGCATTGTTCTGGGACTCGGCCTCAAAATTGCAAATTTTGGCAAAAACAAATGTTTTAGTTGCTTGCTTCCTTTGTTTGCTGCAGCTGAAGAAGAAAAAGAATAACAAATGCACAGAAACCAATTTTACCAGCGATCATTCGGTCAGCAAATAATTCATTACTTGTAGTTTCGTTTCAGCATTTTGGGAACAGCAAGTTTGAAGAACAAAATTGCTGCAGTGAGGTCATACATGGTTGAATTGGGTAAATTTTTGAGGACAAGAAAAAAATTGATATAGAATTTGACAGAAGAAAAGTGTAGAAGAGAGCCTTGATCGTTTAATTAGAACAGTTAAAACTCCAGACTTTTTTTTACCCTGGGAAATGAATAAAGTAGAAGAAAAAATGGCTCTAGAACTCTAGAAAATAATGATGTGCACTCAGTGAAACACTGCTCTTAGGTGAAATTGATAACATAATGAAACAAAGGAGGGAAGCGGTGAAAATTCATGAGTAGGAGTTACAGGTTTGCTGAATTATGCACATTTTTATGTCTCGAAAATGCATCGGTTTGCTGGGCTTGTCAAGCTTTTAGCTTTCCCCCCTTACCCCATACTATTGTTTTCACTTTTATGTTTCACTTGGCACAGTGGATTCCTTGAGTAATTGGATACTGCATTAGTCAAAGGACTGGGGTGAGGGCTTTTTGAATTCCACGCAAGTTTACCGTCCTCATCCATACCAACACAAAGTACTTGGACAACAAGGGATAACCAAGTTGGAAGGTTGGGGATCGGTGGGAGGATCCAATCTTATGATGTGCCTACACCATCAAAACAACAACAGGTTAAGAAGTGAGAGTGCCCCAAGCACTTTGATTTTGGTTTTGGGAAGCCCATATTGGCAGAGAATTTGGTTATCTCTTTACTTTTCCCTCAGCGTCATTCAGAATAGCGACACATTTCTGTTTGAAAGCTATGTAAGAAAGAGAAAAAAGAAGGAAGGAAGAATCGGGAGTGATGTCTCAAACAAGCACACTGACCCCTTGTTTTCAGATGAGATGCCTCTACAGGAGTGGGAGTACGTTCCTCCAGTTGGTCCCCGACCTCACAGAGGATTTGTGGGATTGAAGAATGCTGGTGCCACCTGCTACATGAACTCTGTTCTACAACAGGTAATTGGGAGGCTATAGATTGTGCCAGTCTTCCCCTGGCTACACCAGGTTGGCTTTAAGTGAAAGACACACATTGCTGTCAGTGGTCGCTTTAGTGAAAGACACATTGCTGTCAGTGGTCGCTCTAGTGAAAGACGCACTGCTGTCAGTGGTCCCTTTAGTGAAAGACACATTGATGTCAGTGGTGCCTTTAGTGAAAGACACACATTGCTGTCAGTAGTCCCTTTAGTGAAAGACACATTGCTGTCCGTGGTCCCTTTAGTGAAAGACACATTGCTGTCCGTGATCCCTTTAATGAAAGACACATTGCTGTCAGTGGTCCCTTCAGTGAAAGACATATTGCTGTCAGTGGTCCCTATAGTGAAAGATACACATTGCTGTCAGTGGTCCCTATAGTGAAAGAGACACGGTGGTGTCAGTGGTTCCTTTTTTTCGATCAGAAAAGTTGAACACTAAAATCTGTCATCAAATTAAATTTTGTGTGTCTGTAGGTTTGAATTTGTGCCATGCACTAGGAAGTGAGACAGGTGAAATGGTTCTGATATTCTAATGTTCTGTTGACAGCCCTGATATGTCCTTTTGCGGTCGGCAGGGCTGTAAGCAACATTACCTTACCTCTAATGTTCTGAGGGAACTGGTCAGTGTAGGCATGATGTATTGAAGTGGTTAAGGGGGAATATAAAAACAGAAAGAGAGGAGGGGAGCAGAATGTTGTGCATGCTGTATTGTGGAAACCGTGTCTGATACCAAGACATTGATGCCCTGTCCCAGCTGTTCATGATAGAGCCGCTGCGGCGAGGAATCCTGGCGGTGGACGGGGCGGCCGACAACATAGAGGAGGAGCTGCTCAACGAGGACAAGCCTGAGAGCGAGGTGAGAGCGTCACCGACACTGACTGACAGCTACCAGAATGCTGTTAACTATGAGGAGGAATCATTCATTAAGGCCTGAGGGCGAGGTGAGAGGTCACCGACACTGACTGACAGCTACTAGAATGCTGTTTATAATCTATAGTGATGGAGGAATAGCTCACATATGGCACTGAATCGTATGAGGTTAATAGCGGTCGCACGACACTGACTGACAGCTACTAGAATGCTGTTAACTATGAGGAGGAATCATTCATTAAGGCCTGAGGGCGAGGTAATAGCGTCGCAGACACTGACTGACAGTTACAAGAATGCTGTTAACTATGAGGAGGAATCATTAAGGCCTGAGGGCGAGGTGAGAGCATCACCGACACTGACTGACAGCTACTAGAATGCTGTTAACTATGAGGAGGAATCATTCATTAAGGCCTGAGGGCGAGGTGAGAGCGTCACAGACACTGACAGCTACTAGAATGCTGTTAACTATGAGGAGGAATCATTCATTAAGGCCTGAGGGCGAGATGAGAGCGTCACCGACACTGACTGACAGCTACTAGAATGCTGTTAACTATGAGGAGGAATAGTTCATTAACTCTCTTGACAAGCACGCGCCTGCTAGCGCCCAAGCCGGAAATCACACAGCCAAAAGGCTGAGCACCTGCCAGCGCCCGGTAAAACATGTGGCAACAATGGGCGCCGCCATGTTTCTCGTAGAAAAGGAAGTCTCGCGAGAACGTGACATCCTTCTTCCTGTAGCCATTCACTTATGTTTGCAAAAAACCGCGAGTCGATACGTGCCGTAGTTCTCGAGTTATGAATTTTTGAAGTTTTGTGGTCGAAATGCTGTTTTCCACCATGGCTAACCTTGATTTCTGCCGTTCTATAATGAGATTTAGTGATGAAGATACTGTGATTTGTGGGATTTACGGCATAAGACTTGGTGAAAGTGCTGGGTGATGAAGCTTACAGTGACCTAGATTTCGACTGGGATGAGGTTCCAGATATGATAAACAATGATTCGGAAGAAAGTTCTGAAGAAAAAGATTTTTTTTTCCCCGAGTAAATGGCTCATGTGACATTCTTCAAACTTATGATATAGCAACATATATATTCGTAGGAATTTTTAAAATGATTTTCATTTCATTATTTCCTTTCCTCTCTTATAAATTAATTTTTAAATCGGGTAACCATGTTCAAACTACGGAGTTACTTATCTTGCCGATGGTTTTCGGCGTAACTAAGCTCAGGTAAGTGCATACTGAAGAGGGTTAAGGCCTGAGGGCGAGGTGAGAGCGACGCAGACACTGACTGACAGCTACTAGAATGCTGTTAACTATGAGGAGGAATAGTTCATTAAGGTTGAACTTGAGCAGTAAGTTCACTGCCTGTGCTTTAGACTTGGAAGGAAAAGAGAACAGGCGCCACTGAATTCCATCAAATTGACATGGCAGCAAGGGCGCAGGCTCTGCTGGGATGAGTGGCCTCATGGGCGCCAGATGCTGATGGCTCCCAGTGGACTGGGAGTTCTGGGACTGTGACGGAACAAGTGAGGATGTGGCTTTGTGAGGAGGTGGGGGGTCACCAGGAGCGGTCACTGCTAGTGGGACGGTGACAGGCACAAGGGATGGGTAAAGGGGAAAAAAAAACACTGTTGCCTACAACTGCTTAGCGAAGTTAGTGGGTGGGATTCCTTCCAAACAGCAGTAATGGTAATGACAGTATTGAAGAAGAACCTCAGAGCAAGAGGATTTTCAGCATTGCTGTTATTGGCATGTTATTTACACTACACATGCATTTTCAATGTGGCACTCATTTTAAAGAGGAGCTTGTAGTTGGAACGATAAGAGCACTTGCCTGTGGAACTGATGTTTGTGAGTTCAAACAACTGGTTGGGTTAGATTTTAATGGCTGAAAACCCTGTCTGTCCACCCAGCAGTAAATGGGTACCTGAAACAGGTCAGGCAAGTTAAGGCAAGAGAGATAGGCACAGACCTGTTTACCCATACAATTTCGCCAAATTTTGTACACATATTTGGCGAAAATATGACGAAAACGATAAACCAGAAAGAAATATGTTGAAAAAAGAATTCTAGAAACGAAGTTCTTGACCAGTAATTGCACCTGCAACAGTTGACCATACCGGAGCTCTGATCAAAGAGCGACAATGTCACTAACTTCCGCACGCCTCAGGCTGCGTTTGCAGTTTCCACAACATGCCCTGAAACATCAACAAAAAAAAACCCCAAGAAGGCATGAGTTAGTACCAAAGTATGATGATGAATCGGGTTTGAATGTAATTTATGTTAGAGGGAACCTTTTTTGTCCATAATTAAGTCAAGATCAGAAGAAGCCTTTGTAGTGTGATGGCAGGTGAAAAGGAATGGGGGGGCCCCCACCTTCCCATTCCCGCTTTTGCAAAGATTTGGAAATGTATACACATTCTTTGTAGAAAATTTGCTCGTTTTTGTTGAAAAATACTTGATTGCTTTTAAGGTAAACAGGTCTATAGGTAGATCTTGCTCTCCCTCCCATAATGTTTGCCCCACAAATGATGAGTCATTGCCTGAGTGGTCATTGGATTATGTGACTTTTTTATAACCTTCATCCATGTGAGTCATGCCTGACAAATATGTACTGGGAAAAACGAAAACCCAACAATGAACAAGACGGTGTGCGTGTTGTGCAGACCAACATGGACATTGGGGACGATGAGAGGAAGGAGGAGGAGAAGGGCAGCCGGGAGGAGGAGCGCAAGGACTACAACATGGGAGTCCTCCGCCAAGTGCAGGTCATTTTTGGCCACCTGGCGGCCAGCAAGCTGCAGTACTTTGTGCCCCGCGGCTTCTGGAAACACTTCAAGTCAGTCGGCAGTGTGTGTTTGTGTGTGTGTGTGTGTGTGCCAGCCTCTGTGTGTGTGTGTGCACGCCTGAACCTGTGTGTGTGTATGTGTGTGTGTGTGCATGCGCGCACACCTGTGCCTGTGTGCACGTGTGTGTGTGTGTGTGCGCCTGTGTGTGTGTGTGTGTGTGCCTGTGCCTCTGTGTGTGTGTTGTGTGTGCCTGCGTGCTATCTGTGAATTATGTCCTGGGCATGAAATAGAATTGGATGGATGATTTCAGCCAGCTCCACCCACATACTGAACAATGAAGTTGCACACACACACACAAGCACTCGCCCACACTCTCATGGAGAATGCGCATGCACGTGCGTGTGCACACACACACACACGCCAACCCCTGATGCAATATCTGATGATATGTTGAACAGGCTGTGGGGAGAACCAGTGAATTTACGAGAGCAACATGATGCTCTGGAATTCTTCAACAGTCTGGTGGATTCCCTGGATGAGGCTCTCAAGTCCCTCACTCAGCCTGCTCTGCTGGAACAACATTTAGGGGGCAGCTTTGCTGACCAGAAAATCTGCAAGGATTGCCCACACAGGTAAGGGGAGGTATCAAGGGGAAGGAGTACTGTGACAGGGAAGAGTACTTTGTGAAAGGTGAAAAGACTATAAGGATTCTTAGCAAAATATGTGAACACCTGTATGGGTTCTTAGTGAAATGTAAAAACATTTTTTTTAAGGGTTCTCAGTGAAATGTAAAGACACCTGATGAGAGTTCTCGGTGAAAACGCTTCTTTTAAGGATTTTTAGCTAAATGTAAAAAACCTCTTAAACGGGTTCATAGTGAAATGTGAAAATGCCACGTAAAAGGTTTCTCTTGATCAAATGTTGAAAAAAAAGAAAATTATCCATGTTTACTTCATTTGAAAAACTAACCTCTTTGCCATCTTGAATTCAGTATCTACTTGTACGGTTTCTATGACATTTGTGAAACCACAGTGAATTACAGAATTTCCGAAATTGCCATTTCTACCTGAATGTTTCTGCCCAGCTTGGTCGTTTGATTTGAGTTATGTAGCTGTCAAATAGGGAAAGGCTAATCTGTCATTAAGGGGGTTCGGATCTGATCTGCGGTGCAACAGGTACCAAAGAGAAGAAGCCTTCACCACCCTCAATGTAGACATCCGCAACCACCAGAACCTGTTTGAATCTCTGGAGCAGTACGTCAAGGGCGACCTGCTAGAGGGAGCAAATGCCTACCGGTGCGAAAAGTGTGACAAAAAGGTGAGGGGGCTAGAGAAAGTGAGACAGAAAAGATGAGGATCAGACACTTGAACAAAAAGGGGATTTAAGTTGTGTGGTGTGTGTTCGTGTTTAGTAGTACATGCAATGCCTATGTGCATCACCCATGCAGTGTTTCTTGTAACAGTGAAAATCGAGGGTCCTTTGGACCTTACGTGAAAAGGCTGAGGGTCATTGGGTGAAATCTGCGAGTCTCTACTATAAAAATTTGCAAGAAATTCTGAGTTATGTAATATTACATTAACACATCCACCCACTCTGTTACACAACACTATGGAACACAGCAGAAACAGGGACCCCTGTGTGAAAAAATCTGCATCAAACTGAAAAATCTGAGTGTAAAGTACCTCCCAATTATGCACTGTAAAGAATGTTGTCCCACCAGTATCTGTGCGAGATCTTATGTGTGTGTTCACAAGTAGAACCTTGGCTGAAATTTTTCATTTGAAGGACTTTTTGGGACATGGATTCTGAACTAGTGGTAACTCCAAGGGACAAACCTCGCTGTATCAAATAAGCCTGGTGGAGATTTGAACCAGGGATCCCAGGATTACCAGCATCACGAGTCTGCTGTACCAAGTGAGCTGGTGTGATCTCCAGAGTAAACGTATATTATGCATTATTGATGAAGCAACAGTTGATGGAAAAAAAGATTTGTCAAAGGTAAGCAAGTTGGAAAGAAGCTTGGAATAAAGAAACATAGAGGTGGACTAGATAATGAGAGGAAAGGGATGGTGTTATTTTTAATGTTGGTTATGCATATATGATGAATAAATGTGACAGTGTGTGGAATGCTGTTTTATGATGAGATTGCAAATTGTGTTTTTGCTGCTATATTTACAGGTTGATACTGTAAAGCGTCTTGTGATACGAAAGCTTCCAAAAATATTAGCCATACAGTTGAAGCGCTTTGACTACGACTGGGAAAGGTGAGAATGTTTGTTGTTTTTTTTATTTCCTTTTCTTGTTTTCCTTCTGGTAATGAGAGGAACAAGTTAGACAGAGATAAACCAGTGAGAGTGTTTATTAGACTACATTTTTATGGGTGCAGTTTTTGTCCAAAGATTATAATTCATAAGGAAAAGGCCTCCAAATATGCAGACTTCCATTATTGTTATTTTTAATGTGCAGGTGTGTGTGTTTGTGTTTGCCTCATTATAAGTTGTCTTCATTTTACGTTTAGGTTTAGTTGGTGTCATTGATACCTGCATAAAAGAGTTGTGAATGCACAGTTGAATGAATTCTCTTTCATTTTGATGGCTGTAAGGTTTTAAGCTTGCTGGTAAAGGTGTTGCCTATCTGAGTGTGTTGTGAATGTACAGTGAAATGAGCTGATGTATTTCCTAAATTTTTTATATGAAAAGGTATGACATGTTGATGAGAGCAAACTGTGTGTGCAGGGAATGTGCAATCAAATTCAATGATTACTTCGAGTTTCCACGAGAATTTGACATGGAGCCTTACACAGTGCAAGGGCTTGCAAAAATAGAAGGTAAGGACCTCTTTCTGTAGGATAGTTTGTCACTAGAAGTAAGAAAATCTGTACATGCAATGTGGAAATTAAAGAAAGAAAAAGACTATTGACAATGTATTTTCTGTGAAGGCTGTTTGAACCCAGCACCAAGTTACTGAGTTTACATGAAACTAAGCTATTTTGCCATGAGTTGATCAGTGAAGTACAAAATATTGTAACGCAGAATGAATCTGCAAGTTGTGGACAAAATGAAGATCTTGCTATTTGATGCGGACCAAGAAACTCCTGGAGGGAGACAATGAAAAGATAGGACTGGTTTATTGCACCTCCTGTCATGTTGCTTAGAGCTTTCATAGAGAGAGGTGGCCATGGCTGCTGGCCCTGTCTCTGTCATGTCTCCGTGCAACCTGCTGTCAGAGAACAGTAAAGTAACTCGGCATGAAAATCCCCTAAAAAGTGTGGGTTGGAAGATTGCCTAGCTGAGCGTGAGAATCCCCTAAAAGGTGTGGGTTGGAAGATTGACCAGCCCAACGTGAAAATCCCCTTAAAGTTGTGGGTTGGAAGATTAACTGGCGCAGCATGAAAATTCTCTAAAAGTTGTAGGTTGGAAGATTGCCTAGCCCAGCATGAAAATCCCCGTAAACGTGTAGGTTGGAAAATTTGCCTAAGCAATGTAAATCTCCTAAAACGTGTGGGTTGGAAAATTTACCTCAGCAATGAAAATCTCCTGAAACTTGTGGGTTGGGAAGATTGCCTAGTCCAGCATGAAAACCCCGTAAAATGTGTGGGTTGGAAGATTTGCCTAGCCCCCTTGTGGTGTTGATGACAGGGGAGATCATCGACGATGACTTGGGGGCGGCCACTGCCACCAGCACCAGGTACAGGCTGATCGGCGTGGTGGTGCACAGCGGCCAGGCCAGCGGGGGACACTACTACTCCTACATCCTGCACAGGTAATGAACTGTTGGGCCTCCCTCTTCTAGCTGTTACACATGCGCACACACACATGCGCGCACACACACAAATGTACACTTGCATGCACACGCGCACACATGTATGTACACACAAACACACACACATACACATATACACACACACTCACACTTGCACACACACTCAAAATTACACATACACACACTAATTCTGTAGCGTAAATTTGGCATCTAAAGAGTTTGTTTATTTTTATGAATTCTTATTATTTGTTCATTACTTGTCATTCATATGTGTGAATTCTTGTTCATCAAATTGTTTATTATAATGTTTATGAACCCTTGCTGTGCAAAAAATGAAAGAAAAAGAAAATTATGTTTAATAACTTTTTCGAAAGCTGAGGAAAACTTTCCGAGGCCATGTGCGTGGAAGCTTGATTGGTCACATGGTTTTAAATCTGCTCACTCTGAAGGGAATTGTAACTGGATTTGTGGCTTAGAACGATGAATGCATTAGGCAGTGTACTTTAATGTGTCGGCCACTAAAAGAATGACTGAATTGGGATTCTCCCAGAATTGGCAAAGATCAGATCAGCACAGCTCATCTTTGACCGCAAAGGTGCTGGGTTAAGATACCAGGAATATGGCTGTTGGTACAGATGCACTGTTGAAGTACAGAAAACTTTAAAATAGCTGATGTTTCCTGAGTCTTGCAGTCTTTGTGTGAATGAGATGGGTATAGATGCATTAATAGAGAACTAGTCTTGCAGTCTGTGAATGGGATTGGTACAGATGCACCAATAAAGAACAGGTGCATGGTGATTGGGTACAGATGCACTAATAGAGCACTAGTGGTGCATGGTGATTGGATCGTTTGGTGTTACAGAGGGCTGCATGACACCCATGCGAAGTGGTACAAGTTTGATGATGGGGACGTGATGGAGTGCAAGATGGACGACGATGAGGTGAGTAGTTGTTAAGGAGATTAATGGGACCAATTTGATAATGGTAATAATAAAAGTAATTATAGAGCATTTATAAAGCACCTAGCCAAAGGTTCTAGGTGCTGACAATCCACGCTCGTGTGTACACAACAGGCTTCCTGCCTGGGTAGTGCTGACTGAAGAGCTGACTGCCAGCACTTCATTCAGTTGTTTTCCGTGTCATCCCATCAATATCATTCACTCAATTTGCCGGCGCTTCATTCAGTTGTTTCCCATGTCATCCAGTCAATATCATTCACTCAGTTTCCTTACTTGAAGGGAAAAAAGGAGAAAACAAGATCATCAGATCATTCAAAATTCACTCGCATAACGCAGCACATGATTTCAAGAACAAAATAGCGTATAATTATTTAGTTCCTGAGGTATTATTTGTGCACGGAATAGGGGTTAAACTTGCTTCACTTGAACGGAGATTGACCCTTGACCTGTAGTGGGGTGCAGGCAGTCACATGTGTTGTAGTGTGCCAGACCAGGGGTCAGACGCTGTGCAGAGACAGTTGTTGCTGGCTAATCCTCTCTGGTCTAAGACCAGTGACTTCAGTCTGCACTAGGGAGGGATGTGTTGGAGAGTGCGGACCTTAAGGTTGAATCCTCCAGCATGTAATGCGGATCTGCTCCAAATCTTGAAGTTGATGAATTTCAGTGGATCTGATATGCCTGATAAAGGTTGTTTTATTCCCCATCAAAATCCATGCATTGTTTCAGGGCATGTTTGCAAAAATGACGCAAAAAGAAACGCCCTATTTTGGAATGTTAAGTTGGGGCGGGGGGTGGGGGGCTTGATCTGCTCTTTAAAATGGATTGACGTCAAAGTTGAATGAATTTGAACACGAGCCCCCCTGTGCCTGAGCTTCACCAGGTTTGGTTTAAAGGATTTCTGTGATATTTCTCTAATGTTTGTGTTGTTTTGCTGACAGACACACAGAGAAACCAACAGACACAGATGAAAAGGCCACCTCCTAGGAGGAGGCAATAACCGAAATTAGTCAAGCCTTCTGACCTGGTGCTCCTTTCATGGTACATGATACACGTTACTGCGTGTAATTCAGCTGTACACAGGAGCCAGCCTACAGAGGTGTGGTGATGTGTTTCAGGAAATGAAGAACCAGTGTTTTGGCGGAGAGTACCTGGGAGAGGTGTACGACCACATGCTGAAAAGGTACGTAACTGTTGCTGTGTGGGGGTGAAGAAGTCGAGCCCGACTTGGCCGGGCGTGACGGCCTCATGAGATCAGTGTTTTATTCCATCGTTTATTCCACCATCTGATCTCTTGATATCTCCTTTACATGTACACTGTTGATTTGATCCATTGATAGCTGTAACTCCTTTACATGTACACAGTTGATTTGGTCCATTGACAGCTGTAACTCATGTACATGTACATTGTTGATTTGATCCATTGATAGCCATAATTCCTTTACATGTACACTGTTCATTTGATCCATTGATAGCCATAATTCCTTTACATGTACACAGTTAATTTGATCCATTGATAGCCATAATTCCTTTACATGTACACAGTTAATTTGATCCATTGATAGCCATAATTCCTTTACATGTACACTGTTCATTTGATCCATTGATAGCCATAATTCCTTTACATGTACAAAGTTGATTTGGTCCATTGACAGCTGTAACTCCTGTACATGTACACTGGTGATTTGGTTCATTGATAGCCATAACTCTTTGCATGTACACGGTTGATTAGATCCATTGATAGCCAGAATTCCTTTACATGTACACTGTTGACAGATGTGTTGATACCACCATCCCCTACACATGTACATTATCAAACCATGCACTGACGGCGATAGCTTCTTCACGTGTATACTGTTAACGAATGTGTTGGTACTGATATTCCCTTTCAGTGTACACTGTCGACGGTTGTTACCTGTATCCCATTTATATGTATACTGTTGACAGATGTATTAACAGTGATGGCACCTGTACATGTACATTGCCGACAGATTTATTAATAGTTCTATTCCATATTCATCAAATATTTCTTGCACTGCTAACAGATGTATTAGTAATGATATCCCCAATAGGTGTTGATTGTTGACAGATGTATTGATACCGTTTTCCCTTTTACATGTACACTGCTGCTAATTGTACTGTTTGTGATAGCCCCTTAACATACACACTGTGACATGTATTAATAGATATCCCCTTTGCATGTAGATTGTCTACAGGAGGTATTGATAATGATACCCTTGTCTACAGGAGGTATTGATAATGATGCCCCCTTTTACATGTAGACTGTTGACTGGTGCAACTGATATCCGCTTTACACGTAGACTGTTGATTGATGTAACTGATATCCCTTTCTACAGCCAGTGTGTGCACAGACATAGCTGCTACTTGGTGTATAGACTACAAGACGAGTTGACTGAGTAACGCTTGTTTAGCTGCTATTCCATTCTTAGTACAGCTGCACTGCATGCGGTGGGGTGTTCTGTGTAACCCAGGTCGGCCTTCAGGCGACAGAAGCGGTGGTGGAACGCATACATCCTGTTCTACGAGAGGATTGACGGTGATGACCCCAACACTGACCTGGTCAAAGACATGCAGAAACTGGCAGTCAGCAACACCACCAATGAGGCCAACCCAGAGGCCCAGGCCCCGCTCACTGGTCAGTGAGGGGTCAGAGATCATCATTGAGGGTTCAGGGGTCATCGGCGAGGGGTAGAGGGGGTTGTTAGTGAGGAATGTAGGTCACTGTTGAAGGATCATGGGTCGTCGGTGAGGTGTCATTAGTGATGTGTTGGGATGTGTTATTTGTGTCGTTCGTGATGTGTTGGATGTTCCGTGTGTTGTCAATGATGCTTTTGATGATGTGTCATGGGTCATCAGGGATGTGTTGTGTGCTGTCTGTGATGTGTGTCATTTCATCAGTGATGTGTTGGATGTGCTATGTGTTGTCAGTGATGTTTTTGATGATGTGTCATGGGTCATCAGGAATCAGTTGGGTGTGTTGTGTGCTGTCTGTGATGCGTCATTTCTATCGGTGATGTGTTGGATGAGTCATCAGTGATGTGTATCGGATATGTGAAAATACGTGTGGGACATCCATGATGTGTCGTGGGTGTGGTCATCAGTGCTGTGTCTTGGATCATCTGTGGTGAGTCATTAATGATGTGTGTCGCAGATGTCATAGATCTTGATTGATGGGTAGGATGTGTCAGGGGTTTTGATTGACATGTTGGGACACGTCATGATTGACACGTTGGGATGTGTTCATGGTCTTGAGAGAAGTACATTGGGATGTGTCGCAAATCTTGCTAGATGTGTGTTGGGATGTGTCGTAAGTGTTAGTAGACATGTTGGACGCATCGTGTGTCTTGATTGATGTGTTGGATATGTCACTGGTCATGATTGATAAAGGATGCATTATGGGCATTGATTGACATGTGTTGGATGTGTCATAAATCTTCATTGACATGTGTTTGTGATGCATTAGGTCTTGATTAACGTGTGCTGGGTGTGTTATGGGTGTTGATTGACAGGGTTTGGGTATGTGATGGGTTGTGTCCAGGTGAGGTGGCCCCAAACCAGATCAAAATGCCCCTACCCATCGAGCGATGTGTGCGGCGACAAAACGTGCTGTTCATGCATGAGAAGAGCCAGTTCTGCGCCGAGTATTTCCAGTTCATGAAGAAACTGCTGCCCTGCAACAACCACTACATCAGCAAGCTCATGCAGGAGAAGATGGTGAGCACAGCCGATGACACCTGTCTGCCTCCTTCACACATGGTTTCCTGCTGCTCACTGCAGAAATGACAGTTTTGTTCGCTTTTTTGATGAATTAATTTTTGTAACAAAAAAAAACAACTTCCCACTTACCCCATGCACCCCCCCCCCCCCCCTCCCCCTCCCCCGGCTCAGTCATGAGTCTGGAAGGTCACAAAGCCTCAACCCTGGAGCAGTTGGCTTGTTCTGTTGGATCCAGTAAAAAGCAAGATCGCACATGTTTGGAATGTCCCATGCACTAAGCAAGAACGGTGTAGAAAATCAGGATAAAGGAAAGAAAAAAAAAGGGTGGGCATATGCATTTTGTTCCCTCCCCTCCCCACACCTCACCTATTGATCTAAAACATTAAAAAGTCACTGCAGTTACTCCACTTCTAATTGATTCCTCACTTACAAGCGGTAGACATGCTCTGAACAGTAGATGAAAAAGTTCAATGACGGTAAAGGCAAGTTGACACAAGAGAACATAAGGTGGATCATGTGACCTCCAGAAAAATGGAACCAGCAAATTACTGCCGTGGGTAGGTTTTGTTTGCTTGGCCATAAAGTAGCTCCGGGTTTTGTTGTCTTGGCATCAGTGTAATGTTGTCATTGTGGTAATAACTTTGACCTGCGTAATATGAGGTGATGCAGTGTGACGTGTTGTTCTGCTTACCCTTCAGATGCAGGAGGTGGATCAGGTGTGTATGACCAGTGTGGAGCTGGGTTGCAAGTTCATCTTCAACGTGGCTACTGCACACCAAGAAGTCTTTCAGGTTGGTCGCTGTGCAGTGTCTGTATAGATTTAGGAGAGTGCTCACCTGAAAGCTTGCGAGTCTCTTTATGCATGCGTGTATGTGGTAGAGAGAGCTTGAAGGAAGACTGACAAATTTACGTATCTGGTTTCTGTGATATCTGGCCTAACTTTTGATGTGTGATCACTGTGTGTAATGCACACTTCTTTCTCGTTGTTTGTCATTGTGAGGGTCATCACAGTTACAGTGGTGCCTACACCTTTGTACAGACTAGAATCAATTCCAGCGCTGGGCATGTTTAGTTGTTGAAGGATGATGACTGCTCCTCTGTCACTTCGGTTTGAAAGCGTAAATGAATCTAGAAGTTGATTACCATACATTGGCATAGGAACAATGTAACCATGGCCAAGTAGACCATGTTGCCTCAAAAGGACATTAGGTAAGTTCACTTTAGGGCTCCAGTACCAGGGTGGAGGACTAAAAATCTTCACCTGATGAGAGAGAGTCTGTGTTATACTGTGACATCGGAACACAGCACATAAGCACCTGCTGAATGAGCACTGCTTGAAAGAGAGTGCTGGTCAGATCCAGGCTCTGTCACTCATTACCAGCACTGTTGGTTTGTGATGAATCATCCTAGACTCAGATTACTTTCATTTTAAAAGCATGCTGCCGGTTTTGATCTTTTTGAAGGAATGTTTCCAAGTCTGTGACTAAAAAATGGAATCGTAGAGAAAGGAAATAAGGTTGTTTTTTTTTAAAGTCCCTGCAGGCTTACAAATAGTTTACTGATTTTCAGTTTTGAGGATAATGACAACAACAGTGTGTGTCTGATAGAATTTAGAGCTACAACATGAGCCAGTGAAGTAGTGATGCGTAGTCATGGGGCCCCCTGTGTATGTACAGCCAGAATATGAACCGGTGAATCACAAGTGGTAACAGCTAATCATAAGGCCCTGTGTATGTGCAGCCAGAATATGAACCAGTGAATCACAAGTGGTAACAGCTAATCATAAGGCCCTGTGTATGTGCAGCCAGAATATGAACCAGTGAATCACAAGTGGTAACAGCTAATCATAAGGCCTTGTGTATGTGCAGCCAAAACATGAGTCGATGAATCCACAGGAGTAAAGGCTAGTCATAGGGCCCGTGTGTATATAGGAATCAAAACATGAGTCGATGAATCCACAGGAGTAAAGGCTAGTCATAGGGCCCGTGTGTATATAGGAACCAAAACATGAGTCGATGAATCCACAGGAGTAAAGGCTAGTCATAGGGCCCGTGTGTATATAGGAACCAAAACATGAGTCGATGAATCCACAGGAGTAAAGGCTAGTCATAGGGCCCGTGTGTATATAGGAACCAAAACATGAGCCTGTTCTGTTTCTCTGTTCATGTTCGGGAAGTGGGGAATGAGTGTCGAGGACTGTCTCTGTCTACAGAGGGCCTGCCATGGAGTGGTATGAATCCATTCACATGCTGGTGCGGTCGTCAGCGGCAGTGCGGTCGTGGATGGCACACAACGTCTTCTTCGCTCACCCCTCGCGCTTTGCTGAATACCTACTGGAGTGCCCCACGTCAGAGGTAAGGCATTGCTGAGGAAGACCTGGTATGAACAGAAAATGGTGTGCAGTGTGGGAGGTTGGGGGACTGTGGAACTTGTCGTTAGAAAGCCGAGGGGGGGGGGGGGGGGGGGGGGGGGGGGGGGGTCTGGACAGGGAGAAGAGGCTTTGGTGGAGGGCAAACAGGGAAAAACAAAAAAATTCAGGATGACAAACGAAATCGCATCTGAGGAGGGAGGGTGTCTTTATGGGATGGTAAATGTGATGCAGGCAAAGATTGAAATATTTGGGGGGGGGGGGGGATGTCACTTTAGAGGGAAGGAGTCTGTGTAGGGTGGTAAATTAGGTAAGCAAAGACGAAAATGTTCCATTGAAGAAACATGCACACGCATTTCAGAGGAATTCGTCTTTAATGGGTGGTAAATCTTGTAAAGCCAAAGCCCAAAATATTCAAGCCCACCCCCCAAAAGTTTCTTTTTTTTTAAAGAAAAGAGTTATGATGTGGTTTCCCTCGATACAGGATGAAAGGCAGAAGAGCAGTGTAATATGTTCCATGTCTGATTTTCTCTGCCACTCTATTTCAGCTTTAATTTTGTTCCAAGTGCATACTAATGCAATGTTTGGGTGTATACCTGAATGCCTCTATGTGTATACTGTTTTAACTTTTAAATTTTGTTCCAAGTACTTAATGCTTGGGTGTATGCTTGAATGCTATATGTGTGTGTGTGTGTTGCAACAGGTTCGCAGTGCCTTCGCCAAGATCGTGGTGTTGCTGGCCCACACCAGTCAGACCGATGGGCCCTGCCCACCCCCTCTTCTCCAGGGACTCTACGGTCAGTCGGAGAGAAGTTTTCTGGAGCAGTTTGGGGGTCCAGATTAAACAGTTCCAGATTCATGCACATTTGAGGATCCTTAGAAGTCTAGCAATATCCATTTTGTTAGTAAAAAAAAAAGTATAATTTCCTTTTGGCGTCATATACTTTACCATGTCAGACCATAGCATTCAACGGCAGTTAGCCAGCTCTGTCAGGCCGAATTTTTTCCGTGGCCAATGCAGTCATAAGACAGTCACGTGATGTCACCCCACTTCCGGCCCCGGAAGAAGCCAGTGTCAACTTCCTATAAGTCATTCATCTTCGGCCTGCCGTCAAAGCAAGATAAGTCTTGTGCTCTGTCTCGCCTATACTTGCCTTTGTGTTAACTTTGCTGTGTTTTGTTCTATACTTGATTCAGTTGTGGCTTGCAAATGTGAGGCTCTTGGTGGGAGCGTATTTATCAAAAGATTTGTCTCTTTTACCGGCACTCTCGGGAGCGTATTTATTAAAAGATTTGTCTCTTTTACCGGCACTCCCGCGACTTTGTTACTCGCGATCGTCGGCACCGCTCGCCGGTCGTGTTCCCCCACCATATTGCCGAGCCTCGGGTTCAGCACGCATTTTGTGCTGGTTCCGGCTTGCACTAGACCCTGAGTATTTTTGCCGTGTGAGGCTCTTGGTGGGAGCGTATTTATTAAAAGATTTGTCTCTTTTACCGGCACTCTCGGGAGCGTATTTATTAAAGATTTGTCTCTTTTACCGGCACTCTCGCGACTTTGTTACTCGCGATCGTCGGCACCGCTCGCCGGTCGTGTTCCCCCACCATATTGCCGAGCCTCGGGTTCAGCACGCATTTTGTGCTGGTTCCGCTTATTAAGGTTTAGGGCTCAATAACTATCACACCTGTACTCTTTACCCTTCACAGGTAGAACGTGTTCGAGTAAGGGTGTGTGACACTGATCTGCTTATTAAGATTTAGTGCCCAAGAACTATCACACCTATACACAGTGATACTCCACGTGTAGAGATTGCTATTAATAGCCATACCAGTCACACGACCGGTGGCGTGTACGGGTAGTTCGAGTTTTCAGTCGATCTCTCGAGCACTTTGCACGACACCACACGGACGATCGAGATTAATTGATTTTCTCGATCGGCCACCTTGTCTCCTCTTTGCGGTCGTGTGTTCCGGGTTTGCTCTATCCACCTGTGCCCAACATGGTGAAGGACACCGCCGGGTCGAGCCACTCCACTGCTCGGAGTTCGCTCAATTTCCCGGAGAACCCGCGGGTCGATTCCATCTCGGAGCAATCCGTTCGCACTGATGAACGTACGGTTCGGGTAGACAGAGACGACTTCTCCGCGGAAGGGACGCGTGATCTTCCTCGTCTACCAAACCGACGGACGCACGACCGCGGCGTCCCAAGGCTGATAGGCAAGCGGCCACCATTTCAAAATGCCTTTCATTTGATCTGCCTGCTAGTCTAAGGGCAAAGCTCCCCTCAAGGTGCTGCCCAGAAAGTCTAATGGCAAGGCTCCCCTCAAGGGGCCCGGCCGAGCAAAGACTAGCCAACGGAATTCGCCCTCCCCCACCCCTTCTCCATCGGCCAGCTTGCCCTCTAGCCTACGGACTCGCTCGGAGACTTCTAACTATCATGCTGAGTCACGCGAATCTCGGCCCCCGGGGCACCTTGCCGAGCCGCGGACCAGCACGGGTGACGGATCTGGGATGGAATCACCATCCGTCACTCGCCTTGATGAGTCACGTATCTCTTTTTCCCCCCAAATTGATACGTGCACTCATAGATTTGTCCTATGACAGACAAAAAAAAAAGTGCTGAAGCTGTTGAGATTCCAAAAGCCCCTCAACTGCCATTTTGTAGTGGTAATAACTTTTTTGTATTGCTTTTCTGCTAATACTGTGATAGAGTGGGGGAGGATGGTATGTATCATCCTCTTTGACTTTGTTTTATGATATGTTTTCCCCAGCAGATCAGTATTTTTTCCCCTGAAGAATGTTCTCTTGAAACTATGTTCACTCTAAAGATTAAGACATCATGAATTTGCACACACCTTCTCCTACCGCCTGCAATTTCCGCCAGAAGCATTGCTATATGAACAATTCCCATCCCTTAGAGATTGAGTGACATGAACAATCCCATCCCTCTTTCCATGCTCTTTTCCTGCCAGAGGCGGTGCCCAAAACAATGCCGCCCTTTTACCCCCACCCCCTCCTCCCTGCCAGAGACAGTGCCAGAAGAACAATCTCCGCTCTTCAAAGCTGGAGCAACATGAACAAATCTCGCACTTCTGTGTGCTGTAGGAGCAACCATCCCCTCTCACAGATTGTGCCATATGAGAAGTGTCCCACTTACCCCTCCCAGATATAACGCCCAATGAATACTCTTCCCCACCCCGTCCCATACTTCTGTATACCCCTGCCAGATATTATGTCCAGTGAATAATTGCCCCATCCTGTTCCATATTTCTGTATATCCCTGTCAAATATTATGCCGAGTGAATAATCTCCTCACCCTGTCCCATACTTATGTATACCCCTCTCAGATATTACGCCCAATGAATAATCTTCCCACCCTCTCCCATACTTGCGTATAAACTCTCCCACTTCCTATGTGGACCACATAAACAACTCTTCACCCCTGCCCTCAAGTTTGTGCTTGGTAGAAATCTCCCCCCCCCCCCCCCCCACTTCCAGGGCGATGGCTACCAAAAGTGTACGTTTTTTTATCTTCTCGAGATTGTGAGAATTGATTTCTCCCTTAGCCATTGCTCAGTGAAAGCTGTACCCTCCTTCCCCTCCCCCCTCCCTCTACCATCAACAGTGTGTGAGGTGTGACTTGTTTCCCTGTTGTTGACTTGGCTTCCTCTCTGTGCAGTGACCCAGCCAGCCGACCCCAACGCTACCCTGAGCGACCACATACTGAGCGCTGTGCTCACCTTGCTGAGGAAAGAAGTGTCGGAACACGGGCGTCACTTGCAGCAGTATTTCCACCTGTTCCTCATGTACTCCAACCTGGGCATCACGGAAGTGAGCATCGGTCTTATTTTATATATATATATATATATATAGATACTTTTGTTAAGAGCATGGCACCAATGTGTGTGTATGTGTGAGCAGGGGCCGGAATAGCTCAGTGGTAGAGCGCCAGACTCATGATCCTTGGGTTGTGGGTTCGAATCTCCATCAGGCTGTTTGAGCAAGGGGGATTTTTCCCTCGGAGTTAACATTGATTCTGACTCCATTTCCCATACAGTCCTTCGAATGAGACTGTAAACCGAGATACCGTGTGTGAACGCACGCATAACATCTTGCACACTCGTAAAATCCCATCACCAACTTTTGGAAGAGAAGGCCAGTTTGGCCGTTGGTATGGCTGACACGTTGCACATAGCATGCACCTTCCCCGAAGTTGGAGTATGGCTGCCTTAATGGCGGGATGAAAAACGGTCATACACACAAACCTCCACTCCCTTTGTTGGGTCGATGGGATTAATCCTTGCCTGTCTATACAGGGAGTGTCCGCAGGAATATCAGCCTGCATACGCAGAAGGAGAAGAAGAAGAAGTGTGTGTGAGTGTGGTTTCTTGTTGTTTTTGTTCTCTATGCAGACCTGCTCACCAGCATGATCTTTCCATATTTAGCAACGAAAAATCTGGTAGATATAGAAATATAACATTGCAAAAGAAACTATGAAAACACAAGTTTTTCAATTCGGCTTCACTGATTTTGATCTCTGAATGTTACTGCACAATATAATCTAATTTTAATATGGAAGTCAAGATGAAACACATCTGTACCTTCCCCTGTATTTCTTTTTCAAAAACAAATTATAGTTTGCGTAAAATTATGCCAACACTGCTGCTTTTGCCTCTTGACTAAACTTTGGCGTCCGTCATTGGAACTGACGGATTGGTACAAATTTGTACTGATTTCAGTGATATAGTTGTCTGGAATGTGACATGTACACAACTTGCGCTTCTTATTTGACCAAATTACCAAGCTGTACACCTGTATGGTTGAAGGAAAATCAGTGGCCCCATTCCCCACACGTGCTTGCTTGTTCCATCAGGTGCTCATTATTATCCCTTTTTTTTTAGATACATGCCCGTTAATATTTTTTTTAATGTGTATTTGTTTTAACATTATTTTACTGGTCTGTCTTCAGCCTCCGTTTTCTCCTCTCCCATCTTTCTCAGTTGACCATGTTGCTACTAAGGTTTGAAGGAAAATGTAACTATAACTCCTTTAAGCATATTTAATTCAGGATGATGAAGTCAGTAATAATAGTAATAAATTTAACAAAAAAAAGTATCAGCTCTCCGTGAAGTAATTTCTCAACTGAGTATGAGAAAGTGGTATTTAGTCCACCAAAATGATGACATTTTGTGAAATGAAATTTCATGAAACCCCTTCCTTTATTCTCCCCCTTCCACCTTTCTGTGTGTCACACGCACACACACACACACACACACACACACACATACACTCATAGAGGTGGGGGGGGGGGGGGGATGGAGGAAGAGAGAAGAGTAGGCTGTGTCTGGCAACGAATAGCTACACAAGTTAGGATTGACAATACTTTGGTTTATACTGAGAGAAACATTTGATTCCAGGGATGGTTAACATTGGATAAATAGGTCTGACTGTGGATACAGTGTTTACAGAACTTGTGATATTTACTTTTGTGAAGTTGAGCTCTTTGATTCGCATGGGCTGTTTTTTTTCCTAAGAATACTGATCAGTGTAGTTCAAAAGTGCCAAGTGTTTGCAAGATTGAAATGGTTATGTACAACCTACCCTGCACAAGTCAGGAGTTTGAAGCATTTCTGAAACAAAGGAAAACACAGAAAATGGAAAAAAAAAAAAAATCTGACTTAACAGACAGATGTAAAGGTATCTGATGGCTGAAAGTTACAGGTAAGAACTGTTTTCCTGTTAGAATTACAATTGCAGCACTTTGAATGCAGGAAAAAGAATATACATTAGATATGATGTATTTAGATGCTGATTTTTGTTTCAAAATACTGGAAATCTGGTCATGAATACTGAATTACCATGAAAAGGGTGAACAGGTCTGCTCTGTGTGAATGCATTTGATTTTGTGCATGTATGTGTACATTGTCTCATGGTGAGTCCCTGTGACTGAGCAGGCCTGTATGCACATGTATCTTGAGCCAGTGCGCAAGTTGTGTCTGAATATGGATGTGGATGAAACAGAGTGAAGACGTTTGTTTTCGTAAGAACTTTCTGTTGTTGTTACTTTTTGGATCATTTGTTTCAAAACATTCCTTCACAGCATCCTGATTTGTGGATGATATCATTCAGGTTTGTTCTAATTGATCCTGGTCTGTGGTTCCCACAGAAAGAGCAGCTGCTGAAGCTGAACGTGCCCCAGTTGTTGATGCTGGTGGCCTTGGATGAGGGCCCTGGCCCCCCGATCAAGTACCAGTACGCCGAGCTGAGCAAGCTGTACTCCACTGTCTCCCACCTGGTTCGCTGCTGTGATATCTCCCATCGCTGTGTCTCCTCCATCAACGTAAGTTGTTGCTTGCTTACAGCTGATGAAAATGGCCCTGTCAGCATCCTGAGTGTCTGTTTAGGGATGCTGACGTCATTGTCATTTTCCGCCCCTTTTGTGTATGTGTGTGGTTTTGTGTGTGTGTTTTATGTATGTGTGTGTAAATGTTTTGGTGTATTGTAAAGGGGGTGGAGGGGGGGGGGTCTACGTGGATTGACCCACCCCATATGTCCACTTCTTGTCCTCCACCATTTCCTTTCATTTTTCAACATAGTATTGGTGGTCTTTCCGACCCCCAGAGCTGATGGAATGCTAGCAGTCACTAAGGTGGGAATTTGTAAAGGCAGCTCCACTTGAACCAGCCTGATGCCTTGTGTGCAGAACCAGCTGCCTCTGCCCAACAACCCGTATTGCGATTCGCACTGTGGGCGACCCCTGATGACCCTGCAGCCTCAGGTGGAGGACATCCTGATGACGCGCACCATCTACGTCAAGAAACTCATCGAGGAGAACAACAACTCCGAAGACACAGCGAAGCTGCTCAAGGTAATTCAGTTTGGGATGGCAAGGAGCCAGAGGGGAAGAGAGTTTGGTATGTGTGTTCATTACCTGCAACACGCACGTACACACACACACACACATGCAAACAGCATGCGCATGCATGCACACTCTAACACACACAAGACTTAGACACACACACACACGCGCACGCACACACACACACACACACACACACACACACACACACACACACACACACACTATATATATATATATATATATATATATATATCTCTCTCTCTCTCTCTCTCCAGTGTCTGCTTGTTTACATGCTTAAAAAAAAATTATGCATAAATTTTGACTGTGTGACAAGTGGTAGTGGTGTGTATGTGTTTGTGTGTTTACACATGTTTAAGGGAAAAAGATCTATATTGTACTGGTGTGTATGTGTTTGTGTGTTTACACATGTTTAAGGGAAAAAGATCTATATTGTACTAACAACCTTCTACATTGTTGAACATGAAATGTCATGTAGCAGAGTGTTTTAGTGATGTCACTTGTCAGAGGGATGCTGTCAGCATGGTTGGGATCATGTGTCACAAAGTGTCGCACTGTCATCATTTTCTGTCACTCCAGTCATAATTCTAGTGTGATGACTGTAAAGTCCTAGAGTCAGGAAAGTGAATGTTCAGCTGTGATCCTTACCAAAGGTGGTTCTGTTATGTTTCAGTTCTGTTCCTGGGAGAATCCTCACTTCTCTTCCACAGTGCTCAGCGAGCTCCTCTGGCAGGTCAGAACTCTTCTGTACTGTCCTCTTGCTGTCTGTGAGGTTGATGCATCCTCCTTGGCCAAGCAGGCCTGTGTGTGTGTGTGTGTGTGTGTGTGTGTGTGTGTGTGTGTGTGTGAGGTGATAACTATGGAATCATCAGATGACAGGCAAGTGCTCAAGACAAAAACAAGAACCAAAAAAAAAGTGAGTTACCAGAGCGTTTCAACAGGCGAATGAGGTGTGAAAATTCGTACCCTGCTCCATTTTGTTGCCTGCAAACAGGATAAGAAACTGATAGTACATGGAGTCTGCGTATACATTTCTTTCTTTAGCTTTTGGAAAATTTTTGATGCCTCAGAAGGGTGAAGTGGGGTTTTTTTTGTTTGTTTTTTTTTAATGAAGGAAGGGATGTAGATGATAGGACTCACTAAAATTCCTGCCAAATGTACATGTTCATAAGGTGGTCAACTTTCCAGCAAATTGCAACCAGTGAAGAGGGAAACAAGGTGGCAAATGAAGGGTCACACCATGCACCTAAGGATGCACAGTCACATTCCTAGACAGCTTAAGAAGACGAAATCCCATGACCATGTGCCTGATTTCTCAGGTGGCCTACTCCTACACATACGAGCTGCGGCCCTACCTGGACTTGCTGCTGCAGATGTTGATGATTGAGGACACGTGGCAGCACCACCGCATCCACAACGCCCTGAAGGGCATTCCTGATGACCGCGACGGCCTCTTCGACACCATCCAGCGCTCCAAGAACCACTACCAGAAGCGAGCATACCAGTGCATCAAGATGATGGTGTTGCTCTTCACAAAGTGAGTCCACCAGTGTTCGGGTCATTTTGTATGTTATATACATGGGCATTTTGTTGGTTTGCTCTTCACAAAGTGAGTCCACCAGTGTTCGGGTCATTTTGTATGTTATATACATGGCATTTTGTTGGTTTGCTCTTCACAAAGTGAGTCCACCAGTGTTCGGGTCATTTTGTATGTTATATACATGGGCATTTTGTTGGTTTGCTGTTCACAAAGTGAGTCCACCAGTGTTCGGGTCATTTTGTATGTTATATACATGGGCATTTTGTTGGTTTGCTGTTCACAAAGTGAGTCCACCAGTGTTCGGGTCATTTTGTATGTTATATACATGGGCATTTTGTTGGTTTGCTGTTCACAAAGTGAGTCCACCAGTGTTCGGGTCATTTTGTATGTTATATACATGGGCATTTTGTTGGTTTGCTGTTCACAAAGTGAGACCACTAGTGTTTGATCATTCTATTTGTTATTTTCATGGGCATTTTGTTGGTTTGCTGTTCACAAAGCGAGACCACTAGTGTTTGATCATTCTATTTGTTATTTTCATGGGCATTTTGTTGGTTTGCTGTTCACAAAGTGAGACCACTAGTGTTTGATCATTCTATTTGTTATTTTCATGGGCATTTTGTTGGTTTGCTGTTCACAAAGTGAGACCACTAGTGTTTGATCATTCTATTTGTTATTTTCATGGGCATTTTGTTGGTTTGCTGTTCACAAAGTGAGACCACTAGTGTTTCAGGGGTTGGGAGTGTTTGGTGGTTGGCGTTCTTCACTATCCGTTGCTCCATCTCCCTGTATGACTTGCAGTTTCTAAGCTTGGTCTATGAATAACAGCACACCATTGTAGCAATGAGGACGGATTCTTTTTCCTTTGCATTTTCAGATGGAGTTGGGATTTTTTGTCGGGTGTATTATCGTATTTGTGTGTGGTGTTCATGAAATTTTGCAGTGTTTCAGTTGTGACTGTAGGTTTTTGTTAGTGGCTGTGATCGTGATGGTTAAGCTGTTCAGTGATGATATAGTGTGGGTGTTCTGTAGGGAGTTTCAGGTGGATGATCGTGATGGTTAAGCTGTTCAGTGATGATATAGTGTGGGTGTTCTGTAGGGAGTTTCAGGTGGATCGTGACGGTTAAGCTGTTCAGTGATGATATAGTGTGGGTGTTCTGTAGGGACTTTCAGGTGGATGATCGTGATGGTTAAGTTGTTCAGTGATGATATAGTGTGGGTGTTCTGTAAGGAGTTTCAGGTGGATCGTGACGGTTAAGCTGTTCAGTGATGATATAGTGTGGGTGTTCTGTAGGGACTTTCAGGTGGATGATCATGATGGTTAAGTTGTTCAGTGATAATATAGTGTGGGTGTTCTGTAAGGAGTTTCAGGTGGATCGTGACGGTTAAGCTGTTCAGTGATGATATAGTGTGGGTGTTCTGTAGGGACTTTCAGGTGGATCATCGTGATGGTTAAGTTGTTTAGTGATGATATAGTGTGGGTGTTCTGCAGGGAGTTTCAGGTGGATCGTGACGGTTAAGCTGTTCAGTGATGATATAGTGTGGGTGTTCTGTAGGGAGTTTCAGGTGGATCGTGATGGTTAAGCTGTTCAGTGATGATATAGTGTGGGTGTTCTGTAGGGAGTTTCAGGTGGATGATCGTGATGGTTAAGCTGTTCAGTGGTGATATAGTGTGGGTGTTCTGTAGGGAGTTTCAGGTGGATGATCATGATGGTTAAGCTGTTCAGTGATGATATAGTGTGGGTGTTCTGTAGGGAGTTTCAGGTGGATCATCATGGTGTCGGCTGGTGTTTTAGTCATGGTGGATGATCGTGCTAGTGAAGTTGTTCAGTGATGACGTGGTGTTGGGTGGTGTTTTAGTTGTGGATCATCGTGATGGTTAAGCTGTTCAGTGATGACATGGTGTTAGGTGGTGTTTTAGTCATGGTGGATGATCGTGCTAGTGAAGTTGTTAGTGATGATGTGGTGTTTTAGTTGTGGATGATCGTGATGGTTAAGTTGTTCAGTGATGATGTGGTGTTGGGTGGTGTTTTAGTTGTGGATGATCGTGATGACTAAGTTGTTGAGTGATGACGTGGTGTTGGGTGGTGTTTTAGTTGTAGATGATTGTGATGGCTAAGCTGTTCAGTGATGACGTGGTGTTGGGTGGTGTTTTAATTGTGGATGATCGTGCTAGTGAAGTTGTTCAGTGATGACGTGGTGTTGGGTGGTGTTTTAGTTGTGGATGATCGTGATGGCTAAGTTGTTCAGTGATGACGTGGTGTTGGGTGGTGTTTTAGTTGTGGATGATCGTGATGGCTAAGTTGTTCAGTGATGACGTGGTGTTCTAGTCATGGATGATTGTGATGGCTAAGTTGTTCAGTGATGACGTGGTGTTGGGTGGTGTTTTAGTTGTGGATGATCGTGATGGCTAAGTTGTTCAGTGATGACGTGGTGTTGGGTGGTGTTTTAGTTGTGGATGATCGTGATGGCTAAGTTGTTCAGTGATGACATGGTGTTGGGTGGTGTTCTAGTCATGGATGATTGTGATGGCTAAGTTGTTCACTGATGGTTTGGTGTTGGGTGGTGTTTCAGTTGTGCCCCGGCCGCCAACATGCTGCAGACCAATGGTGACTTGAAACGCAAGTGGACCTGGGCAGTGTACTGGCTGAACGATGAACTGGAAAGGGTCAGTGTCTGCAGCACAGCGTGGGTGTGTTTGTGTGTGTGTTTGCTGTAGGTGACTGTTGTAGATGCGTGTGTGTGTGTGCATGTGGATGTGCTGTAGGTGACTGTTGTAGATGTGTGTGTGTGAACTGTACGTGACTGTCGTAGATGCGTGTGTGTGCACGTGTGCGCTGTGACTGTTGTAGGTGTGTGTGTATGTGACTGTCGTAGATGTGTATGTGACTGTTGTAGATGTGTGTGACTGTTGTAGATGTGTGTGTGTGTGACTGTTGTAGATGTGTGTGTATGTGACTGTTGTAGATGTGTGTGTATGTGTGCTGTATGTAACTGTTATAGATTGTGTGTGTGTGTGTGACTGTTGTAGATGTGTGTGTGTGTATGTGACTGTTGTAGATGTGTGTGGTAGCTGTGTGTGTGTATGTGATTGTTGTAGATGTGTGTGACTGTTGTAGATGTGTGTGTGTGTGTGTGTGAGTGACTGTTGTAGATGTGTGTGTGTGTGTGACTTGTAGATGTGTGTGTGTGTGCTGTATGTGACCGTTGTAGATGTGTGTGCTGTATGTGACTGTTGTAGATGTGTGTGTATGTGTGCGTTTTTTTGAAGAGTCATGTAGCTCTTCACTTCAGTGTGGTGTAGGTGGTGGTATGTACTTGATTCCTCTGTCTGTTGGACATGTTTGGTGTCGCTTTGGATCATGTGGGTTGTGGATATACTTGTATAAGTTTGTCTCTCAGACTTTGAGCTGTTGTATCAGGGAGAGCACATGGCTATAGAACATTGCCATCTTTTTTTATTGTGTTTATTACATAGTTTATTTTTGTCTGCATTTTTTAAGACCTGTTGACAGTGCATTTTTCTACAGAATTGTGCAAGGGATGGTTTCATTGGTGATGTGGATTCCTTTTCTTGCGCAAAGTGAACGATTTACAAAGACCTTCAGTTAATCATCTTTCTGAAAAGACTAGTTGCATTCAGCCCATTACACAGAGTCCAGTGGAGAGGCATGGGGAAAAAAAAGAAAACTCCCCCCAATGTGAGGCTCAGACCCAGACTTTGGAATCAGTCTTTTGCAGTGTCGGTGTGTTATTCCTTGGCCACCTGTCTGTGTCACCTGTCATGGTGTGTGTAGTGTGCAGTGAAGGGGGTTGGGGTGCACATTTCTACCATTGGCCACTGATGGTTGAGGAAAGAAACCAGTTTGTGCAGATTCTGCACACACACCACCCAGTTGACGCAAACTCAGAGCTTTTGAAAGGATTAGGGAGCGCCATGGTGTATACCAACTGATGAGCCACTCACTGTGAAACGTATGCTCACAGAAGGTTGAGATTTATATGACATTCAACATGAATACTTCACAGAGGACTCCATGATTTTCCTTAAGTTCCTGAAAAGCGATCTTTTGTTTGATCAGTGGTTTTTTTTTTTTTTGTTCTCTTTAGTGGAAAGTAGATCCATGTTTTCAGGTATTTAGAGTCTATCTGGAAGAAACTGGGCTTATGTCAGCTGTATCTATGTTGTTTAGACAAGTACAGAATCCATTTTGTTGATGTGACAAGTTCTGTGTAGCTTCTTGCAGTCGTTCAGGCTCCAAACAAGTTTGATTGATTGATAGACAGGTAGATGCTTGCCTTTGAGTGACAAGGGGTATGGTAGGATAGGCGTGGATGATGATGGTGAACACACCTGAGCATTGATGTGGCTGTTGCAGAGGCCTTACGCTGCCAACACCCAGTATGCCTACAATAACTGGTCTCCTCCTGCCCAGTCCAATGAGACCTCCAACGGGTAAGCTGCCCTTGGCCCGTTTCAGCAGTCGTAGAGAGAGAGAGAGGGCACAAGCACAAAGCGGGGAGGCCTGGGAAGGAAAGGGCCTTGCGGATGGACAGGCATTAGGAATAGAACATACTGCGTCCCTTTCCTTTATTTCCATTTGTTTCTTCTTTTTTTTTTCTTTTTTCTTTTTAAAGGAATGAAGTAGATTGAATGCGTGAATAATTGTGTATGTAACCATATTGAAAATACATGTCCATGTCTATAATGAGAAGAAATAGTTGCTTTGGATTTATTATGTAAATCCTACCTGTGTATCCCAGAATGGAAAATAAATTGATAATGAAAACGGTGTCTAATTCACTAATGAAGACACATTCAACGCCCATCTTGCGCTGAATTCAAGAAGATAAGTGATTGCTCATTCTTCATTTTCATTGTTCTGAATGTTGTTTATCTTGCCTGAAGAAGACCAAAAGGGGTCAAAACACTTCGTGTTTTGTCTTATGATTTGTTTGTCCCAGTTTTCTGGTGGATTAACTATGTTTTCTTTGAAAACTTTGTTTCAATTTCCGCCTGCAGTGGCCTCATGTTGAAACTCACTAATGAATACAGTCATTTGGCCCTGTGAAGTGTCAAGAGGATGAGTGCATGGTTTGAAAAGATCCATCGGTGATAAACTTGAGGTTCCTTGATATTTTGGGCAACTTGGACCACAGTTTGAATTATTTACTGCCAGTATGAATGTCCTCTGTTTCTGGTTCTCTATTGGCTGTGAGCCTCTGAATGTCTTGTATGTTCAACAACTCTGCAGTAGTGTCCATACATTTTGAATTTTATCGCTGTCAGTAAATTCTGTTGTTATGAATTCATGAAGTTGGGAAGAATGCATGCTACAAATTATTGATGGTCACTACAGAGGGTAGGATCCTATAGAAAGAACAGCTACAGGTTATCAACTGTTACTGCAGTAGGTCAGAGCATTTGGAACAAAATGCTACAGGTTATCAACTGTTACTGCAGTAGGTCAGAGCATTTGGAACAAAATGCTACAAGTTATTGACTGTTACTGCAAAAGGTCAGAGCGTTTAGAACAAACAGCTACAGGCTATCAACTGTTAGTGCAGAACATCAGAGCGTTTAGAACAAACTGCTACAGGTTATCGACTGTCACTGCGAAAGGTCAGAGCGTTTAGAACAAACTGCTACAGGTTATCGACTATTACTGCAAAGGTCAGAGCGTTTAGAACAAACTGCTACAGGTTATCGACTGTTACTGAAAAAAGTCAGAGCGTGTAAAACAAACTGCTACAGGTTATCGACTGTCACTGAAAAAAGTCCGAGAGTGTACAACAAACTGCAGCTGACAGTCACTGTAGTATATAAGATTCAGTAGAAAGACTGCTGCATGTTATTGACAATCACTAGAGAACATAGGAAACTATTGGAAAGAACTGCTGCAGGTTATTGACAAGTCATTACAAAGAACAAGAGCATGTAGAAAGAATTACTACAGGTTGTTGATAATCACTACAGAGGGTAGGAGCCTGTAGAAGGAATTGCTACAGGTTGTTGATAATCACTACAGAGGGTAGGAGCCTGTAGAAGGAATTGCTACAGGTTGTTGATAATCACTACAGAGGGTAGGAGCCTGTAGAAGGAATTGCTACAGGTTGTTGATAATCACTACAGAGGGTAGGAGCCTGCAGAAAGAATTGCTACAGGTTGTTGAAAATCACTACAGACGGTAGGAGCCTGTAGAAAGAATTGCTACAGGTTGTTGAAAATCCCTACAGAGGGTAGGAGCCTGCAGAAAGAATTGCTACAGGTTGTTGATAATCACTACAGAGGATAAGAGCCATAGATAGAACTGCTAAAGCTATTGACAGTCACTACAGAGGGTAGGAGACCATAGAAAGAACTGCTAAAGTTACTGACGGTCACTACAGAGGATAAGAGCCATAGAAAGAACTGCTAAAGCTATTGACAGTCACTACAGAGGGTAGGAGACCATAGAAAGAACTGCTAAAGTTACTGACGGTCACTACAGAGGATAAGAGCCATAGAAAGAACTGCTTAAGTTATTGACAGTCACTGCAGGGGATAAAGACTAGAAGAACCTAAGCTGTGACACTCAGAGATAAGACCATAGAAAGAACTGCTAAAGTTATTGACGGTCACTGCAGGGGATAAAGAGACCATAGAAAGAACTGCTAAAGTTATTGACAGTCACTGCAGGGATAAGAGACCATAGAAAGAACTTCTAAAGTTATTGACAGTCACTGCGAAGGTGGGATAAAAGAAGACCATAGAAAGAAAGGACTGCTAAAGTTATTGACAGTCACTGCAGGGGATAAGAGACCATAGAAAGAACTGCTAAAGATATTGACAGTCACTACAGAGGATAAGAGACCATAGAAAGAACTTCTAAAGTTATTGACAGTCACTAAAAAGGGTACCAGTCCACTGAAAGAACTGTCACAGCGCATCTGTCCCCAGGTATTTCCTGGAGAGGTCGCAGAGTGCCAAGCAGACGCTGAACAAAGCCTTTGAGCTGTGCCCAGAGGAGGTACGTGTAAGTAGATAGGCCTGTCCTCTGTGAGGTCAGGTGGCATGTGCCCCTGTGTGTGTGTGTGTGTGTGCGTGTACACTGAACTTCCCTGTTAGCAGTTCCGCTGGAAAATAAAAAATTTACACTCTGGGTGTAGGTTGGGGGCTTGACTATGAGGGCCGCTGTGTCAGCTGAGTTTATCTGATCAGTGATCTGACGATGCACAAATGTAGCTTTCTCCTTGCCCAAAGACTGACCTATTTTATCCGCACTGGGCTCCAAGGCAGAGATCCTGGTCAGTGGGTTAATGTGGAAAGACGGTTTGATTTTAGATGCAGGATGTTGCCTTCATAATGATGGTGAAGGCTTTTTTGGTATGATTGTATCCCCATGTCTGGAATTTCTGTTAAAATTAAGTCAGTTTTCTTTTTTCTGTCACTCACTTAAACTTTTGCTGTATATTTGTAATTTCAGAGTTTCTAAAGGATACCAGTGTTTTTGATTTGAGTGAAGATTTTGTGGAAAGTAATCCAGTTTCGAGGAATTATGAGCATGTTTGAAAGAAACTGGTCTTTTAGAAAGGATTTTGACAGCATGAAAGACTTGATACAGCCATGTAGTCGGCTGGGCTGAAAACAATTTGAATTAAAATGAAGATCTTTTCCTGCAGCCCCATTGTTTGTTCTGCCTGTGTGGCCCTTCACCCGTCTTTGTTATGGAAGGTTTTGATCAGTGTTCTCACAATGTCTCGCCAGGTTTTCCGTTTTCATCGGATCACTTGGTAAGGGAGACTTGAACCCAGAAATGTTATTTACCTTTTTTTTTTTTAAGGGGTGATGCCCCTGACAGGGCTGTAGATGACTGGCTGGATAAATCTAAGTGGAAAGAGAAGTGTGATGTGTGTGGCACATTGTAATGGCTGTGAATGCTGCAGGGTAACTGGATAACTAAGTGGAAAGAGAAGTGTGATGTGTGTGGCACATTGTAATGGCTGTGAATGCTGCAGGGTGACTGGCTGGATAACTCTAAGAGGAAAGAGAAGTGTGATGTGTGTGGTACATTGTAATGGCTGTGAATGCTGCAGGGTGACTGGCTGGATAACTCTAAGAGGAAAGAGAAGTGTGATGTGTGTGGCACATTGTAATGGCTGTGAATGCTGCAGGGTGACTGGCTGGATAACTCTAAGAGGAAAGAGAAGTGTGATGTGTGTGGTACATTGTAATGGCTGTGAATGCTGCAGGGTGACTGGGGATAACTCTAAGAGGAAAGAGAAGTGTGATGTGTGTGGTACATTGTAATGGCTGTGAATGCTGCAGGGTGACTGGCTGGATAACTCTAAGAGGAAAGAGAAGTGTGATGTGTGTGGTACATTGTAATGGCTGTGAATGCTGCAGGGTGACTGGCTGGATAACTCTGTGGAAAGAGAAGTGTGATGTGTGTGGTACATTGTAATGGCTGTGAATGCTGCAGGGTGACTGGCTGGATAACTCTGTGGAAAGAGAAGTGTGATGTGTGTGGTACATTGTAATGGCTGTGAATGCTGCAGGGTGACTGGCTGGATAACTCTGTGGAAAGAGAAGTGTGATGTGTGTGGTACATTGTAATGGCTGTGAATACTGCAGGGTGACTGGCTGGATAACTAAGTGGAAAGAGAAGTGTGATGTGTGTGGCACATTGTAATGGCTGTGAATGCTGCAGGTGACTGGCTGGATAACTAAGTGGAAAGAGAAGTGTGATGTGTGTGGTACATTGTAATGGCTGTGAATACTGCAGGGTGACTGGCTGGATAACTAAGTGGAAAGAGAAGTGTGATGTGTGTGGTACATTGTAATGGCTGTGAATGCTGCAGGGTGACTGGCTGGATAACTAAGTGGAAAGAGAAGTGTGATGTGTGTGGCACATTGTAATGGCTGTGAATGCTGCAGGGTGACTGGCTGGATAACTAAGTGGAAAGAGAAGTGTGATGTGTGTGGTACATTGTAATGGCTGTGAATGCTGCAGGTGACTGGCTGGATAACTCTGTGGAAAGAGAAGTGTGATGTGTGTGGTACATTGTAATGGCTGTGAATGCTGCAGGGTGATGGGGAGACTGACCTCAGCACTGTACTGTCTGTCCAGGCACCAGAACTGTGATCGTATGGTGACCCAGAAGTCTTTTTCACAGGAACAGGAGGAACCTGAGATGGGAGAGGATTACGATGTGCAGCAGGAAGAAGGAGGCGGTGGTGGTGGTGGTAGTGGTAGCAACGTTCCCGCCTATCTCAATCAACAGCATGCTCACCAACAACCCCCCAGTAATCAACAACAACAACAACAACAGCAGCAGCAACAACACGGCCCACAAAACGCTCCCTCCACCTCCAGCCAGCAGCACTCCACACAGCAACAGCAACAACAACAACAGCAGCAGCAGCAACACTCGGGCAACCAGAACCAGTCAGCCCCGGGCTCCACCATCGTTCAGAACAACCAGGTGCAGGTGCAGTCCAGCAACCAGCCAGCTCAGCCCCCCTCCAACCAGATCAACAACCCCCTCAACCAGGGTCAGGGTCAAGGTCAAGGCAAGCAGCCTGCGGAGAACATGGAGACCGGAGAGGAGGAGAGCGTGGCGCCTGGCTCCTCCAAGACCAAAGAGGGCTCTGGGGAGTAAAGGTCAGCTGAGGTCAGGACGACGGCATGGACATGGGTCTTTCAGCGGACGTTTTGGGTGTGGGAGGGACATGCAGAACTAGGGAGGCCTCAGCAAGACCTGACAAGCTGTGATCTAGGGACTGGGGGATGGTGAGTGTGCCCTTAGAGGGGTGAAGCACCACTGGGGGAGGGAGGCTTGACAGGGGGCGCTCCCATCGACCGATCCTATTATCTCCTCGTGTGTCGTATCTGTGTCAATAGCTGTGTGCGTTGGTGGGTGTGGCTTGGAAGGAAGGGGGCAGTATACTTACCAGTGGTCAGAGACGTGGTTCTAAGAGGTTTGGGGTGGAACAGGGGGCAGAACCCTGTCCACTCATTTTGATCCAGGTGTGGGAATGCCTGTGGCTGTTTGTCAAAGTTTATATTCTTTTTTTTCTCTTCTTTTGTGTGTGTGTGTGTGTGTGAGGTATTGATGTTCTGATCCACAAGAAAATCTGTGTTGGTGCGTCCAGACACAGTTGTAGAAATAGGGGAGAGAAGAGGTGAAGGTGACAGAGATGCGGTTGAAAGGCATTGAACATTGGAAGACAACACGTGAAAAGGGGGAAGAAATGAAAGAGGTGACATAGAAGCTGCTTAAAACAAATTTTAGGTTTTAATTAGCAGGAGGGAAAAAAGTTAACAGAAAAACAAAGCACATGTCCGTCTGTTTTTGTTTGTTCATTCCCCTCTACCTGGTTGTGCTTTTATAACTTGATGTAAGGGGAGACAATTGTACAAAAGAAGGAAGTTTTCCACAGAAAGTGAGAGAAACATGTAAGTGGAGAATCCCTTGACTGCAATTCAGCACACACATAAAGCAGGAATATAATGTTGGAAAGAACCAGCGCAGTCAATGATAATGGTTGGGATGGTAAACTGGCAGACAAAAAAGAACAGAACAGAAGAGAATGTTGTCGCTTATAATGGTCGGTTTTAAAATTCAACAGTGATAGAAACACAAGGCTGGAGAGAATGTAGTCAGTGATAATACTTGTGTAATCTGACACATGAAATGATAGAGCACAGAAAGGAGAGAGTGTTGGGCTATGTACATGTTTAGGATGGAGCAACTGTGTGCCATGTCACTGACTCTGGAACAAGTCTAGCAGAACTGCCTGTCCTGGTGAAGAAGACATGGATGTGAACTTACTTATATTAAATAGGATGCTAATACCTGTTCCTCGGGAGGACAGAATTAAGAAAGGATATTTGAGGTGATTGTTAAGGCTTGTGTTTGAATTTGTGTGTGAGTGTGACAAGATCTCGACAGTTTGCGTCAAGGAGAGAAGTAGGAAAGAACATGGGAAGGGATCATTATAGGCATGTGTGTGTGAGCATGATAATCTCGACAGTTTGCGTCAAGGAGAGAATAGGAATAGGAAGATATTAGAGTGTGTATGACAATGACAGTTGCGTCAAGGGAAGTAAGACATGGAGTCATTATAGGCATGTGTGTGTGAGTGTGACAAGATCTCGACAGTTTGCGTCAAGGAGAGAAGTAGGAAAGAACATGGGAAGGGATCATTATAGGCATGTGTGTGTGAGCATGATAATCTCGACAGTTTGCATCAAGGAGAGAAGTAGGAAAGAACATGGGAAGGGATCATTATAGGCATGTGTGTGTGAGCATGATAATCTCGACAGTTTGCGTCAAGGAGAGAAGTAGGAAAGAACATGGGAAGGGATCATTATAGGCATGTGTGTGTGAGCATGATAAGATCTCCACTGTCCCCTCAGCATTTTTCAATGGAAGTCTTGCCTCTCGTTTACCGGCTTCATTTTGATGCGGTCAGCATTGGCGTGTTTTCAGCTTTCAGGTTTGCATGTCTGTTCTGGATCTCAGTCTGTGTGGACACAAAAGATGGGACGGAAGTCTTGCTTCACTGTCATTGCCACTTTCTGTATTACATGGAGTCAGAAAAAAACAAAAACAAATTTGTTTTAAATTGTGTGAAAAATCAAAAGCGGGTGGTTTGAGAATTTCTGTGTGCCTGATGGATTGGCTGCGTTGTGTCAAGGGTGGGGCGGTGATTTTTTTTTCGCTGGATACCATCATTTGCCTTTAATATGTCTCTAGTGTGGTGTATTGCGCAAGTGTGTATGTGCGTGTGTTTCAAGCCAGGGTGGGCAGAGTAATGATTCTCTTCTTTGAACTGTTTAACTGGGTTTTTTTTCATTGCCCTTTCAACTTTAAATGATGTGGAAATAAAGGTCCACAGGTGTTCTGTAAGTAGGTGTCTGAAGACGCTTGTTTTTACTTTTTACGATAATTGTCAAGTATCCTTCTGTCCAGGAGCAGCGGCTCTCGAGAGTTATTCAGGTTCCTCATTGTGATATCTTGAGGTGAATAGTCGTCAGTCGTTCTATGGAGTGAGCCCTGGATCTACATTGGAGGTCATGCAATGGACTTAAAGTATCCCCTCAGTTAGTGGCTACCTCTGTCATTGCCATGGTGAAGGTCAAGGTGAGGTTGCATGGCAAATTTCCAGTGAATAGGATAAAGATTTGTCAGCAGTGTAGGCAAAATGAAGGCCTCGGTCCTGGCAGATAATTTTGGTTTTATATGAAGAATAGAGATATTATTTCCTTCTTACCTTACCTTGGTTTTTAGTTTGACTTCATGTGTATGCAGTCTGGCAAGGGGTCTGATTCTGTCTGAGATAATTATGTTTGGTGATTGTCTGAAGCTACAAGAACAATTGTTAGGTAGACATGGAAGATTTTTTTTTATCCTTTTGTTTCATTAGAATTTTTTAAAACTTTTTTTAAAGCAGAATTTTGTTTATCTGGACAGCATCCTACCTGACTTTTGAGCACAACTAAACAAATTCATGGGTGAAAGTTAGTGGACAGAAAAGGGAAATATGTTTAACTTTAAAAACAAAAAGTATTCCATTTTGTTTAAACATTGAGGTGCAGAAAGAAAAAAATTGAGCAACTGTGTGCGGAAGCCAATCCAAACACTGCATATTCAAGTTTCAGATTATTGCTGCAGTCACCAAGACTTGCATGTCCAGTTGCTTGGGTGGCCCTTTTTGGTGCCAGGAATGTTATGAAGGATTAAACACTTGAAGTGAACCTTCTCCTGTAGGAAGACATCAGCAAAGAACAGGATGTCGAACATAGATAGAGGTGGCGATGGCTGTATGAAAAGTTTCAGCTGATGAAGACTTTGGCAACAGTGTCAGAAAACAACCAAGCCTGGGATTACTTGCAGTAATATTTGTAAAGAAGACTTTCTAAGCATGGTACTGACGGGAGGAGAAGAGCAGAGAAGCCTTCTGTGGAGGCCCCTAACTTCTTTTAGCAGATATTGACATCAATATACGGAATTAATACACTTGTAGGTTGATATTGAGTTGTTGCTCTGCTCTCTATTCCAACACTGGCTTATGCAATTTCTCATTTTATTCAGGGCCTACCATATGACACCAAGTATATATGATAAAGTGAGTATCGTTCATCATTCCTGGTCCATTGTTTATCATGATAATCCTGCCAAGGGCATTAACCTATGCCTCCCTCTCAGCCTCTGATTAAATTCTCTTTTGCGGAGGGGTAAGGGACATTGCCAACTTTCACCCATGGAAGTTGCCTTTTTTTTTTTCTTGTAGTGTACATGATAAAGGAGAAAAGAACACATTTTTTGTTCCTTTGAGAATTTGTTACAAAGCTTGAAAGACAAAAGACATTTTGAAACAAGTCCATCATGGTTAAGACAAAGGAGTCCTGCAACACAGCAAGTGGTGGTGTTTCAGCAAAGGAATATACAGTCTGGGACGTAAAGCTTGGCAGTGGGTTATTGACTGAATCACATTTCATTATAATCTGTCTTCAGTTGAAGATGGTTTGTGTGTTTCGGTGGGGTTTTTTTTGTGTTTTTTGTTGTTGTTTTTTTTGCTTGTTTGTTTTTTCCGGCTTGGTTGGAAAGAAGTGAAATGTGTTTGAAAGCTAGAGTAAGGATGTTGCTAGTTTGCCAGTGTTTGGAATTCGGAAGCCAAAGTGAGGGTGGTACTGGTTTGCCCGTTTCCTTATCGAATGCTTGAAGTGCTGACAGAGATGGTTCACATAGTTTTAAGTTTGCTTTGTTTTGTTTGTTTGTTTGTTTGGACTTCTTGGCCCTCAGTTCTGGTAATTTATGTTTGTCGTCGGAATCTCGACCAAATCATTGTGATATGCAATCCCTTCTGGAATGATTCCGTCTTCACTGTGAGGGAATACTTGCATAACTTACTGCACCCATGTATATACATGCAATTCATGCTGTATTAATACGACCGGATGGTTATACTTGTGCAGGTGTGTGTGCGATGAGTTTTCACTGGCCCTTTTTGCTGTAACAATTTTTTTGTGGATGTTGAATGCATTGAATGGAGGGAACGTAGAATTGTGGAATGAGGAATTTAGGAACTGTGTACGAACAGCAAGTGACGTAGTCCTGTGAACTTTGTCACAAATCAGGGTGATGCTTTAGGACAGCGACTAGGTTGGACACTTCTCTGGTTCCTAGAGATGTCAAAACAGAAGGATGGTGGCCCTGTGTTATTCAAGACTTTTGTCATGGAACTAAGCCGCTTAAGACAGGTGCGTGACATGCCTTGTCTGAACAACCTAATTGTTCACAAGAGAAAAATATCCTTGCAGTGGCTTTCTTTTTTCATACATGTGTGTGTGCTTTTATTTTGATTGGTGTACATGTTTGTGGTTGCCTTGATACAGTGTTTCTGAATGATGGAGGATAATTGGAATGGATGTTTACAATGCCATTGATTGTCAGCCAATTTGTGTGTGTGGGGGTGATGTCAGTTTTAAGCTGGGTATACAGTTACATGCCCTTCACATTGTGGGGAGCGAATTGCGCCATGGCCACCATTTGCCAGAGGGGGGGCAGGGGGGGGGGGGAGACGCGATGTGATGTGGCGCTCCTGATTATTGGTCTGACAAGGACATTCACAGGTTTTGTGTGCTGGCGGTCACCATTTTGTCTTTCATATCATCACCATACCCCACATGTTTGTACCATGGAAAAAGAAGGGATCATCAAGCATCACCATGCATAATCACCTTTCATATCATTGTGTGGCTTGGTCAAAGCCTGTCTTTGTGTGCAGGTCGTATTTGAGCACTTGAAAACAATTGTGTGAGCTTGTGGCTTCTTTTCCTCGGTTCAGCGGTCACGTTTACTGTATATGAATGTTAATGAAGAGATTGTTGGTGCCGCATGAACATTCATTGCATGTATTTCAGTGTAATTGTAGCTGCAGTCCATTTCCTGTTGTGCATATTCTTGCAAATTGCTTGTTTTGTCTTGTCTGTTCATGTTGATTTTTTTAAAAACTAGCCTGTTTCATTGCATTGTACTTTAGTAGCTCAGCGGTTTGAGAGGCTACGGCTGATATGACTGGTGGCTTCGGTTGGGTGTCTTGGACATTGTCATTGTGTTGGAAGAGTAGAGTCATTCTCATTGGTTGACGTGACATGATGTCAAATGTTGACCATAACACTGATTTGTAAGTTATTCTTCATAATTCCATGAAGCAGGCAATGCTCGAACATAATGTTGTAAACAGTTGAGCTGTACAAATGTAAAGTTCAGGTCAAGATTTGGAATAAAATGTAGAATTTGCCTTACTCTGTTGTCAAGTGTCATATTTGCAGACTTGTGATGGAAGCTTGATAGTTTCCTTTACCTCTGCTGTTGTGTTGATGTCTTCATCTGTTGGATGTTTGCAGTGTGTCTGTCACTTTATTTCTTTTTCTTGTAGAAGTGCACACGGACATTTCTACACGGAGGAGATGTGACTCCTGAGTTTTGGAAGCAAATAACCTTTGCATTATATCACTCCCATGTTCACCAAACTCACAAATAACGCTTAGAGCAGGTTATGCTTAGGTTCACATGAGTGCTTTGCAAGGCAGACATGCATGGTGAAGTCACAGCTGAATTGTTGACAGTTTTTTTCTTTTTTTTTAAAGTATTAAAGCAGCACATTGCCCAGGTCACTGCTGAACGTTGATTGTCTTTTCATCAAGGCGACATGTTACCCATTGCATATTGTTAATAGCCCTTTCATCGAGGCAGTATTTTGCCCATTGCACAGTGTTGACCTTTTCATGAAGGTGACGTATTGCACATCACAGAAGTTTGAAAACATCTCAACAAGGTGACACAGTGCACAATGCTGACAGCCTCATCAAAGCGACACATTTCCCATTGCACAATGCTGACAGCCTCATCAAGGTTACCCATTGCACAATGCTGACGGCCTCATCAAGGTTACGCATTGCACAATGCTGACAGCCTCGTCAAGGTGATGCATTACCCATTGCACAATGCTGACAGCCTCATCAAGGTTACACATTGCACAATGCTGACAGCCTCATCAAGGTTACGCATTGCACAATGCTGACAGCCTCATCAAGGTTACGCATTACCCATTGCACAATGCTGACAGCCTCATCAAGGTGGCACATTACCCATTGCACAATGCTGACAGCCTCATCAAGGTTACGCATTACCCATTGCACAATGCCGACGGCCTCATGGTGACACAGATACTTAATTGCCCCCCCTTTCCCCTCCCCCCACTCTTTCCACCCCGACTCCCTCACCCCACCCTTCCCCCAACCTTCCTGTTTTCCATCCAGTTTCCTTTCTCTCTCTCTCTCTCCCTTTTTTTCCCCGTTATTCCTGATTTTCCTCCATTGCATACTTTCATGTGTACTACTTCGAATTGGGCCCTACTCAGGATTAGGACTGGAATTAAAAAACAAACAAAAACTTAACAAAACACACACACAAAGCAAAAACATGAAACAGTTCTTGCCTATTGTTCTTGAAAAATCTCTCTCTCTCTCTGTCTCTGTCTCTGTCTTTGCCAGCCCCTGTCACCATCACCATCAGCGACTTTCCTGCAAAGTGTCCATCACTGATCAAACTAAGGGACAGAACGTAGGTAATAATGATGAAGTCTGTTCATTTCACCGGAAGATGATTTGATGATGTTCTTGCATCTATGATCTAGTTTTGCTATTGACTGCGGTAAGTCTGGGTCAATAATCGTGCAAATCGATCATGATATTGAATTATCTGCATCACCTCATTCACAGAAAAGTTTTGGAACAGCACAGGATTTTTCTTTCAGCTTGGTAAATAAGACACCGTTCTAGGCTTCACAAATTTATGATGCTGTTATCAATCTATGCCTAGTGGTAAACGCACTTTTTTACTTCTAAAGTGTATGTTTGTGGGTGTGTATATGTGGGGAGGGAGGTAGGAGGGGGGATGATCAGACCTTTGAGCATGTGCTTGAATTACATGTCTGAATTTTGTTGAGTAAAAGCCACCAACACTTTAATGTCTGAATTTTGTTGAATAGTAAAAACTACCGACACTTGCATGTCTGAATTTTGTTGAATAGTAGAAACCACCGACACTTACATGTCTGAATTTTGTTGAATAGTAAAAACCACCAACACCGGATAAGCATATTGCAAATTTTCGGTTTATTTATAAAGCATTTATCAAGCATAAAAAAAGGGCCCACCAAACGACAGCCTGGAGCACAGCATTTTCATCCTGAAACTGATCCATTTTTCACTGTCTGAATTTTGTGTTTATGCGTGTGTGTGTGTGTGTATATATATATATATATATATATATACAGGTGTGTGCATGTGTTTATCTTTTTGTGTAGACTGTTGTTTGTATAAAGTGACCTTGGAAAATGGTGGTGAAGCTGTGGGAACAGTCTGGACGAAGTCTGGATTTTTTTTTTCTCCAAACCTATGGGAACCCTGATACATGTCGGATGATGCATTGGTGGTGTGCATGATGTGCTGGAGTACATCACAGGTTCATGGGGACTTCAGCTTGATAACCTTGTGGCTTTGATGAACGTGGGTGTGCAGGTGTGGATGAATGGAGAGAATGGGGTGGTTGCCTTGCCCTCAATCCAAAGGCATGCCTGTTCATGTAGGGTGGGGCGGTGGTAGTAGTTGGTGCCCGTCATGTCTTCCATGTGCTCTGGTAGAGGGAAAAGAGAGTGGGGGGGGGAGAGTAAAGAGTGGTATGTCTCTTTGTCAATTGATTTTCTTGCCAATATTTTTTATGCGATATGCTTTTTATTTTTACAAACTTCCTTCTTTTTCATTTCTATTGTTTTTGTTTTGATTACCATCATTTTTATTACTTTCATTGTTGTTGTTATCATTATCATTATTATTATTTTCATTCGCGTTGCCATTTTAGTAAGTATTATGTTCATTACTTTTAATTTTCACCACAATCATCATCATCATTATTGTTGTTGTTTTTATGGTTACTGAACAATAATAACTATATCATCCTTTGAACATCCATTTCCCTTAAACATTCAAATGCGTGTGCGCACACACAGATGCACACACATAAATGATCTCATGTCACGCATGTGCACGCATACACACACTCACACATACATGCACGCATACACACACGTGTCTGTGTATACACCCATATACACAGGTATACATGTGTGTATATATATATATGTCTATGGCCAGCATGACGAAAGCCTCCCGGTGGCCCTGAAGACAGGCCTTTTGAGGGGAGGGGATGGAGGTGGGGGGGGGGGGATGCGAAGAGTACCAACCTCATAGTCGGCTGACCCAACACCACAGAGTGAACACCATTTCACGTAGAGCCAGAACCAAGTGCTGGACACCTGTTCAGCAGGAACAAAGGTATTTCCCCAGACTCCACTCTTGGATGAAAACCAGAACAAGATAGGACAGCCCCTGTTCGGAACCGGGTCCACGACTCCTGCCAACAACCAGACATCCATCCTACCACCAGAACTACAGATGAAGGTCTTGAACACCCTATCCTTACTGGCCTCGGGCTAGGAGGACGTTAGCCTGGCCTGTTCAGCTTTAATTAACCACTGATCGGCAGATTCGCGTCTCTCAGTGTCACCATATGCCATGAGTTAAACACTGTGCTGTGCTAAATCCCCAGACTCGCTGTCACCACCATCATGCTGTGCTGTCTTCTTTTTGTCTTTAGTACACAGTAAATAAAACATCGTAGCTAAGTGACTGGGCTCTGCCACTATGTTCCAGGCCTGAGCAGAATCCACCATATTCACCTCTTTGTCACTACTACCTTTACGTCCCTACCACTTCGGCCTTTCACTTTTACATTTTTGCCCTCGGGACGGCTACAATCGTAATGCTGAACGTTCAGCTTTTTCCAGCCCAAACTTGACAACCAAATCTAAAAGGTAACGTGTCCAAGCTGGCTTTGTTGTCTTCTGCGATAATGCTCACTTCTTCCTCTTCTTCTGTTACGTGGCCACAATCAACACTGATTATTTTGCCACAGAACAGAGGGTTTCTATGAACCGACTGCCCGACTTTGAAAAAAAAATCCTTTTCTTTTCTTTTTCCTGTGTAGGCTTCAAATAGCTCTTCAAGTTGCATGGGTAGATCCCAACATTTACTCCGGATCACATTTACACACTCCCTGCCCACTAACTGGATCATAGGGGATGAGAAGTGACGGGCAGGCATCCTAGTGACGGCCCCCGGCACCTCCCGCCGCAGCGGCCCTCCTACCAGCACACCCCCTACCCACTACCTACCAAATAACCAAGCACTCTCACATTCATACAGGACAGTTTGTGTTTGTTTTAATCTTACTCCTGAAGTTTCGCAGCAGCGGGACTGTCAAGAGTGTCAGCACTGAGATGGGAGGTGACTTTTTAAAACTGTCAGGAGAGTCTGCCACTACAATGTGTGCTGGGAGTTCATTCCACTCACGGATGGCTCGGGGGAAGAATGCGTATGACTGCGTATGACGATGCAGTGAGATGCTTGTTGACAACATGATAGCAAAGCATGTTGGACAAAAAAAAAGGCGACACGTTAGAGTGTTGACAACCTTTCCATCAAGATGCCATGTTACAAAATGCACAACGATGACGTTTTCATCAAGGTAACATAGCACTGCAGAATGTTGAACATCATTTGATTAAGGTGACACGTTATCTGTTGCAGAATGTTTTTGACTGCCTTCATTAAGGTGATATATTTATTACTCATTCCTGGATGTCTACAACCTTTTCGTCCAGGTGATATTTTACCCATTGAACAAAGTTGACAACTCTTTACATCAAGGTGATATATTACCCAATGCACAAAGTTGACAACTCTACATTAAGGTGACATATTACCCATTGCTCAATGTTGACAACTTTTTACATCAAGGTGATGTATTACCCATTGCACAAAGTTGACAACTCTTTACATTAAGGCGACATATTACCAATGACTCAATGTTGACATTTTCATGAAGGTAGCACGGACTCGGGCTCATTGATATGCCGTAAAACCATCAAAGGAACTCTAGACACTAAATAACACAACAAAAAAACTTGATAAGCAACAAGAAGCAAGTAAAAGATGAAGTGAATTAACAAAACATGTTTTCACAACATTGTAGGGCAAAGTCTCTTATTTTGTGACTCTCTCTCTCTCTCTCTCTCTCCATCTCTCTCTCTCTCTCTCACACACACACACACACACACACACACACATACACACTGTGTGTGTGTGTGTATGTGTGTGTGTATGTGTATGTGTATGTGTGTGTGTGTGTGCAGAGCCATCTCATGCTGACCTTACTATGAAACTTGGAGACTGAAAATACGTTCTTTAACTGGATGTACGAAATGATTCTTTAGAACGCTGAGAATGAAGTTGTGCAAACAGTAGTAAAAAGACGAGATCTCAGGTCATCATGCGTGGAACATTTATCAAGTAAAAGTAATTCATTCTCCAAAACTTCACATAACTTACAAAGCCATTCTTGATAGGCATGCTGCCGTGATTTTAAGTTTATGGGCAGTTAGACATAGCTGTTCCTTTTGAACTCGATAACATTTTACTCACTGCAAAATGTTGACAAAATTTCGTCAAGGTGACGTATTTCTCCTCAGAATATTGATTAAAAAAATTATTAAGGTGACGCATTCCTTGCCGCAAAATGTTGACCATTTCATCAAGATGACATATTAATCAATGCAAAATATTGACAAACTTTAAACCTAGGTGACTATTACCAAGGACATCCACGCTGTTGGTTCGGATGAGGATTTTGCACAGGCCCTCGATGCCAGGCGCCTGAAACTCAACCTGCCACGAGCAAACGAAACTGAAGATTGGGAGAAACTGGATGCAAAAATCGTCCAAAGACTCGATGCACTGATAGGGAAAAGCACCCTGGAACACAAACTAGCCACATACGGGGACATTGTGTATGCCACATGTAGAGACGCCTATGGAGCAAAACTACCCAAAGAGAAAACACCTCCAAAGAAATCCAGACGCCAAGAAAAGATGGACAAGATCAGGGTCCAAAAGAAAAACCTCAAGATGCAAATGAAGACCGCATTGCCATCTGAAAAACAAGGCTTGGAAAAACTGTGGAAAGACCTGAAAGAAAAACACAGCGCCCTCAGAAAAGCGGAATCTGCGAGGAAGAGGAAGAGCAAAAAGAAGAAGACACAAGAGCGCTTCTTCAGAGACCCCTTCCAGTTTGCCAGAACATTGTTTGAGCAGCCAAAATCTGGGACCCTAAGTGTGGACAAAGGAGTTCTTGAGCAGCATCTGAGGAAAACATACTCTGACCCACAGAGCAAAGCACCACTCAACATTCAAGGTCTGGTGTGGCCAACCAACCCTGAGGAACAGTTCAATGGCAAGCCTCCAACGTTGGCGGAAATCAAGAAGGTGGTCGACAAAGCCAGAGCCAAATCATCACCAGGGCCAAACGGAATACCTTACCAGCTTTACAAGAAATGTCCCAAGGTGCTGGAGTGGCTCCACAGGCTGCTGCGATCGGCTTGGAGAAACCAGAAGATCAGCGGCCAGTGGATGACGGCAGATGGTGTGTACATCCCCAAAGAGCAAAACTCAAGTGACATCAGCCAGTTCAGGCCAATATCACTACTGAACGTCGAAGGGAAAATCTTCTTCTCTGTCATGGCAGCAAGGCTGACCAAGTACCTGATGGAAAACAAGTACTTGGATGTGTCAGTCCAGAAAGGTGGCATCCCAGGCGTGGCTGGCTGTGTAGAACACGCCACAATGATCTGGGACGCAATTCAAAAAGCAAAAACAGAAAAGAGAGACCTGGACTAGTGTGGCTTGATAGTGTGGCAAACGCATATGGATCTGTGCCCCATGAGATGATACAGTTGGCTCTTGAGATGTACCATGTGCCAAAGAACATCCGCGACATGCTCAAGAAGTACTTCAATGGCTTCTCAATGCGGTTCTCTACCAAGGAGTACACAACAGACTGGATCAACTTGGAAGTGGGTATTGCAATGGGCTGTGCAATTTCCCCAATACTGTTCGTGCTAGCAATGGAACTCATCTTGAAAGCAGCAACAAACAACGCGAGACAAACAGACCTTGGCGATGGATACAAGATGCCTCCTCTCAAGGCCTTCATGGATGACACTACAGTGATTTCATCCAGAGAAGACGAGACACGTCATGTGCTGGAGAGGCTGGACGACATAGTTGCCTCATCCAGAATGAAGTTCAAGCCAAAGAAATCACGGAGTCTCTCACTGAGGAAAGGAAAAGTGGCCGGATCTGTGGTCTTCAGTGTTGCCAACCAGGCCATTCCAACAGTCACAGAAGAACCAGTCAAGAGCCTTGGAAGATGGTATGATGATACGCTGAAAGACACACAAAGAGCAAAAGAAACCAAGCAGATGGTGGAGGAAGGCTTGGAGACCATTGACCAGTGTGGGCTCCCTGGCAAATACAAGGTCTGGTGTCTGCAGTTCATGCTGATACCAAAGCTCCTATGGCCTCTGATGATATACGACATCTGCACCAGCATAGTAGAGGCAATGGAAGCCAAAATCAACAAGTTCACAATGAAATGGCTTGGTGTCCCACCCTGTCTGACTGACATAGCGCTGTACTGTCGCCAAGCAAAGCTGAAACTACCACTGAAATCCATCCTGGAGGAATACAAAGCAGGGAAGATCAGACTTCAAAGCATGCTGGAGGACTCAGGAGACAAGGTGGTAGAAGCAATCAAGCCCCAGCTGAAGACAGGCAGAAAATGGAAAGTTCAAGAGGCGATGGATTCTGCAAAAGAAAGTCTCAAGATCAGAGAAATAACAGGACACACACAGACCAACAGACAAGGACTGGGGGTGACCAAAACTGAATGGTGGTCAAAGGCCAAAGGAAAAGCCAAAAGAGACATGATGATTCAGGAGATGAGAAAAGAAGAAGACCAAAAAAGACTCCAAAAAGCAGTCCAGCAGAGCCAGCAAGGGCAATGGACAACGTGGGAGAATGCACTCCAAAGAAGTCTCACTTGGAATGACATTTGGCACATGGCCCCTCTCAGGATCAGCTTCATTCTCAGATCTGCATATGACCTTCTGCCCTCAAATGCAAACCTGGTGAAGTGGGGGAAAACAGACGATCCTGCATGCCCCCTCTGCCATGAAAAACAAACAGTGGAGCATGTCCTAAGCTCATGTAAAGTAGCCCTGGCTCAAGGAAGGTACACATGGAGGCACAACCAAGTGCTCAAAGAGATTGTACAAGTAGTCTGGGCTAGTACCAACACCATAAAAGGGAAAATCAGGACTCCAAAAGCACCCGCAACATTCTTCACGGCAGGAGGCAGCAAATCATGGCCAAGAACAACAGTGCCACTCGAAACATGCAGGCAGAGTCTGCTGGACGGGGCAGATGACTGGGAGTGCACTGCAGACCTCCCAGAATGGAAGAGTCACCCAGAGATCATCAGCAAGAGTGGCATGAGACCAGACATAGTAGTCCACTCTAAGCCAACCAAGCAACTGATCATGATCGAGCTCACGGTGCCATATGAGAACAGAATGGAGGCAGCTCAAATCTACAAGACTGAAAAGTATGCTGATCTGGCAAACAGCCTGAGGAGAGAAGGCTATCAGGTCAAAGTCCTCACTGCAGAAATTGGAGCTAGGGGGTTTGTAGGAACGTCTGCATACAGCCTCATGAAACAGCTCTCAGTTGCAGGGAAGGAAGAAACCAGAGCCCTGAAAGCAATGGCAGAAGCGGCAGAGAGGTGTTCAAGCTGGATCTGGTCAAGGAGGAACAAAAGTGAACTTCATAAGGCTTAATTTCTCTTCAAATATCAGGTGTCCCTGTGGCTCAGTGGTTAAAGCGCGAGTCATTAAGTGGAAAATGAGCATGTCCAGAGGGTCATGGGTTCGAATCTCAGCCATGGCTCGTTCCAAGATGGAAAAAAAAGGGGCAGCAGAGGGACATCCGGAGTCATGAACCGGGTGTGACCCAACCCCCCTAGAGTGTCAGGAGATAAGGGCCGAAACACTTGCTTGAAGGGGGCTTCTCTTCTGAGGACTCTCTGCTGCCACGCTCTCCACGAGTTTCTTTCTACCAACTTCAGAAAAATCAAAGTGACATGTGGCCCGTAGCAGGATGTTGACAACCTTTTCATCAAGGTGACATACTACTCATGATAGAATGTTGATCTGTTCAGTAAGGTTACACATTACCCATTGAACAATGTTGGCAACCTTTTTATCAAGTTGACACACTACTCATTATAAAATGTTGATCTTTTCAGTAAGGTTACACATTACCCATTGAACAATGTTGGCAACCTTTCATCATGATGACATACTACTCATTATAGAATGTTGATCTGTTCAGTAAGGTTACACATTACCCATTGAAGAATGTTGGCAACCTTTTCATCAAGATGACATACTAGTAGAAAGAAACTCGTGGAGAGCGTGGCAGCAGAGAGTCCTCAGAAGAGAAGCCCCCTTCAAGCAAGTGTTTCGGCCCTTATCTCCTGACACTCTAGGGGGGTTGGGCCACACCCGGTTCATGACTCCGGATGTCCCTCTGCTGCCCCTTTTTTTTCCCATCTTGGGACGAGCCATGGCTGGGATTCGAACCCATGACCCTCTGGACATGCTCATTTTCCACTTAATGACTCGCGCTTTAACCACTGAGCCACAGGGACACCTGATATTTGTAGGGAAATTAAGCCTTATGAAGTTCACTTTTGTTCCTCCTTGACCAGATCCAGCTTGAACACCTCTCTGCCGCTTCTGCCATTGCTTTCAGGGCTCTGGTTTTTTCCTTCCCTGCAACTGAGAGCTGTTTCATGAGGCTGTATGCAGACGTTCCTACAAACCCCCTAGCTCCAATTTCTGCAGTGAGGACTTTGACCTGATAGCCTTCTCTCCTCAGGCTGTTTGCCAGATCAGCATACTTTTCAGTCTTGTAGATTTGAGCTGCCTCCATTCTGTTCTCATATGGCACCGTGAGCTCGATCATGATCAGCTGCTTGGTTGACTTAGAGTGGACTACTATGTCTGGTCTCATGCCACTCTTGCTGATGATCTCTGGGTGACTCTTCCATTCTGGGAGGTCTGCAGTGCACTCCCAGTCATCTGCCCCGTCCAGCAGACTCTGCCTGCATGTTTCGAGTGGCACTGTTGTTCTTGGCCATGATTTGCTGCCTCCTGCCGTGAAGAATGTTGCGGGTGCTTTTGGAGTCCTGATTTTCCCTTTTGTGGTGTTGGTACTAGCCCAGACTACTTGTACAATTTCTTTGAGCACTTGGTTGTGCCTCCATGTGTACCTTCCTTGAGCCAGGGCTACTTTACATGAGCTTAGGACATGCTCCACTGTTTGTTTTTCATGGCAGAGGGGGCATGCAGGATCGTCTGTTTTCCCCCACTTCACCAGGTTTGCATTTGAGGGCAGAAGGTCATATGCAGATCTGAGAATGAAGCTGATCCTGAGAGGGGCCATGTGCCAAATGTCATTCCAAGTGAGACTTCTTTGGAGTGCATTCTCCCACGTTGTCCATTGCCCTTGCTGGCTCTGCTGGACTGCTTTTTGGAGTCTTTTTTGGTCTTCTTCTTTTCTCATCTCCTGAATCATCATGTCTCTTTTGGCTTTTCCTTTGGCCTTTGACCACCATTCAGTTTTGGTCACCCCCAGTCCCTGTCTGTTGGTCTGTGTGTGTCCTGTTATTTCTCTGATCTTGAGACTTTCTTTTGCAGAATCCATCGCCTCTTGAACTTTCCATTTTCTGCCTGTCTTCAGCTGGGGCTTAATTGCTTCTACCACCTTGTCTCCTGAGTCCTCCAGCATGCTTTGAAGTCTGATCTTCCCTGCTTTGTATTCCTCCAGGATGGATTTCAGGGGTAGTTTCAGCTTTGCTTGGCGACAGTACAGCGCTATGTCAGTCAGACAGGGTGGGACACCAAGCCATTTCCTTGTGAACTTGTTGATTTTGGCTTCCATTGCCTCCACTATGCTGGTGCAGATGTCGTATATCATCAGAGGCCATAGGAGCTTTGGTATCAGCATGAACTGCAGACACCAGACCTTGTATTTGCCAGGGAGCCCACACTGGTCAATGGTCTCCAAGCCTTCCTCCGCCATCTGCTTGGTTTCTTTTGCTCTTTGTGTGTCTTTCAGCGTATCATCATACCATCTTCCAAGGCTCTTGACTGGTTCTTCTGTGACTGTTGGAATGGCCTGGTTGGCAACACTGAAGACCACAGATCCGGCCACTTTTCCTTTCCTCAGTGAGAGACTCCGTGATTTCTTTGGCTTGAACTTCATTCTGGATGAGGCAACTATGTCGTCCAGCCTCTCCAGCACATGACGTGTCTCGTCTTCTCTGGATGAAATCACTGTAGTGTCATCCATGAAGGCCTTGAGAGGAGGCATCTTGTATCCATCGCCAAGGTCTGTTTGCCTCGCGTTGTTTGTTGCTGCTTTCAAGATGAGTTCCATTGCCAGCACGAACAGTATTGGGGAAATTGCACAGCCCATTGCAATACCCACTTCCAAGTTGATCCAGTCTGTTGTGTACTCCTTGGTAGAGAACCGCATTGAGAAGCCATTGAAGTACTTCTTGAGCATGTCGCGGATGTTCTTTGGCACATGGTACATCTCAAGAGCCAACTGTATCATCTCATGGGGCACAGATCCATATGCGTTTGCCAGATCAAGCCACACTACGTCCAGGTCTCTCTTTTCTGTTTTTGCTTTTTGGATTGCGTCCCAAATCATTGTGGCGTGTTCTACACAGCCAGCCACGCCTGGGATGCCACCTTTCTGGACTGACACATCCAAGTACTTGTTTTCCATCAGGTACTTGGTCAGCCTTGCTGCCATGACAGAGAAGAAGATTTTCCCTTCGACGTTCAGTAGTGATATTGGCCTGAACTGGCTAATGTCACTTGAGTTTTGCTCTTTGGGGATGTACACACCATCTGCCGTCATCCACTGGCCGCTGATCTTCTGGTTTCTCCAAGCCGATCGCAGCAGCCTGTGGAGCCACTCCAGCACCTTGGGACATTTCTTGTAAAGCTGGTAAGGTATTCCGTTTGGCCCTGGTGATGATTTGGCTCTGGCTTTGTCGACCACCTTCTTGATTTCCGCCAACGTTGGAGGCTTGCCATTGAACTGTTCCTCAGGGTTGGTTGGCCACACCAGACCTTGAATGTCGAGTGGTGCTTTGCTCTGTGGGTCAGAGTATGTTTTCCTCAGATGCTGCTCAAGAACTCCTTTGTCCACACTTAGGGTCCCAGATTTTGGCTGCTCAAACAGTGTTCTGGCAAACTGGAAGGGGTCTCTGAAGAAGCGCTCTTGTGTCTTCTTCTTTTTGCTCTTCCTCTTCCTCGCAGATTCCGCTTTGCTGAGGGCACTGTGTTTTTCTTTCAGGTCTTTCCACAGTTTTTCCAAGCCTTGTTTTTCAGCTGGCAGTGCGGTCTTCATTTGCATCTTGAGGTTTTTCTTTTGGACCCTGATCTTGTCCATCTTTTCTTGGCGTCTGGATTTCTTTGGAGGTGTTTTCTCTTTGGGTAGTTTTGCTCCATAGGCGTCTCTACATGTGGCATACACAATGTCCCCATATGTGGCTAGTTTGTGTTCCAGGGTGCTTTTCCCTATCAGTGCATCGAGTCTTTGGACGATTTTTGCATCCAGTTTCTCCCAATCTTCAGTTTCGTTTGCTCGTGGCAGGTTGAGTTTCAGGCGCCTGGCATCGAGGGCCTGTGCAAATTCCTCATCCGAACCAACAGCGTGGATGTCCTTGGCACTGTGGTTTAAATCCTGGCCTTGGTCTTCCGACGTCTTATCTGCTGATGCAGTGCGCTGCTGCTCATTCAGATGAGTCTTCACACATCCCATCTTTGTTCTGTGGATCTTCATGCCACGGGTGGTAGCGAAACGCTTTCCACAGACACATGGATATTCCATTTGGTCCATGTTCATAGTCCGGTTGGGATTTGCAGTCATGATTGGTTGAGCACCGATGGATTCATCATTCTCTCCCCCTTTCGGTGAATCCTGGGAGCATCTTTTCCTTTTATTTTTAGTAGCCACATGTTTAAGGCAAAGTGGGGAGCCAGCCCACAGAGCCCTTGGTTCTGGTCTTTCCCAGTGTCCTCCGGTCTTTCCCGGACGTCCTCCGGCCTATTCCCGGAAGTCAATGGTTTACCCATGCATCAGTAGAAAGAAACTCGTGGAGAGCGTGGCAGCAGAGAGTCCTCAGAAGAGAAGCCCCCTTCAAGCAAGTGTTTCGGCCCTTATCTCCTGACACTCTAGGGGGGTTGGGCCACACCCGGTTCATGACTCCGGATGTCCCTCTGCTGCCCCTTTTTTTTCCCATCTTGGGACGAGCCATGGCTGGGATTCGAACCCATGACCCTCTGGACATGCTCATTTTCCACTTAATGACTCGCGCTTTAACCATTATAGAATGTTGATCTTTTCAGTAAGGTTACATATAACCCATTGAACAATGTTGGCAACCTTTTCATCAAGATGACATACTACTCATGATAGAATGTTGATCTTTTCAGAAAGGTTACACATTACCCATTGAACAATGTTGGCAACCTCTTCATCAAGATGACATACTACTCATTACAGAATGTTGATCTTTTCAGTAAGGTTACACATTACCCATTGAACAATGTTGGCAACCTTGTTCATTTCGGTGACATATTATTCTGGAATGAGGACCATCTCTTTCTATCCACATGACATATCACCCATTGCCCAGTGCTGACATTGTTTTCCTCAAGATGATATATTTATCACTGCGTACTGTTGACAATGTTTTTCTGAAGGCGACATTTCACCCACTGCAGAATGTTGAAACGTTTTTTTCATCTTGCCAGTGTATTACTCACAAAGTTGACAACTTTTCATCAGGGTGATATATTACCCATTGCAGAATGTTGACCACTGTTTCATCAGGGTGACGTTTTACTCATAACACAATGTTGACAGAATTTTCATTACGGTGACCTTACCCATCGCAAAAAGTTTATAATCTTTTCATCAACATGACTTACGATCTATTGCATGATGCTGACGACAGTTTCATAACGGTGATAATTTACCCAATGCACAATGTTGACAACCTTTTCATCAAGATAATATACTATCCATTTCAGAACGTAGACAACCTTTTTGTCAAGACAACATATCATCCATTTCAGAATGTAGGCAACCTTTTTAATCAAGACAACATATTATTTATTTCAGAATGTTGATAACCTTTTAATCAAGACAACATATCATCCATTTCAGACTGTTGATAACCTTTTATCAAGACAGCAATTCATCACATTTAAGACTGTTGACAACGTTTTTATCAAGATAACATATTATTCATTTCAGGGTGCTGACAACCTTTTTATCAAGACAACATATTATCCATTTCACAATGTTGATAACCTTTTTTTTTTTTTATTAAGACAACGTATTAGTCACTGCAAAGTGTCCTTGTCAATAAGGCAACACGTTACCCATTGTTCTGTTGACCGCCTTTTCAACGAGACCATATGATCCACAGCAGAGTGTTGGCTTCCTGTTTATATATTCACTTTTACTAGACGCTCCTGGGAGATATGAAGTACGAGACAGAAAAAGCGAAGCAGCATTTTCGTTCTGCACTCCCCCCCCACCCCGACCTCCCACACACGTACATCTAAGAGGCGTTTATATCATCATCACGATGTGGTATGTTGCTGTGAAAATCTGCAGTGATGTGCCGTGAATTTTAGGCAGCAGAAAGTAACTGCGTCAAATGAATTAAATTTTTGTCATGACTTGAGTCGGTAAGCAGCACTGCTTTCTTTCAGTATAGAGTTGTGCATTATTTCATTTACGTTCTATTTTCATTCAAAAACAAACAAGCAAGCAAACAATCAAAGACGCACGCACAAGAGTCAACAAACGTGAAAACGTGAAAAGTGGTATTCAGCAACTAAAACTACACTTTAATCCACGTGACACTGACATACCACTGACAGACACAATGACATGCTACAGGACCACTAGCCACATGTCGCCCTCGACAAGACATTAAATGGGGAGTCTGCCACACACTGTTAACGTCACCTGCAAGGTGAATAAACCAAGGGCTTTGTCTAAAAGAACACGTGGATCCCAGCAAATGCAGGAAACAGGCTAGTTAAGATTTCTCCATCAGCCCCATTCTGGAACAGTTCTGCCGGTGCGGGACCTTGGCACACAGGACTCTGACTCGCCACAGAAGGGGCAAGAGTCTTGGGTCTTCCACCGATTCAGATACACACAACAGCTTTGAGAAGGACGGATTGTAACTGGGAATGCAGTCTGGCTCTGCCTATCATCGCCTGACTCAGCTTGCTCACAAAGAGAGGAGTTTAGCATGTACACGCCCAGCTGGTGTCCGAGATGGGACAAGCTGCGATGATTGTCTCAGGAGAGTGGGGTGAAAGGGAACCCAGGGAACCAAGATGATGCAACCTGAACAACATGTAAACACCAGTCCTGAAGTCTTTTTCCAAGATGATGCAACCTGAACAACATATAAACACCAGTCCTGAAGTCTTTTTCCAAGATGATGCAACCTGAACAACATATAAACACCAGTCCTGGTCTTTTTCCAAGGTGATGTAACCTGAACAACATATAAACACCAGCCCTGAAGTCTTTTTCCAAGTTGATGCAACCTGAACAACATATAAACACCAGTCCTGGTCTTTTTCCAAGGTGATGCAACCTGAACAACATGTAAACACCAGTCCTGAAGTCTTTTTCCAAGATGATGCAACCTGAACAACATGTAAACACCAGTCCTGAAGTCTTTTTCCAAGATGATGCAACCTGAACAACATGTAAACACCAGTCCTGAAGTCTTTTTCCAAGATGATGCAACCTGAACAACATATAAACACCAGTCCTGAAGTCTTTTTCCAAGATGATGCAATCTGAACAACATGTAAACACCAGTCCTGAAGTCTTTTTCCAAGATGATGCAATCTGAACAACATATAAACACCAGTCCTGAAGTCTTTTTCCAAGATGATGCAACCTGAACAACATATAAACACCAGTCCTGAATTCTTTTTTCTTTTCTTTCTTTTCTTTTTTCTTTCTCTTTTCTTTCTTTGTTGTTGTTGTTGTTGGTGTTGTTGTTGTTGTTTCCTTTCTTCCTTGCTGTCTTATGTCCTGTGCCACTACAGTGGCATTATTTGCACACCGTTCGATCGGGCTCACCGGTCACAGCCACCGTGGCTTGTCGCACCTCCAGCACTGGCTGTCCACATGGTACAGTCAACTTCAAGTCGCCACGAGGCAACCCACCAGAGAGTACACTGCACTACCATCAAGTCACTTCAGAGAATTCACTGCTCTACTGTCAAGTCACTTCAGAGAGTACACTGCACTACCATCAAGTCACTTCAGAGAATACACTGTACTACCATCAAGTCACTTCAGAGAATATGCTGCACTACCATCAAGTCACTTCAGAGAATACACTGCACTACCGTCAAGTCACTTCAGAGAATATGCTGCACTACCGTCAAGTCACTTCAGAGAATACACTGCACTACTGTCAAGTCACTTCAGAGAATACACTGCACTACCGTCAAGTCACTTCAGAGAATACACTGCACTACTGTCAAGTCACTTCAGAGAATACACTGCACTACCGTCAAGTCACTTCAGAGAATACACTGCACAACCGTCAAGTCACTTCAGAGAATACATTGCACTACTGTCAAGTCACTGCAGAGAATACACTGCACAACCGTCAAGTCACTTCAGAGAATACACAGCACTACCGTCAAGTCACTTCAGAGAATACATTGCACTACTGTCAAGTCACTTCAGAGAATACACTGCACAACCGTCAAGTCACTTCAGAGAATACACAGCACTACCGTCAAGTCACTTCAGAGAATACACTGCACAACCGTCAAGTCACTTCCATGTCGATTGCATGTTGGGTACACTCTGCTGGCACCCCGGTCTGAAGAACGGGCTGTTTCCTGAATGAAGGAGGAGGGGTGGGGTCTGTTTCCTGAATGAAGGGGGTGGGGTGGGGGCAGGGGTTGTGAGGTGGAGTACGAAGTACAGTTGGTTGTGAAAGAACGAGTTCACTGCTCCCAGCTCTTGTCTGTTGGGTGGTGTGAAGCGGGGTATGAAAAACAGTAGTTCATGAAAGATAAGTTCACTGTTGCTGGCATGAGGCCCGTCTGGTCACGCGAGAGGGATCGCGGCGTAGAGTATAAGGAGCACGTACTTGAATTTATGAGATGACGGTTGAAGTTGTGGCAAATAACAAAGTCGCGTTTCAAGAGATTTTGACGATTTTCGAGCTGATCGCAGCATAGAATATTCGAAATACGCATCAGAATCCATGAGGTAAAGTTGTGACGGACGACGAAAAGAAATGGGGACACATTGAGCTGGGTGGAAGGTGGAATTGGGGGCACATCGAGACAGACCCATATGAGGCAGCACTAGGGAATGCAGATGGCGATACATAGAGTCCAAGGTACAGAGGATTAAAAAGATGGTGGCACAGAGAGATGGAGGTAGCTATACGTAGAGACAAGGGCATATAGAGACACCAGGGCTACTCTGAAGTGATCCCTCCGTTACATTTCCAGGACCAGCGATGTAACCACAAGGTAAGCATGAGTTATGTTCCTGTGGTGAAACAATTAGTGCACATAACCCCTACTCACATGACTCACCTAGCACACACGTAGAGAAAACGCACATAAAAACCACAAGTAGTCACCTTCCTTTAAAGAAATATTTTTACAATCATAGTATTAAAACAAAAAAACTTTCCCAACTTACCTGTGTTGTTATTAGCTTTTAAATCAAAGAAATCACATACTGGCCAGAATACTCTTCCTGGCCAATTGATGTCAAGAAATCATGATGATGCAATATGCAATGGAGCTGAAAGCTGTTACTGTCTTGACAGTTTGATTTAGTCCCGTCCACTCTGTCCTGCTGGGAAACTTGTGACAACAGCGGGGGTGGACAACATACCAGCAGAGTTAGCGAATGAAGCAGGAGATGCCATGATGAGTGCCCTCACAGTCATTTGTAACAAGATCTGGCAAACTAGTGAGTGGACAACGCCATGGACCCAATTCCTGATCATCACTCTGCCAAGGAAAGGTAACTTACAACTTTGCCAAAATTACTGAACCATCAGTCTGATCAGTCACCTGAGCAAGGTGATGCTGAAGATCCTTCTGAACAGACTAAAGCCGCAAGCAGAGCAGATCATTGTTGAAGAACAGGCATGGTTTAGTGCAGGTCACAGGACCACCAAATAAAAATTTAACTTGAGGATGATATGAGAGAACTATCATCAGCACCAACAGGACCTGTACCACATTTTTGTGGATTTCAAAAAAGCCTTCGACTGGCTGTGGCATCCAGCCTTATGGGCGACCATAAGTGCAACATCACGCCAACCTGATCAGGACCATAGAAGGCCTCTACAATAAAGCCACCAGCGCAGTCTTCCTCAATGGCACCATAGGAGACTGGTTCAAGACAACTGTTGGAGTGAGGCAAGGCTGTTTACTCTCACCCGTTCCTTTCAACATTTACCTGGAGAGAATTATTACTGACGCACTGGACGGACATCAAAGCTCATTAAGCGTTGGTGGCAGGATGGGAACAAACCTACGCTTTGCCGATGACATCGAAAGGATAGCAGGAGAAGACCAGGAACCAGCCAGTCTAGCAGGGTGCCTTGACAAAATTTTATGTTCTGCTACATTCGACATGTAGGTCAGCGCCGAAAAGACAAAACTTATGACCAACAACACCAACGGCATCAGCACTAATATCGCTTCCAAGGGAGAAAAACTAGAGACAGTTTAGAGCTTCAATCGGGGCAATTGTTTCAGATGAGGGATCAAACCGTGTAGTGCTCTCCACAGTTACGCAAACGACAGCTGCGCTAGCCAGACTGATCTGGAGTGACAGAAACATCACAATCAGTTCCAAGATCAGACTGATGCGCTCCCTGGTCATTGCCATGTGTCTCTATGGCTGTAAGAGGTGGATTTTGACAGCAGCACTTGAGAGAAGGTTTCAGGCATTAGAGATGAGATGCTTCTGCAAGATCCTTGGTATCTTACAAAGACCACATTTCCAACTTAGAGGATAATACCAGAGTAAGGCAAGCCATTGGACCATACAAAGACCTGTTGTCCACAGCGAAAAGAAGGAAAATGAGATGGTATGTTCATGTATCATGATCAAGATTTGCCGAAACCATTCTACAAGGAACAGTGCGAGGAGGCAGGACAGAAGACAGAGAAAGAGATGGGAGCACAACATCGGTGCATGGACTGGCCTCACTCTCAGCAACTGCCTAAGAACGTCTGAGAAGCGGAAGGGGGCCCGGGGGGGGGGGGGGGGGGGGGGGGGGGGGGGGGGGGTTAAGGAAGCTGGTTGCGAAATCGTCTATGGCACCCCAATGGTCTTCAAGACTCCGGGATAGGTGAAAGGTGATAGGTGAAAGGTGATAGGTGACTCTGTGGTGCACTTAATGCAGGTAGACACTGACAGTCTGCATGTTTTGTTTTTCTTTCTGCTCAGAGATGGGACGATTCATAACTCCAAAACAAAAAGACAACAACAAAAAAGAAAATGAAAAGAGGTGTGTGTGTGTGTGTGTGTGTGTGTGTGTGTGTGTGTGTGTGTGTGTGTGTGTACGCACGCGCGCGCGTGTGTGTTGTTATGCATCTACACAGAATTTGTGACAAATTTGTGTAAAAAGTTGCTTTTGGACGAAAACGAAAATAGATATGTACTTCCGGTTGCTAAAAGGACGGCGGACGGCACTGCTCATCTGCGTTTGATTTAGCTGCGTGTCCAAATACCATGTAATGTTTCGGTTATGCCAGCTCATCAATTGAAACCTAGTTTATCCACAGTCATGAGTGTCTGATCATACACACTCTCACATTTTGTGGGGTTTCCAGCGAATAAACGAAACAAACCCCAGAACGGAGGAAAGCGTAGGATTTCATCATGTTAAACATTATTTAGAACTTAGTCACTGTGTAAGATTGTCAGCCTGAGACCAAAAGCGATCGCCGGCTGGTATTCGTGGCGTGAAAGGCACGATGTAAGATGAAATGACATTGTTAGTACCCCGTAAAAGCGCTTGTGAGCAGGTGACGTGAAATGTGGGCACTTTGTGATTACTGATTATTGAAACAAAATCACCAAGTTAGAGATCTGACTTTAACAAAAGAAAAGTTGCTTTGACTTCAACATTCAGATTCATGGCTGCTTCGAAGGATCAGATCTTGGGCACTGTTGCTGGTCCTGTTCTCCTTTGGAGCACAGGGTTGGTGCTGGTCTGTCTCCTTGGCGACCTGCTGTGCTCGGTGGCCTCTCAGTCCCAGCTGGTGTGGAGAGCGTTGGCGGACAGCGCGACCCATGGCGCTGTGGGCGTGATGTCGTGGGCGGTGGTGGTGGTGCCGGGCTGGTCCCTGCAGGGGTGGGTGCAGTGCCTGTTGTGTGGAGTCCTGGCGGTGGTCATCGACTTGGACCACTTCTGGCAAGCAGGATCCTTGACGCTGAAGGTGACGCCTGTCATGTTTGTGGGTGACTAACATTATGGCGACTAACATTATGGTGACTAACATTATGGCGACTAACATTATGGCGACCCTACACAACTGACATACAACACAAACTCCAGCAATACAACAGGAGAGATTCTCAGGGTTTATTCTGTCATGTTTATGGGTGACTGACATTACCCTACACAACCGACGTACAACACAAACTACTGCAATACAACAGGAGAGATTCTCAGGGTTTATTCTGTCATGTTTGTGGGCGATTAACATTACCCTACACAATTGATGTACAACACAAACTCCTGTAATACAACAGGAGAGATTCTCAGGGTTTATTCTGTCATGTTTGTGGGCGACTAACATTACCCTACACAACACAAACTCCTGGAATACAACTGGAGAGATTCTCAGGGTTTATTCTGTCATGTTTGTGGGTGACTAACATTACCCTACACAACACAAACTCCTGGAATACAACTGGAGAGATTCTCAGGGTTTATTCTGTCATGTTTGTGGGCGACTAACATTACCCTACACAACTGACATACAACACAAATTCCAGCAATACAACAGGAGAGATTCTCAGGGTTTATTCTGTCATGTTTGTGGTTGACTAACATTACCCTACAGAACACAAACTCCTGGAATACAACTGGAGAGATTCTCAGGGTTTATTCTGTCATGTTTGTGGGCGACTAACATTACCCTACACAACTGACATACGACACAAACTCCAGCAAAACAACTGGAGAGATTCTCAGGGTTTATTCTGTCATGTTTATGGGTGACTGACATTACCCTATACAACTGATGTACAACACAAACTCCTGGAATACAACTGGAGAGATTCTCAGGGTTTATTCTGTTATGTTTGTGGGCGACTAACATTACCCTACACAACTGACATACAACACAAACTCCTGCCATACAACAGGAGAGATTCTCAGGGTTTATTTTGTCATGTTTGTGGGCGACTAACATTACCCTACACAACTGACATACAACACAAACTCCTGCCATACAACTGAAGAGATTCTCAGGGTTTATTCTACAAATGAACCAACTAAGGAGCGGGGGCAGAGTTCTCTGTCAGCGCTGGCCTCAAGCACCTTGTCTTTGTCTCTCTACCTTAGGCGGGAACCTTCCCTTCTTCTTGGTGGGTCTTATACATGACATCATCGGTTACATCTTAGGATGGACATAGGCACTTGACAGACTTTAGATTCATCACAACGCCTGTGTCACATCCATGTTAGAGTATATCAGCAGGGTGTCCTTTGTCAGACTTGGTTTATAAATCCGGCTAATTTTAAAATGTTTTTTTTTGAAAATCAGAAAATTGCTTTTACAGGCCCAGCGAAATTTTGTGTTGTCAAGTTCAGAGTTAGGGAAAATTTCTTCAAGTTCAAGGTTACAGGCTAAGGTCAGAAATCTAAAAAAAAAAAACAGCAACAAAAAATCACCTGGGAGAGGAGTTGCAGGCAACTGGCAAATTGCTTTCAACATTATCCTTTTAAGATCAGTTGGCAAACAACAGAGAAGTAACTGAATTGCATGCAGCATAATGCAGCCTCCATTCAGGTTGGTCAAAATCCATTTCACCATCATCAGGTCCATCTTTCCATTTGCAGTATCTGCTCTGCGGTTCAGTATGTTGGTGGGTGAAGACAGTGTTGAGAAATATAGTGAGCGAGACTGAATGTCGGCATTCAAGTCAAGTGTGAAAAACAAAGTAAAGTAGGCTTGTCTTGATAGATGTAATGATCAAGTTCAGAACAAATTTAAGCCGATTGCGCAAAATGGTGCCTTAAGTCTTTCATTTATTTAGTGGAAAAATCCTGAATATATTCCAAATTTCATGTTTAAAAAAAAAAATCAGAGGGCATTTTGTGAAGAGGTCATTTTTTTTTCAAGGGAATGATAAGATGTTTTTGGGTATAGCACTTCTAACTGAAGTTCTGCATTTAAAAGCAAATGCCAGCTGTGACCGAAATAGAACTGGACAACACATTTCTTTTTGATCCGTCCTTTGTTGATCAGCTTGAACAGTCAGAACTATGTTTTCAGTCAGAGCAGATTTCTCTTGGAGTCCCGTGGTCTCTGATTTACGAGTCCAGAGGGTTGACAGCAAAGTATTTTGTACAGAAATCCAGGTCACACAGAGGAAAGGGCATGACAGGTATACTTTCAAGAGGGTATGGAAATGCATTAATTGTGATGACATTAAGAGGTCAGGCTGTCATCAGAGTGATTAGCAAAGGCCTTTGGAGCGTGTTGACCACTGACAAAGTGGAAGAGTTCCCTGGAAAAGTGCCAGGATCCACACCAGAATTAAATGGGGTCATCTCCTGGCGACCTTCAAGTCTTTCTCCGTTGGTTAAATTTGGGTTTGTCTTTTGGCGACATTTAGTTTTTCTCCTTTGGTTTAATTTGCGTTTGTCTTTTGGTGACATTTAGCTAAATATGGGTTTGTCTTTTGACGTTTAGTTTTTCTGCTTTGGTTGAATTTGGGTTCATCTTTTGGTGACATTCAGTCTTTCTCCTTTGGTTAAATTTGGTTCAGTAGTTTGGCCTGGTCTTGGTGACACAGAGTCACAGACAAACCAGAACACAGACACAGGTGGAAATAGTGACCGTGGCCGAGATAATTGAGCTTCTGGTTGACCTTGGCTTTTAGCGGTTCTTTTCAGTCGCTTTCAATGATTCTTAAAGGCTTGGTGTATTTTCGGGCAAGCTTTCTGTCAAAAAAATGTTTAACTACACTTTGATGATTGTTCGAGTGAACCTTCTCCCCTCCCTTTCCTGTAACAATGTCCTCAACACTGTTTCTGCTTCAACCCACCCCTTCCTGTCCATACCCATGATTCCAATAAAAGAAGTACCTGCTGAAAGAGAATAAATTAACAAGTTCCTACCTCTGACTGATGTCAATTAAAACAAAGGAGATGATCATAGATTTTAGGAAAGTGAAAAATTCTGTGCCTGATCTTTATATTGATGGAGAAAAAGTGGAACGGGTAGAGGAATACAAATATCTGGGCATGACATTAGACAATAAGCTCACTTTCAATACACACACCAGGTCTGCATACAAAAAATGCCAGACCAGAATGTATTTCCTATGCAAATTGAGGAATCTGCATGTCCAGCCAAAAATACTTAAAACATTTTACAGGAGTTTCATTGAGTCTGTCTTGACTTTTTCATGCTTTTGCTGGTATGGAAATCTTAGTCTGAAAAACAGCAAACTCTTGGATAGCGTTGTGAACATCTGTGGTAAGATTGTTGGCTGAGAGACAGGAGAGTACGAGTGAGTTGTATGAAAGGCGCGCGGTGACCAAGGCTCGTGCGATTGTTAGTGACAGTGGGCACACGCTTGCGCGACAGTATGAGCTCCTTCCATCAGGCAGACGATTTCGTGTCCCCAGAGCTAAGCTGATGCGCACAAAAAAAGAGCTTTGTGTTCAAATCCATTGCGTTCTTAAACAAACACAGCATGTAAGAAGAAGAGATGGTGGATCACCTGTGATGTAATATGCATGTGCGTGTGTGTGTATGTCTGTGAGCAAGCGGGAAAGTATAGATGCTGGAGTGTGTGTGTGTGTGTTATGTGTGCATGTCCTGGAGCAGTGAGGGATAGAAATGTCTGGAATATGTCTTATCTTAATGATTTTTAATGATGAATCACCTCTCTCTCTCTTTCTCATGCGTGCGGGCACACATGTATGTATGTATATATAATTATGTGTGGCTGAGTGCGTGTTTTATTTACACTACCAAAGTAGGAGAAAGAATGAAATTCCCATTTTTGTGATACACGCATGTTTTATTGTTTGAAAGTAATTTTGAATTTTCAGCGTCATGTTTGTAACTATAAATATGTACGTCTTAACTTTTAGGGCAGGTGGTCACGAATGTAATTTCTCTTTTAACAAGAGATGATAAAGTTTTCTGATCATAGGATGTTATTAGTGTGAATCCAGAAGTTTTTAGAAAAATTGGTTTGCTGACTTTCTTGCTTCAAAATCAACACTCAGCCCCACCACCCTGTACAACATCTGAACTCTTTGGACCTTTTCTTCCTTTGATTTATGCAGCCAGAGCTTTCATAATTCGTCACATCAGTCCAGTCTTGGGAGGTGGGAGTGAACAGAGTTCAGCAAATAAAACGCACTGAAAACTAAACAGGGTTAGAAGCTATGATGCAAACATTAAAAATACCATTGAGAGTGTTTTCGCTTTTCCTCCCCTAAATTATTATTTGAAAATTGTGTAGATTTGTACAACTTAAGAACAAAAATTCAAAGAAAAATATCTCAGTTTGATGGATCCACATGTGACAGTATTGAGAATGTTGCATTATCATAGTTGAATTGTTCATCTTTTTCATTTCGAGAATAAAACAAGTTTTATTACAAAGATTCATTACTTTTTTGTATTTTTTTTTTTTACATTACACACCAATTTTTGGCACAAAATCAGGAAGTTCTTGGGGGTCAAGGTTCAAATATACTGATCAATAGACCATTTGATACACACCCATGACCTTTTTTCATTTGATGACATCATCAATCTTGTTCTGTTTCACAGGCAGCAGTCTCTCTGCACCAACGACCTCCGCTGCATTCAACGTCCGTGGTGCTCATCCTGTCAACTCTTCTGTGGATTGTCTCCCTTGCTCTTCGCCTTCCCCTGCTCAAGAAATTGGCTCTGATGTGCCTTGCGGCTTGGTTGTCTCACCATCTCCGTGATGCTTCACGGCGAGGACTGTGGTTCCCTCCATTTGGGAGTACTCCCCCTTTACCGTATGCTGTCTATATAGGGAGCATTGTTACCTTGTCTGTTTCAATGCATTTTGTGTATTCAGTGTACTGCCATGTGCCATCTGCATATGAGAGAACGATTGAGACAATTCCTAAAGTGATTGTGAATTAAGCAGACAAGAAGGAGAAGTGTACATCCTTTTCTCGCACTGAAGAGCGCGAGTCTTGAAAAGTTGTTTTGTTGCAAAGTTCTGGTCCGTAGTGCTTTCAATAACAACGGTGGTTGTTAATGCAGAGCCTGTGTTTGATGTGGATGTTGCCGAATTGTGGGTACATATCAGAAGTAACGGACCACAGAAAAATGAAGCACATGATAAAAAGCACTTTCCAGTTATTGATTTGACACAAAGTTGACTCAGGAGATACATGTTTGACATATAAAGTAAAGATTGCACACGCTGACTCAGTTAGTGACTGGCGCAGAGATAGTCAGTGATCATGATTTTGAGAATTCTACTACATTCCAACCTTGTTTTGGATAAATGAACATTTTGGCTCGATTTCTCTTGGTACTCGGACGGGCACTGGAGGGAAAAAAGCATGACGCTCTACGTTGACAAATGGTACACCCAAAACACCACTCCTGTGCACATCCCTTCCTGATCTCACTCTATTCCTTCCCCATTACCTTTCTTTTCTTTCTTTTTTTTCTCAACATGGCTCACATACTTTGTATATTAGAAAGTTCACACATGCATACATACACACACACACATGGCGTGCAAGCACGTGCGGGCACACACACACATATACACGCAGAACATGTCAGCTCACAGAAAGCATGCACACGCATGCACACACACACACACACACACACACACACACACACACAAACATACGCATGTGCACATGCACACACATGTGCACACACACACTGAAGTTGTCAGCTCACACACACACACACACACACACCCAGAGTAAGAGACTCTGTCTGTCTGTCCGTTTCTCTCAATGAAGAGTATGAGATGTAGTCATCATGTACTGTTTGAGTGAATATTTGTATAACATGAAAGATCTCTGCGTATGTGTTTGTGATAGAAAAAAAGAGGTCTGCACTTTTGGTGTGTGTTTTGAATACGGGGAGGGAGAAAACAATAATAATATAAGACAAAACTTGGCTAAGAAAATGAACAGTAATTGTCTTTTCAGTTTTACCAAGCATAAGAGGAGCAGTTGATCAAGTGTGAAAATGGTGGACATTTAACGACAGAATCTTTCTTATTGTACTGGCATATCACTTAGTCTACACGGCTCAGATACACCATTTTAATTTCACCTAATTCATTCAAGCCTTTCTGTGGTACCAAGCTTGTAACATTGACTAAAATTACAGAAAATGATCATCTTTCTTCATATATACACAACAGTGAATCCCATATCAATGTGACATTCAGTCAGCTGACATGTTCGGTAAACAGTGAGTTCTAGCTTCTTCAACCAATGGAAGTTGTTCTACAGAGAAATATGACAAAAACATGTGCTGTGTGTAACAAAGTTTTTTCACTAGGGTACGTTGGTTGCATACCAACTGTTTTGTCCCAAACAGTAATGGGAAATGATGATGAAAATACGTCTTGTGACTGAGAAAAGATCAATCATGATTGCTTTTGTTCGTCTGTTTTTTAGTCATTAATTTTTGTGTGGGATTGTGAATTATTGGATTCTTTTCATACACAGACTTGAGGGCCACCGATACATTGTATAATTCATAGTGCCAAATGGTTTACATATGACACTAAGACTACAACAAAAGGTTGACACAAGCAGAAATGGAATATAGAGAGGAAAATTTATTGTGCATGTAGTTTTTTTTCCACCTGGGACACTTTCCCATGTCAGCTGAAGGTCTGTGAAAGGAGAAGATACTTAAAGAATTTTGGAAAAAAAAAAAAAAAGCTTCAGTATTCTTGTCTTGAACACATCTGGACAAAAAGTGATATGAAAGTACAGCTGAGCATTATGTAAGTAGTTTTATGGCAGTGCTTTATCACAGAAACTACCAAGGCCACATTTGTTTTTTTCTTTTTAACAAGTAATGTTTGGAATAACAAACCAGTCAAAATTTTGCAAAAAATTTTCTCTAAGAAAAAGGGCATGTTATAACTTGACAGTTTCGTTGTGTTTAGGGGCAAATCGATTTTGTATTCGACACCATTTGACCAGGCTGCTTCACACAGTTTCCACAATATTACGTTGGAATGTTTCCCATTTGTTGAACATGGATGAAAATGTGACGAGAAATAAGATTGCCCTTGAAAGGAGTGATTTTTGTTTCAGTTTAAAGGATGACATTTCCTTTCATGTATTCTGTAGCCTTATGTTGTCCAGTATTGTAAATGTAGCATTCTCATTCCAGTGTGTCTTCACTGAGTAGGGGAGGGGGAGTACAGAGAGAAGGGGAGCATGGTGTGCATGTTGTGTTTGTGTGCATGCATGTGTGTGTGTGTGTGTGTGTGTGTGTGTGTGTGTGTGTGTGTGTGTGTGTGCATGGGGGTGTGTGAGGGTGTGTCTGTCTTTTGTCTGCTTCTCTCTCTCTTCACCCACCTCAGTTGCTATCCTATAGTGCACTATCTGAAAGTTCCAGATGTTTATTTCTATGGATATGATCTGGTTCATAGTGTGGCAAAAGCCTTACCCACAGAGGGGTTGATAAAGATTTGAACACACCACTCTGAATTAGCAAATCTGACATACAGAGAGCAGTAGTCTATACAGTTTTAGAAGGTATTTGAAAAAACTCCGCTAATTAACATGGACAAATGAATTACCAGACAAAACGCGACACGTTTCAACCTCTTAGGTCTACTTCAGGCAAGAGAAACAACCCTCAGGACAACGAAAATGAAGAACAAGCCATCACTTATCTTCATCCAATTCAGCGCAAGTGGGCGTTGAATAGCATCCTACACCCATCTTGCACCGAATATAAGAAGATAAGTGATTGCTCGTTCTCCATTTTTATTGTCCTGAGTGTTGTTTTTGTCTGAAGAAGATCTAAGAGGTCAAAACGCGTCATGTTTTATCTTGTGGTTCGTTTGTCGATGTTAATTGGCGGATTATTTCAAATACCTTTTAACATTTGTTTCAGTTTCTGTCTGCAGTCACCCCACTTTGCAACTCATTACACAGTTGTCAGACCCACTGAAGTCACGCCACAGACATTACACATCTCTCACAAGAATTTCAGGTTGGCATTTCACTGAAGTCACGCCACAGACGTTACACATCTCTCACAAGAATTTCAGGCTGGCATTTCACTGAAGTCACGCCACAGACGTTACACATCTCTCACAAGAATTCCAGGTTGGCATTTCACTGAAGTCACGCCACAGACGTTACACATCTCTCACAAGAATTCCAGGTTGGCATTTCACTAAAGTCAGCAAGCTTACACACCCACAAGATTGGTTGCACACTAATCACGCACAAGAATTTCCAGTTTGTTGGCATTTCACTGAAGTCACACCACAGACGTTACACATCTCTCACAAGAATTTCAGGTTGGCATTTCACTGAAGTCACGCCACAGACGTTACACATCTCTCACAAGAATTTCAGGTTGGCATTTCACTGAAGTCACGCCACAGACGTTACACATCTCTCACAAGAATTTCAGGTTGGCATTTCACTGAAGTCACGCCACAGACGTTACACATCTCTCACAAGAAATTCAGGTTGGCATTTCACTGAAGTCATGCCACAGACGTTCACATCTCTCACAAGAATTCCAGGTTGGTCATTTCACTGAAGTCACGCCACAGACGTTACACATCTCTCACAAGAATTCCAGGTTGGCATTTCACTGAAGTCACGCCACAGACGTTGCACATCTCTCACAAGAATTCCAGGTTGGCATTTCACTGAAGTCACACCACAGACGTTACACATCTCTCACAAGAATTTCAGGTTGGCGTTTCAGAGCAAAATTACACAGAGATTGCCTTAAGTTCTACCATGCATTAATGCTAGTTCTGAAAAACACTTTTCTTTTCCTTTCATACCAGTCAAAACAAAGTATCTGAGGTGAGTATTTGTTGCTGTTCATCCCTGTGTTTGTTTGACTGATTTCAAGGTTAAAAAAAAAGGCTGTGCCTGTCTTGAATAAATGTTGAATTGTGTTGTTCATTTCTCCAGTTGTCATTTCTGTATGTTTGTGTCAGACACAGGGTGCATGAGCTAACTTGGAAAATCCTCCTCTGGGAATGTCATCTTGTTTGATCTGTGTGCTCTGTGTTGGCACCTCTGCAGGTGATCTGGTGTTGTAAGCAGCGTTCATTGGAAGTTGTGGGTGTGTCTGAATTTTGTCATGAAAGCAACTGATTTATTCTCATGACAGTTTTGAATTTTTCTGTCTTTTTCATCAGACCTTGTCCCGAAGTCTGTTCACCAATTAGTACATTAACCCGTTGACTGCTAGAGAAAATTACAAATAAAGGCTTTCCCAGTGCCAGGGAAATCTAATGATTTTGGGGTAATAATTAACAAAATTCTAGCTCAAAAACTATGAAAGATATAAAAATGAAATATATATGATTTTTGAAGGAAATTGAATGAAGATTTTGAATCTGAGCTTCTTTTGTTTTAATTTTGATAACAAAAAATATTTAGGCATTTTAGATTTGGATAGATTTTTTTGCATGATCAAAACCATATGTATTTACCAGTACAGCTTCACATCCAAAAAAGAACACAAAGCAAAAAAGTTGAAAATAAAGTTTGTATTGTCACACTACACCTGTAAATGAAAGTAAAACAGTTCCAGACTATCAAGACGCTCACACTTCATGCAGACAGGTCAGTCCATGACCACGCCCCCCCCCCCCCCCCCCCCCTTGCTGGACTTCAACCCTCTCTTTCACTCCTCCTCTTCCCCTATCTTTCCCCCTGCCCCGTGTCATGCCGCGAGCAGGCTGCGCTCCCCTCTCACGCTGACTATCAGTCACTGGCCACTCACACACAGTACAGAGTACACACTAGCTTGTTTGACGCTGGTAACCAGTCAGCCGAACTACTCTGAGATCGCACAGCCCGACTCAGTAACTGACGAATATGGTCGGCAGTTCCTTCACTATCATCATCCTCTCCTTCATGCTCGAGTGAGTCATTGAATAAAAGATCATTATCTTTGTCAAAAATGATCAGCAGAGCCTGCTCAGCTGTGTAAGTACGTTGATTTGGTCGCTATGCTTGTCGAAGGCTGCGCCGCCATCTTTGCAAGCAAGACAAAGCGCTGGCCGGGTCATCCAGTCAGTGATGAGCGAGGGCTGACTGCCAGAACCCAGTATCTCACTTTTATGTATATGAGATACTGGGTTCTGGCAGTCAACCCTCAAAATGGTCTTTCCCATCACATGTGGTCATTTGCATATTTTAATACTGCAGACACATAAGGCTTACTATTCACTCTCTCTTTGTGTCCGTTGATATAAATAGTAACAAACGAAAATTCAAGAAAAATGCATGACGTCAGTGGACAGCCCATAGCACTGGGAAAGCATTTTTACTGCGCTGTCAGCTGACGGCTTATAGGCACTCTACAGGGTAATCATCAATAAATCTTTCTGTATTTGATGTTAATCATCAATAGATCTTTCTGTATTTGATGTTAATCATCAATAGATCTTTCTGTATGTGAAATTAATCATCAATAGATCTTTCTGTATGTGAAATTAATCATCAATAGATCCTTTTGCATTGGATGTTAATCATCAATAGATCTTTTTGTATTTGATGTTAATCATCAATAGATCTTTATGTATGTGAAATTAACCATCAATAGATCTTTCTGTATGTGAAAGTAATCATCAATAGATCTTTCTGTATGTGATATTGATCATCAATAGATCTTTCTGTATTTGATGTTAATCATCAATTGATCTTTCTGTGTGTGATGTTAATGATCGATAGATCTTTTTGTATGTGATGTTCATCATCGATAGATCTTTTTGTATGTGCTGTATTATATTTGACAGGGTTTGTGGAACCTCAGACAGATAATTACAAGACCTGTGTTTTTGATGTGTGGATCTGATGTATTTCTGATGGGTGTCTGTTTAAGGAGTGGTTTCCATGTGCACCACGGCCACCATGTGATATTCTGTGAATGAATAAATGGAACCATGACCAAGTGTTTGACTGTGAGAGGTGGTTCATTGCACCGGCAAGACCTGCCAGACTCCCTGGTCAGAATCGTGTGAAAAAAAAGTAGCAGCACCTAAGGGTTAAAAAAAAACAACTGCATATAAACAATGAAGAGTTACAAAAGAATAAATTAGCAAATGAGAAGACACTCTTTTATATTCCCGCTCACAAACACACACACACACACACACACACACACACACACACACACACATCCACAAATGTGCAGTGACATGCACACTCACAGATACGCAGCAGCCACACTGAATGATGAGACGAATGCACACTTACACATGTAAAGTCTCACAGAATTCACGGTCTCGCTTCCATGGTGCAGAGTCAAACGCATTAAGTTCCTAAGAAAAGACGGGCACCAGGAGAAGCCAACATTTTCCACGTCATCGGCGGCTCTTGCGTCTGAGGTGAAGAGAAGCCAGGAACTCCCGCTGATTTCTGGCAGCTTCTCGGCGGGGTCGAGGAAAGCTGTCGGGCGGCGTGGCGTGAGAGGCGGAGGATGTGTGGACATCCTGGGATGAGGCTTGCTCACAGCCGCTGGGAGCAACTTCCTCCCCTGTGCCGACGATCCCACAGGGGTGCTTTGTGTCGCTGGCACCCAGCCCCTGCTCAGGTTGTGCTTCTAACGACCCGTCTGGTTTCTTTCTCTCCTCTGTCCCTTTGACATCGGCAGGATAGTTATATCGACGGCCTAGCCCTCTCCGTGTCAGACCAAGGCCGCAGATTTTTGTCCGCACTGATGCCAGACGTTCTCCTGATGCACTAGCAGGTTTGGGGTCACCACCGTGCTGGGTCGGGGTGCTGGGTGGTGGGGTTGTCCCCCCTGGGGCCGCCTGGACCTGCTTGGCTGTTTGACCCTTGGCCGGCTGTCGACTCTGACCTTTCGCACGCTTTTTCCACACCATGACCAGTCTGTCCTGGCGGCCCTTCCCCTCCTCCCCCTCCCCTCTCTTTCCCTTCCCCCTCTCCCCTTCCCCTCTCTTCCCCCCCTTCCCCTCCCCTCTCTTCTCACCATCACCAACCTCCCCACCTCCACCATCCTCCTCTTTCTCATCCCTTCCCTCCTCCTCCTCCCTGTCTTCTTCCAGGTGACAGTCAGCATCTCGTTTTTGCCGTTTGCTTCCGCTCTTCCGTCTGTTTACAGTCCCCACGCCCGGTTTGTACAAGCTCAACATCTGACGATGGAAAATCTTCTTGTGCATGGCCACCATCCGTTCCTCAGAAAACTTGCGATCACACTGGTCACAGGCGATGGTCAACAGGTGCGGGGAGAGATGCTCCTCTCCGTGCAGGAGGAGCTGTGGTTTCGTCTGGAACTTCTTCCCACACTGCCCGCATGCGTTGCGCTTCTCTCGCCGGTGGGTCTCCGTGTGGCGTCGGGCGCAGGCTTTGCGGGAGAAGGTGGCGCTGCAGTCCATGCACTTGTAGGGGCGGGTGCCGAGGTGAGAGAAGATGTGCTGGCGGCAGGCCGCGGAGAAGGGGAACGACTTGTGGCAGATACTGCACAGGAAGTTGTTGTCACAACCTTTGTCCGTCTTAACCTTCAGTACTGATGGCGGCATTGCAGCTGTCTCACCGAGATTTATCTGCACACATACATTGACTGCACACATACACTGACTGCACACATACGCTGAATGCACATACATTGACTGCACACATACACTGACTGCACACATACACCGACTGTACACATACACTGACTGCACACATATACTGCACACATATACTGATTGCACACATACATTGACTGCACACATACATTGACTGCACACATACTCTGACTGCACGCATACATTGACTGCACACATACACTGACTGCACACATACACTGACTGCACACATACACTGACTGCACACATACTCTGACAGCACACATACATTGACTGCGCACATACGTGACTGCACACACACACACACTGACTGCACACATACACTGACTGCACACATACACTGACTGCACACATACTCTGACTGCACACACACACTGACTGCACACATACACTGACTGCACACATACACTGACTGCACACATACACTGACTGCACACATACTCTGACTGCACACATACACTGACTGCACACACACACACACACTGACTGCACACACACACACACTGACTGCCACACACACACACTGACTGCACACATACACTGACTGCACACATACACTGACTGCACACACACCACACACACTGACTGCACACATACACTGACTGCACACACAAACACTGACTGCACACATACAGTGACTGCACACATACAGTGAGTGCACACATACACTGACCTCACACATACACTGACTGCACACATACACTGACTGCACACATATGTTGATGCACACATACACTGACTGCACACATATGTTGACTGCACACATACACTGACTGCACACATATGTTGACTGCACACATACACTGACTGCACACACACACTGACTGCACACATACACTAACTGCACACACACACTGACTGCACACATACACTGACTGCACACATATACAGAGCCATACAGTGTGGTGAACAGATCACAGGTTGTCTCCAACATACATGAAAGGCATAGTGTGAAGGGTTTCAGGGACATCTGACCACACGCCCAGTGCCAAACTATGGTTACAGCACAGAAGGCATTCTTCTTGCACTTGCAGGGCAAACTTGATAGACTTCTAATTTTTAAGCTGATCGATTACCACCCATTTCTGAACACACATTTGCACACATATACATAGGTATACACACACACATTCATAGGCACATACATATTTATATACGTATGCGCGCGCACAAACACACACACACACACACACACAAAACATACATACACACACACATACTCTCACACACACACACACATACACACACACAATCACACATACATACATACACACACACACACATACAAACACACACACACACACACACACGCACACACACATACTCACACACACCATACTAGCGGGTCGGAGGTTATCAGTATCCCATTGTCTATCCATGAGGGATACAGTCTTCTAGAAAATGCATGCTGGAAACATTTTAGGAAAAAACAACAAAATTCGGGATGTTCTCTTGATACTCGCATAAACCAGCTATTAAACTTTGACACACTTCATTCTTTTTATCAATGTAGTTTGCCGTTTTCTCGGATCATAATTTCGCTAATATATAAGATCAAACTAAACGCTTTTAAGACAAAGTTTTGCAAAAATATAACATGCCTTCGTGGTGAAATGATAACAAATTCCCACATACTTTTCCACTGCAAACAGTTAAAACCTCATCTACCACCTCTACCTAATTGTTCTCTGGATACAGTTGTAACCGATTTACCACTAATGTGTAAAATTGCTGTTTCATTGCATCAAAGTCCTATGTTTTCTGTTTTGTAAAATGGGAACTGGTGTTTTAGTAACGTCCTTGTTATGAGCGGTTATTCTTCGATGTTTTATAGTTAGTTATCCATTTTTTGCTGTTGCTGTTAATGTTATTCTTATAGATTAGGTTCATCTAATATCACATAATGTGTATAGACGTTAAATTGAAGACCTAACTCACACACACACACACACATACATACACACATACATACACACACAGACACACACACACATACTCACACATACGCACATTCTCCTACATGGACATCCACCACCCCATCCCCCACCCCCACTTCTAATACAAGATGTCTGAAAAGAAACAACAATGAAAAACAAAATATTCAACGATAACAAAATCCTTGGCACAAGGTAAAGGAATTTTTTTAAAACGTCACAAACCTTTGTGAGGTCAAAGAGCACAACAGGTACATCGGCAGGGGTCACGTCCACTTGCTCCACGGTGACCCCAAACCCCTCTTCCTTGATGTGCACTTTGAGGTGAGAGGTCAGACTGCGGACATGCGCAAGTGAAGCGAGGTTGCCAGTTTGCAGATAAAAGAAAAACATGAAGAACAGCGCACCACTCACTCTCTCTGTGTCTCTCTCACCAGTTTGTAGATAAAAGAAAAACATAAAGAACAGCGCATCGCTCGCTCTCTCTCACCAGTTTGTAGATAAAAGAAAAACATAAAGAACAGCACATCGCTCGCTCTCTCTGCGTCTCTCTCACCAGTTTGTTGATAAAAAAAAAAAAAATCTTGAAAAACAGGGCATCTCTCTCTCTCTCTGGAATCTGTTAACAACCACCACCTTGAAAATGTCTTGAACATTTGTCAAAATATGCTGTGAAATTCACTGATGATGCACGTTAGTTTTGGAAATGTCGGTGACCTCTCAGGCAGAGGAAGGCAAACCGAACACGGTCTGACCAGATCGTGAGCAGGAACTCTTCACCCCTAAGGAGGCTGCTGCAGAGTGAGAAGTGAAGAAGAATGATCCTTAATGCAGGTGTCTGTTGTATAACAGCTAGATGAAGCAGAGGCTGTCAATACTGCTGCAGAGTGAGAAGTGAAGAATGATCCTTAATGCAGGTGTCTGTTACATAACAGCTAGATGAAGCAGAGGCTGTCGATACTGCTGCAGAGTGAGAAGTGAAGAAGAATGATCCTTAATGCAGGTGTCTGTTGTATAACAGCTAGATGAAGCAGAGGCTGTCAATACTGCTGCAGAGTGAGAAGTGAAGAACGATCCTTAATGCAGGTGTCTGTTGTATAACAGCTAGATGAAGCAGAGGCTGTCAATACTGCTGCAGAGTGAGAAGTGAAGAAGAATGATCCTTAATGCAGGTGTCTGTTGTATAACAGCTAGATGAAGCAGAGGCTGTCGATACTAACCTAGCAGTGAGAGAGAAGAGAGCAGAGAAGGAGTCTGGACATGAGAGATGGAAGGTGAAATGAGACGAGGAGGTGTAGGAGGGGTGGTGGTGGTGGGGATAGTGCAGTTTTACTGACAAGCCCAAATACAAAATAACAAACGTAAAACGATGCGCAAAGTAACGTGTATTTGACACACTTGTGTGCACTGATTTCAATCGTGCAGCTGTCACACACCAACACTTTGTGTGCACTGATTTCAATCGTGCAGCTGTCACACACCAACACTTTGTGTGCACTGATTTCAATCGTGCAGCTGTCACACACCAACACTTTGTGTGCACTGATTTCAATCGTGCAGCTGTCACACACCAACACTTTGTGTGCACTGATTTCAATCGTGCAGCTGTCACACACCAACACTTTGTGTGTACTGATTTCAATCGTGCAGCTGTCACACACCAACACTTTGTGTGCACTGATTTCAATCGTGCAGCTGTCACACACCAACACTTTGTGTGTACTGATTTCAATCGTGCAGCTGTCACACACCAACACTTTGTGTGCACTGATTTCAATCGTGCAGCTGTCACACCCACACTTTGTGTGCACGATTCATCGTGCAGCTGTCCACACCAACACTTTGTGTGGAATTACTGGGGAAGTGATCCAGCTGAGCTCTTACCCCTAACCCCTCCCCTTCCTTTGTTTCCACCCCTCCCTTCCTCTTTATCTGTCACTATCTTCTGCTTCTGTTCTCTGTGAACTGTCCACATTGCTACACTCCTGTTGTCCTACACTGCCATTCTCTGCCACTTTGTCTTCGGAAATCCGTTATTTGTGGTGTCTGAGAAAGAGTTATAGATAAAATATTCTGTTTTGTGTTATGTATTAAATTAGCATAACTGCATCTCCGTTCGAATGTTCATTTGGGGGGTAATTTATGTATAATGCATGGATCTTCTCAAAGGAACTACTCTACAGCACTCGTGTTTTAGAGAGTAACTAGATGTGAATCACCTTCAGCATTCTCCTGCCCCACCTGATTTGTTGAGCATGCTCTACCAGTTGTACAGCACTAAAGTTTTCTAGAGTAACTAAATATGAATCAGCCTTCAGGATTCTCCTGCTCCATCTAGTTTCTTGTACATGTACCAGTTGTACAAACTGACTGTGCTTGGTGCTATCTTTCCAAAAGCTGACACCAAACTTTAAAACGCATCAGCCACTTTAACCCTTTCAAGACGTAACAGTTGATCATGGTTCTGAAACTGTGACTAGAAAGCTCCATGACAAAAGTTCAAACCTGTACCAGCCACCGTGGTGAAGTGGTTAGCGTCACGGAAAGGTCATGGGTTCGATTCCCATCAGAGCCATGTGGGTTTTTCTGCCCCGACCGGCTCCTACCCAGAGTTGAGTTTGCTACGGGCTCAGTTGGGAAGACTGGGACCACACAGTCGAGTTTCATCCACTTAATGGATGCGTCTCTGACAGTGTTGCTCAATTTCCTGACCATCACTGCAGGTGTCTGTATCTCTCGGACCTGGTTGACGTCGGGATATATCATGTAAGGAAGCGTAGAGTACAGCCCTGTCATGCAGTCTCAGACTGGAATGGAAATCCATAACATCATCATCATCCTCATTCTCACTGATCCGCATTAAAAAAAACAAAACAAAAAACAACAACAACAACAACAAATATTTCAAACCTGTGACGGCACCCTACCTGTGCATGGTTCTGAAGCTGGCGCCACAGATCTCGCAGGTGTGCTGCAGGTCTTCCCCCTTGTGTGTCTGCTGGTGGCGTCGCAGGCTGGACAGGTCGGTGAAGTTGTTGTGGCAGATGTCACAGCTGCAACACAACAAGTGGCTGGATGGCTGCCCCCCCCCCCCCCCCCCTTCTTCTTCCATCTGTCATTCTCAGTAAAAACTGAAAGTCTGAAGTGAAAAATAGATCGTAATGATAAGTCAGTCACCAGTCGTGCAACTTTGTTTCGTACCTGGGCTATTTTTGTTAGAAAATTATGTTATCAATTGCATCACAGTGACTGACAATTCTATTGGAAGCACAGTGGCACAGTTAATACAGGTGTTTTGGAATACGGGGTTTCATCATTAAAAAAAAAAGAACACCAGGTGTTTTGGAATACAGGGCTTCATAATTAAAAAAGAAAATAACCACTAGGTGTTTTGGAATACAGGGCTTCATCATAAAAAAAAAAAAACACCAGGTGTTTTGGAATACAGGAATTCATCATTTAAAAAAAAACACTAGGTGTTTTGGAATACAGGGCTTCATCATAAAAAAAAAACCACCAGGTTTTTGGAATAGGTGTTTTGGAATACAGGGCTTCATCATTTAAAAAAACACTAAGTGTTTTGGAATACAGGGCTTCATCATTAAAAAAAACACTAAGTGTTTTGGAATACAGGGCTTCATCATTAAAAAAACAATAGGTGTTTTGGAATACAGGGCTTCATCATTAAAAAAACACTAAGTGTTTTGGAATACAGGGCTTCATCATTAAAAAAACACTAAGTGTTTTGGAATACAGGGCTTCATCATTAAAAAAACACTAAGTGTTTTGGAATACAGGGCTTCATCATTTAAAAAAAACACCAGGTGTTTTGGAACACAGGGCTTCATTAAAAAAACAACAAACAACAAAAAATGCACCATGTGCTATGGAATACAGGGCTTCATAATTAAAAATAAATAAATAAATAAATAAAAAAAAACACTAAGTGTTTTGGAATATAGGACTTCATCATTTAAAAAAACACATCAGGTGTTTCAGAAAACAGGGCTTCATCATTTAAAAAACAAAACACCAGGTACTTTCGAATACAGGGTTTCATCATTTAAAAAAACAACAACATCACCATGTGTTTTAGAATACAGGGCTTCATCATTTAAAAAAAAAAAACCAACACCAGGTGTTTTAGAATACAAGGCTTCATCATTTAAAAAAAAACAGGTGTTTTGGAATACTGGGCTTTATAGTTTAAAAAAAAAAAAAGGTGTTTTACAATACAAGGCTTCATCATTAAAAAAAAACAGTTGTTTTAGAATACAAGGCTTCATCATTTAAAGAAACACACCAGGTGTTTTAGAATACAGGGCTTCATCATTTAAAATAAAACACCAGGTGTTTTAGAATACAGGGTTTCAGTGCCCATCAAACCACGTCTGTCTAGGCTTTGTATACATGCTCTTGCTGTGCCTGGTAGGACAAACCTGATTGTTGTGTCCAAAATACATCAAGGCAGTTCAAATCTAAAGCTGTCAACAAACATTCAAGCAATGAAATAAGTGTATAATGGACAGTTAATCATCAAACTAAAACACCAAACAGTCCAGATTCAAAGCTGTCGACAAGTATTCCAAGTCATGAAATATGTGTACTTCAGGTAAACTGATGATCAAAATAATACTGAAAAAGACTAAACTGTCACTGAAATGTAAGTGGACTGGAATGAGTTTTGTGCAAACAATCGTTTCCAGTGCAGGCTTTTCCCACAGGGGTCACCTTGCCTTCAGGATTTTGGGAAGGTGGAGTGGGGGGGGGGGGGGGGGGGTGTAGATCAGAGCTCACCTCTTTACTTTTCTATTTTCCAGCAATGGGTTTCACAACGATGCTGTGATCCTCTCCGATGCAAAACAATACCTGCGCATTCCAACTCCTCACATTGAATCTGCCCACTGCCGGAGCTTTACCTGGACATTCTGATCTCCAGGTCGGCACCTGGAAAACCCTGCTGTGTCACACGACTGCTCACTCACCTGAAAGGTTTGATCCCCTCGTGACGGCGCTCGTGTTGGGCCAAGCGGTACCTGTTGGCGAACCTGGCGGTGCAGTGTTGGCACTGGAAGGGTTTGCTTCCTGTGTGCAGCTGCCTGTGCCGGTTGAGGTTGCCCACCCGACTGAAAGTGGCGTGGCACACCTCGCAGGTGAAGGCACGCTCTCGGAGGTGAGCCTTGCGGTGCACAGACAGGTACCACTGCCGTGAGAAGCGCCGGGGGCAAAGGTCACACATAAATGTCTTCTCCTGCAAAACGTAAGAGAAAAGGGGAAGGGAAACGGTGAGAACAGTGCCTTTGGAAAGCAAGCCTACACCTGGCTGAAATTGACACACACACATGTGAACAGACACACACACACACACGTAAACAGACACACACACATGTGAACAGACACACAGATCCAAATACAAAAGAAGACACACATAAACGGACATTTAAACATGTTTGCTGATTATTCTAGTTTAAATTTGATAACATTAAAGGAATTATCAGTCTTAGGTGACACTTCTCTTTGAAAATAAAGTTTGAGAATATTCTGTGCCACTGATTATCTATCTTCAAACACATAAGGCTCAGAAATCTCTCCATTCCTACCAAAACATAATTCTACTGCTGATGTGTCACAGAATGGACTGATCCTTGCATACACATGCTCTACAGGCATGTTGCTTTGCTTCAACTGACCTTGGGTGAAATGCTCAATATATTCTGAAATGGCACAAAACGTTGCCAGGCTAAGCCAAAGGATCAATGGTTTCTGAACAGATAGGTGCAGTTTTGCTACATCAACACATATTTGAAGCTTCGACATCTGAAGAAAGACCTATGATTCAGCTTCATTGCTTATGCTTTTATAAGATAAGCTGTGTTCTATGGAGTATCATAAACGTTGGAAACATGAACAAATGTGACTTAATTTTTTCCTTAGAAAGTTTTCAAAATAACTTCGTCGAACAACATGAACAAATAAATCACAAGACAAAACACGACGCATTTCGACCTCTTAGGTCTTCATCAGGCAAGATAAACAACACTCAGGACAACAAAAATGAAGAACGAGCAAGGTCTTTTTGCATATATCGTAGCTTCAAAAACTGTTAATAGAGCTGTTCAATGCCCATCTTGCACCGAATTTGACAAAGAGAAGTGGTTGCTCGTTCTTCATTTCCACTGTCCTGAGTGTTGTTTATCTTGCCTGAAGAAGACCTAAGAGGTCAAAACGCATCAAGTTTTGTCTTGTAATTCATTTGTCCATGTTGTTCGGCAGAGTTATTTTAAAACTTTTTGAGATTTGTTTTTTAAGATTTCCATTTGTGGCCGCCTCACTTTGCAATTAATCTTTTTTCAATTCAGTTTTTTTTTCCTTGTCTCACAGTCTCTCCATGTGTCTGCAATAATGGAACAAACAAACAAAACAAAACAAAATGAAACAAAATAGTGTAATGGGTTCCTCTGACCTGTGTCTTTCTGGGGGTGGATGGGGGAGCTTCAGTCTGTGTGTAGTCATGGCCGTGGGCGGTGATGCCTGTCGTCCTGTCGTCCACAGCCACGGACAGCTGAAGCAGTGTGGGTTGGGGCGTGAATGACACACCATCCATCGTCAGCTGTGCCGGGTTTTCCCCTCCCTCTGCCGGCATCTCCTGCATGTTCTGATGGATCGGAAAAGACAACACACTCACACATCACAAATACATGCACAGAGAGAGAGACAAGAGATGGAGGGAGAGAGAGAGGGGGGAGAGAGAGAGAGGGGGGGGGAGAAGAAAGAAAGAGAGAGAGAGAGAGAGAGAGAGAGAGAGAGAGAAAGAGACAGAGACAGACTGAGAGGGAGAAGAGTCACAGACAGAGGCAATATACACATACTTGGAGACAGAGCACAAGTACAGAAAGAGGGAGAATGTGAGAAAGGCCATGGGTCTGGATGGTCTCTGTGGAAGCATACTAAAGTCATAAGCTTCTCAGCTATCTTCCATCCACAACAATCTATCTACACAGTCCTAGTGAGAATATATTGTTCCATACTGCTACTGCTTGAGTTGTCCCTAAAAAACCCTATCCTAACAATGTGAAGGATTTTTATCTGATCACTCTAACTCCTACTGCCATGAAGTGTTTTGAAAGGATTGTTTTCTGCTCCCTTTTAAATCACGCCTGACTTCTTCTTGACCCGCTCCAATTTGCATGCAAGCAGGATAGATCTACAAACAGCGCCACACTCACGCTCCTCCATCATGCCTCCGCATCGAAGGGCAGCAAAAGTTTGAACTTTAAATGTAAATAAGAGGCTCATTTTATGGGTCGTCAACTTTCTAAGTGAGCAGACTCAGTGTGTCTGATATCAAGCTGTTCTCATCCAATATTACACTTTCAGCTGGTGTACCCCAAGGTACTGTCCTCTCTCCTGTGTCATTTACCTTGTACACAAACGACTGTAAAGAAACCCAATCAACACTTTTCATCAAATATTCTGACTCAGCAATACAAGATCTCTCCAACTCTGACTCAAATAATGTTGATATAAAGTCCTGAAATTTGATGAATGGTGAGATCACAGTTACCTTCACTTGAATACGGAAAACACAAAAGAGATGCTGACTGACTTTAGGAAAATCACTGACGTTATCCCACCTTTTTTAATTACAATGTTAAAGTACAGCCTGTTATTGTTTATAAATATTTAGGTACAACTGTAGACATCAAATTAACTTTTATCAATAAGAAATGTCAAAGCAGGTTGTGCTGTTTGTGCAAGATTCAGTCTTTTCATGTCAATATTGATATTCTAAAATCATTTTTCTTCTTGCTTCGTAGAATCTGTTGTGACTTTTTCGTTTATGTGTTGGCAGGGTGGTTTGAATGTAAAATGTAACAATGTTCGGGACATACTGATGAATGTTGGAGAAAAGATTCTTGGTGAAAGACAGCAGAGCTTAAGTGAGCTGTAAACATGTTGCACGACACGCAAAGCTAGGAAGATGGCATGTGATGAGAGCCATGTGTTAGCACAGCTATTTAACCCTCTACCTTCTGGAAGATGAAATCAGACAATGAAATACAGAACAGTCTGATTTGGGAAAAAGTTTCATCCCCAATTCATTCAGTTTCTGATCTGCAGCTCTTGTTGCAGATGATCGTTTAAAAGATGGAGAAAGAGAGAGAGAGAGAGAGAGGGGGAGGGTGTCTTGGAGGTGAGGGAATGTGTGTTCATATGTCTACGCATGTGTGCACCTTGATGTATCTGTATGTGCGCATTCTGTGAGTTATTGTTTGTGTGAATGCCTGTGTATGTGTGTGTGTGTGTGTGTGAGTGTGAGTGTGGTGTGTGTGTGTGAGTGTGAGTGTGAGTGTGTGTGTGTGTGTGTGAGTGTGTGGTGTGTGTGTGTGTGTGTGTGTGTGTGTGTGTGTGTGTGCAGGCGGATGGAAAAGCAGAGGGGGTGGGGAAAGGAAGGAGGAGGGGGCAATCGCATGTGTATGTGGTTATATATGTCAGTTTATTTTATTTATGCAATATGTATGCCACTCTTACAATTGTTTGTTTCTAATATAAATTATGTGAATTTAGCACACACATTTTCTTCTTTTGTCAGTTTGAATTTGATAGATATGTATGCAGCCACACCGTAATTTGTCTTCTGAATTAATAAAATTGATTTTCAGATGTTCGCAGATATAGAAATTAGATGGGTAAGAGAGAGTCTGGTCATTAAATGATTTAAAACACAGACCAGAGAGAGACTGTAACGTATTCTTTGGCCAGCAGGGAGCCAGTGGTGCCGAGCAGTACCTGGAATTGCTGGGCACCCAACGGTTGTTCCAGAATGATGATGATGGGGCCAGTCACAGCGTTGGCTTCAGCCACCGCCGTCTGCATCTCAATCCCGTGTCCAGCGTCCTGAAACTGTTCCGTCATCAGTCCTGCGTCCTGGAAGTCCTCCATCATTTGTCCCGTGTCCTGGGAATGCCCTGTGACTTGGCCCGGGTCCTGGAAGTGGTCTCCTGTTGGTCCTGGGTCCTGAAGGTGGTCCACCCCCATCAGCTGGCCTGGATCCTGGAGGTATCTCCCCTCCATTTCTTGACCTTCAACCTGAAAGTTTGGAAACGGTATGTAAAACATTTTTCTATCACAATAAAAAATTCAACGCCACATTCCTCCACAATGTTAAAAAATAAGCAGTCCTGATGTAGTAAATGTCGTGGATGAGATCAGGAGAAAAAAACGATGAACAGCTGATGTGGACTAGACAGGGTTCCCTGATGTTAGGACGTGGCAACTTTTTCACTATGTATGTTCACAAAAGTTAAACTTCGGGATGATATTTTGAAGATATTCCACAGATCAAATCAGAACGATCTGATTAGAAGCATAAAAGATTTATGTTCTCACTGGGATTCACATAACAAAACTGCTGCATTTCTTAGCCTAGTCCAAACTCTTAACCAATCAAAAACATAGTACTGAGCACACAAAAAATGATTTGCAATATTCCACTATGGCTTTAACAACAAAAACAACAACAACAAAAGCTCAAAAACCAATCAACAACATACTTATATGGCCCCAAACCAATGAAAAAAAAAGATTATTAAAACTAACCAACAACACATTACAAGACAGCCTCAAAACTGGTATATGACATGAAACAGAACATCAAAACTACTGAACAATACTTATGTGCATCAAAACTAAACGACAAGGTAACAAAGTTCCAAACTACTGAACAATACTTATGTGCATCAAAACTAAACGACAATGTAACAAAGTTCCAAACTACTGAACAATACTTATGTGCATCAAAACTAAACGACAATGTAACAAAGTTCCAAACTACTCAACAATACTTATGTGCTTTAAAACTAAACGACAATGTAACAAAGTTCCAAACTACTCAACAATACTTATGTGCATCAAAACTAAATGACAATGTAACAAAGTTCCAAACTACTCAACAATACTTATGTGCATCAAAACTAAACGACAATGTAACAAAGTTCCAAAACCAAACATTAGAACACTGCAGAACATCAAGCATTAGCATATCATGCCCCCCCCCCCCCCCCCACAAAACCATTCAACAACATGTCAGAGGGTCTCGCAACCGATTCAACAACATACTGATTTCTACAGAGCCTCAAAACCATTCAGCAATATTCTACAGAGCCAAAAAAAAAAAAAAAAAAAACAAATCTTACAGGGCATCCAGTCCACAACACAACACTTCAAAACAAATCAGTAACATGCTACAAGGATTCAGCTTCACAATGTCTCCATCTCTGGTGAGAAAGTCAGCACTCATGGCAGGAAGCATTGTAAAGAAAATCATTGTGATCAGACTCATTGTTTGTCAGTCATTATAGTCACCTATTTCACCAGTAGATCCTGATATTACCTGACAGTGGTGGCAACTTTTGTTATTTGCTCCACAGTTTCCCCTTAACCCTTCCTCATTCTGGAAAAGAAAAAAAGATTAAAACCTTACAGATACAAACCTGACCCACAGGTTCGGCATTTGCGCCGGCAGCAGCAGGAAGGCAAGGGACGGACACCACAGTGGGAATGGTCTCCCCTGCTACAGGAAATGCCACCAATCCATTTTCAACTGGGAATCCTGTCAGTGATATCCTGGCGGAGCCGTTCAACAAGACAGGCGCGATTCAGCTGCAGAGTCGGGCACACTGCGACTGAGCCGTTAGAGCTGAGAATGTTCAGCTGCTCTGATGGGTACTCTGCAACGGAGCCGTTTGAGCCAAGAACATTCAGCTGGTCTGATGGGCTCACGGCGACTGCACTACTGGAGTCAAGAATGTTCAGCGGCTCTGATGGGCACAGGGCACCTGAGCTGCTGAAGGACTCAGGACCATTCAACTGGTCGGTCACAGACACATCCTCCAGCTGTGGCGTGCAGCTAAGCGGGTACAAGGCCGAACCGATCGTTGGGTCAGGGTCGGTCATCAGGCCGGGCGGATCACTTCCTGCTGATATGGAACTGGGCAGCAAGCCTGGGGCTGGTCTGCAGGACAGGGGCTGGGAGGATTCATGTGATGGTTCACTGGGCAGCAAGACTGCGGCTGGTCTGCAGGACAGGGGCTGGGAGGATTCATGTGTTGCCGACTGTGATGGTTCACTGGGCAGCAAGACTGCGCTGGTCTGCTGGACAGGGGCTGGGAGGATTCATGTGTTGCCGACTGTGATGGTTCACTGGGCAACTGTTCTGGTCGGTCAACTGGTAAAGGCTGAAGCAGATCATTGGGCAAAGCTCTGGCTGGCTCGTTGGGCAGAGGATGTGATAGTTCACTGGGCAGAGCGTGCGACAGTTGGTTCGGTAGGGAGAAGTGCGCTTCACTGGTCAGCTGCTGCGACAGTTCATTGGGCAGTTGCTCCGCCATCTCTACCAGTGACTGCTCCTGTGTCTGTAAACCGGAATCCTGGGAGGAACAAAGGAACAATCCAATATGATTAGCACACATGTACAAACCACAGTCCCTCAACTGGCATTTCAATGTACAAATTTACTTGTCCTGTCAGAGGGTCTTGTTGAAATAACTTGACTGCGGTTACAGAAGCCCTCATTGACCAGTACAGTTTTTATTGCTGAATTTTGCACAGTGCACATGTCTACAATCTTGCAGCTGGCTTTGTCCAATATTTCAGCACAAGACAGTGAGTGTGCTACCCCCAGCTTGAGACAAATGAACATCCTGTATAGATTTACACAGTAACAGCAAGCAACTCATATCACCAGAAATACTTGCTTGACTTTTCACATACACACACATACACAGAAGCTGCCATTTCTTATGCTTTCAAATTTTCAACACTGGATTCAATAATATAATTGATACAATACTGAGCAAAAGATGTTGGCATCTAACTGCAGAAACAACAACAATAACAAAAACAAACCAAAGCAAAAAACAAAAACACCAATCCATGCAACATGTTATCACATGACTGATGAACTGTTGGTAAAAAGGCACTGGCTCCAAACTCCAAGTCAACACAACATATTACCATATGTAAATGAATGTTGGTCAAAAGCACTGGTTCCAAACTCCAGTCGACACAACATATTACCAATGTAAATGAGTGTTGGTCCAAGGCACTGGCTCCAAACTCCAGTCGACACAACATATTACCATATGTAAATGAGTGTTGGTCAAAGGCGCTGGTTCCAAACCCCAGTTGACACAACATATTACCATATGTAAATGATGTTCATTGGGAACAGGTGCTGGCACCCGCATGAAACTAAAAAATTCAAACTAGCCCACACAACCTGTTACCTTATGTGAACGTCAACTGTTGGCATGTGTACTTTGCAAACTGTGTGATGTCTTACCTCCAAGAGAAATGACCAGTCCACTTGCATGAGGCTGGACAAGGCATCACCCGTCGGCTCCTGGGGCAGGTTGTCAGTGAGACCGCCCTGACCAGAGGGTGTCATGGCCGTGTACCATGCTGCGCCCAGCTCACTGGGCTGACCTTGGGCGCCTGACCCCTCCACCGAAAAGGGGTCATCACCCATCATGGCGGGTTTCACGTCCTCGCAATCTGTCCTCACTGGGAACACATCCACCATCTTCACCACCTTCCCCTCCTCCAGAGCTCCTCCTCCCCACACGGGTTGATGATGATGACATGCTGGGAGGGCTGGGTGGGGGGAACAATCTGGATGGGGGGAGGCTGACAGACTGGTGGCGCTGACAGGAAAGACAGAGTGCTTTCCGCTTTGAAGTGGTCCGTCTGTCCTGGACCCAGCGACGGGGAGTCGGTGGAAGAGTCTCTCAGGCTGCTGTCCATGTCAGTCTCCAGGACAGTCTGAAAGGAAACCTCCTCAAACGGCTCAGAGCCATGTTCAGCGTCAGACGACTGAATCGTCAAATATTTCACCCATGGCATGCTCCCTCCATCACCTATGTCCTTAAACGACGTCTGACCGTCATTCATCAACATTCCCCTGTCTTCACCTTCACTTTCCACTTCATTTTCCTGAAACAGCGGAAAGCTCAACGGAGGTTTGTTTCCATTTTTAGCATGGAGCTGGTAGTGTCGTTTGAGGTTGCTGCTGTTGACGAAGGACGCCCCGCAGTCACAGCACAGGTACGGCTTGGTGCCGCTGTGGCTCCGCATGTGGGAGTTGAGCTGGGCCTGCCTCGTGAAGCGTCGGTGGCAGACAGTGCAGGGGAATGGTTTCTCGCCAGTGTGTATCCTCAGATGGATGTCCAGCTCGCTCTGCTTGGTGCACTTCTTCCCACACTGCGGACACTCCAGCACCACGCGCACACGCTGGTGCGCTCTCATGTGGGACACGCAGTTCCAGCGGTTCGAGAAGACCGACGGGCACAGTCGACACTGGTACTGCCGCTTGCAGAAAGACGTTGGCGGCACTATTATTGGCGTGAGGTCTTTTTCCGTTCCAACACTCACGCTGGACTTCACATCTGAACTGGCGTCACTGTCTGTTTCTGACTGCAGTGACTTCCTGACACTTGCACTCAACTGTTTTCCTGACTGGTTGGCACCAAGAATGGGGTTCAGGTCTGAATATGTATCCCGGGCAGGGTTCGATCGTGACCCAGAGTCGATGGTATCCCATGACCTCTTTTCAGTGACAGCGGCAGCCACAGCATCATTCTCGCTGGTCACCGCCATGTCCAGATCCATGTCAGGGGTCATGGGCAGGGAATCCGCATCCATTCTATCTGGGTATCGCTGTCACCATCGTTCCAACATTTCAAAAGACTCCCACATTTGCACACCTGCTATGCAGTCTGAAAGTAAAGATAGTCCATTATAAAGATGTAATTCCACATACACAGAAACAATTAGTGGGTGTGACTAGTATCCAGCAAACAAAATGAAGGTGGGCATAGTCTTACAATCCGAACAATTTCAGCCTAACTTACAATGTAAAGAGCAAAAGTAGGTGGACATGAAAATGAAAAAAAAAAAATTACTAAAATCATTCATGTGCATTGCAAGAAGAGGACTCATGAACTTGCTCTTCTGTCAGTTGTGGACAATGGGTGAAACTGCATGTTCAGCGATTGATGCCTTAACCATGCAAGTCAGTAGTTAATGTGTGCCTGTTTGAAAAAAGATAATCAGATAAGTAGATTGTTACATAGTGGTTTAGCGACTGATGCCTTAACTATGCAAGTCAGTAGTTAATGTGTGCCTGTTTGAAAAAAGATAAGCAGAGAAGTAGACTGTTACACAGTGGGTACTATGATGGCTGTAGTTAAACACTGATTACTTTCAGGCATTGTAGCACTGACTCGCATTGTTATACATCTATTTTTCCCTTTCTTTCTCCCATATACACTGCACAATGTATGCACATATACACCGCACAATGTATGCACATATACACTGCACAATGTATGCACATATCAGTTTAATGCTTGAATGGATTAAAATAAACAAGCACTATACACACACACCATATGCTTGAATGGATTAAAATAAACAAGCACTATACACACACACCATATGCTTGAATGGATGAAATATGAAAGCATGATATACGCACAGTGAGATTGTCTTTATGTTTTTAGCTCTTTTAAGATGTGTTCAAATGGAGGGGCTCAGAGCTGGTATCTTCATAGTTTAACTTGCTTCATGTTTTGCTTGGTTAATAATTCTCTTGTAACATGTCATGATTCATTTTCATAGTTACTGTTTAAATTTTCAAAAAGTAATAGAAAATAGCAGTCAACTGACATGCAAACATGTGTGCAAGAGCACTCAAATTTTTGCAAGTATGTTGCTCATATCATTTTACTTGTTTTACAATGACCTTGGTACCTAAGTAGCTTTTCATTTAAGTGCAAACAAGTCCGGAAGTCTTCAGCTGCATTTGCACCCATTCCTTTCAACAATTGTTCTGCTGGGTTTTCTCTCCCAAAAAACATTTCTGGACAGAGACGCAACATTATTGCATTTATTTGTGGAATTTGATCAATAATAACTAAGATTATATCAGGTTATGTGATATACTTTCTTCAACACTGAAATGGTAACATAGATGCCATATGTAATGGCAGCTTCTTGCCACTCCTGTTGAATATAAATATCTGCTGAAAGTATCTTTCTGCTCTCCCTTTGGTGGGCAAAAGCACAATTGTGTAGTTCCCAAGCTGTCTCATCAGTAAATTTTAAGTAAAAAAAACATGCTACTAGCCTCATCTTTAACACTTTTACATTTGACCATATCACCCCTCTATTGCATTCTCTTCAATGGTTCCCTGTTCAGCAAAGGATTTCCTACAAAGCTGCATTTCTCCGTTGTAAATCCAGTGAATCCTCCTGCTCTCAATATCTGACTGATCTGTTTTACCTCTGTTCCCCCATCACACACACACACTTAATTCTACTTCCAGTTCTCATCTTTTTCCAATTCCCTCTGTACCTACTCAAAGTTTTCGTTGATGCTCCTTTGCCTACTAAGCCTCTTTTGTTTGAAACCTATTCCCACATCAAAATAGATACCCTGCCTCTCGGTCCCCTTTAAAATCAAACCATAAAAAAAAAAAAATTCCAATTTGTTTGGTGAAAAATCATGGGCTGGAGTTAGTTTGGATATATAAAATGCAGTTGGATGCATGGTTGAGAGATGGGGGTGGGGGTGGGGGTGAAGGGGGGGGGGGGATGGAGAGAGGGAGTGAGAGGGCCAGGATGGATAGTGGTATGCTTGGATGTGGTACAAGCAATTGATTGTATGAATATTCTTAATGATAATGACTCAGTCTGTCTTAGGAAATGAACAAAGAACAATGAAGAAAGGAACAAAACAACCCCAAACTTTTGGAAAGACATCAAGTCCAGAAGACAGGACAGCATTGGGGTGGGTCCACCTCAACAGAATGTAGTAGTTTTTGAGGACAGAAAAAACTAAGACAAAGATTCTTGCTGACCATTTTAAGTCTCCATCAACCTTCTTTATACACTTCTCAGCATTTCACTGCCATATTATTTTTCCATTACAAAACTTTTATCACCACACAGGGGCAGGGAAGCGATAATGAAACATCAACACAAAAAAAGCTACAGCACCAGACAATTTCTCCAACATTATCCTGAAAGACTGCTCTCCAGTAAAAAGACTTTGCTGTATCCTAAAACAATCTGAGGACACTGGGGTGCTAGAAGACTGGAACAAGTCAAATGTTGTTCTGGTTTCAAGAAAGGAGATCGCTTGTCTGAAAAATACAGACCTGAGTCACCAACAATGGTGTCATGCGAACTTAAAGAAAACACTTGCAGTCACCAGATGAGACACATCAACAACCACAAAATATTCAACAATCTAAACTATGAATTTTGAGGGGGTTTCTCATGTAAAACATAACTTACTGCAACTCTGCACGTTCTCTGCATGAAAAAAAGTTTTGACCAAAAAACGTCCAATGGTCTGCATGATTTTGAAAACATGACATTTTGTGCTCCTTTGATTTTAGTAATCTGTTCTACTATGATGTAAGTTGGTAACAAATAAGCATTTTCATAATAGTAGTGGTATGAACATATTCAATATAATTTTGTCAGCACGGTTTCTTGTTTTACAATAATTTTTGATTGTGTCATGAAGCCCTGTACATTCAGATCATCAATACATTTGAAGATCTTGAAGGTTTGACTATGGACACCTGTACTGTTCTATTAAAACTTGGTAATTTCACATGAACTTGCGGATCTCAATATGAGCATGATCTCCGTTACATGTCAAATGTAAGCTATATAGCTTGATCGAGGTGCGTCACGAGGGAAGGATGCACTCAACACCATCACCACCACCACACACACACACACACACAAGGCATATTATGGCTAAGACAAACGCACCCACAGTCTTTCCTCCCCTCGCGCGCGCGCACACACTCGCACACACACATGCGTGCGATCACATGTCACGTGTCGCACTACCGAATACCCTCCGAATTAGTTTTTCGCCTATTTTTCGTTGAGTAATGCCTAGCCCTCAGTGAGAAAATAATGATAATCAAAGAACAAAACGTTTATACAACTGTGACACCTCAACCCCTCCCACTCCCGTCCTTTTCAAATTTAATGCACACGACCTCAACCTGCCGATGTTTCTGCTACAGCTCACACGATTTCGCTTCTACTTTCAGTTTCAACTTTTCCTTCCGTATGACGTCACTTAATCGTCAGAAGCACGGTAAACCAGACAAAATCTTCGATTGTTTCATGTGTCATAATCCCAGAATCTCGACTGTCATATAGCAGTGCCATTTAACATCCAGACTCACTTGAATACACCATGATTAGCCTAAAAGAAACCGGTAAACTGGCACAAATAACTTCGTAAATTTGCCATGGAGTCATCGGCAAGATGGGTTCTGCTTCGAGTTGCCCAACTGAGGACAAAGACATTTTTAAGATATAGTGGAACCAAATGAAGATACATCGGTTTGCACCACGAACAATATTTGAACTTGAACTTGTAGGCGTTAGAGGCCTTAGGAGGCCTGTTCACCGTTCTAATATGTAAAAATCAAGATTAAAAAAAAAAAAAAAAAACTCTGCATGCGTGGAAGGAAGAGAGTCACAGACTGAGAAGGAAACGTCGGTTCTTTAAGAAATTGAAACTACACCCTAACTGAGAAAGATTACTGATTAGGTATAAACATATTAATTAAGAGAAGGTGTCAGAAGGAACGTAGGCTTGCCCACTCCAATTATGTTAATTCGATGACTTCAGAGGGTGATCATCAAAACAAGAAATGATGGTCTTACATAAGGAGTAAGAGACAGGACAATATTGGGATTCCAGACCTGAGAAACAACCAGAATAACCTAGTACAGGACCCTGAAGGAAAAGCAAATTTACTAAACAATCAGTTTTGTTCGGTTTTCACAAATCCCAAGCCTCTAATTAATATTAGACTAAAGGATGATGATAAGCTCCCTGAAATGCAAAATATCAAAGTAAGCAAAGCAGGAGTATTTAAGTTACTGACCAACATCAATGAAAACAAAGCTACTGGTCCTGATGGCATTCCTGGCAAGCTCTTAAAATTATGTGCCAATGAATTGACTGAGGTATACCAACTACTTTTCCAAGCTTCACTGGACCAGGGAGTAATACCTGATGAGTGGCGAGATGCTAGCATTGTCCCTTTATTCAAAAAGGGTGACAAAACAAAAGCAGAGAACTATATTCCTGTATCTCTTACATCCATATCAGCAAAATTACTTGAACATATAATATATAGTAGCATAATGGACCATCTTGACAAATATGACTTCTTAAATAACGCCCAGCATGGTTTTAGACAGCGAAGGAGTTGTGAGACTCAACTTATAACAACTCTCAATGATTTTAATAAATGTCTTAACAACAGACAGCAAATAGATGCAATTTTGTTAGACTTTTCTAAAGGTTTTGATAAGGTTGACCATGAGGGCCTACTACTTAAATTAGAACACATCGGTATTGGCGGTTCTTTGCTAAAATGGTCTAGATCATTCCTCGTTGGGAGAACGCAGAAAGTTATTGTGGAAGGGTCGTCATCCCACTGTAAACCAGTCTTGTCAGGTGTACCACAGGGAACTCTTCTGGGGCCCTTGTTTTGTTTTTTAAAAAATTATTTATACAAATGACATAAGTAGAAATCTCTCTCCTGGAACTACTATAAGGCTTTTTGCAGATGACAGCTTAGTATATAGAACAATCAGAAGCAAGAATGATACACGCATTCTACAAGAAGATCTAAACGCTTTACAAGAGTGGGAAAGAACTTGGAAAATGGAATTTCATCCCCAGAAGTGCCAAGTGTTGCGTATATGTAATAAACGCTCACCAACTAGATCAGAATACTCTATTCACAATACTATTCTTAAAGAAACCAATGCTGCAAAATATTTAGGCGTGATTATAGATAGTCGTCTCAAATGGAAAGAACATTACAATTTAGTATGTAAGAAAGCAAACAACATCTTAGCTTTCTTATACAGGAACATCAACGACTGCCCCCAAAAGGTTAAGGACGACTGCTATAAAACACTAGTTAGACCAGTACTGGTATATGGTTGCTCAGTCTGGGATCCTTACCATCTAAAGGACATTGATAATCTCGAAAAGATTCAGAAGAGAGCAGCACGGTTCGTAACAGGGAACCATATCAGAGAGAAGGGGAATACTAGGAAGAACATGAGGAAATTAGAATGGAAACCCTTAGAAGAGAGAAGAGCTTTTATCAAACTTAATACCTTCTTCAAAGGCAGAGCTAAACTAATTGATATTCCAATGGAACAACTAGTATTTAATAAAAATAGCACCAGGAGTGGCGGTCAATCTTATGCCATACCTGCATCAAATATTGACAGCCTATTACATTCGTTTTATCCTAGTTCTGTAAGGCTGTGGAACTCACTGCCGGGTGCCATCAAGATTGCCACAAATGCAGTCTCTTTTAAAAATCAAATTGAAAAGACAATCTTGAGATCTGCATATTGATTGACTTTTCTATTTTAACTTCCCAATATATTTTATGGTTACCTAGGCCTTAACCTGACTATTGCTTTTAACCTTTTAAATATCATGTGCGACCCCTTGTTGCCAAATTTTGCTCCAGGGGCCAACAGGCTGAGTCGCATTCTCTTTTTTTTAACATGCGCGCTGGTGACCTACTCATTTTTGAGTGAACCAGCTTTTTAGGAAGAAGAAAAAGAAGAAGAAGAGACTATCTAGGTCGATAAACATCCTGGATTGTATTTTGTTGGCAGTTCCTGCCAAGGAGTGTCTAACCGTGATTTGAAGATGTTGACTGTAGGGGCTGTTACTACTGAGTCAGGAAGACCATTCCAAACATCAATCATATTGACATATTTCATATTGACCTGACTTCGTGATAGAACGCGCAGAAGGAAGAAGTCAGAAAAAGAGAGGGAGGGGCGAGGGATAGGGTGGGTCGGAACACACTCACACACACTCATACACCAGAGAGAGAGAGAGAGAGAGAGAGAGAGAGAGAGAGAGAGAGAGAGAGAGTATTGGCATATGGGCATGTGGCCTCTTACCAGAATATTTGGTGGTAGTAATAAAGTGATAGTAGCAATAGGGACTGGCTTCATTAACATAGACCTCACGGTCCCTCATTGATAAAATAACTTGAAATGGAATCTGGTCACATGAATAATGATATCAATCAGTTGACAACCAAAGCCGTGGAAAAGGTCCTCCATTTTTTAAAATTTGTCCAGAAGATTCTTGACACTGCTAATACCCAGACACATTTGACTTGAGCGTCAAGCTCATTCTAGTGACGAGTAATTTTGTGAGAAACAGAACGTTTTTGTTTGTTAGTCAAGATGTGTTTAGCCAAGTAAATGTTGCCTTCTGAATACCGTGTGCTATAACGCTGTGGAACAAACAAACAAAAAGGGAAGGAAGAATCCACATGAATGTTATCAACACCGTCAAAAATATTGTCTTAAAGGTGAATTGAAGATCTTTCTTTCTTACATTTCTTTCTTTCTTTCTTTTCTTACATTTCTTCCTTTCTTTTTTTTTTTCTTCTTTTTTTTTTAAAACCCGAATCCACTAGCGGAATGGTTACTCTAGTGGATTCAGCTTTAAAAAAGAAAAAAAAAAAAAAAGAAAGAAGGAAATCTTCCTGTAAGTTATAATTCCTTAAGTGTTTCAGCCTATTTTCGTATTTTCTTTATTATTGTTAAGCGTTCCTGCAGTGGCACCTGAATTGGCAAAATTTTCCACAATGTAATAAATCTGTTATTACGGAAAAAAAAAAGAAGGGATTTGGTGAAATGGGTTACTCTTACTTCGTGCATTGTCTTTTAATGTGAAAAAAAAATGTTGTATAGTGCTTTCATCCGTGATAATGTCCATGCCGAATTTATGAGTCTAAATCCTATTGCCACTTACAACTGACTGACACTCAAAATATCTCACTGATCTAACAGACTTCGGTTTCCCTTCAGAGGACCTTGCTACAGTTCAGTGGCTTTATCCAAACTGTCTGGAGAAAAGAAAAAAGGACCTCTGGAAGTGGAAATAAACTTGCTACTAAAGCAGTCATGTTAAACTGATTGAAGAGAGATTACAGAACGCTGAGTTGGCAACTGAAGACAATCTTGAAGAGAACGTTGAAGAGGTAAACAGGAAACTGACAGAAAACCCACAGGAAAAGGAGGACAGAGAGAAGAGAGAAATAATCCTATCATTGTGGATGCTAGGCAGCTCATAACCCATCGAAATACAAGGTATGAAGTACATAATAGCTAAGATAGGTCCTGATCTGAAAGAAAACAAGACTGATGAGCCTATGAGGTTTGTCAAGGGGTAGTGTGGTGGGGGTAGTGTGGTGGGGGTGGGGTGGTGGGAGTGGGGTGGGAAGGATATGTCAAGACCCAGACTCTAAAAAGAAAAAAAAATGTTAAAGACTGCTTTCAAAGGAATGGAAAAGAACAAGAAGACAAGGTCTGTATAAATCATAACTCTGCTCCAGGTGAGAGACTTCAACAGCTTGGAAAAGCGCAGAACAGAGCTCAAGGGTCTGAGAGTTATTTCTTAGGTCACTTTTCATGCGTCTATTAATAAAGTAAGACCGTCCTTGAAAAGTAACGACCATTCATGGTTTTGCTCTGAACATTCTCTCTCAAGGTCACATCTTCCCTCTTCCTTATTTTCTGCTTCTCTCGCTGCTTCCCTCTTAGAAACTGTGCGTAATACAGGTCATACTGTAGATGTCAGTGATGAATGCAAGATCACATTTGTTCTCTCTCTCTCTCTCTCTCTCTCTCTCTCTCTCTCTCTCTCTCTCTCTCTCTCTCTCTCTCTCTTATTACTCTTATCTCAAGAAGTGCGTTTGGTGGTGTTGTGGACAAACAAAAACTGGTGCGTCGACATCTAAGTGCTGCCACTCAGTGGTTAAAAAGACAGGGCGAAATGTGCTGACACTGGGAGTGTTGTATACAAACAAAAACTGGTGCGTCGACATCTAAGTGCTGCCACTCAGTGGTTAAAAAGACAGGGCGAAATGTGCTGACATTGGGAGTGTGACGCGTGCCCGATGAGTGACTATACGAGTCATAGACCAATACTCATTATTCTTTTCCTTTGAACATTGTTTACCTTTTTTGTATATGTTGTTGCACAGTTGTTTGTAACTTTAACTTTTGCTTGTTTCTCTTTTCATTATCATTTTGCATTGAAGATTGTTCTGTTGTGTGTGTACTATACGGACACATTTGTGTTTGTATTTAAGTGAAACAAAGAGAGAAAAAAAAAAACTTCCATATAGAAAAGAGACTGAACAAAGCATCTGCAGCAGGAGACTTCTACAATAACTGCTATTTACTGCGAGCGAGGCAATATTGTGCATTGCCAACTCGTAGTTACAAGTGCGACTATGGCTCCCCCCCCCCCCCCCCCCCACTTGTTTTCATTTTGGGTTGTTGGTTCTTTGCCTTTTGTCTTAAGTTTCATTTTACTTTTTTTTTCCCTCTTCTGTCCCCTTAACTGTAATTTTGCTTTAGAAGAACTTCCTTTGTGTGTATCTTTTCATTTCAGAAAAGTGTTTCCATAAGTATACCATCTGACCGAGGAGATTACGGACATGTACTGTGAAGATTTTCTTGTCTTCTCATACGCTTCTAGTTTCCTAAAGTTGTTACGGTGTGCAAACCAGCCCCATTTTCCCTCTCTTTTATGTGCTTTTATTGTGTTCCTTGACTATACAAATCTTAACGACAGTTAACGTGCAAAATCGTCGTCTCCTATAATCATCACATCAATACACAACTAGAAATGAACAAGAACCAGTCTGCATGGCCATGCAAAGAAGGACTTCGAATCTGTCACCTTAATATCCAACATGCAGTCAACAAAACATCAGATATATCAACACTGATTTGGAATCATGGTAAACCCTTTCATATTTTAGGACTCTGAATCCAGATTAACTGCACACATTAGCGACAATGATGTAACAATTCCAGGATATAACACAATCCGGAAAGATCCTACACAAGCGAAAGAGACGGGTCTTCTTATCTACATCAGTGAAATCCTTAGCTTCAAACGACTTCTACACCTGGAAAGTAACAGTATAGAATGTGTCTGGATAGAAGTTAAGCTGAAAAGAAACCCTTCCATTTTGGTTGGATTCTGCTACAGGAACCCATCTCAAAGAGTAAACTGGATCGACAAATTTATTACGATGATGGATGCAGTCTCGCTTGAATCCAAGGAAATCATTTTATAACATAGACCTTCTTAAAGTGCAAAACCAATGGACGCAAGCATTCAATCTATTTAATCTGCATCAACTCATCGAATCTCCAACGAGAGTCACCCCAAACTCGAAGACACTTATTGACCATGTTTATGTTCCAGATAACACTAACATAGCAGAAGCCTGCGTCCCTGTTCTAACTGTAGTGACCATTACCCAGTTTGTGTCACATGGTCCAAAAAAGGAGTAAAAATTCCCAAAACGGGACACAAGACAATAACCTACCTACGTTGCTTTACAAACTTTAACAACCAAGACTTTCTCAACTCAAATCTCTCTTCAGTTTTCGACATAACTGATCCAGATCTTGCTGTTGAATTTTGGATCAAAACATTTACAGAAATATATGATAAACACGCCCCTCCAAAAACGATTAGAGTACGGCATGATCCTAAACCGGCATGGTACACTAAAGAGTTACAGGAGGCAGGTTACCTTAGGGATCTGCTTAAACAACATGGCTATGAAGAGGAATCTAGAAAACTGAGAAATGCAATAAATTCACAGAAGCGCAGAGAAAAAACGAAATATTATCGAGAACTAATATCATCAAACCAGAACCCAAAATTGGTATGGAGAGCTATTAACGAGCTTACAAACAATCAATCTTCTTCAAAATCAACTGTAATTAAAGACATCTCTGTCGAACAGCTAAACACCCACTTTTGCACTATAGCTAATAAAATTGTCACGACAGATTCTTCCAAATCAAACGATCTTCAAAAACTGAAACAATATTGCCAAGATAAAAACATCACGTCTGAACTTTATATTCCACCAATAACAGTCTTTGAAGTTTATCACTACCTAACGCACCTAAAACAGTCAGATACCTGCGGGGTGGATGGCCTAGACGGCAAAATCTTCAAACTATCAGCTCCAGCAATTACATACGTCTTCAATTTATGCATAGACAAAAATCATTTTCCCGATAGTTTCAAAAAAGCGAAAGTCATTCCTATCCACAAGGCAGGTGACAACTCAGACCCTGCAAACTACAGACCAATCTCAATCATTTCCTCTATAACCAAACCTTTAATTAAAACACATGAACAAACACACATTACACCACCTTAATACATACCACTTGCTTCATCCAAGACAGTCCGGGTTTCGACACAACCATTCATGCCATACAGCCCTAATCAACTTAGTTGATGACTGGCTAAACAGCATTAACAACAACAGATATTGTAGTGTCCTACTCATCGATTAAAAAAAAAAAGCATTTGATGTGATAGACCATGACCTTCTTATTAGAAAATTGAAATTGTATGGCTTATCCACAAAAACTCTTACGCTTTTTCAATCACATCTCACAAATAGGCAACAATGTGTGAAAATCAATACAACTTTCTCTTCATTTCAAACACTTTCCTATGGCGTCCCACAAGGCTCTATCATGGGTCCCTTACTGTTCACAATTTACATCAATGATCTACCTCTCCATATCACATCCACATGTGAACTCTTTGCTGATGATACAACAATACACACAAATCATTCTGATGTTGCTGTTCTTGCACAAACTTTACAAGAAAGTGCGAATGACCTCGTAAAATGGACTGAACTAAATCACATGTCGCTTCACCCTCAAAAAACTAATTCCATGCTTATCACAACCAGGCAAAAAAGACAAAATCTCTCTATTAAGTTTCCTCCTGTACATCTTAAAGATGAACCTGTTGAACAGGTTACATACCTCAGACTGCTAGGAATAACAATTGATAACAATATGAGTTGGCAAGCTCACATAACCTCACTGTGCAAAAAAGTTTCACAGAAAGTTTATCAACTCTCCAAAATCAAACGCTTCCTCGACCTGCATTCACGCAAGCTCTTTTTCCAGTCTCATATTCAATCACACATAGACTATGGATCTACTCTATGGGATTCTGCTAGCGCTAACACCCTCAAACCATTGCTAAGCCTACACAAGCGAGCACTCAAATTAGTCCTCTTAAAAACCAGTAGTCTTCTGGACTCGGACTATAAAAAGATTCAAGTTCTCCCCTTAAGTCTGAGATTAGAATACAACAAAGAGATCATAATGCACAGGATTGTGTCTGGGAAGGCACCTTCCACATTAGTTCACAGATTCTCAATTAATTCCTCAAGGTCTCTACCCAAACTTCATGTCCCTGTTCCTAGAATTGACTTATTCAAATCCAGTTTAACATACTCAGGTTCCTGTCAATGGAACTCGCTCCCTGAATCAACCAAACAAGACCAATGCATATCAGCCTTCAAACACCATTATTTCAACCATCTTATGTGCCAGTATTTGCATAC